>CM026558.1:46060005-46687505 GCA_015143295.1 Tetracentron sinense | reverse complement strand
TGTGGGTATGGTCCACTTTGCTTCCGTCTATTCCTATCTGGTCTTTTTACTATTCATCATCGTCCCTCACGGGAGGGTACCATAAAACTGGTTTTACTTAAAAACAAGATCCGGACTCGTCTTTGCCGTGGTTTGGCTTGGTTGACTATGCCTATAGTCCTAACATACCAACACGCCTACGCACACCGGCAACGGCTAAACGGCAATAGGTTGAAATTGACTTGGGCGGGTACAACCCCATGGCGCACTACGGCCTTTTCCGGTCTTTAAATAAAATTCATTTTCATGGTAATCATTTGTAGCAGTAAATAATTAAAAAGACAGAATAGAAATGCATAACAGAATAAAGGAAACATAAACTATTTTATTTAGTGCAGAAAGGAAATACAGAAAAAGGCTACGGCATCGCCGTCGGGTTTCCCCTAGGCTTAGCCTACCATAACTTAAGTAACTTACAAGATTGTTGGAGATGGACTGAAACTCCAAACGGGCTTAGAGAGAGAAGAGAGTTTTGTTCTTCGGAGATAGGGGGTATGGCTATACTCAAGAACGGGATGCCTTCTTCTAACTAAGAGGTGCCCTTATATAGAGTCCGGACCTCAAAGTTTATACATTCTCTCGAAGTTTTGAGTTTGCTGTGGCCGAAAGTTTATTTGGCCGCATGCGTGACTGAGCACTCTGAGGGTATCAGGCGCATAGGGTCTTCTGCAGGATGATTAATATTCCCACACTGACAAGTGCTTTAGTAAAAAGCGGTTTCTTTTCAACAAAATTCTTTTTGTTTTTCTTCTTTTAGAGTGCTTGGTGTCTACGGACTTTTTCTTAGGCAGGGGCCGAAGAATCTTTTAAGCGGCTCTTGACGCGTGGACTCCTTTATTGTAGACTGTGTCTTTAGACAGTCGGTAGTGTCGGTGACGCGGGACTCAGTGAGTCGGCACGTCAGGGCTGGCTGAACTTTCTCGTTCAACTCGGTCTTCCTCTTCGTCTATCCGGAAGGGTTGTTCTTTTTCTTCTGGGGAACAATACTCCAGGAGGATTTCTTGCAGTTGTTTGGCTTCATCACTAGTGAGGAGGCCTAGCGTCTCTTTAGTAGCTCGCTTGTCGCTGAGACAGATGGCTGCAACTTGTGGGATGGTACAGTGTATCACGATCTCTTCTGGCAGGCTGTCAAGAGGGCGTCGTTTTACTGTGATCTCAGAGCCGTAGATGTCTTGGGTCTGGATCATACATCCGTGACTATAGTAGAGTGTCCACCAATCTTCACCGTCTGTAGGTATGGAATTATGCTTCGCCCTGCACAACGTCTGGACTGTAGAAGAATGCCATGCTTATGCAGAACTCTCCTTAGTCGGAGGAGTAAAGGTATTCATCACTAACTTGTTCAAAGGAACGGATGACCAGTCTAAAGCTCTGAAAGCTCAATATTTGGAAAAATATGGAGAACAGAGAAATGTTGATGGATATGTATGGCTTATCCACAGAGAATACATAGGCCAGACCCTGCAGTTGAGCCGTGAAAAGGAGCAAGAAGTTGCTAGGATTAAGTTTTGCAACTTACAGCTTTGTGACCTACGGTTCCTCAAAGAATATTCCAATTCATTTAGAGACCTTTACCATCTTTGTGGAGATAGAGGAAATGATCTTAAAAATGAATATTTTAGAAAGATCCCTCATATCGGTCATACACTGATGAAAGGTTATCAATCTTATGAAGGATTTGATAAAGCCAGAGACAACACTATTGGTGAAAGGATCCAATATGTAACTGATCAGCTTAAGTATATGAAAGAAGCTTTCGATGATCAGAAGACCGCCTCCAAAGCTTTGAAAAACCTTAGCTTAGGCATAGACTTTAGAGATGAGCATATCCCTATCCAATGGGGATGCCGAACATCCAAAAGCTCAGGAAAGCCTTCCAGCAAGAAAAAGCTGAAGAAGTATAGGCAGAAAGCTCATAAAGAAAAGAACTTTAGACCTATAAAACGAAAGAAATACAAGTTTCGAAAGTCTAAGACCTTCAAAGAGCTAGGCAAGAAAAACGACAAGAAGTTTCTCAAGAAGAAATTCTTTAAGAATAACGATTCTAAGAAGAAACGAGTTCCTAACTACCGGAAAGAAAAGTCTAAAAAGACTACCGGAAAGGAATGCTGGACATGTGGAAAAGAAGGACATTTTGCTCCACAATGCCCCGACAAGAACAAGCAAGCAAACATTGTCGAATGTATGCTAGCAGAAGCTGATAGACAAGATTTAGATATTATCTACCCGTCTGAGCTTAATGCGTTCTTAGAAGATGATTCTGATGATTCGGAAAGCATCTACTCTGTGACAGAAACCACAGACAGTGAAAGTGAATTTGAAACAGAAACAGATTCAGAAAACTCGGCTAATGAAGTTAATATGTTCCAACAGGCACAATCCTTCAAAGAGAAAGCTCTTCGTGAAGAAGAAACTATGGAACTAGACCTTCATGACTTCGAAAACCAGAAATGCTGGTATGCAGGAACACAAGGGTTCCTCGACAAAGTCAAGCCCGGATTATATTGGCAATTTGACTTGAAATGGTCAAACCAATTAGTCCAGTGTGATAGATGCAAAGGCATGACCACTGGTCAAAGCCATATTGAAGATTGTTTCATGATTGAGCCAAACTTCAAAGTAATCTATCATAGACATTGCTTTTTGCTTATGGCAGATCATATAAAGCAAAGGCAAACTGGTATTCTCAATACCTATGCAGACTTCTAGAAAGAAGTAGAAGAGAATCGGTTGAATATAGCCAGAAAATTAGAAGACTATAGGGAAGAAGGACAACAAAATGTTCTACCTCTTCCAGATCTACTTTCAAAGCCCGTGTCCAATATTGAAGAAAAGGCATACCAATATTGGAGTATTAAAAACTTTGACTGGGATGAAGATCCCGAAGATAGTCGTAGTTATATTGCTCAATGGGATCAAGAAGGATATGAGCAAGACCCTGTCTACAAAGAAGATAGACCAGAAAGTTCTATGAAAAGAACAGAAGCTCTTGAAACAATGGAGCTCGAAGAAGATGAAGGTGAAGACCGAATGGAAGTCCAACACCTAAATCTTTCTGGACCACAATTAGGAATTAGTCCTGCTATCAGATTAAAGATAGCCAACTACAATGACAAATCCTTTATCGCCCTTATAGATACTGGAGCAGTAATGTCATTAACTGGACCACACCTTGTTCCAAAAAACCTTATTTCTTTCTCACCCGAAGGAATATCTGGTGGAACAGCCAACGCAGGAAAATTCCAGAGTCAAAGGATTACAAAGACTCTATTTCTTGAAGTTGAGAAAAGCCCAATTCTCCTTGAACAGAAGTTCTGGGTAATAGAAGAGTTCACCTCTCGTTTCGACGCCATACTTGGAATGGATTTTATGGACAAATACTTCCCAGTAAACGTCCAGAGAAACGCAGTCTTCTTAAGCATTAGAAAAACCTATGACTTAAAGATACCTCGGGAATTCCCTAAGGTAAAGTGTAATTGTCCCGACAACAAATGTAATAGCATGTGTAGTCAGACAACGGAGACAGCTGTAGACAGCCTCCTAGAGGTTTGCTTGACACAGATTGAAACTCATCATCTGAGACAAGCTCAAGAAAGAAGAGATCGAAAGAAAGATCTCAATAAGGTAAAACAAGATACCTTAGACCTGCTTAAAACCAATTTAAGCACAAGTCCTACGGACAAATGGAATGTAGAAAAACCTACATGCACCTTAGTCCTCAAAGACCCTGAGAAGACCATAAAAGGTAGGGCCTTTGCTGCTAATCCTGACGAAAGGAAGGAATTAGCAAGACAAGTTGAAAAACTTCTTAGCTCCAAGCTAATAAGAGAATCAACCTCTAGACATTCTTCGACTGCCTTTCTGGTAAATAACCATTCGGAGTAAGTCATAGGAGAACCAAGGATGGTTATTGACTACAGGCTTCTCAACAACAACACTATTGACGAGAACTACCAGATACCATCTAAAGACAACCTTATCCAGCTGATTATGGATAAAAAATGGTTTAGTAAGTTTGACTGTAAGTCAGGCTTCTGGCAATTTGCAATGCATGAAGAATCCATACCCTGGACAGCCTTCACCATCCCGCAAGGAAAATACGAATGGTTAGTAATGCCATTTGGCCTCAAAAATGCCCCTCAGATCTTCCAAAGAAGAATGGATCAGATCTTCTGAGACCATAGAGACTATTGTTTAGTCTATATTGATGACATTCTAGTGACTTCAAAAACCCTTGAAGAACACTACGAACATTGCAAAAATGTAATCCATGAAATCCAAAAACATGGAATAGTCATTTCACCTACTAAAGTTGAAATTGCTTTAGAAAAAATCAAGTTCTTAGGTGTAACCATTTCTAATGGAACCATTACCCTACAGGAACACATTGCTAAGAAAATCTTAGAATTTCCTGAGAAAATAGCCAATCGAAAACACCTACAATCATTTTTAGGTTTGCTTAATTGTGCTTCTGATTATATTCAGAATATAGCCAAATATAGAGGAAGTCTTTCCACTAAATTAAGAAAGACAGAAATCACTAACCCTTTTAAATGGGATGCACGTGACATACAAATTGTTAGAGAAATTAAGGAACTGGTAAAAAACCTTCCAGCCTTAGCATTACCCTCTAAAGACGATGAATTTGTAGTCCAAACTGATGCCTCCGAAAAACAATGGGGAGCAGTTTATCAAGCCATCAATAAATTCGATAAAGAAAAGAAAAGACGAATTTGTTGTTATAAGTCAGGTACATTTCCAGATACGGTATCTTGATACCACATCCATGAAAAGGAATTGTACGCAGTCATAAAAGCCTTTGAAAAATATGAGCTTTTCCTTAGACAAGATGAATTCCTCCTAGAGTCGGATTCAAAATTTGTCAAAACCTTCCTTAAAAATAATCTAGGAAATATTAAGCAGTCAAGACTCCTTAATTGGCAAATGTATTTATCTGGTTTTAAGTATACTGTCAAACATATACCCGGAAAAAAAAATATACTTCCAGATATTCTATCTCGTGAAACTGTTTTTGCTAACAATTCTTATGTGCAGGCAAACATGTTCTCACAGAATCCTCGTGGCCGAGATAGAGGCCGTGGTCGCATGACTTCTCGAGGTCGTGGACACCACACTGAAAAGCCACCCTGGTTTGATCCTAATCAGGATTTTGCTTCAACTTCATCAGAAGCAACTAGACAACCATTTTCAGCAGAAGAAACTGAAAAAATAAGACAACTTCTCAAAAATTTGAGAGAAGAAGACACTCTCCCAGACAAAGGATTAAAACCAGACACTTCGAAAGAAGAATCCTCGGAGAAAGCTATTAATTTAGCTAGTCCAACCATCATAGAAGATGATGAAAATAGTCACCCTTTCACTATTGTAGAAAGGAAAAAAGAGCCAACGAGCCAAGAATACATTGATGTATTCGATATGAAAAAAGACACTGTGTTATGCCCTCCCGGCATGAACGCTCAAAATAAGATAAAATTCCAGAAATTTGGGAATGTTTATCTAAGAAGACACTTGAAGAGAGAACGCTTCTCTCTTCATAATCAACTCAGGCAGCTCTCACTAGCAGGTGAACTAGCCGCAGTAGACACAATTTGGAATGCAGCGCAGAATAACCTGCATGTCGAATTCAAACAAGGTCTCTATGCCCTTCTGGTAAAAATGAGACAGCAGGGAGCAGAAATTGCTCAACTCAAATGAAGAATGTCAGGGAGCAGCCCTTCTTCCTATGCCAGTATTACTAGCCTATCAAAGCTAGTGTTTGTCAAAATTCAGTATAATGTACGATACCTTGTACCGACTGAATTGCAGACCAGACCCGTTGCTAGTATGGATTTTGCACTAGCACAACAGCTCAACGAAGGAATGTTACCCCTCATGGGTCTTCTCGTTGAAGGATTCGTAACAACAATCTCAAGACTGTTTATCGATACCCATGAGTATCCGATAACGAATACTGACGTAGCTCGAACATTAATCGACTACGGGTATCTTGCCAGCATCCTTGTTTGGGGAGAAGAAGATTTGAGTATACTCCTTCCAGAACATCGGAAGATTGTTACCCTCCTCCTCAAAGACCAATATCCGAAGTATATTGCCTTCTGGATTAATCAACAAGAGGACCAGAAATTCAGCCTCATCCGGATTTCAGAAAGCCGGATATTTAATTTTGACCCTCAGATCGAAAAAAGAGATCTGGATTACCAAGCTTTGCTAGGACATCAGACCGGTCTTACTAGTGATCTCGCCTTCAGTCTTAGTACAGACGGAGAAGATTGGTGGACTCTCTACCATAGTCACGGATGTATGATCCAGACCCAAGATATTTACGGCTCTGAGATCACTGTAAAACGACGCCCTCTTGACAGCCCACCAGAGGAGATCGTTATACATTGCACCATCCCGCAGATCGCAGCCATATGCCTCAGCGACAAGCGAGCTACCAAAGAGACGCTCAGCCTGCTCACCAATGAGGAAGCCAAGCAACTACAAGACCTCCTCTTAGATTATTGTTCCACGGACGATAAAGAACAGCCCTTCCGGCTAGAAGAAGAGGAAGACCGAGTTGAACGGGAAAGTTCAGCTAGCCCAGACATGCTGACTCACTGAGTCCCGCGCTACCGACACTACCGACTGTCCAAAGACACAGTCTACAATAAAAGAATCCACGCGTCAAAAGCCGCGTAAAGATTCTTCGGCCCCTGCCTAAGGAAAGAAGTCCGTAGAAATCGTAAACTCTAAAAAGAGAAAAGCAAAAAGACAAATAGTAGAGAGGAATCTACTTTTTCATGAATGTGGAGAAGAAATAAGAGATGTTACTCTTTACTAAAGCAATTGTCCGAGTGGAAACATCACTCATTCTGCAGAAGACCCGTGAACGCCTGATAAAATCAGAGTGCTCAGACCCCAGTCACGCATGCAGCCAAAGAAACTTTCGGCCGCAGCAAACTCAAAACTTTGAGAAATTGTATAAACTTTGAGGCCCGGACTCTATATAAGGGCACCTCATCATTAGGAAAGATTATCCCGTTCTTGAGTATAGCCATACCCCCTATCTCCGAAGAACAAACTCTCTTCTCTCTCTAAGCCCGTTTGGAGTTTCAGTCCACCTCCAACACTCTTGTAAGTTACTTAAGTTATGGCAGGCTAAGCCTAGGGAAAACCCAACGGCGATGCCATAGCCCTTTTTTCTGTATTTCCTTCTGCACTAAATAATAGATAGTTATGTTTCCTTTTATTCCGTTATATATTTCTGTTCTTTCTTTTTATTTATTCACTGCTAAAAAAATTGAATACCAGTAAACTGAATTTTATTTAAGACCGGAAAAGGCCGTAGTGCGCTATGGGGTTGTACCCGCCCAAGTCAATTTCAACCTTTTGCCGTTTAGCCGTTCCCGGTGTGCGTAGGCGTTTAGGCGTGTTGGTATGTTAGGACTATAGGCATAGTCAACCAAGCCAAATCACGGCAAAGACGAGTCCGGATCCTGTTTTTAAGTAAAACCAGTTTTATGGTACCCTCCCGAGAGGGATGATGATGAATAGTAAAAAGACCAGATAGAAAGTAGGCGGAAGCAAAGTGGACCATACCCACAGGTGTAGCCTAATGCATAGGAAAATAGAAAGCTATGTGCTGACCCTGACGGTTCCCTTCCCACACACTTAAGTCACTACACGTGTTGTACGTGGAAGACGGTAAAAGAATTAGTCGCTTTCTCCTCTAGAGAAACTCGACAACCACACTAAAGGTTACTAAGGCTTTGTTGCCTTAGAATAGTTATTATAAGTTTGGTTTCAAAGAACCAACTTTGGCACGTCATTTTCAAGCTTGCTTTTTAACTTCAAAAACCAAATATAAGAGTTCCGCAACCCGAATTTTGGTATCAGAGCCCGGAAACCGGTTTTACCGGTTTATTTCGACCCGAGTCCGTAATGGATTCGAATAATAGACCCGACCAAAACGGTCAGACACTAGACACTGGACCCGTTAGAGGACCAAATAGGCCGGAAAACCCGCCTATTCAGGACCCATGTGATCAAATGGATCTTATGAGGTATCTTACGCACCTCTACAAATACGAGGAAAGCCTTAGATTTGTAGGAACCTATATACCTACTCATTCTTATCATAGGGATTGGCCCTCTTATATACGAGTAAACCCGTATATGGACACAACTGTCGAAGTCCGGCAGTATGTTAACGCAGCTATTTATTATTATAGCCTAGAAGAAGACAGTAGGAGACTCTTTCCAGCCATTGGACAAGCAATCTTCCTACAAAGACAAACCTTGATGGAGGAATACCATGCAAGATATGCTCGCCCAGCATATAATGAGACACATTTCCAACTTCGTAGGCAATACTACGCTAAGTTGAATGCTTTGAGAGAATCCAATCAAGTGTATTTACATATATTGGATAGAGCCCGTACTGTTCGTCGAGATCGATAAGAACAAGTAGACCGAGAAGGACACGATCCACTACTTGACGTAGATTCAGTATTAGATCGCTTCTCAGACACTGATGAAAGTTTTGATGATTAGACGAAACTCATCAAAAGAATGAATTTTTCCTAGACTATACGATTGGTTATACGGGAGAAAGTACCTAGAATCTCTAGACCCTAACCTCCTCCCTACAAATGGAGTTTGGTTCGATGAAAAGACTCATACACATCAAGAGTATATCTCTACCGAAGAGGTAGTTACCCTTCAGACCTTAAGCCAACAAGGAAATTATATGGCCAGTAATCTCCGATGGATTATGGAAATCCTTGTAAAGACTTGTGTAGATAGTAGCTCTTGGTTTCGTAGACAAGAGATCTCTGTAGAAATGGATTTTAAAACCCTTAACAAGACTGTTAAAATAGGGCTTGACGCCTTAAGTTTTAAAATAGATGCCCGCCTTCTGGATAATTTATCGGAAGCCATTGAACATATCATAGATCTGTACTACGATACAAATCTTGATACTAAGTTAGAAAATCTAGAGCAAAACCTAGAAACAAAAATAGGAAAGCTTCTAGACAGCCACACAGGAGCCGTGTGTAGCTCTCAAAAATTAGAGTTTAAGTTTTTAAATCAAAATCTTGACGCCAGAGCAAACAAACTAGATAGAAGAATTGATTTGCTTTCAGACCACTTGAATAAGAAACTCCTCTCTATTCAAGAAGCCATTGGTGCAAGAGAAGAAGAACCTTCTCTAGTAGACCCCTCTAAGATTGTTCATAATGTCTGAACACCTTATGGATATTTCGCCCTATGAACCTTTACCGGTTCCTAGACGACCATCTAGACCAGAACACTCTGTAGAATGGTACCTAGCCCAAATCAAACAAGATATGAAGTTAGCAAGATCAAATCTAGTTAGAACTGATAATCTTCAGGTAAAGACCATTAAAGAATTAGAAACTTTGTTAATACAAAATCTAAACTTTACATGTTCAGGCTTAGTCCAACTTCATACACAAATTCATAATAGTGATGAAGAAAATCGAACTATAGCCACTACCATTTATAATGGTATTAAGCAGAGTCACGAGAACTTTGTTGAGTTTACTAGCAAACTCTCAGAGGCTTTAGACAGACTTGTTCACAGGGTTGAACAGAGTCACGAAAACCACAAAGACACCTTGACAGAAGAAATACTTCGTTATTTCACTCAAGGAAGAGCAGACTTCGAGTATGTCTCTAGAAAACTCGAAAGCATCCAGACTGCTAGTACAAGAGACACCACTAAAATTCTTAGTGATGTTCATCAAATGATTATTGACCGACAAATAGTTGACACTGAATCAATCAGCTATATGTTACGTCCTACTTTTGAGAATCTCAAAAATGAATTGGGAATCTTCAAAGACAGATTAAATCAAGTCTCAGCCCAGAGTAACACTACTCAGACCATATTCACAGATATCTTAGGAAAACTAGACGATCTACCAATCAAGATAGATCTAAAGAAGTTTCAAGATGACCTTAAAAGAAATCTGTTAGGCATTAGACAAAACCCGCCTCTCCAGACTAATTCTTCAAGAATTATAAATGATGGGAGAGAACAGGCAAGGCTCACAGTTACTAAACCGCATTTGTCTAGCCACGAGTGCAATATGCTTGCCCTCAGACAAATTGGGAGACAATTATCCACTACTGTCAACAATCGGAATCTTCCTGATATCTCTTGGCATAGTGATGATAAAACCCTTGAAGACTACATTATGTATAATCTTCAAAAGGAAAGGTTACCAGAACCTAAATACAAAGACATTTTTCTCCAAGGAACTACTCCTTTAGGAGATAATTATGAAATTACAAGATGGAATAACACGCTTGACATTACCCCTGATCAACAGATCATTTCCGTCTTTAACGACAAATGGATCACTAAGTATAAGCTTAGAGGATACAAATATATGTCCTTCGGACTATTTCAATGCCGTATCCAAGGCCTCCATTTACCAAACTCTCGATTCCGAGTTTGTGTCGTTTTGATAGACGAACGTTATCAAGAATTCCAAAAAAATGTGCTTGGAATGGGAGAATTACAGCTCCAGGATAATGTCGCCTATTTTCAGGTTATCCCTGCTTACGTTACTAGCATTCACTGCTTAGACCAGTTTAAACTAGTAATTGACACGGATGGATATGATGACACTATCTATCCTTTAAGACATCAATTAGCAATCCAATATCAAGCATTGGTAATGTTCCATGAGCAATCTCAAACAGGTTTGTTACATGAGATTCCTACTGGAAAGCGCGGACAGCAGTTGATTGTACGAAGTGTAAATCCTAGCAGGCTTCCTGACTACACTTTTGCTTACAATAATGCGGTCACGCAGGTCGAGCACTGCCAACGTACTAAACAATGGCAATTTCCAGACCTTACCCCTCAGGTCTCGCAAAAAGCCCAGCTTGCTTATATGCTCACCGAAAAGAAAGGAACCACCTTTGCTTTTGGCCCCGGGAAACCTATGGCCCCTGCAACCGACCAGCACGCCCAGTTTTTTCAAAACTTCGCCCCTGGCCGTCAGAGTACCTCGAAGCTCGAACGTGGTGAAGAAGGGACAAATGAGAACCCTAACACCCTAAACCCTAAACCCTAAACCCTAAACCCTAAACCCTAAACCCTAAACCCTAAACCCTAAACCCTAAACCCTAAACCCTAAACCCTAAACCCTAAACCCTAAGCCCTAAGCCCTATGCCCTAAGCCCTAAGCCCTAAGCCCTAAGCCCTATGCCCTATGCCCTATGCCCTATGCCCTATGCCCTATGCCCTAAGCCCTAAGCCCTATGCCCTAAGCCCTATGCCCTAAGCCCTATGCCCTATGCCCTAAGCCCTAAGCCCTAAGCCCTATGCCCTATGCCCTATGCCCTATGCCCTATGCCCTATGCCCTATGCCCTATGCCCTATGCCCTATGCCCTATGCCCTAAGCCCTAAGCCCTAAACCCTAAACCCTAAACCCTAAACCCTAAACCCTAAACCCTAAACCCTAAACCCTAAACCCTAAACCCTAAACCCTAAACCCTAAACCCTAAACCCTAAACCCTAAACCCTAAACCCTAAACCCTAAACCCTAAACCCTAAACCCTAAACCCTCACTCGGGAATTTCATTGAACACCTGGTTGCATTCACGTTTTGGGCAGCTCGGGCAGATTGGATGCCTCTCTCGGGTAACCAAGGTTGAGGAGAACACCGATGCATCGCAATCAAGTCATCCTTCCCTTCGTGTCCTACACACTTCGTAACACGTCCCATCATGTTGCATCATGCTCGACCAAGCTATCTGGCCAGCCCAACAAGGCTTGAGAGCACTACCCCCTCCTTAAGTTGGATGCTAAACCTTTCATCCTTTTACAAAAGGAAACATCACCCTTGCTGGTGGAGTCATACTGGGGTTTTTTTAGCAAACCATATTGTCTCAAAGATCCAATGTTGCCATTGGATGAAGAAAAATACAAAGCACAATGTCGCACAAGAATTTTTAATTTTCGGATTTTCTACAATTAATAATTAATTATTGAATATTTAATACCCCATAAATAGGAAAAATACTAAACGGTGTCCAAAAATTACTAAACTTCACAACAACATGTAACAATAATAGTTAGGATTTTAAAAATTGTTTTGGGTCCCAAAGGGTGTTTTAAATAAAGAATTTGAATTTTTTATGTGAAAATAGGGAAATTAGCAATAATTGGACAACAACAATACAAAAAATAGTAGAAATGGGTTATGATAGATGAAAGCACAATAGAAAGGTTGAGAATACTAATTTGAGAGTATTTCTAATTTGTTGGACTCTATATGCATTTAAAATGAATTATTTTCATTTTTCAAGTAAAAAAGGCAAAACATAGTAAAATATTTAAAATTAGGAAACTCAACATAATCTCAAATATAACCTAGAAATCAATGACAAACTGAAGAAAGTTAGTTTGAAACTAATTTATCTTGTTTCAAAATAGTTTAACGATACTCATGGTAAGGTATTGCATTCATGAAGTCTTGGAACTAGGAAGTGCGGCTACGGGGACGTTGGTCCGGGCAAGCCCAACAATATTGAGGAATTTTTGGCAACTTTAGGGCTAAACCTAGCCCAATTTGTAGGCATGGCATGTGCCAACAATCCTACCAAAGACTGTTGAATGAGCAAGGCATGGCATACTAGACATAAACCTCTTTCCAATAATTAAGGGTGCTCGGACATGATGCATCATGCTCTCAGGCAGCCTCTCGGCCATGTTGCATCAGGGTCTCGATAATGTTGCATCAGCCTCTCGGCCAGGCACTCGTCCATGTTGCATCGGGGTCTCGGTCATGTGACATCAACCTCTCGATCAAGGTCTTGGCTATATTGCATCATTGTTGCGGTCAGGCTCTCAGCCATATTGCATCAGGGTCTCGATCATGTTGCATCAGCCTCTCAATCAGGGTCTCAGCTATGTTGCATCAGGGTGCTTGGTCATGTCGCATCAGGCTCTCAGCCATGTCACATCAGGCTCTCAGGCAGGTTGCATCAGGGTCTTGGTCAGGCTCATGGCCATGTTGCATCAGGGTCTCGGTCATGTTGCATCAGCCTCTTGGCCATGTTGCATTAAGGTCTCAGTCATGTTGCATCAGCCTCTCGGTCAGATTCTCGGCAATGTTGCATTAGGGTCTCAGTCAGACTCTCGACCATGTTGCATCAGGGTCTTGGTCATGTTGCGTCAACCTCTTGGTCAGGCTCTCAGCCATGTTGCATCAGGGTCTCGGTCATATTGCATCAACCTCTCGGTCAGGGTCTCGGCCATGTTGCATCAAGGTCTCGGTTAGGCTCTCGGCCATGTTGCATTAGGGTCTCGGTCATGTTGCATCAGCCTCTCAGTCAGGCTCTCAGCCATGTTGCATCAGGGTCTCAATCAGGCTCTTGGCCAGGCTGCATCAGGGTCTCGGTCAAACTCTCGACCATGTTGCATCAAGGTCTCAATCATGTTGCATCAGCCTCTCAGTTAAGCTCTCGGCCATGTTGCATCAGGGTCTTGGTCATGTTGTACAGCCTCTCGGTCAAGATCTCGACCATCTTGCATCAAGGTCTCAGTCAGGCTCTCAGCCATGATGCAAGCCATGTTGCATCACCCTCTCGGTCAGGCTCTCGGCCATGTTGCATCAGGCTCTTGGCCAAGTTGCATCAGGCTCTCGGCTATGTTGCATCAAGCTCTCGGACAGGCTCTTGGCCATTTGCACCGAGTGTCCCAACATGGGCTTCCCGGTCATGTTGAACCAAGTATCCCAACATTTTGCATCGGCGTTCCCGGTCACTAAGTGTCCCATCATTTTTCATTGGCCTTCCCAGTCATGTTGCACCAAGTGTCCCAACATTTTGCATCAAACTTGCTGGTTATGTTTTGCATCAGACCTCCAAGTGTTGTTGCACAAAGTGTCAGAACATGTTGCACCGCCTTCCTAGTCATGTTGCACCAAGTGTCCTTCCCGGTCATGTTGCATCAAGCCTCCAAGTATTGTTGCACCAAGTGTCCTTCTAGGTATTGTTTCACCAAGTGTCCTTCTCGATCGCTCATGTTGCATCAAGTGTCCTTCCAAGTCCAAGTGACCTTCCAAGTCCAAGTGATCTTCCCGGTCAGTCACCCCCTTATCCTTGATTTTTAGAAAAATTAATTGTGGTTAGAAAAAATATTTAAATACTTTTAACATTTTTTTCTAAAAACAAAAGATAAGTGGGTGAACCCTAGGGGCGGATGAATCTTAACCACAGTTAAGGGGTGTCAAAAGGGACACATGGCGACCTTAGGGGTGTAACGGGACTCTCCGAGTCCGGTTATAACCGTCGAGGATTTCATTCATTGTAAATATTTTTTCTAATAAATAATGTTAGATTTTTGAATTCCAAGAGTTAATAGATCTTAACCATAATTAATATAGTTTAAAAGGGACACGTGTTGACTTATGGGTGCGATTAGGGGTGGTTATTGAACAAATTGTTCGTGATAAAAGCTTGGTTCGTTAAGGTAAGTGTGAGTGTGTGTGATGTAATGCCTTTAATCTTCACCATTAGATATCAATGATTATCAATCAAGGGTCCTAGATTGATGAAGACAAATCTACTCTATTAGAAGTGTCACTGCAGTTTAGGAAAAATGAGGGCCCGCATCCACCTCTTTGATCTGTCCCTAGGTGGGCTGGGATCTAGTGTAGCGACCTTAGAACCCAGCAATACTCATCGCCATCAGTGTGTGTGTGTGTGTGTTGTGAAGTGCGTGTTGTGACTTGTGAAATGTGATGTGGGACAAATATAATCCCACATCGGTAAAAGAATAGAAAGTGGTAAAGGATGTTGGCTATAAAAGAGGTGTTGAAAAAGAGGGAATGACAAATGAGTTGGCCACTCCCATGTTTGGCTCAGCTGGGCTCAATGAGAATATCCAAACCGTTGGCCATTTTTATATTTGGCCCGTCTTGGCTCGATTTAATATAATTATAATATATATCATTGGCTCATTAAAAACTCGGCTCAAACAATAGTAAGCCTTAGTGAGCCGAGTTCGAACAATAGTAAACCTCGAACGAGTTCAAAGAGTAGTACAAATGTTTGAACCGAGCTCGAAACAATAGTAAACCTTAGCAAGCCGAGTTAGTACTAATGTTTTTGAACCGAGCTCGAGCTGAGCTCGAAGTATCATTCTATCACAATTGACTGTGATCCAATCTTCACTTGGTTCACGAAAGAGGGGAGATGAAGGGAATAGCCGTACCTAGGCAAAAGAGAAAATAATATGAGACTTTTTTGCAGCACTCTTTAGCCGAACCCGAACTTAGATGGCTAGGCTTCTTTAAAAGGAACTGACGAGGGGAACAACCGGCTAAGGACTTTATTTTTGTTTGTCAGTCACTACTGTTTGCACTAATAATCTCTAACGATCGCATGCATTCGGTCTGACTGATAGGAGAGAGGCTCAATGGCCGTTTTTCCTCTTAAGCTTCATGCACCGAGGAACATGTACCAGGGTGTATGTGCGACTCCAGATCATGAGCTGGAACAAAAGATGTGACTCCAGATCATGAGCTGGAACAAAAGATGACGAGTACCACTGAATAGGAGACCCTTTTTCTAGTATCAATGACGAGTACCACTGAATAGGATAGACTATCGAGTGTTTTTAATCACTTCCCTATCTTTATTATTGTAACGGATAAAATTCGTAAAATCAACTCAGCGTTGGAGAACGAGCTCGTTTTTGTCGTTTTGTTCACAAAAGTGACACGTGGACGCGAGTGGGGGTCACGTGCTTAAAATAGAGGGGTCACACGTTGTCTGATGCACAACGATCCCGTTGTGCGCATTACGACGTCCTTGTTCTCTTGCAGAACAACGTTTCCGCTGTGGCTTTGACAACGTGCTCGTTGTCTTAAGCACAACGTGAACGTTGTACTCAAGACAACGTCTTTGTCATTACGCGAACAACGAGTCCGTTGTCTCACCGACAACGATGTCGTGCTGTATTTTAAGGCATCTACGCCGTAACCGAGCTCGAGTCAACAACGAGACCGACTCGTAGGAGGAAGTGATCAGGAGGCGATCCATAATTCCGACAGGCGTGCCGAACGCGCCGTTTCGTGCCGAAAGCACTGTCTTGGCATTTAATGCTGGTCACTTCTGCGTACCGTCCGATCCAGTCCGATTGGACTTATAGGAGGCTCTCACGTGTGATGCAACCGGCGGCCGATATGTCTAAGATATTTGGCAATGAGTGCAAAGACACGTGGTATGGACACCTATGGCCATCCATGGTCATCGATGGCCATATCAACCTTGCCCTATAAAAACCCCGTGATTTTTAGTGCACAGGGGACTTGTTCATTGATCCAGACCTGAGGATACACGTTTTCAGTGCTTCCAGTGTCTTGCGTAGTTTTCAGTGACTGTTCTTGTGTTTACTATTCATCATCTTCTACACCTACTGACTTTACCATCGGAGTACAGGTCAGGGTGCCACACCCTCCGCTCCAACCTTCTACCAGTAAACCAGAGCGTGGAAGGCGCTGCTGCTGACGTGTGTCGTTCCGGTATTTTTCCCCCTCACAAAATTGGCGCCGTCTGTGGGAAATAATAAACGGACCCCCCCCCCCTTTTTGCTCTTTGCGATCATGGCTGATCAGTCAGTAGTGTTCGGGCATGAGGATCAAACCCCTCAGGCCACTTCTTTCATACCTTTTGTCGTGCACATTCCTGGAGTCAGTCCTTCATCTAGGCAACCAGAGAGGACCGTGCCTCCTCCTACTGAGCTCTCTGTTTCAGATCGCATCTTGGCGATGCTGCAAATGCAGCAGTCTGCTCTGGATCAAATCACCAGGCAGCAGCAAGTGATGCAGGCAAGGCTGGAGGCATTGGAGCATAGCAGGCTCGAGGTGGATGAAGTGTCACTGCAGAGGCCTTCCTTGAGACGTCAGTTTGATTTCTCTTCTTCTCCTTCTGCCCCAGAGAACCGTGAAACCAGGTTTGTGCTTCTTCCTACTGAAGGGGATGTAAGGCAGCCTCCGGTTCGGGCGGAGCAGAGCATCCCTTCGGATCGTGTGGATTTCAGAGAAGGGGCAGGGCGGGAAGACTTGAGAGGGGGTAACGGAGGTGCAGATGCCCAGAAAACTTGGGTGACAGCCAAGGAGGTAGAGGCTTTAATCGGTGCTCATGTTAAGAGCATGAAGGGAGGGATTCCTGACCACTTTGCTCAGTCAGCAAAGGATAACGTTGAGAACTCTCCTTTCACGGACGCCATCAATCAGTCCTATACTTCTTCTAAGTTCATAACTCCGATCTTCCCCATGTACGCTGGAAAGACGGACCCGGAGGAGCATTTGTTTGACTTCAAACACGCGATGGCTGTTCGCAATCCAGATGATGACCTGTACTGCAAGGCTTTCCCCAACAGCCTGTCTGGGGCAGCATCGAAGTGGTTTCGGAACTTGCCTCCTGGTTCCATCAGCAACTTCTCAGAGCTCAGGTCGGCCTTTATTGATCGCTTCATCATCAATAAGAAGAAGAAGGCAGGTGCAGATACTCTCTTCTCTTTGAGGATGAAGCCGGCCGAATCCTTGAAGGACTTCATTTCGCGTTTCACCGATGAAGTCCACAACATCGACAAGGTTGACGAAGCGAGCTGCATCGCTGCTTTCAAGAATGTTATCCCCAAGCATTCCGAGCTCTACAAGTCCTTAGCTCTTGACTATCCTGTCAAGATGGATGAGTTGATGGTACGTGCCACCAAGTACGGGAGGTACGAGGAGGACGTATCCGTTGTGTCCGTGCCGAAGCCCAGAGCGAGAGTGGTGGATGTCGTGGAGAGGACACACCGATCTTCGAAGAGGAAGGAGAAGAAGCAGAGGTACGAGTCTTCATCATCTGAGGACTCGCCACCGAGGAAGCAGAAGGAGAGAGTTGTGTATGTGACCCAGCGGGATCAGCCGGATCGGCGCCCGCTGGAAAGAAATTTTAATCAGCATCAGAGCAGGACGGAGAGACGTCCTAATGACCAGCAGGCGAGGCAGCAGTATCAGCCACGCCAAGCGCAGCCTCAAGTACAGCACGAGAGAGGCGTGCAGCCTAATGAGAGGCGATCTTTTGCAGATCAAAGACCGCGCATCAATTTCACAGTCAGCCCGGCGACCATCATGAGGTCGATGGAGGATCAGCCATACTTCGAGTGGCCGGCGAGGGCTGTGCAGGATATTACATCGGGGCCACGGGTGCATGAGTATTGTCATTATCACAAGTGCCGTGGTCATCTCAGCAACCGATGCCGTATTCTGAGGGAGTACCTGGAGAGGCTTGTTCAGGAGGGGTACTTGGGAGAGTATCTTGCTTCTGGCAACGGCGGTGCGGAGCGTACCAGGGAGCCGGTGTCCCAATCTCGTGGAGGGGAACCCAGCAATAATCCCAGTACCAGTGGGGGAGCTTCCTTGGGCACGATCAATGTCATTTGCCGCGTGCAAGCTCCCGAAACTGATGTGGAGAGGAACTTCAGGGCGAAGGCCAGGAAGCTGTCTCATGAGGCTGCAGTGTGCCAGGTACAAGTGCCTAGCAGAAGCGTTGAGCACTTACTCACCTTCGCTGATCGTGATCTGGCGGGAGTGATCCGACCTCACTATGATGCTCTTGTTCTCACCATGAGAATAGGAGACTTCAACATCAAGAGAGTGCTCGTGGATTCAGGGAGCGGAGCAGACATCTTGTACCTTCATGCTTTCACTCAGATGAAGCTGGATCCTTCCGTCCTCATCCCTGCTCAGACTCCCTTGTTCGGATTTGATGGCAGCTCGATGAAGCCTGTAGGCGACGTTGTCTTACCCGTTGTGGCTGGACTCGTTGTCCTTCAGACCAGGTTCTCTGTCCTGGACGCGCCATCACCGTACAATGCCATCTTGGGTCGTTGGTGGACCCATGAGATGAAGGCTGTTCCGTCCTCGTACTACCAGGTGTTGAAGTACCCAACGCAGGACGGGCCTCAGGAGATCAGAGGTGATCAGTTGGCATCGCAGAAGTGCGATTTTCCTGCTTCCGTTGTGCCCTCATAGCAGTTACAGGTCGCTCCCGTTGTGGAGGAGAGCTCGGAGACATCGTTGTGCAGACCTTCCGTTGAGCCCACGAAAGCTGTCAATTTGAGAACGGAAGAAGAGCCAAAGGTGTTGCAGGTCGGGACAAGCTTGACAGCGGAGAAGGAGCTCGAGTTGCTGAGCTTCCTTGGGCAGAATCTTGATGTCTTTGCATGGTCTCACAAAGACATGACTGGCATCGATCCGAGTGTTATCTGCCATCACCTCAATGCTGATCCTGCTATCCCTCCAGTGAAGCAGAAACCTCGGAGGCTTGCTCCAGCTTATCATGATGCAGTGAACGAGGAGATTGACAAGCTGATCCAGTTCAGGTTCATTCAGGAGGTGCAGTACCCTGACTGGATAGCCAATGTTGTGGCTATGCCTAAGAAGAATGGGAAGGTGAGAGTCTGTATTGACTTCACTGGTGTCAATAAGGCTTGCCCCAAGGAATTTTTTCCCATGCCAAGGATAGACAAGCTCATCAACGCCACTGTTGGCCACGAGATGTTATCCTTCATGGATGGTTATTCGGGCTATAACCAGATCCTCCTGGCGGAAGCAGATCGAGAGAAGACCACCTTCATAACAGAGCGAGGCTTGTTCTGTTATCGGGTAATGCCTTTTGGCTTGAAGAATACAGGTGCCACCTATCAACGTCTGATGAATCTCATATTCAGGTCACTCCTTGGCAAGACGGTTGAAGTGTACATCGACGATATCGTTGTGAAGAGTCGAGTACGAGGTACTCTGGTGGTAGACCTTGCTGAGCCTTTCTCTGTGCTGCGATCTTTCAATCTGAAGATCAACCCAGAGAAGTGCACCTTCGGAGTTACCTCAGGGAAATTTTTGGGTTATCTTGTGAGTCAGCGGGGGATTGAGGCTAACCCGGCTCAGATCCGTGCTTTGCTGGACATGCCAGAGCCCAAATCGAAGAAGGAGATCCAGAAGCTGACAGGCCGGATTGCTGCGCTCAACCGGTTTATCTCCAAGTCATCCGATCGTTGAAAACCTCTGTTTGAGCTGCTGAGGAAGGACTCTATTTTTGCATGGACTCCAGAGTGTTCCCGAGCTTTCCTTGCCTTGAAGGAGTATTTAGGCTCAGCTCCTATCCTTTCGGTACCAGAGCCTGGTGAAATCTTATATCTCTATTTGTCTGTTTCAGAGCAAGCCCTTGGATCCGTCCTGGTGAGGAGCTGTGATGGCGTGGAGAAGCCTGTCTATTTCATCAGCAAAACCTTTCTCAATGCGGAATGCAATTATAGTAAGCTCGAGAAGGTGTGTCTGGCTCTTGTCTTTTCTGCGAAGAAGCTTCGTCCGTACTTTCATGCTCATTCTATCGTTGTCATCACAACGTATCCTTTCAAAGTCGTGCTGGGACGACCCGAGCTGGCGGGGAGGATGTCGAAATGGGCAGTAGCTCTGAGTGAGTTCGATGTTCAGTATCGGGCTAGGAGTTCAGAGAAGGGGCAAGCAATGGCAGGTTTTCTCTCGGATTTCCCTGTGGAGGAGGAGGCAGAAGACATGGTTGTTGATCTTCGGGAGCTCCCAATCGAAGTTGACAACGGAGATGCCGTTGTGGAGGGAGCCGAGTCGTCAGAGTGGAACGGTTGGCTGTTGTACGTGGACGGATCTTCTAATTTCAGTGGTTCGGGACTGGGCGTTGTGCTTATAAGTCCAGAGAACATCAAAGTGCAGAAGATGTCGCGTCTTGGGTTCACTGCCTCCAACAACGAAGCTGAGTACGAAGCCTTACTCCTTGGGCTGGAGAGTGCATGAGAGTTACGGATCTCCACGCTGAGAGTGTTTTGTGATTCACAGCTCGTGGTGAATCAGGTGAATGGTGTTTATGACTGCAAGGACGACCGGATGAAGCAGTATGCTACTCTCGTTCGTTCGTTGTGTGAAGCATTCACCGTTGTGGAGATCAGGCACACCCGAAGAGATGACAACAGGCATGCTGACGCTCTGGCGTATCTAGCTTCCATGGTGCAGGCTGACGAGCCTAAGGCTATTCTGATGGAGTTCCAAGAGTATCCTTCAATAACTCTTCAGGCTCAGCGAGAAGTGTTTTTTGTCAATCCAGTTCCGAGCTGGATGACAGGGCTGGTGGCTTATCTGAAGGACGGAGTTCTTCCTATCAGTGTGAAAGAGTCGAGGCGCATTCAGTTCAAGGCATCTCGTTATGCCTTGGTGCAAGGAGAGTTGTTCAGGAAATCTTTTGGTGGGCCTTTGCTGAAGTGTGTTCATCCTGCAGACGTGGAGAGAATACTTGCTGAGCTGCACGAAGGCATATGTGGCATTCACTCAGGCGGGAGAACCATTGCCCATCGAGCTCTGGGGCAAGGTTACTTCTGGCCTTACATGCAGGCTGATGCTCAGAAGTATATAAAGAGGTGTAGCCAGTGCCAGCGGTTTGCTCGTTTGATTCATGCTCCAGCTCAAGAGCTCAGCACTGTATCTCAGCCTTGGCCATTTGCGCGGTGGGGACTTGATATTGTAGGGCCTTTCCCTAGGGCTCCAGGGAATCTGATCTTCCTTCTAGTGGCAACTGACTACTTCTCACGGTGGATTAAAGCTGTTCCCCTTGCACGTATCAGAGAACAAGAGGTGAAGAAGTTCTTGTGGGAGCATATCATCTGCAGATTTGGCATACCGCAGTCCATCATCACTGACAACGGGAAGCAGTTCTCAGGACGTTTGATTGCCGACTTTTGCAGCGAGCTGAAGATCAAGCATGTCTTCTCTTTCCCATATTATCCTCAGGGGAATGGATTGGCCGAGGCAGCCAACAAGAATATTCTAAATGCCTTGAAGAGAAGACTGGAAGATTCGAAGGGGAAGTGGACCACCGAGCTGCACAACGTTTTGTGGGGGTACAGAACGACTCCAAGGAGGCCTACCAATGAAACTCCCTTCTCTCTAGCGTATGGCATGGAAGCTGTCATTCCTACTGAGATCAGTTTACCTACAGTGCGTTCTTGGCGTAACAAGAAGAAGGATGGAGAGAAAGATCAGAACGCAGAGCTCATGGCTATTCATCTTGATCTGCTAGAAGAGAAGCGGGAAGATGCCAGCATTCAGATGAGGAGGTATCAGCAGCGATTGAGGAAAGCCTACAACAAAAAAGTACAACGGAGAGTGCTGCAAGTCGGTGATCTCGTCCTCCGAAGAGTGTTCCAGAACACAAGAGAGCTTAACAGTGGCAAGTTTGGACCAAACTGGGAAGGGCCTTATATTGTAGAGCGATTGGGAAGTCCTGGAGTCTGTTACTTGAAAGACTTACAAGGTAACCTCATCTCAAAATCTTGGAACATCATGAATCTGATGCAATTCTTTCAATAGAATCTGTGATATGCTATTTACATGCATCGTTGTGCTTACAAGTTTTTCAGTGATCTTACATAATCATAGTGCTCATATTTCAACATGTGATTTGCAATATTATGTGCCTGCTCGTTGTGTGCCTGCTCGTTGTCTACACTATTCTCTGTCTGGTTCATCAGTGTAATATTGTGAATGTTTTGCAAGTAATTCAAATAAAGTTTTGACTGAACAACGTACTCATGACGAACACGAGTGGCTTATATAAGGATGTCATCTGAGCAAATCGAGTGGCTTAACCTAATGACATCCTCTGAGCATGTGCTTCGGAACTGAGTTACATTGCGTTCGTCCTATGAATTTTATTTGTCAGATTGCATTCACAGTGAACTACGCGAATGATGTGTCTGGATCAGTGCTTGCTCGCAGTACTTGTTCATAAGTGATTTTTCGTAGTGCTTCGCTCGTGGTGCTTGATCGTGGTGCTTGCTCGTAGTATTAGCTCGTAGTGCATTGCTCATAGTGAACGCTCATAGTGAACGCTCATAGTGCTTTGCTCGTAGTGTTTGCTCGTGGTGCTTGCTCGTAGTATTAGCTCGTAGTGCATTGCTCATAGTGAACGCTCGTAGTGCTTTGCTCGTAGTGTTTGCTCGTGGTGCTTGCTCGTAGTATTAGCTCGTAGTGCTCTATTCGTAGTGCTTGTTCGTTATGCTTTGATCGTAGCGCTCTACTCATAGTGTTCTGCTCGTAGTGCTTTGATCAAAATAGTTTATTTAGTGTGCAACAGTTATAATTTTCACGAGTATTCAAACATCCACATAGCGAAGTACCGCATTAACATCGGTACAGTGAACTGTGGAAAATCATTCAACTACTCATGTTGTATTTTTTTCTTATTCTGTTTGCATGCGCTGTACTATGCTACGAGGTAAAAAGAAGTACAAACATAAGAAAAATGAGCGATCTATTCATATCAAAGGCCCATTTCTGGGCAATTACAGTGATAAACTCCCATAAGAGGGAAAAAGAGGAATTAACACCATCAAAAAAGAGGAGCAGGGGATCAGAGGAGCAGGGGATCAGGGGAGCAGGGGATCAGACGAGCTCAAGATCAACATCTATCATCGTTGCAGCAGGAGCAGGAGTAGAGGCTTCAGCAGTTGGGGCTTCCACCGGAGTAACTTCATCAGCAGCAGCAGGAAGTTCGGGAGCAGCTGGCTCGAAGTGTGGCTCAGCAGGGAGGGGTGCAGGACCTTCAAGAAAGTGAGACTGCTCGACGCCTTGTATCTCGGGCTCGTTGTCAAGCTCGATCAATTCCTTGCTCTGAAGCTCGGAGAACGTGGTGGCGTCCTCTTCATTGTCTTATTTCAGGCGGCCTTGTTAGCGGAGCGAGTCAAGAACCTCTTTCTCGGTCTCAGCACGATCTTCATCCAAGAGCGTGTCCAGCTGAGACTGATAATGTTGCTGCAATCTCAGGGTCACGGACCTCTCAGTGGCCTCTTGAGTTTTCTTGGCCTCCTCGAGCTCCTCTGCCAGTGCTGTCCTGGCTGCCTCGGTTTCCTCCAGCTGTCTGCCCAAAGCTTGGGAGACATGCTCCAGTTCGCTGATGCGTAGAACAGCGTTCTCCACCTCCTGCTTGGCCTTCTTCTCGGCCTCCGTTGCTGATCGTGTCTCAGCCTCAGCCTTTTCCCGTACCTTGGTGGCAGTGTTTAACCTTACCGCAGCACGAACAGTGTCAGCCTTGGCTTGAGACAAATCAAAGTCTGTCTTGAGTCTCTCTTCAACGAGAGTCTGCTCCAATGTCTCTGTCCTATCTTTCCAGTAGCTGATCCCGTCCCGCAGGTGATTGTACCTATACTAGCTACGATCACAGAGCTCTTGCACGAGCGCGTTCATCTGCAAGGAAGTGTCCGGGCGTTAGCACAACGAAAAGTAATGTTTCAGCAGTAGAGTAAGAGGAAGGGAGAAACTTACTGTCGCCACCGACTGGCAGGCGGCGTAGGACAGGTCGGACAGGTGAAGTTCGCCGACCTCAGCGACGTCCCGAGGCAGCCTCATCGCGTGAGTCAGAGCTCGAGTGGCCTTCTCCGAGCTCTTCACCGAGTCGTTCACGGTCGGTACCCCGAACTGAGAGAAGTCGGGCGACCAGTCTGGAATGAAGGACGGCAGCATACAAGCCGAGAGACTCGTTGTGCCAGCTTCCGTTACGGCTAAGGCAACGACAGCGGAGCTCGTGCTGGCTGGGGCAGTTGCAGCTCAAGAGGGGTCAGGTACCGAGCTGGCCTCGGGCACTGCCGTTGTCACCTCTGCTCCTGGACTTGATGGAGGAGCGGCAGAGGTGGAGGGGGGAGCAGCGATGGCTGCGTTCTCTTTCTCCAGGCGCTTGTTCGCCTTTGCTTTCTTTCTGGCCTCGTACTCGGCCTGGGTGGGCATCTTTCTCTTCGGGTCAGCAGTCGCTGCACCCTTGGAAGGGGGATCCCTCTTCTTCTTCGGCGGTGGTGGCGGTGGTGGCAGCTGAACTAAAGGGCGGGCAGACCTTGGCTTCCTGCTCAGTGGAGGTAGAGCTGTGCTGGCCATGTCTTCTTCTTCTTCTTCTTCCTCGGCTAGGAGTGTTGCTGGTGAAAGTGCGGAAGTGGAAGCGCCTTGTTGCTGTTGTTGTTGCTGTTGTTGTGGTTGTTGTTGTGCAGTTGCTGGAGTGCTAGAGGAAACCCGCGTGTCAGGCTCGAGTGGTTTCCACCGGATGTATTCCCCACCTCGAGCACGGCAGATACCGGTAAGGAGGCCTTCTTCTTCTGGGGCCAACTTCTTGTATGGGAACTTCTTTGCGTCAGCTGCACACAAGAAAGCAAAATGAGTACAACGAGAGAGTTAGTAGGACGAAAGCATACAACGTACAACGAGAACAGAGTCAGGACAATGGTGCACAACGGACAACGGTCGACTATAGTTGTATACCTGCTTCCGCTCGGAAGACGTTGGGGACCGTGGAATTCTCTGCCTTCCAGCCGCCAGAGACAACGAAAGGAGTGGCTTTCCACTTTCTTTCTCTATCGAGAATGCCTGAAACGAGCTCTGGATATCGAGGTTTCTTGTTCCACGAGTAATAGGAATACGAACCATCGTCATTGCCTCGGCATCTGACAGCATGGCAGAAGTGGAATAGGTGCCTAGCCTCTATTGGGTAGCCTTCCTTGATGAATTTGATCATCATGGACATGTATTTGTGGAAGCTCAGGTGCATTTGTCCCGGTGCGAGTTGCAGGGTGGATAGAACTTCATCCAAGACGGGATGGAGAGGGAAGCGGAGGCCAGCCTCAAGCTGGGAGAGATAGACAACGGTACAAGTAGAGCGCCTATCGATGATAGCATCATCTCGCTTGAAGTAGAGATTGACATTGGAAGGGAAGTCGAAACGTTCCCTGTAACGGTTCAGATGTGCCAACTGGTGCTAGCGCAGAGCTGAGGATTTTTCAATGTAGGCACCATGAGGTGCGCTACCTGTGCAACTGGCCTCATCATCGGTAGAGCCTCTAACTTCCTCTAACCTAGCGGGTTCTACGGGAACGATGGCAGCCATGGTGATTGGAAGAAATAGTGAAGAGGGGCAAGAACAGTAAACAGGGCAACAGAGTATACACAGAGCAGAATCACTCTGAGAACCAGAGAAAAGAGAAAGAGAGAAACAATAAGAAATAATAAGAGAAAGGGGTGAAGGGCGTACCGAACCGAAGACAACTCAGAGGGATTGTTGAGAGCTTGAGGAAGATGAACTTTCGGTTGAGAAGAGAATTCGGCAGAGTAACAGTGCTTGAAGAAACAGGGTGAAAGAGAATGAGGATTCGATGGGATTTTATAAGCATCTCAGATTTGTGAAAGTACATCACTACCCTTCATCTGAGCCGTACACCTGTATTAATGGAAATAAGAGCAGTAGCAAGATCGTCTTTTCACCAAAGAGAGTAACCGTCAGTCATTAAAGCGTTTGAAATTCAAATCGGCGATGATGACAGCCTGTCCGCATTGAAGAGACGTGACGGTTCGCACGCGTAACCAGCTGGCATGAACGGTCGACCTTCTCAATGAGCGTTTAAAGCACGCAACGTTTCATCTTCCGGAGCAGTGCCAGGTATGATCTTTTTGTCCGTTTATGACGCTTCGAACTACGTTCCAAGCATCATAAAGGGGCAAATTGTAACGGATAAAATTCGTAAAATCAACTCAGCGTTGGAGAACGAGCTCGTTTTTGTCGTTTTGTTCACAAAAGTGACACGTGGACGCGAGTGGGGGTCACGTGCTTAAAATAGAGGGGTCACGTTGTCTGATGCACAACGATCCCGTTGTGCGCATTACGACGTCCTTGTTCTCTTGCAGAACAACGTTTCCACTGTGGCTTTGACAACGTGCTCGTTGTCTTAAGCACAACGTGAACGTTGTACTCAAGACAACGTCTTTGTCATTACGCGAACAACGAGTCCGTTGTCTCACCGACAACGATGTCGTGCTGTATTTTAAGGCATCTACGCCGTAACCGAGCTCGAGTCAACAACGAGACCGACTCGTAGGAGGAAGTGATCAGGAGGCGATCCATAATTCCGACAGGCGTGCCGAACGCGCCGTTTCGTGCCGAAAGCACTGTCTTGGCATTTAATGCTGGTCACTTCTGCGTACCGTCCGATCCAGTCCGATTGGACTTATAGAAGGCTCTCACGTGTGATGCAACCGGCGGCCGATATGTCTAAGATATTTGGCAATGAGTGCAAAGACACGTGGTATGGACACCTATGGCCATCCATGGTCATCGATGGCCATATCAACCTTGCCCTATAAAAACCCCGTGATTTTTAGTGCACAGGAGACTTGCTCATTGATCCAGACCTGAGGATACACGTTTTCAGTGCTTCCAGTGTCTTGCGTAGTTTTCAGTGACTGTTCTTGTGTTTACTATTCATCATCTTCTACACCTACTGACTTTACCATCGGAGTACAGGTCAGGGTGCCACACCCTCCGCTCCAACCTTCTACTAGTAAACCAGAGCGTGGAAGGCGCTGCTGCTGACGTGTGTCGTTCCGGTATTTTTCCCCCTCACAATTATGACAAATATAACGTTCAAGTCGGCATTCCAGTATGTTTAGCATCACCCAGAACATATGGAAATGTATATTTTGCAATATTGTTATTCCACTTTGACGTCATACCACTATATCAGCTGCTCAGAGATACATGCGTCATACGAAAAAGCACAACTTTTGTAATTATTTAGAGTTTAGACAATGTTCCAGCTCCTACCATCTAGACTCTGCACCAGTGTGACAAAGCAAACCAAATTTGCATTTTCTAACCGCACAAGGACTCGACCGTATACAAGCGAGGTTTAAGATAAATGATTACCAAAAGATTGTAGCATTTCCTTCTGCATCTAAAAAGCCCTACATAAGCTTGGAATACCATCAGCATTTCCAATTGCTTGCATTGGAAGTTGGAACTACCATGTTTGGTCATCAGCACTTGCCTCAAAGGTCATAATTGCCAAGTACTGTATGATTGAAGCCTGCCTCAACAATGCCCTTGCCCAAGATGATGCTCCAACAGGAACCACAAATGTGACAAAGTTGTACCTATTCCATACCTGAATATCAAACACCACTTGATCACAAACTAGAAACTGACTTCTCCAAAACCAATCCCTCGCAGTCAACTAGGCAAAGACAGCACATGAAGCTAATCATACTAGTTAACCACCTGCTACTCTTGAGCATCCCTTTCAGAAACAGCTCTTAGCTAAGAGTGTCATACCTTCTTAATAGGGAGCAAGGAAACTTATGGAAAAAGCAACCCCTCCAGTGTCCAAGGCCTATTTCCTATTAAGTAAATGGAAATATTGACTGCATATTTGAAAACAATCGCCTGCTAAACATGAAGGACTCGTTAAACAGTCGCCTGCTAAACATGAAGGTTCACATATGTAGATGCCCTGCATCCCTTAAGTTCTGAGATCAAATATACAAAAGCATCATCCATAACATTAGACAACCAAATGCCATATCTACTAGTTTTACTGTCCAGTCAGAGAAATTGTATCATATAGAAGAAGAAGAAAAATAGTCATACACAATGCATTTTAGACAAAAATCACGAGATAGTTACAATTTCAGATATTCTGAACAAACTCGCAAAGTGATCAAAGAGGTCCACTCGTCAGAGCCAAGCTTGCAGCAGTAGGAGATCGATAAATAGAACTTTAGACTGTTGTCCAGCTTCCCAAAACAGTATATGCTCACATTCAGGGAGAAATGGGTCTACATTTTTATGCTATACTCTTCATGAAGCATTCTGAAGATATTGCTACCAGATACATGGTACAACAGTATAGGAGACCAGCAAGGCTAAAGGATCATTAGAATCGCCGAAGGTCTTTGGGAGGCTTAAAGTTTAGGGGATGAGATTCTGGAGTGGCATTTTCGTCTTCTTTCCACATCTTAATGGTCTTGTCAGCCTCACAAGTAACAAGCCTTGAACCAGTTAAGTCATAGGAGAGGGCGTAAATGCCAGCTTCACTATCCAATGACCCTGAAACAAACACAAGTATCCATCTTTATATACCTTTCCAACAAACAATAATCAACAACTGGAACCATGTGTGCTTAAGATGAATACATACCAGGCTGCACAATAGTTTGGGCTTGCTGGAAATTATGGCCACTCTTCCAATCCCAGAACCATAAGCTACCATTGTCACCTTCAAGGACAACAAAAAAGTTTTAGCATCTTTGTTCTAAAGACATTGCTTCACTTTATACAGTAGGAAAGTAGGGGGCCCTCCTCCTACTCCCATCATACATGTGGCACACAAGGGGGATTCGAGACCACCAATTGGTGAGTCCCATCCGGGAGAAGTATGATAAAATTTAACCTCATCGGATGATTGCAATAATCTGATGCTATGCACCATTCTGAACAGTCACCAAAAATATGGCCAACAGTGCCAGACAATACAGATTGGGTGGTTATCATCATCCATTTGGGACAGTTTTTAGTGTAGTAGATCTCCTCATAGACAACCCACAAAAATTGAGGTGTGTCCCAACTCCACTGCATGTGCACCAAGTGTATTTTCCAGGTAAATTTAAATTGAGCGAATGCTAAGGAGGTTATTAATGTTGAGTGGTTATTAGTTCATTCTAGTTTGGCATCTGCACTACTTTTCTGATTTAGTGGAAACCATGCATCGGATGCCCAACAAAATTGAACTAATAACCACTTAGCACTCATAACCTCCTTCGCATTTTATGAGTCCAATTTAACTGCAATCAAGAGTTAATGAATTTGTACCTGCTGTAGCCATCACACCCTCTTCATTGACTGCCATTGCATTTATGATTGTTTTCTGCTGGGAGCTGTTCAAGAAAACACACGTGATTTTAGAAGATTAAGCATTGATAAAATTTGAGTGTGCGTCTTTTTGGAGTGAATGGTATGCTCATCTCCACTTGGAGAGAGGGAGAGAGTCAAATGATTAATTTATGACAGCAAAAGTCTTTGTGGTTGTGATGGATGAAAATTAACCTCGACTTGAAAAGAAATATGTTTGAACATACTGAGAATTAGTAAGATACGGTGATGCTCATAAACCAGATTTAGGTCCGACTTCAGGATGAACTTCCTTCAATCCAAAGGCTCATTATAACAACCTAAAAGAATGACCTAAATATCCCTGACAAGTGACAACTAGAAATAACTTTGTCGTAACATATAGTAAGACATTGAAAAACATATATTAACAAATATTGTATACCTTTAAAAAAAATATTAACAGATATTGTAGAACTTGTAGACCAGATCAAAGATGAGAAAATAGTCAAAATCTATCTTCAGACTCTTCACACAATTACCCACACTAACAAGTAACCGCTTGCCCACCAAAAGAAGGGACGGGGGTGTCGTATAATCATGCCTTCTCCTATCTTCCTAGATTTTGCTTGAGCTTTTATATAGCATACTGATATAGTTATGAGAAACACTTCACGGTTAAAGGTCGGTAATTGCCCTTCAAAGTCTGTTGGATCAAAATTCAATGGTTGCTGGAATGTAGGTCCTAACTCCGAACACGTCTCTTTTCTACAATTTATCTAACAAAAGAATCAGGCAGCATGTCCCATGCTTCAATAGCAATCAGATCACAATATAATGGCCATCAAATAGTAATTAGCAAACAGTAATGTGAGTCTATGGTTAAATAGATTGCCAGTAACAGACTTTGCCTTCTATGCGCACATATTTATTTCAAGGGACTGCCCGGTGAAAAGATTAAAGATTTCCATCAGAAAGTTGTGGAAGTACCAAAGAAGTCTATTTACATGATGATGTTCAATAACATGAGAGAATAACAATGTGGCTTGAACCTATATCCACAAACTTCAATATTCTTTTCTTTTCTTTTATTTTGGAGGGGAGGGCAGGCAGGATCCCAACCAGATATATTTAAAACGAGAAAGCATGTCTCTCATACAGAAAGTCCGCTCCCTGATTGGGTACACATATGTGGCAAAAAATTGGCTCCTGGATTGACCTCTAAAATCAAAAGAAAAAAAGAATGAGCTACGATAGAATCTCAATGCCTCATACAGAAAGAGCTCCAAGGACATCTGGTGCTATTGTTAGTGCAATTCGAGGCACCAAACAAGTCCACCATGACTTTCACTCTTACAATCTTGCTCAATGGCTATTTCCATACCCTGCTTAGTAGCCTCCAACTCCTGTAGTAAGATGGGCACAAGGGTACAGCCATTTGCTAAGGGGAACAATGCATAGACTGGCCAAGATGATCACAAAAGAGAGAACTGAAACCTGCTCTTTTTTTTTCTTAAAGACCCATCACTATTTCCATGGCATCCATACAGCCATGGAAATAAAACTCACACATAACGCATTCGATAGGAACCATTATGATACGCCGATACATATCATGCTTCAGTATTTATAGAGGTATTATAGGACTAAACCAAAACCGTTGTGTAATGTAAGACCCGGCCGAGTCTTACCCGACCTTTAATAATTCTTTCCCAAGAACAAAAAAATTATCGTGTTTCTTAACGTAAGACTCGGCCATTAAGTAATGGTTTTGATAGGAACCGTTACGTACGCCAAAACCATTATTTTAATCCTTGGATAGCCTCCAATTTCTGGATTGTTCTTATGTTTTCTTCAAACCATAGGGGCAAAAATGACTCCCAAGTCCTAAGACCCCTACAGAAAAGTATGCACCAAGAGCCACTGCCATCTAAACAACTCAACAGAACAAGGCACAAGAGAAAGAGTTTATTTTCCATTTATAGCATTAATTGAATAAAATATACTTCATCAACCACTTGAGGAGGTATTTAGTTGCATTAGTATTCTTTTACACGAGTTGATACTATTACTTATTATTCAATTGAGATGATTCCACAAAATCTTACATAATATGGGGTGTCATCATGGTAATTGCCAAAAGGCCCGAAACTGTTACGTAATGGTTTTGCTAAGGGCCGAACCAATAAATTGACCGAAACAAACAAATCACGTGACGGGAAAAAAAAGTTGTTTTTAGTAAAAACGACCATCGTTTGTACTACAAATGACATTGTCGTTTTTCCTAAAAATGACCATAAAAATAGTCTTTTTAAAATAATAATATAGTGAGATCTTGTTTTAATCATTTTGCCACTATATGAGAATGAAATGAGTTACGCATCAAAGCTTAGTTGTTGAGGGCAAGCAGAGGTAGCTTCTTAGTGCTATAAGTGGGCGCGCCAGAGAAAACTATATACGTCGTTTTTCAAGCAAACAACCCGTATAGTCAAGGGAAAACAGAAGGGCGCGATCCTTGTATAGTAATGGCCCTCTTTTGATACCCAATTTGAAGGAGGCCCCAAAGTTTCCACTTGACATCCTCCATTTTCCTTTGAAGGGCTTGTTCCTCCTCTACCCGGATTTGCTCCGCCTTACAGCCTTGCTTCCCATTGTAATTGTCATTGTAGCACGTGTATTGCCATTGTAGCACGTGTGTGGCCTCAACCATCATTTTTACTAAAACAAAAACTTGTTTTTACTAGTAACAACCATTAATAGAATTTTTTTAATAAACAAAAATGTAATTTTTTTTACTATAAACAACAATAAGTGTTGTCGTTTACAGTAAAACGAACAAAAAGAAAGAAGGTCGTTTCTTTCCGCACCGTAACTGTCATTTAAGTAATAAAGTAATGATTTTGCCAAGTCTATTCGCACGCTGAAACCGTTATTTTAATCCTTGAGCAATGAAGCCTAGTCAAACTCTATTTCTCAATGAATTTTTTCCAGAATAACGAGTTGAGCCTAACAAAATTCCACAAAATCTTACATAATGTTGGGGTGACAAGGACTAGTCAATCTCTATTTCTCGATGATTTTTACAGAACAAGAAGTTGAGCCTAATAGTCCCCCAATTGATCTATAGCCTAAACAATCCTCTTTTTTTCCATTCATCCAACGTGCCAAACGTTTATTCCATAACTACTATTTTTTACCATCCGATGACCTAACCTTTCACGCCAACAAAACAAACTTTCCTCATCTATCTACAACCTTATATTAAACCCTACTCAGATAAACAGCACGACCCCCCCCCCCCAAAAAAAAAATCCACTCCACCAACCCAAAAAATAAGAAAGAGGTTTGTATAAGTAAGAAAGCTAAAACAAAACCTTCTATAAAGATGATACACGGAACTAGAAATGCACTATTCATTCAAGTAATGAACTATCATCATCAATGCCCTATCCCAAATATTTGTTTTTTCACCATATGACTTCAGTTAAATAGTGTGCAATCCGCCACCCAAAAATTTTCCTACAATTAAATCTTTCCGCATTATCCACGTTTAGGTAAGTAATGAACCCAATGGGAAAAGATTTAATAGTTAACGGCATTGAAATAGGTCCATCGAACTGTCGTTCGATCTATTGATCTCATCTGACCTTTGCATTTTGAGTTTTTCCCACAAATAGAACTATATTCCACCTCATGGTTAGTCAAATTCCATTGTCGATCAAAAGCACCAGTATATGAGTATCTTCACCCCATTTTCCTCCTTAACACAAGAAAAGGTAAGAAATGATTAAGAAAAGAAAATTCATAAAATGAAGCTAGCATATTGTAGAGCTAATTTAAATTCCTTACACTTACACATTTATTTTCATTTCTCTCAGCTTTTAGACAATAAGAATTCCCAAAGAGGAGTCATCAAATTACTATCTTATTCAATCAAAACTTGGTTACCATTATAAAAGATTCACAAGGTAGAAGACCAAAATGTACATCTAGCATTCCAATGATCAGAAACACAGAGATTGGTTTCTTTGACAACTCACAGCATATTGTGCAAAAACTCTCCTCTTGGAAGGTTGAATTTCTTTATGTTGTCAGCTGATGCAGATGCAAAACTATGCCTGAAATATGACATAACATTAACTTAAGGAAGAAGCCAGAGATTAAAAAGGGAGGAGAGAGAAAGAAGTGATCTAGAAGAAATCATTGACCAACAATATTTTCCAAAGAAAATTCAAAATCAAGCAGAGCTGCATATTCTGCAAAACAAAGGAGCAAATGATATGCTTGTTATTTACTCTGTAGGATGCAGTGCCATTGCTCGGACAGACTTCTTATGATGCGTGAGAGTTACCATTGTTTTTCCTACAAGAAGAGAGCAATTAATATTAAAAATATTGACATGCGAAACAAAATGATACCAAAAACAAAAACCAAAATTACCATATCTAAGGTCCCAGAACTTAATAGTTGTGTCATGGGAGCCAGTTACGACTTGTGGATCCTGAAAGAGAACCTATACACTTAAGTTTGATGATAACGAGATCATTTTATGCATCTCTAACAGAAGAATACCAATGAACATACTTCCTATTTATATAGATAAATGTTAGATGGAATAAGTTCTCCTCGCTAATCTTCTAACCAATTTTTCCTAGTCATAGAAACAGGTCTTGAACTCAAAAAGCATTGAAGCTGCGAGGTGTCAGATTCTACAAATCCCTGTACCTAAGTTGCACATACATGGACATGTGTCGGAATTTGATACGGATGCGAGGTGTCAGATTCTACAAACCTCAACAATAGGATTCAAGAAGGAAATGAATTACGGGATATTTTTATTTTATTTTATTTATAAAATAGTGTATTTCAAATTGTTTTGAAGAATGCTATAAAAGATTACAAAGGGAACAAATTATGTATGAAAGCATAAATTATTGCAGATAACACTAAAAAACCAAAAATAGTATTGAAACCATATTAAAATGTCAAATAATATATATATATATATATATATATATATATTATTTTATAATATGATTAGTCTACCAAGTACTAAAAAAGCAATGATTTAACGGTTATCAATCTATAAATGAAATTAATTTCAAAAAGTATCATGTATTGCAAAATGCAAATATACAAGTCATCAAACAGTATAAATATAACATGAATTGAAGCAAATGAAGTAACAAACAGATAATATTTCTTAATTTCTTCTACTATTTTTAAAGGGGTATGGATAGTAGTAGTTCTAACAAACAACAGGCATGCCCATGGAAGTCATGTTGCATGTCCGCACACATTGACAATGACACGTCAAGTCGTCAACAGACTTGAAGAGTCCGTGCAGCATATGCACATAGTTGTATACCTTATAGGTCCATGTGTTTGGAAACTCTACTCACATATAATAAGCTCTTAAAAATAAACTCTAAAGAAAAAGCTTTAAAGTTTTAGACCCAAAAAATAAGTTACCCCCGTGCTACTTATTTGTTTAGAGGTTTTTCCTCTACTTTAAAGTTTCTAGAGGTCTAATAAGCCTGCTATCAAACTTTCTAAAACCCAAATAAGCTCTTATTATTTAGAGTTACCAAACACCACCTAAGGCTTTCAAAAAAGAAAATGGTTACAGTCGTTTTCTATATCAAAGTAACTCCAAAATTTTACAGACCATTTTAATTCCTTTTCTAGGGTAGAACTGCGCATACAAATTTGGAGCGTCTCAAAAAAAAGAGACACCTGAACTTCACTGACAAATGGCGTTCACCATTTACTGAAATTGATCATTTTTGTGGGGGGGCTATCCTCCTAGTCCAGAGAGTTTTGTATTGTTAATTACAATCTCCAGTAGGCGAGTTACCTCTAATTAAGAAGGGAAAAAAATGATAACAGAAGACAAACTTAAATTAAAAAGGGAGTGCCCAATCCCCATGTGGGCTTACAATTGCCTCATGGAGGACTTGGTAAAAGAAGGAAAAAATGGAAGAAGAAAAAATAAGGAAAAGGTGGCCATTTGGGGCTACCTTGTATTCTCCATGACTTGTCGTCTTCTTTTTGGCTTATGTTGTATTTTGTAGGCTGTTGGTAGAGTTTCCTCTATTGTGTGGATTTTTCTGCATTTTTTTAGAGTTTTTCCGTATGTTTTTTTGTTCTTCCTATGTGTAGAGCTCCCAGGAGAACTCTTTTATATGAGAGAGTTAGGACTTGGGAGGTTACCCAACTGCTTCCCCACGTTGGGGAAGCACTACAAGGTCTCCTCTCTCCAAGGGTTCATCTATCCAATGCACAAATTGTTTGCATTTAGTGGGGGTAAACAATGAGGGAAGATCCCCTCTGTTGAGGACACTTGGCAACATTATGTCCTGTTTTGGAGAGAGCGTGCATGGAAAGAGAGTAGATAACTCTCCTTTTAACGGGGTGCCAGTTAGCATCCTAGCATTGTTGAAGTTAAGGAGGGAGATCGGATCACAACCAATTGTGATTGAAATCTCCCCGAGTTCAATCGCAGCCACAGGTCAACACATGTCCCTTTTCACCCCTATTAACTATGGTTACGAGTCACTAATCCTTGGGGTTCAACAATATAACCTTGGTTTTTAAAAATATATATTTAATATACGTAATTCTGGTTAAGAATTTTTAACCCTTAGGGTTAATATTTTTTTCTAAAAGCCAATGTAATATTGTTGAACTCCAAGGATTAGTGAATTTTAACCACAGTAAATAGGGGTGAAAAGGGACACGTGTTGACCTGTGGCTGCGATTGAACTCGGGGAGAGTTCAATCACAATTGGTTGTGATCCGATCTCGTTAAGGAGAATCCTTATAATGGGATTCCCTATTTAACATGTGAGGAATCCAATTCTGGAATGCTCTAACACGTGGCAGCCATCTGTTGTTGTCAAGGATCGATGCCTACAGTCAATTTTTTGCAGCTATCTATGGTGTTGTAGCTTTTTAGCTTGGGACACGTGGCAGGCATTTATTGGCCGCCAAACAATGCCTGCAACTTTCTAGTTGCAGGCTTGGTTGTGCCTATAGCTATTTAGTTTCAGACCCTTTCAGGCTTGGTTGTGCCTATAGCTATTTAGCTGCAGACCCGTTACAGCCTTTTATTGGCAGTTAATTAGCACCATCAATTATTTAACCCTGGGTTCTATTTGTGCTTCCCATTATTTAGCTGCAGAAATGTGGCAGATGACTATAGGTAATCTACGGTGAAATAATCGCGATGCATTAAGGCCTACAGAATTTAGCTGCAGCATCATGGCAGCAGACCATCATTGCGGGCCTTAGTGCTGCAATATTTTAGCTGCAAACATTTAATGCTAGCAGCACTTTTAGCTGCAGGATTCCAATTATGCCCACAGTGTTTTTATTGCAGGTGTTTTAGTGCAACTATTTTGCTACAAAAACCATAGTTACCAAAGCGAGAAGCGAAACTGAGAAGTGAAGTGAAAGCAAGAATCAGGAAGCGATACTCAAAAAAATCTTTAGGAAATAGGAAGCGAGAAATAGACATAGGTGCCTCATTCCCATTATATTAGGATGGTCAATCATACTTAAATTTTATCTTACATGAGATCTTTGTAGAGAAGTAGGTGCCTTACAACCTTAGGTTTTAATCCAGCGAAACTTTCTTAGGATCTATGTTGTAGCCTTTAGACTCAAGTCTATCCCATCACATCCTAAAAACATCATGCATATTCCCCTTTGACCACTAAATGAGACATGATGGAAGCAAGCAAAGCTAGTATGGGAAATGAGCTTCCTAGAAAGCGAGCTTCTTACCTTGTACATAGCTTCCCTGCAACTATGGCAAAAACATGGCCAATTTCTATTGGGTCAAGCCATTTGGGAACCCAAAGGTTGGCACCTGCACGATAATAATGATCTCAACTTGCTCAAGATCCCATGCTCGTAGGTGCACCATTTTTGGTGTTCCTTCATTATTGGACGGTGAAATCCCACTACCCATAGGAACCCATAAACCTTAATAACAATATTTATACGTACTAAGTTCAATCAAATGATTAAACAGTCATGATGTATGATATCTCAGACTATAGCGTCATGAGTCTCATGACACAACACTTGAAGAATGGTTGTGGCTTCACCTTGTTTTAAGTGCCCACACATGAACTTAATTGTCCATAAATTGTAAAAGCTTCTCATCTAAGCACAAACTATGTCCTTTGCAAAAGCGCCCGTGGATACATTTTTACGTAAAGAGGTCTATCCCTGGTCATTGCCCATATCGTCCTTCTCTCTTCCAGTTACCCATCCTCTTACCACCTTGGGCATTATATCTACATGATCGACACTGACATCATATATAAATATAAAATATGTTCACACTTCAAAGGACCCCCCTGCCTTTCTTTGAGTATATGTGGAAAGGGATGATATTCAGGATCCTATTACTTGGGAATGAAAAGCATAAAAAAAATTTAATCTATTTATTCACGAATCTCTTGTGCATCTCAAAGGCTTGTCCTAGGCCACATGAAACAAATGAAAGCTAACTTAAACCCAATTCTAAACTGTCATCATAATCCTCAAGACGGGTCCATAAAGAAACCTAGCGGACATCATATTTGTTGACACATTGTAAGAACATACCCTTTAAAATTAGAAAGACTACAACATTCTAATGGTCCAGTGCAGACTAAGGGAAACCGTCTACATTTGACTATGTACTGAAACATCTACTATATATCATAAAATTCTAAATCCAGAAACAACGCATGGAGTGAGATGACCATTACAGAGCTTGGGCCTGTCAATACACTGTATTTACCATGCTTTGAACCACTTGTCACATCCGAGAACCTAGCTAACCATAAATTTGAGCTGAAGCAGAAGCATACACTAAAGTTCCAAGGTCAGAGAGGAATTGATAGAGAAGTGATTAGCATAACTACATTATAATCTATGATGGATAAATCTGCAGTTAAACACATTTATCCACATTTGGACTGGTGGGCTACATAAGGCTTCGACAATTTGCGAGTTGCAGGGAAACACAATTGGTGAAGTCAGGGACCAATATCTCCATTTTCATGTGTTTCAAAATAGAAAAGCGAGCAAGAAAGGAAAATCACCCCCAAAATTAGAACAATGGAATAGAGAACTCATTTAGGCACTTGACATATCTCAAGACAGCATTTACGGCTATCAGTTGAGGTCCTTGAGGATGATATGAGATCTAAGCAATTTAGGGCATACGTTACCTTCCAAAAAACAATTTAGGGCATACATTCTCTGCCACACTACAGACAGTTTCTATCATCCATCAAAGAGAATATTCAAACAAAATGAGACGTGAGTTTATGTAAACTGTAATTAGAAATACCGTAGGCCGAGTGAAAACTGAGCAAACTGTGTTATCATGCCCAGATAGCGCGTGAATCTGCATCTTGCTACGAATATCCCAAGCCTAAAAAGATAAGTTGCATCAAAACAGAGGAATCAACTTTTTCATCTTAATTTTACTGGCTTATAAATGCCCTTATATTTTGGATATTCTGGCTGTTGAGTAACAAGTAGCTTCAAATACTACAAAAGCAACCGCGTTGCATTGAATTAGTTTCAATTTGTATTGATAAAAGCATTCCATACCCGACAGACAGAATCGCGTCCACCAGTAAGCAAAATGTCAATGGTGGGATGAAGAGCTAAGCAGTAAACTCCACTTAAATGACCATGATATGACCGAATAACCTGTACAACGAGCCATAATCATTTAAGAAATGAACATTCATACAAACAATTAAACTAGAAGTACCCACCTTATTCTGTTCAAGGTCCCAGCATTTAACTTGTTTGTCGTCGCCAGCAGAGAACATATAGGTGTGTTTGTTGCTCACAGCAAGCCCTACAAATGGAAACACATATTCTTACCACTGTTATACCTGATTCACAAGTCATTGTCAATAGAGCATGTCATGGTTAGCTAACACCAATAAATGCCACCTGCAATAATTAAAGAGGAACTTACCGCGTATTTGTTCAATGTGCCCTGTTAATGTGAGCTTTAGCCTTCCACTTCCTACATCCCATATCTTGTCAAGAAAAAAAAAGGTTAAGAAGATGCTCGCAGAAAACAGAGATAAGCCAATCACTTTTACTTAGGAAAATAGAAAATCTGCAAAAGAGAAGGATAAAACAATTAACAAATATAAAAAGTAAGTATCCAAAAGGATATGAAATTGGGTCCTGGAAGAAGTATTTATGGTGCTATTTCTACTTGTTGGGAACATTCAACAGTATTATTCTGCCTCTGTTTTCAAGGATAATAACTTCCAAATATATAATAACGTCAATGGTTAAAGTTCTTCATCACCTACATCTTTGTCCACAAGTACAGTAACATCATTCTCATGGAGAGAGCGAGCGAGTTTGAGGCTATGAAAGCCCGATATACCAAAACTCACCAACTTCAGTAAAGTTACTATTTACATCAGGATATTTTATATATATATATATAGTAACATCATTATCCACACTCCAATTTACAAAGAAAGGACCAGGAAATGGTTCCAAAACCATTACCTGACATGACACATTTAGCGTTACGATTCAAGCTTATACCAACATGGTTCATTTATGAAAAGGACAGTGTTCAAAATTTCAAACCCATTACTGAAAAAGCAAAAGCAAAAACCAAGATCAACAGAAACCTTGACACAACATTTTTAAATGACAATGAAACAAACCCAATACCTGTTAAAGAACCATATAAAATACTTTCTTATTCGAACAATAGGCAAATAAATCTTTAGCAGCTACCTTGGAGAATGAGAGTTAAGAGCGTAATACCTTTATTGTGCGATCTGCAGAGCCAGTACAAAACCATGTGTTGCTAGGATCAAATGCAATAGATCTCACCCATCCCAGATGGCCACTAATGACCTGCATGAGTTAAAGGAAAGAATGTCAGATAACACTTGAGGTTGGAAAATGAGATTATACACAATAACCAAGTGATATAGAAAGAAAATATCCCACATAAGAGTCAACAAGCGAAACGAAGAAACCAGCAAGGCAGTAGGCACGAACAAGAAAAAGGGTTGTCTAATTAAGGGTTTTTGGAATCATGCTTAGATTAACAAAAGATCGAAAAATCACTATGAGGTTGCAGATTCAATCCCTTTTGTCAAAATTCTTCCCTGAGAGGAAGTAGATTTGGGTACTCTTTTACAATGAGATCTATATGAGGTGGTCTTTGGGAGGTTGTGTTTTACTATAGTCTAGGAGGACCTCTGTATTTTGTTCTCTATGTTTCTGTTCTTTTTCCCAGCCCTCTCGAGTTTACTCTCTTATAAACTCTTTATTTTTGCTTTCTTTTCTCTACTGTATTCTTCAGATTTTCTTTAATATATATTTGTCATTTACAATGATTAGGGTTGGGATTGTGTTTCTTTGTTCTCCCCTATTTCTGTAGCATAGTTTAGCATCTTTAGCTTTCTTTCTCTCTTAGATCACTTCCTTGTGATCCTTTTTAATTTTCTTGCAGCTTTCCGCTGCATTTCTTTCTTTGATCTATATATTTTGCGTTACCTATCAACAAAAAATGTCATTTACCGAAAACAAAAAACAAAGAAAATGGCCATGTCAGCGTGATGGATGAAAATGAAGCCATTAGTATCATAGCTAGTTATTAGATGTTGGACTGAAAAGAGGGGTGGACCAGGGCAAACTAGTCAGAAAAGAGGGGCGGACCAGAGAAATTAGCAACTAAAATCCTAGTGATCTTTCTTTCTCTCTTAGATCACTTCCTTGTGATCTCTCTCTCTCTCTCTCTCTCTCTCTCGCTCTCGTAGGTGGACCAACCTGTCCACGCTGTTGATTTGACCACCAGGCCAGTTCAGGTTCCATAACTATGGTTACGTAGATGATGCATCATGCATGAAATCTTCAGGTACAGAAATTAGCAACAACAATCCTATAGATTCCTGAATGCCAAGTTTTGAGTAGAAACTTGTTGAGGATAATGGCATTTGCTACCAGTGTTCAAAAGGCAAGGCATTAGGACATAAAGATGTGTAACACTCCACACAAACCCATTTTCTAAACAAATGAAAAAAATTGCAGAAAGATCCAGAAAAGTCACTGAAGATTTTATATATATGTATAAGTAATAACCTATATATGAATCGACCATCATATAGGGAAAAATCAGGAGATACAAGAAAATGTTGCCCTTAAGATTCACCTTCTTGCTCATATAGATATTGAAAAACTAGAGTTAGATCATCAATCATGTCACGGAGTTTCTTTTCCATTGAGCAGTCACAAAGAAATCATCGAAAACTTTTTGTAGGCCAGGACTCCAAACGCATTCGATGTCTAAGTAAGAAAATCTTGGGAAAGTTAATGTAAAATAGAGATTCAAAAGGGTTTCAAAAACCCTAGATATGTAACACAATGAATGTAATGTTAGCTTAAGCAAATAAAAATAAAGAAAAAATTATTCCTCAGTCTCAACTCTCAATTATATGGCAAGAATTATGTGTTAATTAATGTAAGAGGCACGCTCTTCAAGCATAATGAGAGCCTTGATTAATTTGAGCCCTTAAGACAGCACCTTGTGGCTTTTTTTTAAGCCTCACCTTGAGGAATAAGCCTCAAACGCCATTTACACTTTTAAAGCACTGCTTGGGACTTGTTACTTGAACTGTGATATTAAATTTCAACGATATTTGCCATATACCAGCCAATATATCGCAATATAGCATACCAGAGATATACCTATCCCTGGTATATATCTTTTTACAATATATCTTCAATATATAGGAGTTATTGTAAATATCACACAGAAAATTAACTACATCCTAGTATAAAATTTTACAATATGCCAATCAAAATTGGGGATATTTCGATTGACATAAGGGGACATTTGCGTTTTTTATATCCTCCTTTTTTCATTCAATTAGCACCCTGATTGCTTTGATTTGGCCCAAATCTACTCAAATCTAGTTGGGATCATCGTGCAAACCTCGTGGGGAGGAAATTTAGTGTTATTTTCAATTATTTTAATTGTGAATTATTTACATATATTTAATGACTGCGTACCAATTAAGATAGCAAGTTTAAAATAATTATGTAATGAATAACCATTACATAATTTTGTTACAAAAAACTAATTCATTACAATAAGTTAGTTGTCCATATTATCAATAATTATTATTAATTTAAAATTATTAAAATTATTAAAAAAGAAATTGAAGGGAAAAAATAAAAAAAATACTCTTGGTATAGAGTGGAGACTTTATGTTGGTGTTCACTATCTTTTGAGTTTGTATTTCTACTTTTCATAATTATTATTGAAAGTATTAAACAACCTATGAGTTCTACATTAATATCATATTATCATACACTTATGTGAAGACACTCTATTGTGCATGGCCAATCACTTTTGGGTAAACAGCCTCAATTCTTCTTCCAATTCTTAAAGAGAGACCCACCCCTTAGGAACAATTTTTAGAACCGTCATTACCCTTAGAATACCTTTGGAAATCCTTTTACCCTTATTAGAACCCTCAAAAACCATCAAAACCCTAATTTAGGATATAAGGGTATTTCAGTCCTTTCACTTATTCTCATGTGGGACTGAACTTTAAAATTTTCAATCAAGCCTTTCATAGACCTTAAAAGTGTTAGTTTTAAACCTTTAAAACTCTTGAAAATACTCCAAAACCAAAAGTCTATCCAAAGTGTAAGGGACCTTGAGCGCATCTCTTTTTAAGCTAATAATAGCATTTCGATAATTTTTTGCAAGTTTTGTGTCATTTTTACTAAAAACAAGACTAGAAAATTTTTCATAATTTTGAGGTAATTCAAACATTAATTAAGGATCAAGAAAAAGGGAGGAGAATAGATCTCCCACCAAAGTGACCGTACACCCCATCCTAATTAGATTAGGATTACTACTCTTGTGGGACAAGATATAAAAGTGGAGAGATCTCTCTCCCCAACATAAAGAAAGTGTGTACAGCCCCCTCTCCCTCTCTCACAGTCTCACGTAACTTTCTCTCTCTTCTCTCTCTTCTCTTGGTCGTACAGTCCTAGTGGGTTTGGATTTTGGTTTTGAACCTTGGAAATTAAAGGTTGCTTGAAGGTTGATCTTATTTGAAGATTTACATCCCTTGGAGATCAAGACTTGGATCAAGATCCATTCTTTGAAATCAAGATTCATTAAATAACCATTAAAAAAAAGCTTAAAGAACACAAGAGGTTCATTTCCCTCATTCTAGCAAGCCTGTGGACTCGAAGGAGATCTAGTGTGCTATCAATAGGGGGCTTACACTTGGAAAGCTATGTGAGAATAGTTCTTTATCTATTTACTATTGATATTTATATCTATTGTTTGGAAAATAAAGAAATAAGAGGATGGTCTTAGCATGATAGATGTGATCTATCAATAAATTTTTGTTTTTACTCGATCCTCAGATTCGGGTAATTCTTTCAGCCTCTTCTTTGTAGTAGGGTCAAACTTCTAGTCTTAAAGTGGGGTTCTACCCTCAAGGTGGATATGGACTTGAGAAATCCACCAGTGTGACTTTGAGCCTTTTTGTGGCCTTCTGTATTTATTCTGTAGGTTAGGGCGGTCTTTTGTAAGCTGGCAGGTCTAGAGTTTACTCTCTTGTTTTGTATTTGTATAATCGTTGTTGTTTAATATATTTCATGTTTATCGATTAAAAAAAAGCAACATTGTGGTTGCAACAATTGATACACAACATTAACTATGAAGTATATGATATAGTTTAATAGTACTCCATGATCAAAATACAGGTTTCAGGATACATAACGGTCTCAGTTGAAACAATTATGTATCGCCAATACCAATGCATATTGGACGAGATCAAGTGATACCGATACGTATCGGCCGAGTCTTACCGATACAAATCAAACGCTATTTATAAATCAGAGTTTTTATAAGAGAGGCATCAAATGAGTCCCACGAAACCGATATGCATCGGCCGAGTCTTAGCAATAAGTATCAGTTTCAGATGAGTCATTCACCCCTTATTTTTAAACGAATCAGTAATAGTAACGTATAGGTCTTTGCCGAAACCAATACCTATTGGGCAATACGTATCAGTTTCGGCGCTTTTTATTTTCATTATAATACCAGGCTAGATTAGTTGCAAGCAGATATAATCATGGTTATTATGAAATGTGATGAGTATCATAGGAGTTTTTACACTGACTCACTGTAGGAGCCAATGCAAATGACTCCACTCGAATATATTTTCGAATGATCTAAAACAACCATCATAAGTGCAATCATGTAAGTATGAGAATTTGGGTGAAAACAGGTTTTCTTCAATCAAGTGTATCATGAAAGGCAAAAACATGATGAGAGGATTATCATTATGACAAATAGAGTTGAAGCTGATTGGGAAAGCATCTTAATGTTCCATTCTCCGAAAAGGTTGCATACTCTCAGAAGATTCTCTTTAACAAACGCAAAGGACAAAAACCCAAGTGGGTGGGATAAGGCATTTTTCATCCACTTAAATATCAAACGGAAACTATAATAAAAGGCAATCTATTAATGTAATTTTCACTTTAAGCGTAATGTAGTAAAAACTTGCTAACCCTCTCTTTTGAATTTTATTGTGAAATAATTTCATCAAAAAAATTATATTATGAAAAAAAAAGGTCTCACCCTGTAGTTTTTCCATGGAGGATGCCATATAGGACGTGGCCATTTGCTCGGAATCCTCTCCATGATAGCAGAAGTGGGTAGATTCCTACAAGATAGCAAAGAGAAAGGGTTTTTGATAGCCATATTTTCAAGGAGTGCATCGTATACAAGGATAGAAAATATACAAAATGGTGAAATCAAATGGGAAATAGCATAGCACGACCCAGTAACACCAAAATTTGGAAGACTAGTGGGACATCTGTGAGAAATCTACATATAAATTGATTTCTAATTGTTCAAAATGCTTATAGGAAATTAGAAACTACAATAAGGATTCTACTCATTGTCCTCATATGATAATCACAAAAGAATTACACGGAGTCTGTCTACATAGTGCATATGGACGTTCCAAATTGATGAATAATTCAGCTACATCAAATTATTTTTGAGTCTGTTTTTCATTGATGAAAGCAGCCCTCAAAAATGTACTTGAAAGACAAGTAATCGTAACATTTTGCAGGTTGCAACTACTGTATAACACTGTATACGTCTAGCCAAACAGCACAAATCACAACATAAAAATGCAATTGTCTGTGACTCTATATAGCAAATAAGCTAATAGAGATGTGTGATTGAATAACAAAAAAAAAAAATGTAGAATGGAACAAAATGTTAAACATCTCTTATATGGTAAGGCATAACATGAAAACACACCTTTCAGATGACACGGGAACAGAAGCAACTATCCCTGCAGTGCTTTTACTTGGAAGACCAGCATCATTTCTGGCAAGCACAACTTGTAAACAATCATTTGGTTCAACAGCACAAACTTCTTGTCTCAACAGACCAAATAAGAAAAATATAGATAGAAAGAAGAGCAGACATACAGTCCTTTTGGTTGCAAAGATGGACCAACAACAAGAGCAGTTTGAGATCCTCCCTTTTGAGTATCTCTGGAATCTTCAATACCTGAGTAGAACAATGCCAATGGATCCTAAGATAAAGGAATAAGCAACTAAAAACAAAAAATGCTATGCACAATCATATTGCAATGCCAAAATCAAACATTTAGGGATGGCAGAGTCATGTTAACCGCCAATGTGTTGTGCAGGCAGTCAGACACCAGCCCTAACCCGACCCAATATCAAGGCCCTCAACCTGAACCTGCCTGCCTAACTCGTTTATTTTTTATCCTATTTCATTTTTTATTATATATTTTAGTCAAAACCTTTTTGATAGAGGATATGAAACATTCTAACAAAATTCCAACATAATTCATAAGCTGTTTATCATCCCTCCTACTTTAATGACTTTACTCAATTGTCAATGATTAAACTTCTGAAATATATTAAATTAGTAATAGTTTAAAGTTTAAACAAGTAAGAAATTAAAATTACATATGAATATAAGTTATATTTATATTATTATTACAGATTACTTAACATATTAATTCAAACAACTTTACTCACTTGGGAAATAATTAGCTTTTTTACCTTTAAACAAGTAACAAGTTAAAGCAATATATTTCGCCTCTTTATTTTTGTGTTAGGATTGATGATTTTAACATGTGGGTTGCTTCAGGTGGGTTGGAGGGTTGGGTCAAATATGTCTACCCCCAATAACACTCATGACAAGTTCTAAATAACAGTTTTGCCGTGTGTAAAAGGATTTGGCTGGAAGCCTGGAACAGAAACCCATAATGCAGAGTCTTTTATATTAAGAAAACCCAAAAAAATATAAAATTGCTAGAAAGTGTTTAACATTGATAACAAACAAAATCATTGGCATTAAACACATTATGCATGAACTTGATAATTTATCAAGTTCAATTAATATACAATAAAATGGAAAAGCATAACCCAAATCATCATAGATTCATAGATTTCCCTCAAAATCCATGAATCTATGTTCTAAATTTGTTAATTTGCATTAACAATATGAAGTTTTTTTTTTTACTCTAGAGAGGGGAAGAAAGTTAAGAAAATTTGAAGTAAGTGGGTCGTAATAGGTTTCTAAAACCCATTATGCAATATAGCGCATGAGTTACGTAACAGCCACAACATTCCTAATGGACTTACATAAGGCCATTTCCGATGCAGAAAGCTATAATGGACGCTGAAAAAAAACTGCAAGAACTTGTAATGTTACTCATACCAATTCTGATATTACCGAACCCGTTATATCACAATATCAACTAGATTTATTGCCATAATTCACAATTTCACATTAACCAAGGCTATAAGTTGCACATTTCTCATTCTTTTTTTTGCTTATGTCACCTTACAAATGAAGGGGGGGTGGGGGGGAGGATATGCATTAGGGGAAATATCCACCAACAAGGGAAGAACCATCAGGGCCTGATTCTAGGATATACTTTACTGTATTTAACAGCTTAGTTTCCAATTGTCTACTGCTAGCAGTACAGCACCATTAGTTTGATTGAGAAACAAATTTTAAGACTTTAACTATAACTATTCAATTGTGGAACCTGATAAAATAGTACATAAAACTTTATACATTAGCGTAACCCATTAATAGATAACCCTAAATGAATGCCTATGATGTCATAATGTAAAAGATATCCTACAATGTTTCAAAGTTCATCTAAACTACACTTACAAGAGCTGTTGTACTGCTTTCAACAGCTCTTGTGTTGTTAGCAGTATTTACATATAGTTTTCTAGTAATTGGTCATTATCGCATGTGGGAGGTAGAAATATGAATATAAAAAGGGCATATAGATAGTAGCATTTTATTGATTGGTACAAGAAAATAAAAAACAAAGACATGCGAATAAAATATTAGAGACATGTAAAGAGAACTTAGGGTCTGTTCTTTTGCTGAGACTTATAAAGCTTGGCACTTTGCACTTCGTCATGATAATTGTTAGGAAATTTGAGTCACTTTGTCAAGGTTTCTAACAAGATTAATTCTTACCATCATGAGATTTCAAGTCATCATTTTTTATGAACTTGAGATGTTAGTGTTTGTGTTGTGCTAAACGTCCATATGGGACCCACACAGATAAGCACTAAGATAAGGATTAAGAGTTAGAGTTGCACTAAAAAAACACTTTTTTTCCCTACGCATAGTTCTCACTTCTCTCCAAATTGCTTGAGTAATTCTCTAGGGTCGCTATCACAACCCTAAAGGATCTAAGGTGTAAAAGTTCGTGGTTACTCTAGTTGTGTCGGCGACGAGGACGGGATCGAGTCTCCATCTCCTATGACAAAGAGGAATGTGACACGGCCGGACTTCATTCCGCTGCATACCTTCTTCATTCCACTGCGTAAAGGTAAATGCATTTATCCCTGTATGCTTTATTTTACTACATTGGTATCAGAGCCAGGTTAATGGCCGTTATCCGTTGCCCATATAAAAAAGGATCAATGTTCGGATCTGCTAGACTTATAGATTGGAAGCAATCATAAGATTGTCTCTGGATAATCACCAATCCTGAACCCTTCCCTCTCCCCTTTGACTAATCGATGACAGAAGGTGGGCGGTGAAGTCCACTGGGAATTTTTTTTGGATCGAAATACCGCAAGGCCCTGATTCTCACTGGAGATCGTTTCCAGTTTTTTTTAATATGAGGACTGATTTGTTTGCCTTCGCCGTCATTGGATGTCGGCCTTCCGTTCGGAGTAGTTGGACCTCGGCGGTCCGATCTTGACCCCCATGGTCAGAACTCATCCCAGGCATCCGTTGAACCAAAAAAAAAAAATCTGTGAAACCATCAATCATCTCAGCAACCTTGGATGGAGGTTTGGTTTGCAGTCACCAGCTAGCTTTCTTTAAGTTTCCAGCTGAAAACATTGTACCTCCAATCTTCATTGGTTGTCTCAACCATTAATGGAGGTGTTGGATGGGCTGCCTTAGCCATCTGTGCAAGCCATACCCAATAAGGCGCCCTAGAATTCCAGAAGGGGAAAATGACATTCTGTTACAGCAGCTGGCCGATGATGATGGTAGAATGCGTCAGATTCCGACAGTCCTATCATGGACGTTCCAGGGTCCTCTCTTAGCCAGATCATGACCCTCCCATCGCCCCTTCCTTGGCTAGGTCATGGTCAAAGTGCCATGGCCAGATCACCCTTTCTTTTTTGAAGTTTTTTGTTTTGTGTTTGACAACAAATAATAAATAAATAAAGGAAAGGGGAAAGGGCTGTTCGGCCATAAGGGGTGCTTGGCCATTAGTGTGAGAGAGATTCTCAATCTTTCCTTGCAGTTAGAGAAAAAGATGAGTCATAGATAATAACTCTCCATGTTATATATTCCTAGAATTGATATGGTGTAGTGGCCAAATACTTATTCTTGCATGCACATGTATATTATTAGAACAAATATGTTGTAGCAGTGTATACATTTTTAATTATACACATCTGCATGCCAAATCATTAAATGTACATTTTTTTCTTCTAGGATACGACATGATTGCATACACATTCTTATTCATCCACTTGCACAAATGTATAGATATGAACATGAATCACATGTGTTAATAAGTTAATTGTGGGTAGATAGATATTTTTCTATCTAAATTTGTCTATCTCGAGTTATTCAATGACAATCAATGCATGATAGTTGGAGATGATTGTTACCAAGGACAATAGTCATGGGTAGTTTTCGATCTGATAACATGGATTTGATTGTTATTGACCAATTTGGAGGATATGGCAAATTAATGTGTAGTAGCATAGTTATTATTCAAATCTGAATGCGCACCTTTTTTGCTTCATAGTGAATTGTCATGGCTTCTAAGAATGTGAATTGGGCAGTAACAATTATGACATTTGGCACCGTAAGCTCCTAGATGAGCAAGGGGTCTTAGATACTTTATCTAGTAACATGGAGAAACCTGATGCAGGTACCACTGCACATCACCGACATAGCATGGACACATACCTGAATTGGCTAAAACAGGATTGATGCGCGCGCTTTACTTTGTTAAGCAGCATGCATAATGATCTGATTGGAGAGTTCAAGGGGTATAAGACAGCCAAAGAGATGTGGGATGCGCTGAAACTCTCTTTTGCGGGTACATCAGTTACTAGGTTGCGTGCTTTGACACTGAAATTCAACTCTTATAAGAAGGCTCCCAACGACACTATGGTAGAGCATCTTAGAAAGATGTCGCAAATGATACGCGACCTAAAAGCTGCTAGAAATGTTCTAACAGATGAGCAGCAAATCCTTGTAGTTTTGAGGTCGTTGCCGAATTCTTGGGAACAAATGAAGCTCAATATGACTCAAATGAGAACATCACTGAGTTATCTCAATTGTCACGACATTTACAGTTAGAGGCTGAGCGACAGTCTGCAAGGACTAACACCGTTGCCTTTCATGTTGAGCCCGACAAGCGCGGTACGAATGGGTTCAAGCGCAAGCCAAAGAACAAGGCTAAGACCAATGGACTTGCGCCTAGAAAGAACATGGAGCCAAAACGCTGCAGAGGAAAGCATGGTGGAAAGAAAGAAAAGTCTAAGGTGGTGTGTTACAACTGTGGAAGGTTAGGCCATTTCGCTCGTGAATGCACTGAGCCGAAAAAGGTACTAACTAACTCTAGATCCTCGTTTGATTGCTTATTTTGCACAGAAGTGCTTGTTGTTCACTCTTATAGTCCTGATTGGATTGTAGATTCAGGAGCAACCAAACATATAGCAAGGGATAAAGTTGGGTTCGTAGAGCTTCGTCGGATACCGCCTGGCAGCCATAGAATTTTTATGGGAAATAGCTCCAGTGAGGACGTGCTAGGAATAGGAACATACCAGCTACGGATGTGCAAGGGTCACACGCTCATTCTCCATGATGTTCTCTATGTGCCAGGAATTCGACGTAGTTTACTTTCAGTTGCATCGCTCTTAGAGCTTGGTTTTAGTTTCCATTTCTCCTTAGAGACAGTTTACATTTCTTTGGATTAGGTCTTATATGGTCATGCTTTTATTTTAGATGGTTTATTCAAATTAGATATTGAAATAAGTGGTTTAGAACCACTTGCGTATTCGACTTTTGATAATGTTGTTTCTGATTCATTGACATGGAATGCTAGACTAGGCCATATTGGGCAAGATAGGATGAATAGACTAGCGAAGGATGGACTTATTGGGCCCACTCGCGGAAGTCGATCTTCCGGTCTTGGAACATTGTCTAGTCGGAAAGTCGAGTAAAAAACCATTTAAAAAGGTGATACGTGCATCAGTTCCGTAGAGTTATTCCTAACTGACATCTGCGGACCATTTAATGTGAGGGCTCGCCACGGAGCTACCTATTTCATCACATTCATAGATGTCCATTCGCGATATGGTTATGTTTTCTTAATCTCGCATAAATTTGAAGCATTAGATTGCTCTAAGAAGTTTATGCTAGAGATCGAGTGTAAGAAACCCGGAATTTTAATATAATAAAAGTATGCGTTTATGGGTCCTTAATTGAGGTTAATTAGTTAATTGTTTATTAAATTATTAAAAAGTGGGTTTTGTTCGGAATTGGATTGGACCGAGGAAACTTCAATGTTTTTACTCGAAAATTGTACACAATGTGTGGGTCGACTATCTGGACGATCACCATCGTTCCAGTTCCGTCGTGTATCGATTCACGAGACCGCGGGGGTCTTAAACGTTAAGAAAGTCGAGAAAACCAGGAAATTCCAGATTTTCCGGAATTCAGTTGGGACTCCATATTTGTCGAGGATTCTAATAGAAATTTGTGCGACTGGTACCGCAGCGTGCCGGTCGGGGCCGTAAGGACGACCGTCTGGCGTTTCGTCAATTTATTGTTCCATATGAAGAAACGATAGCATGTTTTGTGTCCAAAACCTGGAAATTAGTAGGTTTTTCAGTTTTCTTCCAGACTTGCTTTTTACTGTCAAAACTCAGTATTACTTTCCGAAATTTTTACAGTAAGTGTCGGACTACCCCAGGTTCGGTCATCTAAAGTTTCGTCAAAATCGGACTCGCATGATGAGGTTTCAGAGGTCGTAAGTGGCAAAATTTGGAAGTAGACCAAAAGTCAAATATTGACTTAGTCAACTTTAACTTTCCACACCATTATGGTCATGTGCCTTGCACATGATCCCACCCCAACTCAAGGGTCTATATAAGGGGACAGACCTCATTCTCACGGTTACAGCTTGTGGAAGAGGAGAGAACTCTCCAGATTTTTTCTAGAGAGAGAAAGTTGTAGAGAGAGAAGGAAAAAGGGAAGGTCCCTTAACGTTAACCACCCTCCCGAACGTGTTGGCGGGGCCCGTTTCGGTGCTAGACGTCTCTAAAAGCATGAAAGAGGTAAAACCCCTTTCCTTTCTACTCTTTTTCCTCATATTTTCCTATATTCTTTTATGTGGAATGGATGCATGTCTTTTGGCATGGATGAAAAAGAGTCTGAGACCCCGTGGATGATGTATGGAAGGGTGGTTGTGCGTGGAAAATGAGTAGAGAGGCATAGCCCTCGGTCTTGGGTGTCAAAACCCTGGATTTAGACTCACTGTGTGAATGGCGTGGATGAAAAAAGGGTCGGAGACCCCTATGTGATGATGTTTGGACTTCATGTGGACCCTCGGGGAGCCTGGATTGGGTCCCCGGTGTGTCGGATCGTCACCCTGGGGTGTCGAAAGGTTTGTTTAAGTGTCGTGTAAGGCGATGGACACATCCATTAGCCTGGAAACGTTCCCTGACGGGCCGGTGTGTTACCGGATTTGGTTCACGGGCGCGAGGCCCAAGTATTTTAGTTAATCAAGCAAGGCTTGGGTTAACTGGGGTTAACCTGTGGTTAGAAAACTTAACCAGGGTTAAGAGTATAGTCTGTGGTTCCTCTTTGACTAGGTCAGGAGAAACGGTGTCCAGTAAGGCCCGGGATTCCTCCGTGACTAATAGTCGGGAGATGTCGGTATATTTGCCTATGTCGTCCGCGGTGCCTCTTGGATTAGGTCAGGAATGGCGGTGTCCTACATGGCCCATGGTTCTTCCATGACTGATAGTTGGGAAATGTCGGAGTCCTAAGGAGTTTAAAGTGGTTGAACATCAGATAGTGTAGAGTCCAGGGTTCCTCTCTGGTTGGGTCAGAAGATGTCGGCACCGTGTCTATTGGAGTGTCTTCTTGGTGGAACGTCAAGAGATGTCAGCATTGGTAAAGATGTCGGGATTCCTCCATAGACTAGCAGAAGATGTCGGTAGGCAGGTTGCTCAGGGTTCTTTCTTGACTGATACCCAGGGCGATGGTGGCGAATACACGGTAAATGTTGTCAGTCAGTTGAATGGAGAAGTATGTCACTATTGGAATGTCCAAGTTGTGTGTGTAATCTTTGGATACAAAGTTGTCTAGGTCGGCGTACTCAAGGTTGGCGTATTTGTTTGAGTCGGTGTACTCAGGGTTCAGTATGGAATCGTCGGATTCCGGGATGTTTGGGTTGGTACACCCAAGGTTTGGTCGTGTTCGGGTGAAAGCCGGAACAATGTATGTGAGTCTAAATGGCTTCAGGTACGGTTATGATTTAGAAACTACAAGATAACTTTTATGGGTTGTGGCCAGTTAATAGTCTCAGGACTCGAAATGAAACATGATTGATGATTAAAATGATAACTTGATAATATGAATACATTTCATAGCTGAACCCCATAATTGGAAAATAATGTGAGGTCAGGAACCTCGGATAGGATGACATAACCCTAGGTGACCTTGGGTCACAGTCATTATATATTATTTTATATACTGTAACATGCAAACTGAACTGTTTATTATATCATTATTGATGGGTGTTATTAAATGGAAAATAGTCTAGATGGATTGTGGTTTTATTGGGCTTCATAGCTCACTGACGTTTCATATCAGTAGATCTCGGAGTTACTGAGCGGTAGATATTGGATCTACAGACTTTTGGATATTGTACAGACTTTATCCGGCGCGGTAGTGGCACCTACTTTTGTAAAACAAACTTGATGTAAATAATACAGGTATTTGGTTTGTATGATGGCTATTGTGAAGACAGGAGTTTATTGCTTTTTGGAAGCATCTGATAAATGTTTTAAATTTCCCGTATTTTCGCAGGTAAAGTCTTCCGCTTGCGTGTTTATGACAAACGGATGCGCGTCTCGGAACTTGATTCCCTAGGCGCGGGTTCGAGGCGTCACATCAAGAATCAATTAGAAAGAAAAATAAAGTCTCTCAAAACTGACCGAGGTCGCGAATACTTGTCAGAGACTATGAAGAGGCTCAACGAGGAAAAGGGAATTCGTAGTCCGCAACAAAATGAAGTTGCATAAAGAAGGAATAGAACCCTATTGGACATGGTAAGATCGATAAAGGCGCAAGCAAATCTCCCAGTTGCATACTGGGGAGAAGTGCTTTTGACTACAGCCTATATCCTCAGTAGGGTACCCACTAAATTTGTTCCATCCACCCTATATGAGTTATGGACTAGTAGAAAGCCTAATTTGGCTTTTCTACGTCCTTGGGGATTAACTGGTTTTGTTCATATTCTTTCCCAACAAATTGGGAAATTAGACATGAGAGCCGGGAAGTGCAGTTTTATAAGATATTCAGAGCATTCCAAAGGCTTTGTCTTTGTTTATGAACAAGACAATGGTGGGATGGTGGAAATTGAATTGCGGGATGTGGATTTCATTGAGAATAATTTTCCAAGCAGGAAAAAAGCTAGGATGTCACATGAGTTCTACAAGTTGGTAGAACCACAAACGGAATCAGAGAATGACTCTCCACCTATAATCAACGAGGGTGGGGGAATGATCTTTCTGGTGCTCCGTCGATCATAGAGGATAGTGGGAGTGTATCAGATAGTGGGAGTGTACCACTAGATGATTCTAATAATCCTGAGCTTCGTAGAAGCAAACGTGGAAATGTACCCCATCGTCGATTTGAGATTGAAGGGGAATCATTCATGTGTGCTTCGATAGATGATGATGAACCCAGAGATTATCAGGAGGCATTATCATCACCTGTTTCTAATGAATGGATAATTGCTATGCAAGATGAAATAAGTTCTATGAAGAAGAACCAAGTTTGGGAACTTGTTGATCTTCCGCCTAGACACAAGATTATTGGGAACAAATAGGTTCTAAAAGTCAAGCGAAAGGCAAGATGGATCTATTGATAAGTATAAGGCTCGTCCGGTAGCGAAAGGATATACCCAAGTAGAGGTTATTGACTATGAGGAGACTTTCTCACCGGTAGTGAGACTCACCTCAATTCGCCTCATTTTAGCTATTATCTCACATTTGAACTTAGGACTTTTCCAGATGGATGTTAAGACAGCATTTCTCAATGGAGACCTAGACGAGGAGATCTATATGGATCAACCTATAGACTTTAATATAGAAGGACATGAGCGCAAAGTTTGCAAGCTTAAAAAGTCCATCTATGGTTTAAAGCAATCATCTAGGCAATGGTACTTCCGGTTTTATCGAGCCATTACTTCTTATGGGTTTACGATGATGGAAGAGGACCATTGTGTGTATGTAAAACGGAGTGGAAAAAGTTTTTTGATATTGTCCTTGTATGTTGATGATATTTTGTTAGCTGGAAATGATATGGAGTTGATTGTTGCCGCTCAGAAGTGGTTGTCCTCTAATTTTAAAATGAAGGACATGAGTGAAGCAAATTTTGTGATTGGAATTAAGATCACTCGTGATCTCTCTAGGATACTCCTTTGTTTGTCTCAAGAGACCTACATCAAAAGAGTGCTCGAGCGTTTTTTAATGCAAAAGTGCAAACTCATAGACACTCCAATCCGGAAGGGACATACTTTACATCTTGGTCTTTTCCCTAAGACAGATGCAGAGAAAGAACAGATGAAGTGCATGCCCTATGTGAATGCAATTGGGAGTCTGATGTATGCTATGATGTGTACTCGACTAGATATTTGCTTCGCAGTAGGATTAGTCAATCACTTTCAGAGTAATCTTGGACCAGCTCATTGGAAGGCAGTGAAGAGAATATTATGATACTTGTGTGGAACTGCAGACTATGTATTATGCTATCAAGGAGCAAATTTGCAACTTCAAGGCTATAGTGATGCAGATTGGGCTGGTGATATAGATGAGCGTAGATCCACATCTGGCTACACGTTCATGCTTGTAGGTGGTGCTATTTCTTGGTGTAGCAAGAAGCAAACATGTATTGCTCTATCCACAATGGAGTCGGAATAAATTGCATATTGTGCTACGGTTCAAGAAGTCGTATGGTTGAGAAGGTTCCTCCTGCGACTTGATGTAGTGCATAGAGCCAAGCATCCTGTCATATTGCATTGTGATAACATGGTGGCACTAGCATACGCGAAGGATCCTAAGTACCATGGAAAATCAAAGCACATTGACATCTGCTATCATTACATTCGAGATATGGTTGCGCAAGGGGAGGTGATCCTAACACATATTTCTACAAGCCAGATGAAAGCGAATCCTCTTACTAAGCCTATACCTTGGGATTTGCATCAAACTCATGTTAGGATTTTGGGGCTACGTAGATGTTAAGTGTTTATCATGGACCTTTGGATTCTTGTAATCACTCCTGGATATTATTTTTCCTATATTTGGAATATGTTATTACACATTTTCTGGCCATGTGCTCTTTTTACATGGTATGCTTGTTTTTTCGTCACCATGCTAAGGCCATCCCTTCACATAATGGCCACCTTGGCGCATAGAGTGCGAGCAGGATGAGACATGCACTACATATTATAATGCCTAAGAAGGTAAGTTGATTGTGGATATGCCATGATGCAAAGAATATAAATATCATAATTGCAAATTGTCACCTCGAAAAGTGTCGAGATGAGATTCATAGGAATCGATCATGATTCACATGTCCCACCAGAATCATATAGCCTGAGAAAGCCGGATGTGAGCCCTTTAATTAGATGCTTTAGCTAGCAACTCAGTTGAAGATGTCAGGTTAGGCGCTTGACATGCGACTAGACTAAGATCCGTACGGTGTTGATGTTGATGAACTCTTATGGAGCTCCACCGTAGCATGTATATCATACTACGTGCTATGAGCGACTTATTTTACCTACACTAGTAAGTGAATGACCCCTTGTTTCCTTACTGTGTGAATCTAATAGTAACATTATGCCCTTAGAAACTAATGACTATGTTGTAAGGTAGAGGTTGATGTTTACTAACTCTAGCATGTTACCTATGACTAAGATTGATAAGGTCTAAAGGGACATGATTGGGAGAGTAACTCGACTGATATTGAGCAACATGAGGAATTAAGGAAGACTATTTGGCATCACATTCTCTTGAAAAATAGCACACAATGTTTAGAGCTTCTGCCAGCAAATCTATTTGTTTTCTGCGATTTTTTACCATATACTATCATACATTATATTATATGTATAAGTATATGCTCTATTTTGTTTTACTTGAAGCTCATGTGTTGTGTACTGGGTTGAGCACTGTTCTGAGTCTTAACTCATGAGGGAATAGAAAATGCTCAATCCGATGTGGCCAAATATGTCTAGGGTAGGTATGAGTTGTTGGAGATGAGATGTATTATGTCAGTAAGATAGAAACTTGGCAAAATACTCTATCCGGAAGATGAACTCCCGTTGGTCACATGTCTTATTTCCTTGTATGAAGAGAATACTATTACTCACATTGGATAAGATGCGATTATTTTGTTGTGCCCAACTATGGACGAGTGGGAGCATGTTAGTATTAATGTTGTGCTAAACATTCATATGGGACCCACACAGATAAGCACTGAGATAATGATTAAGAGTTAGAGCTGCACTAGGAGTGTGCAACTCCACAAACCTATAAATCTCATCTAGTGCAAAGGAAAAAATATTTTTTTCCCTACACACAGTTCTCTCTTCTCTCCAAATTGTTTGAGTGATTCTCTAGGGTCACAATCACAACCCTAAAGGATCTAAGATGTGAAAGTTTGTGGTTACTCTAGTAGTGCCGGCGACGAGGACAGGATCGAGTCTCTCCATCTCCTACGACCAAGAGGAACGTGACACGGCCGGACTTCATTCCGCTGCATACCTTCTTCATTCCGCCGCGTAAAGGTAAATGCCTTTATCCCTGTATGCTTTATTTTACTACATGAAATCATTCATTTTCCTACATTTGAAGTCTTATTTTCCTACATTTAAAGTCTTATGAGAATTGCAGCCCAAGAGATGAAAAGCACGAAACATCTAGTTCTCAAAAGAAATTGTATATTGTCCCAGTGTTACAAATCCCGTTCTCGGATTTTTATCAGCCGAAGTTTTTCTTGGGAGATTTTCCTATCCGAATTTTTTTCGGGTATTTCTCACCTAAATCTCATAAATGATTAAAAAAAATATATTGAAAAAAATAGTAATAAATATTACTAAGTTATAAATTCATAAAACCAACAACATTGTGTATTTCTCATTATATTTTTAAAATCTCGGTTAAATCTAGTTAATTCTCGCGATATATACGTGATAAAAAGATAAAATTATAATTCTCACGAGATTTTTAAAATATCACCATTAAAACGGAGTTTTTCTCGGATTTTCTCGGGAGAAATTGGGTATTTCTCAGGAGATTTGTAACAGTGTACTGTCCAATGACAAAACTTGCAAAGTGCCAGACTTTATAAGTCTCCGCAAAAAGAACGGACCCTTAAAAAGGAATTTAAGAAAACATCCAATACCTGGAAGAGCCAACATGTCTGAAGGAGTGGAAGCTTGATGGCCTTGATCTTGTGGAGCTGGATTGACTTGACTAGCAGGCTGACTCGACAAGTTTCTTACTCCACCATACTCAACATGCATCTTTAAATCGAGTTCACATACAGTCAGACGGCATATACAATCACTTTAAAGAATTCATTTTGAGAATATCACAGGCGGCGATCAAAACTATCACAATGAAAAAAAAAATACAAAACGAAAATTAATGAAGAACAAATAAAATGGTGAGATGATTAAAGGATCTCTAACCTTGTGGCTCATCCGTATCTTCTTACTGCACCACACGAGAAAAAAATATGATTAAGGGAGAGAGAGAGAGTAGAACTTCAATTACGATCAATGTGTTAAATTACTAAATAGAACAGTATTGAAAACATAAGGTTGTTGAACGGAATTGAGTCGAATGTGTTAAACGAATTGCGAAGAACAACGAAAACTAGGGTTTCAGACAGTCTGGGGGAAGAGGAAAGTATTGTAGAATCATCACCTCTCGGGATCGGGAGGTGCGAAATGGCCATGGATAGGAGAGAAGAGATCGAGAGCTCTTTTGAGGGATTTGAAGCTTAGCTTCTTCACAGACTGTGGCTCCACTGGCTCCATCTCTAACGCCGGCCCTGGCATATCTGTTCTCTTCTCTCGGGTATGAGAGTAGTGTTGGAGCATTTAGGCTAACCGTGGAGAGATGGATTTTAGGTTCCCTCTCCTAACTCGAATTTTTAAGGAGTTTTTTTTGCATATCAGCTTCTAGGTTTATCCCAGTTTGCAAATTCACTATGAAGTACAACAATTTAACAATTTTGCAAATTAACTCATTATTTTCCAACAGTTAGACAAAAAACTTCCGTTAGAATTTCTAACTGCTCTTGAACTACAGTTAATAAGTTTTAACCCTTATAGTTAATTTTTTTTTTAATTCCTAAAAATCAAGGTTAGATGCTTTAACCATAAGGGTTATTGAATCTTAACCATAGTTTGAAGGGAGTTAAAAAGGGCATGTTAGTTTTTAAATTTTTTTAAAACCAAGGTTAGATGCTTTAACCTTAAGGGTTAGTGAACCTTAACCACAGCCTTACAAATCTGTCCAATCGGTCAGACGACGGCCTTAGAAATCTGTCATTTTTCATCAACGGGCCGACTACCCTCCAATCATGTCACCAGTAATCATCGGTGGGTTGACTACCCTCCAATCATGTCATCAGCTGGCAGACTATCCTCCAATCATGTCATCAGCTGGTAAACTACCCTCCAACCCTGGCGCATTCAGGCCAAGCTAGGCAAGACCACGAGGTCTTTAGCGAAAGCTGCAAACCCCCATTAAACACTAGGGAAGCCCATGAGATTTCTAGTTGAAGTTACAAATCCTTTGCCGCACTTGTCCTTGTAAAATTATGCATAGAGTCCATGTGAAATGATGCACGATGTCCATGTATTTCAGTGCAAATGAACATTGTGCATCATTTCACATGGACTCTATGTATCATTTTACAATGACTTTTTGCATCATTTTACATGGACACTAAATTACAAGGATACTGAACTATGGATACTAAAATATAAGTATTGAATCATGGACACTAGATTACAAGGAGCTCCGAGAAGCCGTTGATACTCTTCATGGATACGATTGCAAGTCTTAGATAATGCATCATGGATTTTGATCACAAGGAGCTCTGCGAGTATAGGCTCATCGTCGATGCTCTCCATGGATACGATATAAGACCTAATTACTATCTCATGGGGAATACACATGCATGAAATTCATTGTCCAAGTCCAAGTGTCACACAAGTACACAAGTCAAGGTGTTGTCATGATATGCTCACATGTTTTCCGCACTTTGATTATGCAAATGTCGTATGAAACTATTATTGATTATATAACTATTGCATAAACCTGACATTGATTACGCACATGTGTTATTACTATTGTTAGTTAGACTGGATATCTGTTGAGTTATTTAATACTCGGTTGACCTATTATTGTCGTCAGGTTTAGAGCCAGATCCTACAGGCACACTTTGGGTTGAGGAGGAATACCAAGAGAAGGAAGAGGCAGGTGACTTGTTTGAGGAGGGAGCGAGGGACTTAGATCGCTTCCCTTACTATTAGATCTATATTTTGTTTATTTTAGAGAAGACCTGTAATAGACTTATTATACTTTTAATAGATGTTGCTTTAGACTTAGCTTTATTTTGGAGATCACGGTGGATGATCAAATTATGATTTGTGTTCATATTGGTTTCTTGATATACACGATAGTGTGTTTGTATCGAAATTGTATGGTTGTCCTTTTTGGAGACTTGTTGTTTAGTTATTGCCTTATTGCTATAAAGTTAAGTAGGGATAAGCAATTTCATAGCTCAAAGTCCCATTATGACTAAGGTGGGGTTTTGGGCCGCGATAGAAACTCCCCGAGATGTCGAGGATCTGACTATCTTGATCGATTGTGGTCACATTTGGGTTGTAAATTTTAGTGAGTTCAGCTATGAAGATGGTGAGTGTTTCGTCTTTGGAGTGTATACACTCATTCCCTTCCTAATTACCACAGGAAGCATTGTGTCGTTTAAATTTGGAGGCGTTGTGTTGTTCATGATTTAAAGGGCGAGAGTATATGGGAAAGTGTCTTGAGAATTGGGTCCCTCTTATTATGATATTCTCTCTATGGGGCATATCAATTTACCTACCCATAATCCAATACATTCCTCCCCTTTATAACTCTAATCACCAATAATAAAAAGACAATTATTTAAATAATTATTATTATTGTGTTATGAAAGTCTATTACAAATATTTTTTATTCAAAAATTCTTGTACTTTTAATAGTGGTAGAAGGATACGCCAAACTTATAAGTTACTTAATATACACCATTAATTAAATTGATTACCTTCTACAAGCACATCAAAAAATTTTAAAAAAAATTTGTAAAATTTATAGAAAACACCGTTCTAATAAGAAAACTTATCGGTTACAATGCTTTGTCCTTCGATTGTTGCTGCTTAAGAGTGACCATGTTCTCCTCAACACCTAGAATTTGTAAAATCAATATTGTCACGGCCCAAAACCCCACCTAGACCAATTATGGGACTTTGGATCGAAACATTTCTTAAAACCTGCTTAGGCCACACATCCAAGGCAAGACAATAAAACTCTCCAAAATGGTAATTATAAATTTTTCACATAAACCTAAACCATCCTGCATAAGTATGATCAAGAAGTAATACCCACAAAAACATAAAGTCCAACAAGCATAAAACTGAGTGACAACCAACTAATAGAAAGTAAGCTACCAAGGGTTCCATACAAATCAACCCAACCCAACCCAACCCAACCCAAATGCTCACTAATAAGGAAAGTGATCTAACTCTCTAGCCTCCTAAAAAAAAAAAGGTCACCTTCTTCTTCGGTCTCGTATGCATCTTCTATCCAAGGCTCGGCGAAGCTCTCCGGCTCTAAACCTGCCAAGACAAAAGTCTGGTTGAGTACAAAAGTACTCAGTGTATATACAATCCAAGTAACCTTCATGATAATCTGCATTCAATTAGTACCATAATCCATAACATAATGAGGGCTTAAGAATGCGGAAGAATAAGCATATGATAATCAATAGCATAAAACATAATCAGAGTGCGAACGAATATATGTGCATAACATCATATAATCACCTTGACTCGTGTACTTATGAAAGACTTAGAGTTATATGGCATGTGCTTAACCTGACTTATGCATATGACATGCTTATGATCATCCACACTTATGCAATACTTATTTTCCCTAATTAACAAGCGGCATATCAGGGCATCTTTTGCGAAGTGTGTAAAGGGTTATTTTGCAGCACAACAGAGCTTCTTTTCTCGAATAGTGTATTGGGTTCTTTTGCAGCATAGCATGGCCTCTTTTGGAATAGTGTTGGGTTGGGGGTTCTTTTACAACATAACAGAACCTCTTTTGGAATAGTGTATATAAGGGTTCTAACATATTTCTTTCCCAATGATACATGTATCTTATCAAGGTTCATATGTATCTTATTAGATCATCTTATCAATATCTTATCCACATCTTATAAATCTTATGCTTCTTAACAGACATATGTAATGCTTAACTCATGATTAATGCAAACGGCTCGTGAGACTCTTAACTCAACACACAAGTGAAAATTGGTGCAATAGTGTCGCAACTGATGTTCAAGTGAATCACCTCTTAGAGCCCGGTTCTCCGCCAAGAAACTCCCCAAGTTCATTACATCTTGATTAGAGAATCCTTGACATGGAAAATCTTGTTCTAAGTGTGACTTACCTACATACCAACTACCATACGGAATAATTAGGGCATAATTTAGCACAATCACAATAATATAATTCCACATAATGCATATCATTCCTACCATAGAGTTTGAAACAAGTACTAATCCCCCACAACTCTCTTCCCATGCATATGAATCCATTTCATTCATTTCATAGTTATAATATCATACAAGGTTTCCCAATTAAATTCCATGCAATCCATTACCCTAATTCCCCCTTCCAAATGTTTGAAATTCCAATTCCTCTACAAGCAAACACACCAAATTCAATCCATACTCATACTATAATACACACATATTCCATATCTCATAAAATACTAGAAATGTTACTATAGAAGACAATCCATGACTAGAGTAACTTAAAAACACAAGGTTATTCATGATGAGGTTGAGTTGGATAGTATATCGACCTCTCAAGACTAAAATCTGAGAGTCTACAGCTTGAGTGAAGGTTGAGAAGGCTGGAAATTGAATCTCCAAGCTTAAGGGAGTGAATCCAAACTTCTTATTGTTTTCCAAAGGGGTTCCCTTAAAAAACCTACGATTTTCTCTTATCTCTTGCCAAATTAGGTAAAAAGATTTTAGGATAGTCTAAACCCTCGAATTAGGTGGTTTATTTATTATCCTAGGGTTAAAACCCCCCAAAACCCGCGTTTGCACAAGTTAAAAAAAAACAATTGTTTTAACATCCGTTCGAACAAATTTATATTCGTTCGAACGGATATAACCGTTCTAAGCTAATAGGCTCCCTTTCAAACGGAAGTGGTTGCAGGTCATTTACACACAATAAAAACTGGCTTCGTTCGAACGGATTGGGAATCCATTCGAACCAATTTTCCCAGAAATAGGTTTTTCTTTATTTCTAACCCCCTTGGTTTCATCACACCCGGCTTACATACTTCCCAAAATCAAGATCAGAGGCTTATCGAGGTGTTTCGAGAACGTTGGCCTTGCATGCCAAATGACCAAAATACCCTTGGTTGTCATCCGAGGCCAATTCTTCCTTGAAACTTGAGATATTGCTACCCGGCTCTACTCTAACACCATTGACGACTCCCAGACACACCCACACAACTTCCTAACATCATGTTTGATGTGATGAAGGTCATGCAACCCATACTTAACCTACGTATTCAATTTCTAGACTTCTCTCAAACCTAGACATAGCACTATTCATAGTACTATTCAACGCATTGGGATTTTCAGGGCTCTACATCCTCCCCCCTTATAGAAATTTCATCCTCAAAATTTAGGTGAACGTACTAGAGAGCTTTAGATTAAATAAAGAAAGCATACATCATTCATAGAATTACACTAAACCATAAGCATAAAAACTGATTTCATTGATTTCCCAAAATGCTACATAATGAAATCTTGATTTCAACCAAAAAGAGGGAATATAATCCCTTACAACTAACCCCACCATTAGACTTTCCCCTTTTTGGTTACATACCACCATTACAAATCACTGCAAATAAACAAAACAAGAACAACCAAACATCAAACAACACTCCCAAACTCTATAAACCTACTCATCCCTACTGACATCCCACTAACAGAAAACACCACTATTCCACCACCACTAGTCGTCCCTGGGCTCATCAGCTCCTGCAGCATCATCGGGAATGTCGACCTGAAGCTACATCTGCGTATGGAACTGGGCCAGCTCAGCTCAGAGGTCCTGAACTGAAGTGTGCAGCGCTGTATGTCGTGTTTGGTACAGCTGATGCTGGGCTTGGATCTCGTCCTGAAAGGAGGCCTGGCTCACGAGCATTTGAGCCATCTGCGACGTCAATAGCTCTATAGATGTAGCTCTCCCAGCAGTAAGCTCGGCCTCCTCCATATCCTCGTCCTCATCCCCTTCCTCATGGTCTACATCTGGCTCTACCTGAGATGCATCTCGCACGTGAGCAACACTCTTGGACCATGATACCTTCCCGATGTAGCCCTTTGAGTCTCTGAAGGGTTCGTAAATACTCATCATCAAAACTCCCTTGAAAATGTGAAATATTATGCGTAACATGATCAATAACCCATATCAACATGTAAACATCATTCTTATATCATAAAATACTTATTTCTTAAATATTATTAGGTTAGAACAATGTATAGTACCTCTCAAGAACGTTTCCTTACGATCCCTCGCTTGAGAATGACATTGGATTTGATCTTTAAGATCTCCCCTTCTTCTCCAATTGAAAACCCTAGAAAAATCGTAGGTTTTCCCCTTTTTCTTTCTCCAAAACTCTTACAATGTCTTCCAAACCTAAACCTAGGAAATAAAAGGTATTTATAAAATTAGGAACCCTAAGGGTTTAAGAAATTCAAAAATCAGCGTTTTTTAGAAGTTATCCCATTCTCGCCAATTGATCGCCCATGGAGTGCCGATCGATCGGCGCCGGTGATCGATCGCATATAGAGTGTGATCGATCAGCACGCTCAAAGATATTATTATTTTTAACTCTTTTGTTGTTTTTTGTTAATATCTATTTCATGCAACTAAATCATATAAATGAACTAAATTAAGCAAAATATCTGTTCTACATCCTTCCCCCCTTAAAAGAATTTCATCCTCAAAATTACATACCTTAGATGAATAAATGAGGATACTTTTCTCTAACTTCATCCTCTCTTTCTCAAGTGGCTTATTCCACATAATGATATTGCCAATGGAGGAGGACAAGTGGAATTGTCTTCGTACGAAGAACTTGCTCCATTGCGATCCAAAATTTGAGGCGGTTGCTAAACTAATGTCAAATCTTCCCGGATATCCAAAGGTTCCAAATCGATGACATGAGATGGTGCCAGAATGTATATCCTCAGCATAGAAATATGGAATACATTATGGACGGCTACCATGTGAGAAGGTAAAACAACCCTGTAAGCGACTTCTCCTACCCTTGTGATGATTTCAAAGGGACCCACGTATCTTGAACTGAGTTTACCTCTCTTGCCAAATCTCATCACTCCTTTTGTTAGAGAGATCTTCACAAACAACTACTCCCCAACCTTAAATTTCAAGTCTCTTCGGCGAGTGTCAGCATAACTCTTCTGCCTACTCTGAGCAGTCTTAATCTCTCCCTGATCAATTGAATCATGTTTGATGTATGCTCAATGATATTAGGACCCAATATCTTCCTTTCACCTACTTCATCCCAACATAGAGGTGAACGACAAATTCTCTCATAAAGTACCTCAAAAGGTGTCATTTGAATGTTTGTCTGGTAGTTGTTGTTGTAAGCAAACTCTACTAATGACAAGTGATCATCCCAACTACCTTTGAAGTCTAACATACATGACCATAACATATTTTCAATAATTTGATTCACTCTTTCAGTTTGCCTATCAGTCTGAGGATGAAATGTTGTGCTGAAATCCAGTCGAGAACCCATAGCTTGTTGAAAGCTTGTCACGACCCAAAATCTCCCTACAAGATAGGCGAGATTTTGGCTCGTGACTTATCATATCATATCAACCATCCTGTAAAAGATACAAGGCATAACATAACGGAAGCGTAAACTAAAAATTTCTTCTATACATTGATTGTATTCCAAGTTTGTACAGAAGGAACAAAAGTAAAAGTGGACATACCCACTTTAACAAAATACAAAATACAATCTGTCCCTCACCCTCTCTCAATAAAACCCAGAATAAGGTCACCTATCAAGGTTCTTATTCTCATCTGGACAAGCTCTTGCAAGTTCCTCCTCACCATAGTCCTCCTCGACCCATGGACCGAGAGCACAAATATCGAATGGACCTGCCAACATCATAATGTACGGCTTAGTATGGAATACTCAGCTTATACAAGCTACTAGCTAACAATGTTATAAAGTCAACAATATCATGTGATTACTTAAGAGCAACAGTTCATAATTCATGCTTTAAACTGGACTTAGAACAATACTTCAAAGCTGAACTTAAAAGTGCTTGGTTTCCAAAACCTTTGTCTTATAAGTTTCGTAGAAATCAAAACATGTCTTATGAGGTCTTGTGAGAATCATATTTCTTATGAGTTCTTTATGAGTTATTGTGAGCCTTATAAGATCCTTATGAGACTTATGAGATGATCTTAGACTTATGATTCTTATGTGATTTCTTATGAGCCTTGTGAGATACTTGTGATCCTTGTGAGAGTCTTGTGAGACTTACGATCCTTAGAGACATAAGGTGATCTTAGACTTATGATCCTTATGAGCATTGTAACCGATCTTAGAAAATACCAACCCTAAGTTTGGCCTTTTCAATTCTTGTGAGCTTATGAGTTTTCTTATGAGATTTTCCTTAGCCATTCTTATAAACTTTGAAATATCATGCTTATGAGAAAACCTATCATGCTAGAATTGTGAGTGCATAAAGGACTTATGAGCATCATAGTGTACTTAGAAAGCTTTAAACATTTGAGACATGTTTATATAAAACATATGAGCATCATAGTAGGCTTAGAAAAAACCCCAAACATACATTCACATTCATTCATGGCATTTGTCTATCCATACATTGTTTAAACTCCCTTTTTTATCAAGAATATACCTATGGATTTCCATTCATAGAGATAGTATAGCAATAAACATGGCTACTAAGCCCATTTCATCAAACCATACTTAAAATCATAGTTTCTTTAGAGAAAATCACAACAAGTTAGAGAGTAGAATGTATCTACTCTTATCAGTGAGAAACCCCACATCCAAAACCCCCTTTCAAGATTTGGATCATAACCAAACTAGAGAGTAGAAAATCAAAACCCCTAATTTAAACTTACATTTCACAAGGGAATCATAACAAAGCTAGGTAGTAGAGGGCCGGTATCTACCTTTTTAAGACCAAATCACTTTAGTCTAGTGCTTTGGAATGTTTTGGACACAAGATTCGAGCTTGAGGAAGAAGATACAAGCTTGAGGAAGGAGATCCAAATTTGAGAAAGAAGATCCGAGCACCTCCTTTGATCTCACACAAAATCCCCTTTTGAAACCCTAGCCCTGTCTCTTTTCCTCTTAAAATATGTCATTCAAAGTGTTAGAACCCTTAACCCTTCGAAAATGGGGTATTTATAAAGTTAGGGTTGTGAAGAACCCTAACTGCCCTTCGTTTTGACGGTTTAAAGCCTGAGTTCTCAAAATCAGTCGATTGGATTTGAGACCCCATGAGAATCAGTCGACTGATTTTGGAAACAGAAGCTATTCAAACCTCCGCGACGAAATCAGTCGACTGGTTTGTTTGACCATTGAGAACCAGTTGACTGATTTTCGTGACAGTGGGCATGACCGATTCAGGGAATGAATTAGTCGACTGGTTTTGAAAACCCAGGAAAATCAATCGAATAATTTTCTATTTTTTCACCGAACTTCCCCTTATACCAACCTTGATGATTGGAATGATCCAATTGGCCAACTAGCTTGTTTTTACCAAAACTATAATCGTTCAATATGGCGTATTAGGACATCAAAGGCCTTAGAACCCTTACACATATCATAACACACTTAGAGTAATTTAAAATCCTCGTTATCATTGCAAAACATCCCAAATTACATAGAAGGCCGTAGGCCTTTACAACAATGGTGCCCATGGCACTATTCACAACACTATTCACACAGTGCAAGTGAGTTTCGGGGTTCTACAAAGCTTTTCCAAAATCTCTAAGTGAACCTCGGATCTCTGTTCGAAACAATGCTAATTGGCACTCCGTACAAACGAACCACTTTCTAGATGTAAAAGCTTGTCAATTATTTTGAATTGAATGTGGTGCGATATGGAAGAAAGTGAGCTGACTTGGTTAATTGGTCAACTACAACCCATATGGCATCGAAGTTCCTTGTTGTCCTTGGCAAACCTACCACAAAATCCATCAAAATGTTTTCTTATTTCCATTCCGGAATAGGGAGTGGCTGAAGTAGTCATGCATGTCTTTGGTGTTCAGCCTTAACTTATTCACAGACAAAACATTTAGACACATAAGTTGTCACATCTCTCTTCATAGTCCTACACCATAAATGCTTCTTCAAGTTCTGGTACATTTTGGTACTTCCGGGATGAACAATGTATCTTGACTTGCATGCCTCATCGAGAATTTCTCTTCTCAGATCCTCATTGACTGTAACACATATTCTCTCATCAAAGGAAAGAGCACCATCTTTGATATGCATGTCATATTCATATGTAATGGGCTTTTAGCTATAAATTTCTTCAACTAGATGAGTTTTAATTGGATTGAATTACAATATTGTTCTAAATAAAAGTTATAATTAGAACAATTCTAATTGGATTTGAATTAAACTCCTACATCTTTGTTAGTTGTTTATTTTGTCTTAATTGTTTTAATTATAACTTTTTTTTTCTTTTATGTAGGAGTTAGAGGGAGTTTAACAGATTTGAGCCTAAGTTGAAGAAATTTATAGCTAAAAGCCCATTAGAGAGTAAAGTCATACAGGGCCCACTCATCTAATTGGATTAAATCAAGGAGAAGATATGGTTGCCGATATTTGACATCCAAATCTAGTAAAAAGCAAGTAAATTTCGTGGGTGGTAATATTAAGCAACAAATCCCCCTAAAAAATAAGATTTTCGGATTCCCACCTAAACTGACCATGATTCACTAATTTGGTCATAAATTTTTATTAAAAGATCGGATTAAGGCAATATTTGAGGCGTTGGAAAGAATACTCAAAGGGGAACAATATTGTATTTCACGGAAATCTCTTAAGTCGGACGGGAAAGGGGTAAAACAGTCCATGAAGTGGAGGATTATGCATAGAGGGGAAGAAATTAGGATGGAAACTATTTTGGCTATTCATCTTTTCTCTCATCTTCCTTACTCTTTTGTCTGATTTTATTGGAGATTGAGTGGTTTAAAAGGATATACTTTGTGAAGAAATTTGATCATTAATAAAGATTTATTTCAAAATTGATTGTATGCTCATTACAATGTCTGGCTAAACTCCCTGATTAGAGCGAAGGACGAAGCTAAGTCATCTCTTTTTAATTTGAAATTCATCCCTTATTTTCCCATTTAATTTATGCTCTTTAATTCTATAATAGATTTGTCATCATTGCTCTAGACAAACTTCGATATGTATTTATTCAATAAATCAGTTGACTGTTTATACTTAGATTTGATATGCCACGCTTAGGAATAATTTTTTTTTTATGATTTATTCTTATTTTTGATAAATGGTTCTTAAGTATTTTTATGATTTTTGAAGTGAAGGAGATCTGAGGTTTTTAATTTTGATTTTGAAAATGATTTTAAAGATAAATATTTCGAACCAAAACATTGAATTGTTATTTGGTTTGAGTTATGATTGAGAAAATTTTGGGATACTTTGTAGATTGATTAGTTGATGTCTAGTGGAATCCGGATGCTCTAATCTCTTTCTCTGTTTGATTTACTCCTTTTATTACTCCATTTTAGTTGCTTTGATTTATTTGTGTTAGTTAGATCATATATCTCAAATCAATTCAAGATCTCTTTGATCACTAGTTTATTAGTTAGATTTCAGTTTTTAATATTATTTTGCTCAGTTCCATGTGGATCGACCTATATTTGCCACTGTCTCTTCTATAGACGATCGTGCACCTGCGATAATATTATTATTTGTACATCAAGTTTTTGGCGCCGTTGTCGAGGAACTGATTTCAAAACGATTTTAAATCTGAAATTTTTAGCTTTAAACTAGTTTAGTTTAGGTTTTTTTTCTCTTTTATTTTTTTTAAAAAGTTTAATCTTTCTTTTTAATTGTTTCTAGCACCTTTAAAATTATTTTATTGTTATATCTCTCAAGGTGTTACTAATCTTAATTTTTGGCAGGTTGTAAGAAATTAAAAGGCAGAGTTTCAAGATAAAATAAAATAATATTTGTTTAGGACTAGTTTTAGTTTTTTTTTTCTTATTCTTTTTAGAACTCTTGTATTAGATGTTCAGTTGTAAATACTTTAAATTCTAAATTTTAATCTAGGAAGGTCCAGAGTGTAATAGATTAGGAGCAGGGAAGGAGGACAATTGGACTACAATGTCTCTACACCTCGGGTTCGTACACCAAGTTTGGTGTTGGTAGCCCAGGTCGACTCAATTGGATCTTCCCTCACCTAGAGTGGGAGGTGCGTACTTAAATCCTTACTCGCTGATCTTTTACCTGTTAGTGGGGATTGTTTGATGTATTTAAATTAACGAGTGCTTGCATTCTTGACACACAAATTGAATTGAAACACCCTTTTTAGTAAGGGCACCTCAAAACCCACGATAAGATAAGAACCGGATTTAATCACCGGATTCTTGCCCATTAGGTTAAACACACCCCACATAATCACCCAACCTAATCTAAAATCAAGTAGACATTGGCCCTAGGGCCCATGAACTCACTAGGACGAAGTCACCAAAAGTTGCACCAATTGCACTCTTTGACCAACTCGATGCCTAGTCAAGCCCTGTCCCTCTAAAGAGCAACATTATCTGTTCAATCTCCCCCTTTTTGATGATGACACAAATAATGGAATGAGATGGGTTAAGCTCCTCCTCAAAATATATTGTTCATAAAAATTATAAGGAGAGCTCCCCCTAAGCAAGTGCATATAAGAAAAAAAAACAGTAAGTTGGAACCAAGAGAAGTTGCACAAATGAAATATTTTAGATTTTTCTTTTAAATACCAAGAGAAGTTCCATAAAGAGAATTTATTTCATTTATAAGAATCAAGAGAAGTTCTATGATATTCTAAGTGGAATTAAAGTATGACAATATGAAGAGAGATATATCCAAAAAAATCATGTATTTCATATGTTGAGAAAAAATTACATCCATACATTCATTCCAATACTTTCTCCCCCTTGTCAACATCAAAAGAAAACATAAAAAACAGCAAGGAAAGAAAAAAATAAAAAATAAAAAACAGAGAATAGATCCTATGTGGTCTTCTTCTTGTTCTTTTTGATCTTCTTTTTGATAGGCATGAAGAGAGAGTCTTCATCACTGCTTGAGCTGGATGGGGAGTCATCTGAAGAGTCAGAGGAGGAAGTTTGAGCTTTGTCTTCATCCGAGGAGGGAAGAGAAATGATAGGGGCACCCTTTAAATCACCCTTAGAAGGGGTTTCTTCGGTCTTCATGGGCTGCTTGCCTTTAGATGTTGAAGATGAATCTTGAAAAGGGTTTTCAGAAGGAGGGGTCTGAGATGAACCAGTTGCCAAGCTGACCAAGAAGTTGTTGATCTTCTTGAGTTCAGCTGTGGCTCTCAGAATAATAGTGGCTGACAAGGAATCTTGCTCAGCCATGTCCAATAACAGCTTGCCCTGGTCTTCATCTGAAGGGTTGATGACTTTGCTTGCTCTTGGAGCACTGCTGTTACCTTTCCCATCTTCATAAACTCCTCCATTTCGTCTGCCTCCAATCTCTGAAGTAGTGAAGCGACTGTGTCAACTCTGTTTTTGGTGACTGATGTATCCATGTTAACAGTCCCCAAAACAGAATATGTTGCATCGGCTCTCTCTCTCAAAACTGTGTGGATAGCAGCTAGGGAAGATTCTACTATGGACATCCTCTCTCTCATCTCAACTCTGAAGTCAGCAGAGGATCCCTCAAGGTATGCAAGTTTGTCCCTGACTTCAGTTTGCAATCCAGTAGCTTGAGCTTCTTGATTCTCCATTATCTCTCTCATCTCAGCTTGGAAGCTCAACATCTCAATGCTTAAGGAGTCTAGCTTACCCATCATCAAACTCAAGGCATCATCAGAAATGGAAGGTCTGAGAAGGGGCTCAGGTTGAGTAGAAGAGCCACCAACCTCAAAGTGAGGGATGGAAGCCCTGAAGGGAGAAGAAGGAGGAGAGAAGGGAGGGGCTCTGGCTGGAGACTGAACAGGAGAAAGAGAATGATCCAAGGGAGGATCAGTAGGAAGGGAGTGATCTAAAGGAGGATCAGAACGGGGTGGAACAAATGAAGAAGCAAGAGCAGAGGTAGAAGGGTGAGAGGCAGTGGATTTAGGAAACCATTTTTGCAATTCTTTGTTCCACTGGTATCCCATTTTCACTAGAGTTGTGGGACTGTAAATGTCATAATGGGTAGGGTGAATGACTTCTAGAGTGGAGTTGACAGACAATTCAAAATGTTTGAATACAAGGGTGAGAAGCTGTCCATAAGGTAGACAGACAGTCTTCTTGGAAACACACTCAACCATGTTATGAAAAACAAGATAACATAGGTCAAAGGATTGAGTGGTCAAGACATACTAGATGAGAAATACATCAAAATAAGAGAGGTAGTTTATGCTACCTTTCCTAGGAAGAAATTATGTGGTGAATCAGTCTGGCATCCAAAGTCAGACTGTTGAGAGTTGGAAGGGAGGCTTGAGTAATTTCAGAATTAGAACAGATAAGTTTCAAGGCCTTAATTGGCTCAAATCCAGGATGGATTGGCCAATCTTTGAAAGCAAAAAGTTCAATGCTCCTAGCTAGAACAAATAGAATGACATTGAGAATTTCTATAGAAAAGGTAATGTCCTTTCCACAAACGTAAGAAGTGAATGAATTTGTGGAAGGACTGAAGTGGAGGTGTGAATAAAAAAGTTTAACTAATTCAGGATACAATGGTTCCTTGAATTGGAGGAGATTGAGCCATCCTAGAGCTTAGAAGAGCTCACAGATGTGACCTAGGCCCCACTCTTCTACATTTTAGAATCAAGGACCTTACCGTAGACAATAGGACGAGAGTGGATGATGTCGCTATATTTCTTGGCTGCCTTCCTTGTCTTGAAACATGATGCTTGTGGTTCTTCTTCAACAAGAGCTTTTTCTAACCTTCTTTGTTGTTAAGGGCTTGAACCTACCTTAGCAGTTTTCGTTCTTGTCATTTGAATCAAAAATGAAATGGAGATGATTTCGGAGAGATTCAGAGAGATTTAGAAGTTTGGAGATGGTGAAATATGTAGCACCCCAGACTTTTTCATCCTTAATGAATACCACCTTCATAGCTAATTGGCCGTTTTTATAGCCTAATTAATAAATAAGGGAGAAATCGAAAATTCTGAAATGTCAGAAATGTTCGTTTTTGAAAGACGGATCCAACGCAAGTTGAATCGTCGAAATCCGACAAGCGAGTCAAAAGATATGGTCAAAACAGTCCAGACATACAGAAGACCGATCGCTCGGTCCAGTCAGCGATCGATCGGTCCATAACCGATCGATCGGTAGCTATCACACGGTCAGAAATTTTGTATGGGGAAATTTTCCAGAGAGCATGTTTTTGACCGGTCGCTCGGTCAAGAACACCGATCGCTCGGTAGGCAACCGATCGATCGGTCATAACCACCGATCGCTCGGTCTTCGCGTTTTTGCAGAAATTTCAGTAAGGGCGTTTTCGTCTTTTGGGTGTTAAACCCTTACCCATAAGGGTTTGCTCGACCCTTCGAGGCCTCACTTACAACATTTGAGAGATTTGGGAGATAAGAGAGAAGAGAAAAGGGTTTCCTAAACCTAGGTTACTTTTGGAGAAGAAATCAAAGGGGTGAAGACCCTAGATCGTCCCCAAGCACGTTTTCTTCAAGATTTCAACTCAAGCTCGTGTGGAGGTGCATTCTCCAAGCTAGGGCAGCGTTTTCTACGGCAACTTCAAGGTTGTTTTCCCCACACTAAGCCTTCTTCAAGCAAGGATCTTTCTTCTTGCAAGTTGGAGCTTCAATCAAGGTTTCTACTAAGGATCAAGCCTTGATTCAAGGTTAGTACACCCTACTAACTTTCCCTAGCAATAACCTAGGTTTTCTAGTGTAAATGGTGATTCTACATATTATGCTTTTCCTTCCCTATGCATTGTATTAACTCAACAAATATAAACAAGATAAGGGAAATGGAATGAATGTGTGGATGGGAGATTGGATGTGGCGATCGGATGCCGAATGTGATGTATGATGTGTGGGTTGTGGATTGGAAAATGGAGGATGGGCATAGTACAAATAACAAACTTACCATTGTGTGATTGAATAGAAAATATGCATTTAAAAGAAGGAGATAAACTACTAAGGAATAATGTATGAAAGTGTTTGACAAAATACCTAAACTATGAATAAATGATCTCAATGAAGAATATGGAAATGGGTTTTATGTATGCGTTCTTATAAATGATAAATTGATCAAATGTTATGCAAACTACTTATGTTACCTATGTTCATATCATGAATTGAATTGTAATGTCATATTTTGGTTATTCCCATTATCATGATTGTCACTATGGACACGTACACGAGCACGCATGATAGCATGAACCGAGATTTCAAGAGCATGTGCATATAATAAACAACAAGAAAATATTGCATGTCAAGGAGGTTGGTAGCCCAGGGAGGATTCGGGTACTAACCTCTGGCTCACAAGATAACCCCTAAAATACCTATTGTCAAGGAGGTTGGTAGCCCAGGGACATTCGGGTACTAGCCTCTGGCTCACAAGAAAACTAAACAAGTAATAAAAATCACCTATTGTCAAGGAGGTTGGTAGCCCAGGGAGGATTCGGGTACTAACCTCTGGCTCACAAGAAAACAAGTGTATTTCATAACAAGGAGGTTGGTAGCCCAGGGACATTCGGGTACTAACCTCTGGCTCACAAGTGCATTGCATATCAAAGAGGTTGGCAGCCCAGGGATATTCGGGTGCTAGCCTCTGGCTCACAAGTTACGAGATGGAGGTTTACAAGATGATGATCATGCATTCATGCATGCACACATACATGATTTCTACGAGGCATACCGGGACATGACATGGGTTTTCAAGCCTGAGTTTTATCGGCGTTTTCGCATTCATGTACGCACGTCAGGATGCTTGTATTGTGTTATGCCCTATACTGTTTCTTTGTGATGTTTCTATTACTGCTTGTATGATATTACTATTGTGTGCTTTATTATTGTTATGGTCTGCTAGTAGCTTGTACTCGCTGAGTATTTCATGCTCAGCCGTACTTTCATGTCGGCAGGTACTGAGGGAGCCCTCGACCCGGAGCCTTGGGTCGAGGAAGAGTATATAGAGGAGAGAGAGCCGGCTATTCCATTTCAGTCTCAGGCGGACCGAGACCTCGATGCGTGGCCATACCTCGACTACTGTTGAGGGGAGAGTATGAGAGGGTCTTATGTATTTTGATACTTTGATAGGTGGGCCTGTCCACCTTAGACTTAGATGTGTTTTATATTTATGTCAACTTGGAATACTACATTTTGGATCATTATAAAGAAAAAGAAAAATTTGTTTACGCTTCCGCATATATGATAGCTTCCGTGCTCTGATTATCGTTGTTAGTATTGTATTTTATCTAGTGCATTGCAGGATGGTTTGATAGGTACGCAGTGTGACACCTAAAATATCCCTAAACTCCTAGGGGGTATTTCGGGGCGTTACAAAATAGGTTTTGGAGGGAAGAGTTGAATGAGAGCAGCAAACAAGGAAAGTTTAAAGTGAATAAAAAGATTGGGGATTTCGGGGTTTTTAATAAAAATTTTATAAAAATTTCACTATCCACTTGATCACAAGACCTGTTTGAACAGTTGGATCCATCTTCTAGTCGATCAAGACACATATGTGATCGGCTAAATAGAAGAAAAAGATAGTTTAAAATGATTTCAGCATAAAAATCACTTTTTGCACTATCCAGTTGATCATGAGCCTCGTCTAATCGGCTGGATCCATCATCCAGTCAATCAGGACACTGAAGAGATCGACTGGATAGAAGAAAAATTCTGAAATTTTTAGATTTCTTCTAAATCCAATTGTCCATACATTAAACATTAAGCACGCATTCCAAAACATCAATTACTCATTATAAATCATTCTTAATCATTTAAAAGTATATTTCAATAATTTTTATTGAATTTTACAAATTTTTAACTTTTACTTTTATGATGATTTTAATTGAGTATTAAGCTTTGGTTTCAAACATTTTTAGATTATAAGACTTCAGATAGTTTGCCTATACCAAATTCTCTTCTCAAAGTACTAAACCTATCATGTTGAAGGGATTTTGTAAATATATCAGCAAGTTGGTTGTTTCTATCAACAAACTCCAACACAACATCCTCATTTTGTACATGATCTCTAATGAAATGATATTTGATTTTTATATGTTTAGTTATTGAGTGTTGAATAAGGTTTTTAGTAATACAAATGACACTTGTATTGTCACATCTAATTAGAATATTAGAATAAAAAAGTTTATAATATTCCAAAAGTAGTTTCATGTACAGATTTTGAGCACAATAGCTTCCAACAGCTATATATTCAACCTCAGCTGTAGATAGAGCTACAAAATTTTGTTTCTTGCTAAACCATGAAACAAGAGAGCACCCTAGGAAGTAACAAGTACCACTAGTGCTTTTTTGATCAATTTTACATCCGGTAAAGTCTGCATCTGAGTAGCTTATTAATTGTAATGATGTATTCTCTAGATACCAAAGTCCTAAATTAGTTGATCCTAGCAAGTATCTAAAGATTATTTTAACATCAATTAGGTGAGATTCTTTTTGACAATATTGAAATCTAGCACATAAGCATACACTAAACGTAATGTCAGGTCTGCTAGCAGTTAAGTACAATAGACTTCCTATCATGTCTCTATATTTCTTTTCATCAATACTTTTACCATTTTCATCCTTATCTAAATTGGTTGATGGACTCATAAGAGTAACCATTATTTTATTATTTTTCATACCAAATTTTTTAAGTTCTTTAGTATACTTAGCTTGATTTCTGAAGGTTCCATGTTTAGTTTGCTTTATTTAAAGTCCAAGAAAGAATGTTAATTCTCTTATTATGCTCATTTCAAATTATTTTTGCATAATATTAGCAAACTCTTTACACAAGCATTCATTTGTGGAACCAAAAACAATATCATCAACATAAATTTAAAATAATAGCATATCATTTGATTTTGCTTTTACAAATAAAATTGTATCAATTTTACCTCTTATGAATTCATTATGAAGCAAGAAATTACTTAATCTTTCATACCAAGCTCTAGGAGCTTGTTTTAGTCCATACAAAACTTTTGTTAATTTAAACACATGATTATATAGATTATGATTTTTAAAGCAAGGAGGTTGAAATGAATCCATTTAGAAATACACTTTTCACATCAATTTGGAATAGTTTGACATCTTTATGACTTGCAAAGGCAAGTAGCATTCTAATGACTTCAAGTCTAGCAATCGAGGCAAAGGTTTTATCACAGTCTATCATCTCTTCTTGGTTGTAACCTTGAGCTACCAATTTAGTTTTGTTTTTAATTATATTTCCAGATTCATCATTTTTATTTCTGAATACCCTTTTAATACTAATAATTGATTTATCATTTGGTCTATGCACTAAATCCCAAACTTGGTTTCTTTCAAATTTGTTAAGTTTTTCTTGCATTGCAATGCCCCAAGATTCATCTTCAATAGCTTATTGGGCATTCTTAGGTTCAATTTGAGAAAGGAAAGTTAGATTATTGCAAATGTTTCTTCTTGTTCTAACTCCCTTTTCCAAGTCACCAAGGATTAGGTCTTTAGGATGATTTTTATTTAATCTCTAAGCTTTGGGTAGTTTAATTGATTCTTCAATTTCAATTTATCTCTCATCTTTATTTTCAACAAGATTATTATTATTAGATTCATTAATTTTTTGATGTTCATTTTCTTGATTAGTTAATTCAAGATTAGAGATTTCTTTGGAAATATTCTCAATTTTAGTTTCTTCATTATCTTCAATTGATTTAGTCTTTTCAAATGGATTAGCTTCATAAAATACTACATGAATAGATTCTTCAACTTTTAAGGATTTCTTATTAAATATTCTATAAGCTTTGCTGTTATTTGATTATCCTAGGAAGATTTCTTCATTAGCTTTAGGATCAAATTTCTTTAAGTGATGTTTGTCATTTAGAATAAAACATTTACAACCAAACACCTTAAAGTAACCAATATTAGGAGATCTTCCTTTCCATAACTCATAGGGGGTTTTTATTAATTTGTTTCTTATTATTACCCTATTAATAACATAACAAGAGGTATTGATGGCTTCGGCCAAAAAATAATTAGAAAGTTTAGGCTCATTTAGCATTGTTCAAGCCATCTTTTGAAAATATCTATTATTCATTTCAAAAACTCCATTTTATTGTGGAGTTCTTTGAGCTGAGAAGTTATGGTTAAAACCATTTTCTTCACAATATAGTTCAAGCTCCTTATTCTTGAATTCACCACTTCTATCACTTCTTATGTTATTGATAGTATATCATTTTTTTCATTTTGCACTCTATTACATAATTTTTAAAATAGATTAGATGTTTCACTTTTATGTGTTAAAAATAATACCCATGTATATTTAGAATAGTCATCAACAATCACAAAAGTGTATATTTTACTACCTAGGCTAGCTACTTCATTGGGTCCAAACAAGTCCATATGAAAAAGTTCTAAAGGTCTAGAGGTTGAGATTATTTTCATATTCTTGAATGAGGATTTTACTTGTTTTCCAAGTTGGCATGCATCACATATTTTATCTTTGATAAATGTGGTATTTGTGAGACCTTTTACTAAGTCATTCTTAGATAATTTAGAAAGCAAATCCATACTAGCATGATCTAAACGCCTATGCCACAACCAACTAGCTTCATTTACAGCAGATAGACACATCTGGTTTTGAGCAGTTAAATTATCAAATTCAAGAGTATAAACATTCTGATTTCTATGTGCTATAAACAAAGTATTGACATTATCCTTATCTTTAATTATACATAGATTTGATTTAAGAGAAACAATTAATCATTTGTCACAAAGTTAGCTAATCCTAATCAAATTATGTTTAAGTTCTTATACTAATAAAACATTTTCAATAAGAGTAGAAGAGTTCTTACCAACATTACCTATGCCGATGATTTTCCCTTTCGCGTTATCCTCGAAGGTCACATGCCCTCCATCTCCATCTTTAGGAGAGATTGAAAAAAATAGTTTTTTGTTTCCACTCATGTGCCTCGAACAGTGGCTATTCAAAAATCACACTGTTTTAGAGGAATTTGACTTGTAGCATACCTATAAGATAAGTTCAAGTAACTTTCTTTGGTACCCAAATCATCTTGGGTCCTCCATTGTTAGTCTTGGGAGGGGAAGTCTCTTTTGGAACCCAAACTTTTCTTACTACCACCTTTTTGTTAAAATTATAAAAAGCAGTTGAAGGGGTAGTTGAACTACTAGGGGGTTTTGAAAAGATTTTAGTAATCCTTTTGCTTTGACATAGGGTTATACCCAAGTTCATCTTTTCCAAATACACAAGTTTGTTGGCCCAAAATTCTTGCCAAATTATTTTCTCCAGTTGAAAGTCTAAAAGCAATTTTGGCCAAGTCCTTGATCTTTGCTTCATTTTCATCAGAATTACATATAGGAATTGGAAATGATTGAACATTTTCTTTCATCTTCAATTCTTCATTTTCTTTTAGAAGATTTTCTTGTGATGTAAGAAGCAAACGATTTTCATTTTTAAGAGATTTATTTTTAGAAGCAAGTTTTCTAAATTCAGTATATAAATCATCAAATGATTCTCTTATTTCTTCATAGGAAAGAGAGTCATTAGAGGAAGAGGTTTCTCATCATTTTCGAGTGCCATGAGGCATACATTTGCATTTTCCTCATCACTTGATGCTTAAAGTTGCTGTCTTCTGAGTCATCCCAACTGGCCTTCTTGTACTTCTTACTCTTGACAAGTTGAGGACACTCCGATCTCATATAGCCTGGTTCCTTGCATTCATAGCATGTGATCAGTTTCTTCTTGCTTGGTTCTCCTTTTGCTATTTATTTGGAGAATTCCTTCTTGTATGGCCTCTTCTTGAAGTTATTTTTGTGTTTTAGAAATTTCTTGAACATCCTTGCCATCAATGAGAAGTCTTCATCTTCATCACTCTCTTCTTCTTCTTCACTCTCAATTGGTTGAGAGGCTTTCAATGCCAATCATCTTCTTGCTCTAGGTTCATCAACTTGATGTTCCTTCATTATGACTTCATGAGTCATAAGTGAACCCCGCAGCTCATCCATACTCAATTTGGTGAGGTATTTGGTTTCTTGAATAGCTGTAACCTTTGGAGACCAGTCCTTTAGCAGAAATCGCATAATTTTTCTTCCAAGTTCTACATTCGTATACGTTTTACCAAGAGATTTTAATCCATTGGTAATGTTAGTAAAACGTGTAAACATGTCAGCCATGCTATCATCTTTCTCCATTTTAAATATTTCATATTTGTTAACTAACATGTTGAATTTTTCATATTTTACTTGGTTAGTTCCCTCATATGTAACTTAGTTGTTGGATGATCATCCTCAGTGTCAGTGGATTAACAGTCTTGAAGGTCCGCAGAATTACTCCTACTGGGTGATTACCCTCAGGGAAGGATTCTGAACGCTCCCGCTTTCACCAATCGTCTATTTTCAGATATGTTCTATACCGAGGAGTCACATATACGGTGATAAGTGATCTCCCCATCCTAATAAGAACACACTTGCATCAAACCAGCATGCATACATATAGCCTAACCTAGGGTATACACTACAAGCAGCCCAACCAGGGAGGGCTACTCCAAACCCTAACTTGCTTGCACCCTATACCTGTCCCCAATCATGGTTGACTACCCGGGCACATTCTACCCGGATAACCACCCACCCAGGGGCATGTAATGAGCCAAACTTGTGCTTGTAATAAACTACATTCAACCAAACTTCCTGACATAGTATATGGGGTTCAAATCCTAGGCGAGTAGGTCTTCACAAGACCTACCCCGACCTTGACCTCATAGGTTCCTCGGTTTCCAACAATCAGGGCTAAAGTATGTCGGACCTCTGTCTGTCTGCCCTATCAGAACACATGTGCCTTGTCACACCCAATCAAATCAAAAAAATGAAATATCTTGCATCATCTCTTGTATTTTCATCTACATACACATTACACTCACATCGAGTCTGTCTTTTGTCCAGTGTAGATAGCAGTCTTTCAGGGATAATCCAGTCAATGAGTTGATCATCACGGCCCGTGCATTTGACTTCTCAGAGGGCATGTGATGACAAACTTCAGAGAGCAATTGAGGTATTTACCTCGAGTCAGCGTCTTGCTTGGGCTCAGTACTACAAAACCGAGACTATCTTAGACCTATCCATGGTTAACTCGGACCCGTGCCTCATGAACGCTGCTATCCAGTGCTGGAGTTTATTTTACATGATATTCCATTTTGGTAAGAACAAGCTTTGCCCAACACTGGAAGAGATTCAGCATATTCTAGGGTTAAACATGGACGGTGAAGTCATAGTACCGCGCTACAAGACAAGATACCAGGCAGACCTATCCAGTTTCTTGCATATCAAGTCTGCCTACTTGCAACCCAGTTCTAACGGCTCTTTTAATCGGACACCCGTGTCATTTCTTGAAAAGAAGTACAAGCGCAAGTAGAATCCTGACTCCCTTACAGCGGAACTTCTCGGTCTCAACGCCCTTGCACTAATAGTCATGTCTCAGCTGGTATTCCCGAGGTGTCGAACACTTTTTAAATCAGTTCTGATAGGGATAATCGAGGACATGCACAACTCTTGCTCAGTCGTACCTGTCATCCTAGCGGAGCTTCTTAGGGCTCTCAACTAGGCGGTTGACCGCAAAAAGGGCATCATTCATGCTAGTACATCTCTCCTGCACCCATGGTTGGTAAGCCACCTACCTACAATCATAGCAATACCAGTCAATCTCAGTGATGCCTACAATCTATCGTGGAAGATTTCTCAGAATCAGGGCCTGATGGCGACTACAGATGTCATGAAGCTCTACCAGCTTCTCCAAACCTTGATAGTAGAAGAAATCATATGGCAATGGGAGTGGCTTGTCCTGAGAAGGCTACCTTATGTCGTCATAACAGGCAGACAATGCATGGTTCTTGCTGGACTTACAGGTTCCACAGTTTATACACCACTCTAAGTCTTCCGATAGTTTGGACTCCCTCAATGTATCCCAGTGATAGACCGGCAACAAAATGACTGGATCCCTTTCATAGTGCATTCCGACAACCTCACCCGACGCTTCCGGACAGCTTGGCATAGCTCCAGGTGAGACCAATGGCCTGAATTTGTGGTTACATCAGGACCACCGACCGATTCAGCATACCGGTAGTGGGTGGATAATCCTGACATTCTACTCGGCATGCCCGCACCCAGGGAACTGCCCACACCAGTCTCAGCTCCATCACACGGAACCATATCCCTAGCTGAAATGGTGGTTACCTGGAGAGACATTTTTCTAGAAAAATAGCTTAAAATCCAGCAGAAGGAGAAGAGACTACGGAAAGCTCAGCAAGCATTCAGGCAACAGGAAGTGGAACTCCAAGCTATGCAAGAGTAGGTTCAAGCAGCTCGAGCAGATAGTCCAGTCTCTCCAGAGGAGGCACAAAGGCGATGCCAAAGAGACAGCTGTCATTCGGGCCCAACTACACTTCTAACAAGAACAGCTTCACAGTGCAAAGGTTAGATGACCGATCGAATCTGATAGTTTGAATGTTCAACGCTTCGGAAACAATTTAAGACATGGAGGTTGAGATCACATCCCTCCAGCAACAAATCATGGATCTTGATGGTGTGCTCCGACCACTTAACTTCGCGATCCCAGATGGGCTTACCTAAGATCGAGTCTTTTTCTCTTCTTTAAGTTGCACTATCCTGTACTCATTACACTCTGCACGCATCAATGAAAAATCATTTTCTAGCATCTTCTCTCTGTCATCATGCATAATCGTGATTAGCCGTTGTATTCTTTTTAGTTCCATGAGCCGACCTGTGACTCGTTCTCTGACTACGATTCTAGTAGAAGCAGCAGCCGCAAAGACAGTCTTGACAAAGGTGCCAATCACAGAGATAGTACCTTGCACAGCCCAATCAGAAAGCAGCTCAGACCCAATGACAGAACCTGCAGATCAACATCAGCGAACTAGTGAGATCTTACTAGCTCATGACAAGGACATCGCAACCATACAAACAAAGCTCGACAGTGTTTTGGAATCCCTAGAGATTCTAATTGGTGTCTGAACCGATGAACCCTCTACCCAGATCCCAACTGGAGAATGATCTGAGCAACCTATTCCAGAGCCTCACCCTATCCCCCTCATCATACCTAACTCCGGACCCGCAGCAGGCAGAGGTGAAGAGTATGATCAATATGAGGACCGACCCAAAGCCTCACATGTCAATCAGGACCAGCCATCATCTTCATAACCTACTCCATCCCTCAGGAACCAGTAGGAGTAGATCAAACAGATGAAAGAAGAGATGAAAAGAATGAAGGGTGCATTTACCAGTACCAGTCTATCTTTGGAAGACTTAACTTTCTTATCAGGGGATTCTATTCCTGTTGGCTTCAAGGTACCAAACTTTGATAAATATGATGGCTCAGGATGCCCGAAACAACACCTGCAGTTGTACCTAGGGGACATGCTCTAACACAATAGAAATCAGCCTCTACTCATCCAGTACTTTCAGAATAATCTGAAGGGGGAAGCCCTTGCATGGCGGATTTTTGTCGACAAACAAAAGGTTAAGACTTAGCAGGATGTAATGAAGTGCTTTATGGAGCAGTATTCATTTAACCAGGAGCTCCACCCTCAGAGGAGTCAGCTTGAACAATTGAGTCAACGCAACAATGAATCATTTTTTGAATATGTCACCCGCTGGAGGGAGATGGCAGCAAAGATCCCGACTCCAATCCCCAAGGAAGAACTAGCCAGCATATTCATGAGCACTCTAAAGCAGCCCTACTCTACATTTATGGTGACTTTACCAGTAGTAGACTTCGGCACCATTGAGGCCATTCAGGGCCGGGGCAAGCATAATACAGGACAGGTTGGCCCAAGATAGCAGTGATCAAGCATCATCATTCTCCTTCATCTATTTCTCTTTGCTCCTATTGTAAAATCCAAATGTCATGCCACTGTCGGCCACTTTTTGTTTGAGTCATTTTTGTAAACAATCATCTATTTTATCAAATGAAAATCAGATGTTTTGACTCAAAAATCATGTTTTCCAAAACAAACATTTCATATTGGCTGATGAAGAAATCACACGGACTCTTCCCCTGGAATACCTGATGTCCTGAAGCCAAAAAAAGTAAGAAAAAAAAACAAGCATGCTAAACTTAAGCTAATTGATTTACCAGGAAAAATTCCTCTGACAGGGCTATCCCTCACATTCTCCTTGAACTCTCAGAAGTAGAGTATGACTCAGAACAGGAAGAGGAACCGCCTCAGGAGATTCTGGAACCCCTAGAACACAGTGAAGGGCTCCTGTAGTCAAACATCTAGGAGACTGAGACAGTGAACCTAGGATCCACAGATAATCCCCAGCTCGTCAAAATTGAAACAACCATGAGCCCTCAGCAGAGAACAGACATGATAAGCTTTCTGAGAAGCTACAATGACGTCTTCGTCTGGTCATATCCAAATATGTCTGGCCTAGACCCGACATTAGTGGTACACAGACTGCCCCTGAACCCCAACGTCAAATCAGTTAAATAGAAACTGAGATGGATGAGGCCCGAATGATCACAGAAGGTCAAAGAAGAGGTTGAGCACTAAATCGAAGCAGGTTTCCTGGCAGTAGCAACCTATCCTGTGTGGTTAGCCAACATTGTACTGGTACCCAAGAAGGACGACAATGTGCGAATGTGCATAGATTACCAGAATCTGAACAGGGCAAGCCTCAAAGACAACATTCCTCTCCCGTACATCGACATCTTGATCGGTAACACAGTAGGGCACGAGACACTCTCATTCATGGATAGTTTCTCCGGATACAACCATATCAGAATGGCAGAATAAGACATTGAGAAAACCTCCTTCATTATATAGTGGGGCACGTTCTACTATAAGGTAATGTCTTTCGGACTCAAGAGCGCAGGGGCAACTTACTAGAGGGTCATGATGGCGCTATTCCATGACATGATCCACAAGTCAACAGAAATCTATATAGATGACATGATCGTCAAATCACCTACTGCCAGTCAGCACCCTGAAGACTTAAAGAGACTCTATAACAGACTCCGAGAGTTCGGCTTGAGACTGAATCCAGCCAAATGTGTCTTTGGAGCCTCATCAGGAAAGCTCATTGGCTTTATAGTTAGCAAAAGAGGCATCGAGATCGATCCAGCCAAAGTTAAAGCAATTATTGAAATGCCGACTCCCCAAACTGAAAAAGAAATCCATGGATTCCTGGGTAAAATTCATTGTATCAGTTAATTCATCTCTCAGCTCACTCCGATATGCGAGCCAATCTTTAAACTTCTCCGGAAGAATGTACCTACAGTCTGGACAACTGACAGCCAGGAAGCCTTTGACAGAATAAAGCAGTATCTCCCAAATCCTCCAGTACTTGTACCTCTTACATCGGAACGGCCACTGCTACTCTACATCTCAGTACAAGAGACCTCCATGGGGTGTATCCTGACACAACATGATGAGACAGGCAGAACAGAGCCAGTCATCTACTATATCAATAAGCGTATGTTAGAGTATGAAGAACGGTACAACCCTCTTGAGAAGACTTGTCTGACACTAGTCAGGGCCACTCAACATTTATGGCACTATCTGCTTTCCTATCCGGTGATCCTGATCTCCCGGATGGACCCACTCAAATACCTACTGGAAAAGCCAACCACCGCCGGAATGACTGCCCAATGGCTTATAATGTTGTCTGAATTCGACATCACTTTCATGAATTATAAGTCAATCAAAGGGCAGGCGATAACAGATCACCTGGCCCTCAATCCAGCAGTACCTTTAGACATCGGCTGGCCCTCAAGCCTTGGTATTTAGACATCAAGCCTTGGTATTTAGACATCAAGCAGTACCTTTAGACATCAATCAAGCAGTACCTTGGTAAAAAAAAATTTAACCAAGAATGTATCTTATAGAATAGTTATGAATAAGGATTCTGTTAAGAACTTTTAGTTTCCATAAGTAACTAATAATCCTGTTATACAGAAAAAGGTGGCTATCATACCTTTTTCTGACGAATCATATAGTCCTACGATTTCATCGACTAATAAGGTTATCAAATGAATCGTCTCTCTTCCTTCTCCCTAGCAGAATCCAACATCAAATATCTTGGAGGTTATTCGATGCCCTTACTATCTAGGGCTAGGTCAAATTCTATGATTGCTCAGAAACGTAGTCGAGTGACTCGAGTTGTGAAGTCCCGGATAAGTATGGTAGCAAAACCGATACCGAGAAGGATGAAGGAAATGAAATGATTCAATAATATTACAGATATACATGTAATTGATAGAGGAAGCACCGTAAAGATCAATTAGCGGGGTTTTGGGACATCGAGGCCCTTTGAAAAGACAGGCGATGGTTCACTTCTCGGCACCTCGGCTTCTCGACTGGTCACCCACCAGCTAAGATCCATTCCAAGCTTGAGGAAGACGAGCTGCCACCAAGACTTCTCTAGCAGGCCTGAGGAATCAAGCAGGCTAAGAGAACGGCACCTTCGCCAGTGCCGTTGGAGAGACCGTTTCTTATTTTGTGCCTTAGCATAGCCTTACACTAACTATGGTAAGGCTATGGATGACTCGCAACTTTATTAGCTAGGGTCGCTCGTTGCTCGCATTACCGCAGGAATTCCCGGGAGTTCAAATAGAAGGATCTCCGAGGGCTGGATCAAATTGCTACAATCATGTTTACCGATATGCAACTGACCACAGAAAATGAATCTGCTAATGAAGGTTACAGATCTTTCTTTGTCTCGAACCCCATACCCATACAAGATGCATTGGGGATACAAAAATTTAAAGTCTTATCTATTGTGATAAGAAAGCGTTCTTAGTTCAGTTCGGTAGAACGTGGGTCTCCAAAACCCGATGTCGTAGGTTCAAATCCTACAGAGCGTGATTCCGTTCTTGTTAGGTCGAATTACAATGAAATAACTTCACTAACTTGAACAGCAATCTGAATTAGACCTCCTGTGGATTAAAGAGAAGGAGGAGGTCAATAAAAAAAAGGCTTAGGACTCGAAACTGACGATCTGATAAAGCGGTGAGTCAGCCATTCGGGAATAGATCCCTCCCTCTGGATTAATTTTGATTTTTGCATCAAATACACTTTTAGAGTAAATAAATGCTCAGAAGTAATGTGTGTGTAATATTAAAAATTCATAACATGACTCTGAGGATTGGTTTCATCCACAAAACAAGATTTTGATATTATAGCATAAAGGTACTCTAGAATGTTCAAAAACTAGAATTAAAACCAAGAACCATCCATAGAATTATGATGAGCAATGTTTACCCCAAATTTGATCTATAAGGTTATTTCAGTTTATTATCAAATTTTACACATTATCTTTTCTTTGGACATTGGTGACTTTCACTCAAGTGAGAAGGTAGCCCTCTCTAATGACAGTGGGGGCCTTCACACTAGCAACCCATATAGATACCTACTGTTTGTCTCGGTAGCCATTTCTCACTGTTTGCATTCACTAGAAGCTATCACACAAACTCAAAGGTAGTCCTTTCCATGTCAATAATTTTTTTAAAACTAGGGGGCTCATCTTATGGAATTTTAATCACTTTGGTTATACTAGATTTGATTAAACTAGGGAATCATATGATATAATATTAGAATCTATAAATAGGAACTAATACCATCTCAAAAATCAGTTAGAGTACATGTGCAACACATAACATCATTATTTACTCAACTCTAACTGAGATTGGTGACCATGACCATTTTAAATCACCAGATAGAACTAATAGTTGAACTATCCTTATTTACACAATCCTATGATAGATTTATCCTTGGAATTAATATTCAATTATGATTTCAAAGGAATAACTTTAAGCATAATGATAGGAAAGAAGGTCATACAAACACATTATTTTTTGCAACATTTTTCAAATTTTTTTTGAATATTTTTGGATTTTTATTAATTAAAGGAAACAACAAAAAATAGCTCTATGACTTCAAATTCAACAAGAATAACACATAGGCTATGAAGAAAGCACACCATCACTCAACTCCGCACAAACCAATGAATTTCCTAAATTCAAACCTAAGGGAATCTAAGGGTTTTGTGAGAATGTCTGCATATTATTTCTCTATTTGGACATACTCAATACACACAACATTTTGCTCAACTAAATCACGAATGAAGTGATGCCTAATGTCAATGTGTTTTGTGCGAGAATGTTGAACGGGATTTTTGAAAATATTGATAGCACTTGAATTATCATAATACATAGTCATAGTGCCTTGTTCAATCCCATAATCATGCAACATCTGCTTCATCCACAGAAGTTGAGTACAACAACTGCCAGCTGCTATGTACTCAGCTTCGGCAGTGGACAATGAAATTGAATTCTGCTTTTTGCTAAGCCAAGCAACTAAGTAGTTTCCAATATAGAAACATCCTCCGGAGGTGCTCTTCCTATCATCAGCATTTCCGGCCCAGTCGGCATCAGAATATCCAACTATTGTGGCATTGGTATCAAAAGAATACCAGAGGCCAAATGATGGAGTTCCACTTACATATCTAATGATACGCTTGACTGCAAGTAAGTGAGACTATTTTGGGCTTGCTTGATAGCGAGCACATGCTCCAACACTAAAGGCAATGTCTGGTCTAGTAGCAGTTAGGTAGAGCAAACTACCAATCATGCTTCTGTAAGTAGTTTGATCAACATCCTTGCCTGAAGTATCTTTACTAAGTTTTGTTATAGAACTCATAGGAGTCCTAGCATGCTTAGCAGAACTCATACCAAATTTCTTCACCAGATTTTTAGCATATTTGATTTGAGATACTGAGATCCCAGAATCAATTTGCTTGATCTGAAGACCAAGGAAGAAATTCAGCTCACCTATCATGCTCATTTCAAATTCATTCTTCATTTGTTCAGCAAATGATTGAGCATGTAAGTCTAATGTGGAACCAAACACAATGTCATCAACATAGATCTGGGCAATGACAATATCACCTTTCACATTTTTTATAAAAAGGGTTCTGTCTACTCCCCCTCTCGAAAATCTCTTTTCCAAGAGATAAGTAGTCAACCTCTCATACCAAGCTCTTGGAGCTTGCTTTAAACCATAGAGGGCCCTTTTTAATCGATAAACTTGATCAAGGTGATGTGGATCTTCAAACCCTTTTGGTTGTTCCACATAGACTTCTTCCTGTAGAATGCCATTCAAAAAGGCACTCTTAACATCCATTTGAAACAACTTGAATTTCATATGGCAAGCCACAGTTAAAAGAATTCTGATTGATTCTAGCCTGGCTACAGGAGCAAAGGTCTCATCGAAGTCAATACCTTCAATTTGGGTGTATCCTTGTGCAACTAACCTAGCCTTATTTCTTATAATAGTACCTTTTTCATCAGTTTTGTTCTTGAAAATCCATTTGTTACTTATCACATTTGTATTGTTAGGCCTAGGTACTAAATATCAAACATCATTCCTAGTAAACTAAAGTAACTCATCTTGCATTGCATTGATCCAATTATCATCTGCAAGGGCTTCAACTACATTCTTGGGTTCAAAAGATGAAGTATAGCAAATGTAGCTAACTTCATTTTCAATTTGTTTCCTTGTTCTCACTCCACTTTCAAGATCACCAATTATATCTGTGGAGTTCTGAGGACTTATGACCCTAGGATGTGTGGGTTTTAATGGAGATGATTGCTTAGTAATAAGGGGAGTTGAAGAAGGTTCAACATTTTCATTTCCAGCATTATCATCTTCCTCAAGTTGCACATTTTCAACACCAGAGTCATCCACAACTACATTTATGGACTCCATAATCGTAGAGGTTCTCAAATTGTACACTCGATAAGCTCTACTGTTGGTGGAATATCCAAGAAATATCCCTTCATCACTCCGGGATTCAAATTTGCCCAGTTGCTCTCTATCCTTAAGGATATAGCATTTACTTCCGAATTCTCGAAAGTACTTGACACTGGGTTTCTTGTTATTCCACAACTCATATGGGGTTTTCTTTGTTCCAGGTCTTACAAACACTCTATTAACTATATAGCAAGCAGTGTTAACTGCCTCAGCCCAGAAATGAGAAGCTAGATTGTTGCTATGAAGCATAACTCTAGTCATCTCTTGGAGAACCATGTTCTTCCTCTCTACTACACCATTCTGCTGAGGTGTAATAGGTGCAGAAAATTCATGTTTGATACCCGACTCATCACAAAAGTCATTGTACTTAGAGTTTTCAAACTCCTTTCCATGATCACTTCGAATTCGAGCGATTGGGCATCTTTTCTCATTTTGAATTTTCAAGCAAATACTTTTGAAATTGTCAAAAGCATCGGATTTCTCTCTTATAAATGCCACCCATGACATTCTTGAGAAATCATCAACCATGACTAGGATGTATCGCTTTCCACCTAGGCTTTCAGTTCTTGTAGGACCCATAAGATCCAAATGAATTAATTCCAGTGGATATGAAGTAACAATACTTAAAGTCTTCTTATGTGGGATTCTAATTTGTTTACTAATTTGGCATGGCCCACACACAGCAGTAGAAGGCTTTCCTAGTTTGGGAACACCTCTTACAAGCTCTTGCTTAGAGATTTTACATAGGTCTTTGAAGTTCATGTGACCTAGTCTTCGGTGCCACAAATCAACCTTCTCAATTTTAGTCTTATAACAGACATTTGAGGGATTAGGACTGAGAATTAAGCCGTAGCAATTGTCAGTGGTTCTCAACCCTTCTAGAACACACTTACCTTTACCATTAATGACTAAGCATTTATTTTGGGTAAAGTGCACAACATGGTTATCATCACATAGTTGACTTGTGCTAATTAAATTAGCTTTCAGTCCTTCAACAAACAAGGCATCTTTCAATTTTGGTATGCCTGGTGAATCGATGATACCCTTCCCTTTGACTAAAGACTTGCTTCCATCACCAAATGTAACAGTCTCATCTGGACAGTCCTCAAATTGAGTAAATAAGGACTTGTTACCTGTCATATGCCGAGAACACCCACTGTCGAAGTACCACATTTCTGTGTTTTGGGCTTTCAAGGCAGTGTGAATGACGAAGCACTTAAGGTCATCCTTTCTTACATACACGATCTTTAAACTTTGTTTAGATCTTTGATCATTAAATTGTGTATTAGAAACCTTTTTCCTTTTTGTCCTCCTTGACCTTTTCCTGTTTTGTTCAGTTCTAGCTTTTTGATTAGTCAAATTCTTTCCTCTTCAATAATCATTTGGAATAACTTGACCAGTTCTTGTCATAGAGATTTGAGCAATTCTATTAACATCTTCGCTCAATATTCTAGACTTTTCAGCCAGAACCTGAATCTGCCTTTGAAGAGTCCATTCACTTTGATTTTGGTTCCATGAACCATTTTGGAGAGCTCTCCTAAAAGCATTACAATTTGGTCGAATGTGACCTCTCACACCACAAAAGTGACATGTGGGTATGAATCTTGGGAGAGGAGGAGGATTTCTTCTAAAAGGAATTTGATTCCTCATAGCATTCACTCTAGGAGCTGTATTTCTAGGCTTTACAAAATTTGTATAAGCCTCAGTACTTGATGTAGAAGGTAGATTCACTTTAGGATCAGAATGTATTGGTTCAAACACTGCACTAGCCATTGTACCAACAGCAAAAGGACCAGCTGGTGTGTCAGCATGTCCTATCCCAGATCTACTCGAATTTGACCTATATTTTCTAACTAATTCATCTAGGCAGCTAGTGTTACCAAACATTCTTACTTCTTTTTCGAGAGTATAGACCTTCTGAATCAAGTCAGTCTTGTCTTTAAGGGTAATTTGATGCTCTTTTTCAAGAAATTTCACCTTATCAACAAGAGAGTCTTTAAAAGTTTCCAGCTCCATTTGCAGAGTTCTTAACTCTTCAATTTCTTTCATGGAAGTGTCTCTTTCAACTTCTAATTTTCTGACCACATTAGTCAATGAGACATTCTCTTCCAAAAGACATTGAACTTTCATAACAAATGCTTCTTTTTCATTTTCCAACTGACTAACTAGAGCACTCTTCTCTTCTGCTACTAGTTTACAAGTATCTCTTTCATTTTGAATGATTTTGAGTTTCTTGCTCAAAGAGATTTTTGTTTTAGTCAGCTTCAAACTTTCAACATACAACTTATCATAAGTTGTTTTCAAATCTTCATCACTTTCAGAGTCAGTTTGACTCTTCTGTATGTCATCACTAGACTCAGTATGAACACTCTCATCACTTCTATCCTTTTCATCAACCGCAGAGGTAGTCTCAAGAATCCCAGAAAGGGAAACAGTGAAAGCCGTATGATTTCCAGTATCTTCACTTGAAGAGGAACTGTCCGATTCTTCATTCTCGGAATCACTGTCATCCCAACAGGCATTCATCAACTTGCCCTTACTCTTCTTCTTGTTAGGGCAGTTAGGTGAAATATGACCGAAGCCATGGCATTCATAACATTGAACACCTTGGGATTTCTTGTCGCCACTCTTGGAATTTTTATTGTTTTCCCAGGGCTTAGACTTTGACTTCTCAAAAGATTTTCCTCCCTGTTTGGGATTGAACCACTTTTTCGTTCTAAAAAATTTTCGAAATTTTTTAACGAAGAGAGCCATTTCTTCCTCATTCATATCTTCATCTCTGTCATCCTCATCCAAAGATTCCTTGATAGATTTCAAGGCTAAAGATTTGTTCTTCTTGGATGGACGGAGATTGAGTTCATAGGTTTGGAGTGAACCAACCAATTCCTCAATCTTCAGAGAGTCAACATTTTTACTCTCTTCGATTACAGTGACTTTGGGTTGAAATCTCTCAGGGAGAGATCTAAGGACTTTTCTAACTATTTTGGACTCAGATATTTTTTCACCTAAATTGAAACTAGCGTTGACAATGTCACTAAGTTTTGCATAGAATTCATCAAAAGTGTCATTGTCATCAATGTTTAAATGTTCAAATTTGGTGGTTAACATTTGGAGTTTTGAGATTTTAACAGTGGTAGTACCCTCATGGGTAATTTCAAGAATGTCCCAAGCCTCCTTTGCTGTTTCACATGAAGAAATTCGTCTGAATTCCTCAGCAGTGACTGCAGTAAAGATAGCATTGAGACCATTAGTGTTTCATCCACTTGACTCAAGCTCTTCTCTGGTCCATTCATTAGAATATTTGACGACAGTAAAATCACCTACAGTTTTTATGGGCATAGTCCACCCATTGTGTATAGACATCCAAATTCTCTCGTCAATTGATTTGAGAAAGGCTCTCATTCTAGCTTTCCAGTATGCATAATTATACCCATCAAAAAGTGGGGACGAGAGACGGATCCACCTTCTCTTAGAGTACTCATGATCACGGATAATACAAGATCACACTTAAGGGATTAGCCTTATCAGTGAACAAGCTCTGATACTAATTGAAATTTATCCAGATCAATGATCTCTACGACCCAGAGGGGGGGTGAATAGGTCTATCTAATAATTTCTAACCAATTTTAATTTTTCAATTAATATGTTTAGAAATCAATGAACAATTCACTCAGACAATCCACACAAATCAAACACAGAAGATTTTTACATGGAAAACCCTAACGGGAAAAAACCACGGGACCTCGTCCAGTAACAAACTTCACTATGAAAAGATTTCAAGTACAAGACAAGACTTTACCAAAACAGAAACGACGTTCCTAGGTATAGACTCTTACTCTTGATTTCCACGAACCAGCAGGTTCGATCTCCGCCGTAGCAGCTTCGGTTCCACACCGACCAAATCTTCTCAAGCTACTTCAAAACCACGATCACACACGATTGATCTCCTTCCACGAAAGCTCCGGATCAAACACCGGACACACACACAAGGTGTAGGGTTGTGAATCAATTTAGGAAGTTTCAAACCCTAGAGGGATCTCATATAGATCTGAGATCACACAATGCAAGATCAAAGGTTTAGATCTATACTTGCATTCTCTAGGATCAAAGAAAGAGGAGGGATCAACAAAGATCTAAAAGAACAAGAGGAAAAACCCTAGAGGAATTTCTCAGACCTCTACTCTTTCAAAAATAAACAAAGATACGAATTAGGTCTCCAAAAAGTTATTTATATAGGGTTTAAAAAAAGAATCCAGAAAAATAAAAATTCTTTTTACGGGGACCGATCGAGCGGTGCTCATTACCGATCGCTCGGTCCAAAACGGATCGCTCGGTTCTCATAACCGATCGCTCGGTTAAAAATCACCTCTCTGGAAAAATACCCCATACAAATTTTTTGTCCAGTCGATAGCCACCGATCGCTCAGTAGGCCACCGATCGATCGGTCTCAACACCGAGCGATCGGTTGAGACAGAATTTTTTCCAAACCATTTTTCTTTTCATGTTGATTTGATTCAACTAAGATCAAACAACTTTGTTAGGTTTAAAACTATCCTCCTAGGTATGTTTAGAGTTATCTACGTCAAATCCAACCTAGGTAGGGGTCTCTAAGTCCATTACCTTTCTAGATCCAGAGTAGGAGCTTTTTCTTCACTTTCTTCAATCTTCTTTATGCTTTAGCTCTTCTCTTTTGACAAGTTGAACACGACTCGACTCACATGACCTATCTATTGATCACGAAATTTGCCAACACTTACTTAGGGATTTACACTTAAGAGAGTGAAAATAAACTATGACAAAACAAATCTCCAAGGAGTGCAAATCAACTACAACAAGAGAAATTCCAGGGTGTCACAAACTTCGATCCCCCAGCCTATATTTTGTTACACTCTAAGTCCTTCTAGATCCCCTTGAAACTTCAAGTGTAAAACCAACATCACATTTGTATCCTCAGTGGAAATATAGTCTCTATAAAAACCCCAGAGGAGCGCCACTCAGGGCAATGACAGGAGAAGACCTCATTTCCCCAGCAATTCGCGGGCATAAGTAAAAACTGATAACGGCCTCATTGTGCAAAAATCACGCGACCCCATACCTAGTCTTACGACCAGGGGTAAAAAATGGACAAAAATCAACCAGCTTCGTATGCATGAGGAAAACCGGCAACAACCTCATCGCGTAAAAATTATGCGAACCCCATGGCTTGGTCATACCAAGGGTAAGGAGAAAAGCTAAAGCGCAGTTTGGCAACAGAATCTGGCAGTAGTCAATCTAGCCAGATGAGTCCCCTGTAGCAGTCCCTAGCAGGTAGAACTGAGAAACTAATTTTCAGGCAATAGTCTCCAGCAGGCCACGATTCCCTAAGAAGACAGTCGTCATCCTTCAACGAGGTTGTCCCCAGCTAAAGTCCAGTCTCTAACCAACCAATCCCTAGTAGCGGTCTACAATGGTTTCACATCCCCCAGTGGATCCCTAGTAGAGGCTTCCAATTACTCTTTACAAGCACTCTCCCCAGCAAGAGTATAGAAGCACCCGATTTGCCCCTCAGCAAGCTTCTCCCCAACCAGAGTCTAAACTCCAGCAGTGGCAAGACGGACAGGTCTACCCATGAACATCCCCCAGCAGTAACGAAACCTCTTTTGGGTCATACTACAAGAGTGAAAGAAAGATTACAAAATCCTCAAGCCCTGACTAAGGCAATTTTCTAGCAAAACTAAAAGCTAGCTGAACATTCTGTCTATTAAGATCAAAAACTTTTTACAAAAGTCTAATACCTTTTATAAAAATATTTTCAAAATAGAGCTTCCGGTATCCAGACCATGGTCATACTAGCCTGTACTGAAATAGCCCCAGCAAGATAAGCAGAAGAAGTTGACACAATGTATCCCCGCAAGTCACAATCAGTAGAGTCATGGGAAAGCATCATTCCCTTTATCCCCTGCATGACATCAATCTGCATAGCGTAATGCCCTTATGACCTAATTCCTCAGCATCAATCAACTTGATCAAATATCCAGCACCTCTCGACCATACCAACATCAATCCGACGAACACCTTCTAGCCATGCCACAAACCCTTGCGACACCCCTGCGTGTCCTTGACATCCTGTATGCTCATTGACAATTTCGTCATACCGTAACATTACCTCCTGCATGTCACTCTTGCAACACCCCCGCGTGTCCTCGACATCTTGTATGCTCATTGACAATCTCGTCATGCCGCAGCATTACCTCCAGTATGTCACCCTTGCGATACTCCCGCGTGTCCTCGACATCCTGTATGCTCCTTGACAATCTCGTCATACCGCAGCATTACCTCCTGCATGTCACCCTTTCGATACTCACGCGTGTCCTCGACAACCTGTATGCTCCTTGATAACCTCATCATACCGTAATATTATCTCCTGCTTGTCACACTTTCGACACCCCCGCGTGTCCTCGACATCTTGTATGCTCCTTGACAATCTCGTCATACCGCAGCATTACCTCATGCATGTCACCCCTTTGACACCTCCGCGTGTCTTCGACATCATGTATGCTCCTTGACAATCTCGTCATACCACAGCATTACCTCTTGCATGTCACCCCTTCGACACCCCGTGTGTCCTCGACATCATGTGTGCTCCATTACGATCTCGTCATACCGTAGCATCTTCTCTTGCATGTCCCCCCTTGCAACACCCTGTGTGTTCTTGACACCCTACGTGTCATTCAACGGATTTGATTAAACCCCTCTGGCTAGCGCCTCCGGGCTATGCCATCCCTGCATTCATCAATCCCTAGGGAGTAGACTGAACTACTTGCTCATCCCCAGTAGTGCCTATGCCACTTCATCACATTTACCATTTTTGCACTACATGCATATATGTCATCATACTGCATACCTAGATCCAATCTTGGTGTAAAAATAGGGTGATTCCAGTCCTTACCGTTCGAATCGCCAAACCTAGCATTCTCCGGCAATGAGGGGCAGCTGTAAGCACCCAATTTTTACACCCCTGGCTAACCATGGTTAAGGCCTTTTAACCATGGTTACCCCTAGCCAAGCCCCCTAAACCCTAGGTTAACCTCTAGTTAGTCTTAGGCCTCACCTTAAGTCGAACCCTATAAAACCCTAGATCCAAACCCTAACCCTAGGACTCAACCCTAGTACAAAACCTAAGTCAAAACCCTAGTCCTAAGTAACCCTAACCGAAGCCCTAGAACCCTTAGGGCTTGAACCCTAAGACCATGGCCCCTAGGGCCTGAACATGTAGCATGGGCCCAGGAGGCCCAAAAACCCTAAAGCCAAATCCCCATACCTGGGCTTGCATAGGCCAGTCCAGTTTAAACGAAATCCAGTATTGGCGGTAGATGATCTACCGCCATTAAATTTTTGTCTGGTTTGACAATGGCGGTAGATCATCTACCGCCATTATCTGGAACTTGTGTTTGTAGTCTGCAGACTCCCTGCACACTCTACCCTTCACCTTAAATCCTTTCACTCGACCTCCACAAGGTCCAACCACCTCTTAGGCCTTCCCTTTAATCCCCCTTAGGTTCCCCAAGGTTCCCTCTATAAGTAGTAGCCTCTCCAACCCTGTAATCGGATCTGCAAAAACCATAGTTGAATCCCTATTGCGAAAAAACCTTCACTCCAACCCTCCTCAATGTCCAAAGCTTAAAACCATGCTTCTTCTGGACTTACCCCAGCTTCCCCAACAGTTGTAGCACCATCTCAAAGTGCATCACCACTGTGTGCAGTCCTCCACAATTCGGCAAGAAACGGGGCAATAGGGTAGGGCACTCCCTACCCCATCTTTTCTTGTTTTATCATTCATGTGAGCCCCTGGTCATTTTCAATGGACTTATTTACGTTTTATTGGTGTTAGTTTGTAGCTTAACCTGGATTGAACCTCTCTCCTCCCCTTTAGTCTAACCTGGTCCTTCCAGGTTCAAACCATGGTCTTAGTTAAAATCTATGAAAACCAATACTGTGCAGAATAGCAGTAGATTATCTACCGCCATTCATTTTTTACCTGGTTTGGCAATGGGGGTAGATCATCTACCGTCATTCTGTGTTTCTCTGTGCAGAACCTTTGGCACTCTGTGGGGCCCACTTCAAGCCATCCCTGGGACCCACACCATGCTCATTCCCTTCCCTGGTGTCCTCTCTTCAACCCCATGGGTTCAGAACACCCTAGGTTAACCCCTAACCCGAGTTGTCAATGTGGAAATCATTGTTAAAAAAAACAGCTTTAATGACGGTAATCCTATTACTGTCATTATTCAGTTTCTTTAATTTTGAGCTTTTGCAAGGGCCCAGGCCTGGTAGGAGGTCACTCTAGGTCCTGCCTAGCCCCCTGAGTCCAATTTGGACTTAACCTGACCCTTAACCATGGTTAAATTCACATTTGGTTAATATTTAAGCATGGTTAAGCATCCCTTAACCTAACAAAATCTGAAAAATTCACGAAAAATCTTAATCGGACCATAAATCTGACCTTAACCCATCTTAAAACCTGGTTAGCAATCCTAACCAAGGGTAGACCACCCTTAACCCCGGTTAGCAACCTTAACTGTGGTTATTTTCGGTTTTGGCCTATCGGGCCTAAAACCTAGTCTACCGGACTTACCTTTGGCCTACCGGACCCCATCACACCTCCTTTTAATTGTGGTTAGCAATCCTAACCATGGTTAGTTTGACCTAACCCCAATTAGCAATCCTAACCTTGGTCAAATTTCACCTCCGGCCTACCAGGCTTAAATTCTAGTTTACCGGACTACCCCTAAGTCTACCAGACTTGAACCATGCACTTGACCAACCTTGATAAATCGAATCCTAGTCTACCGGATTAGCCCTGTTAGCCACCCTTGGTGCACACACACACCCCTAACCTCAGCACAGGCTCACGTGCCAGAATTACGCTCAGTCTAATCTCACCCTGTGAGTACGTAGGCAACCCAACCCGGGTTCGACCCCAATTAGCTTTTCCTTTATTGGATTAATATTACCTTAAACACTCCGGCATTTTTAATAAGATTGACTTTAATTGGCTTACACTTAGGGAGTATGGAACTATTGTAAAATGGAAGCCTCGGGGTGCTTAACACCTTCCCTGGACTTAACCGAACCCCTTACCCTGATCTCACTGCCAGACCAAGACCTTATCCAACCCTTGGGACTTATCCCTTCTAAATGAATAGGTGACGACTCTTAATCAACCTTCACACCCGTGAGGGGGTATACACCCCTAAAAGTGAATGGTCCGAAATCCCGCGCTAACAACATGTAACATGAAAGATCCCCAATGACATGTAGACATGTTCTTGTAATACCTATCATGCAGTGTAACATGTGTTTGAGTGTCATGGTCAATCTTTATCTAGGTTATCCATTATATTTCAATATCAAAACATAGAATCTCACCAAAGCCATTCATATGACTAAAGTTAATGAATTTCGGGCCTTGAGATCATCCTTTAAGTACCTATCCAAAATTTAACCAATCGATATACATTCATAATTAGGCATAATTTACATGAAAGTTCATGCATGGATAACTTATCATAGAAGGAATAGAATCACAAATAAATTCATAAAATTTCAAATTTATTCATCATTCAACCAAATTCCTTTCTTCCAATATCAATTCACGAATAAAACTTCATAATTCATCTATTCTATTACATATATTCACATATCTCCAAAGTAATTCTCAATCCCTATTGTTCAAGCATAAAAATATTATATATACAAGGTTATTAACATCCTACTTTACGTTATTCACATCTTACTTTGATCATTTATAAGAATATTACATATTGAACGATAAACATTCTTAGATCTTTTCATGTGTAAATACTTGTCATCAAAACTCCCTTGAAAACATGAAATCTTATGCTTATAATGATCAATAACCCATATCAACATGTAAACATCATTCTTATATCATAAAATACTTATTTAAATATTATTATGTTAGAACAATGTATAGTACCTTTTAAGATCGTTTCCCTACGATTCCTCGCTTGCAAATGACCTTGGATTTGATCTCTAAGCTTTCCTCTTATTCTCCAATTGAAAACCCTAGAAAACTCTTAGTTTTTCCCATTTTTCTTTCTCCAAAACTCTTATAATGCTTTCTAACCCTAACCAACAAAATAAAGGGTATTTCTAGAATTAGGAACCCAAAGGGGTTAATTTTTTTTGAAAATTAGCGTTTTATAGAAGTCATCCCGTTCTCGCCGATCGATCGCCCACAAAGTGCCGATTGATCGGTGCCGGCGATCGATCAGCCCATAGAGTGTGATCATTCGGTGCCCTCAAGAATATTATTTTTTAAAAACTCTTTTTTTTAGCCTCAAGGTTACAACTCTAAGTACCTTAATGGTTTCGATAATAACACAATAATTGAATGAATTTTATGATACTAATTCTCCCATTTAGAATGTGAAATTTCAGAGTATTAAGATCAATTTTCAAGTCATGGAGAATTGAAGGAGTCAACCATTCAAGGTCATCAAAGTCAAAGTCCAAATGTTAGTTCTTCAAAGGAAAAAGCTTCAAGAGCTCAAGACATTTCATGAAGATCCATAAAGAGTGAAGCTCCTAAAATCAATAATGAAGATCATCTCTCACTGAAGACTAGTCTTAGTTAAAAATGTCTAGGATCTTATAAAAGTCCTCAAGACATTGGAAAAGAATTGCTCAAAGTTGACTTAGATAGACCCTAGGAGACCTAGGATAATTTGGACATAAATCTAAGGCCCTAAAAATGATTAAAATAATGTTAAATTGATTGCCTAAGGGTCCTAGCATGATTCCCATCTTTTTGGTCTCATTAAGATGAGTTTACTGAAAAAGTCTAGTGAACTCGTCAACGAGTACAAGGGACTCGTTGACGAGTGGAAGAACAAAAAAGAAGCAATTGCTTCTGCCTTCATTTGTCGACGACTCAAGCCTAAAATTCACTCACTTGTCGACGAGTGCCTGCGGAAAAAATGTATAATGACTAGTTTTAAACGGCTAGTTTGCATTAAATGCTATCCCCAACGGCCATATTGATTGGCCAACTATAAAATGAGCTGATTTATGAACCAAAAATATATATCTAAGCATTCAATACACTGTTCTATCATTCATAAATCACTCACACCTTCAAACAATCAATACTATATATTTGCATTAAAAACTTTGAATCTGGATCCCTCTTTACTTGAGCATTCAATTCCAATCCATCTTGAGAGATTGTAAGCTTTGCTTCTTAGTCTTATCTAACTCAATTAGGAGCCTTTAATTTGGATTTCAAGCCCACTCAAATATCTGTATTTGCTGAAAGTCAAGAATCAGAGATTCTTGCATCTGTTGAGAAAAGTATCTTCTTGTATCAAATATAGAGATTCTCTTAAAGAGGTTATTCCTTAGCCTGATAAAAAGATTGTAAGAGGTTCTTCCTGGGCCTGAAAAATGGTTGTAAATGTTTGCTCTTTGCCCGAAAAGAAGAGTACGATTAGTGAATCGTGTAAAAAATCCTTAAAGCGGGAAGCTTAAAAGCGGGGATGTAGGTAAGTTGCTGAACCCCGATAACACATCTGGTGTCTGGTATCTCTGTCTCTATCTTTTTATCTTTGATTAATTTCTGGTAGTAGTAGTGATTATTTTTAATTCCGCAAAAATCACTGAGCTTAATTTTTTAAATTGCCATAAACCCTATTCACCCCCCTCTAGGGTCCATTATCTGGGCATCACTTTTGACTTTTTGTTAGCATCAATTTCATGCAATTCAATCATATAATTGAGCAAAATTAAGCAAAATATTTGGGTTTCTACATTTGTCTCTTCAAAGCATTTGTTTTATTATTAGGAAAATATTTGAGAAATAATGCTTGAATCATCTCAGGCCATGACCTAATTGACCTAGGCCTTAAAGAATACAACAAGCCTTTTGCTTTATCTTTTAAAGATAATGTAAAAATTTGAGTCTGATGGAATCTATGGTGCATAGGGCTGTCAAAGGGCTGGGTTGGGGCCGGGCCGGGGTCAGCCCTAGCCCTACCCTTCCCTATAAGAGTAGGGTCCTAGCCCGGCCCTAGCCCTTCTAGGGTCGGGATTGATTGGGCCCTAGCCCAGCCCTCAAGAGCCGGGGCCGGGAAGAATGAGCGGGAATTTTTTTGTCATTTGGGATGACAAGATTTTTTTTTTCACACCGACTGTCAATGTCGCGACCCAAAACCTACCCTAGGAGTTAAGACTGAATCTTGGACGACTCATCATGACTTGCTTGACCAAAGTAACCTGCAAAAGACCTGGAGCATATACAATAGAGGATAAAAACAGCGGAACACATACTCGAACATGGTACAATGGAAGTCTACCAAACCTCTACGAATATACATACGTAAATCCAAGTTTATACAAAAAGACAACCAAAAGAAAGTGCGGACATGCCCGTCAAAATACATGGATATATCTCTCTCAACTCACCCACAGCTATATCACTCAGAATCTACAACCACCTAATGGTAACCCTCTACTGGAGGTTCCTCGACGTACTCCTCTTCCACCCAAGGGCTCGGAGCACAGACATCAAAAGGAACAGCCGCTCCGCTATTACCTGCCGACATGAGAAGTACGGCTGAGCATGAAATACTCAGCGTGTACCAAATACTAACCAACAGTCAGAGCATACAGATAGCAATACATAGAGTAGGAAACAATTTACACATATAAAGCAGGAATAATTCATATCATAACAATAAAGTAAAGCAGTATATAATCATGCTTGATTTCATAAAAGCCGATAAAACCCTAGAAAACACCGTGCACTTGACTTGACTTAAAGTACAATTTTCGTGCTTGAAAACTCGTCTTGTCTATCTGGCTTGATTCTTGTAGATCGTGTCATGTCATGCATGTCATGCGTGCTTGCTTGTGATCATGTAACTCGTGAGATACACTTGTAAGATATACTTGTGAGATGCGCTTGTGAGATGCCTTGAGAGGCAAGGGAGACCATTCTTCATGCAATGCACTTGAGAGGGAAGGGAGACCCTTCTTCATGATATGTATGTACTTGCGAGGGAAGGGAGACCCTTCTTTATGCTATGCACTTGTGGGTGAGGGGAGACCCCTCGTGGAATGTTTGTTCTTGTTTTCTTGTGAAAAGCGAGGTAAAACATATCGTAGGATATGTCCTACCTCTAATCATGTTCTTGAAAACCTCGGTAAATCATGTCATGCATGCCGTGCTCGTGGGATCGTATGCATACTTGCATTTGAATTTAAATATGACATTTGGGGGATTTCACAATGTATAACATATAGCAATTTTGTTAAAAACAAATAAACATTCATAATATTTTAGGGAAAACAAGAACTTATGCTAGCATAATCCCTAACAAGTTACATAAGTAATTTAACATGCATTTTCTTGATTTATACTCATTTCATTCACCTTGGCATTCCATCAAACATGGTATGTTCATTATTTGTTAACCCTACAATATGCTTTTTTAGGTGGGTTATAATTCCATCGTACATGTTTGTTTATTATGGATACAATGCCCTCCCCATTTCAATTATCACAACACAACCATTGGCATCCAATCGCCCATTCCATCTCCATTCACAACATCCACACATCCCAACTCCTAGCACAAGTATAAATGAAGGAAAACAAAGAAACATGGAGGAAAAGACGAACTATGACTAGGAGGGTAGCAAGAAGTACCGACCTTGACAAATGAGGGAAAGAATCTCCTTCCAAAACGTGTGTGTAGATGCTGCCCTAGCTTGAGGAGAGTGCTCCACGAGTGCTTGAACCAGAATCTTGAAGCAATCCAAGCTTGAGGTGATCTAGGGTTCACAAACCCTTTGATTTATTCTCAAAAATCAAACCATAGGTTAGGAAAATTCTTCTCTTCTCTCTTCCTCTCTAGTATCCTCTAAGTGTGGTAAATGAGCCCTAAAGGCCCGGGCAACCCTATATAGGAAAGAGTGAAACGCCCAAAAGACGAAAACACCATTAATGAAATTTCTGCAAAACACGAAGACCGAGCGATCGGTGGTTATGCCCGATCGATCGGTTGCCTACCGAGCGATCGGTGAATTGACCGAGCTCTCGACCAAAAATCAACTCTCTGAAAAATTTCTCCATACAAATTCTTCGACCAATCGATAGCTATCGATCGATCGGTTTTGGACATATCGATCGCTCCATGGACCGAGCGATTGGTTGCTCTGCAGGTCCAAACTATTTTGGCCATATCTCTTGACTCGTTTGTCGGATTTTGACGATTCAACTTGCATTGGGTTCGTACTTTGAAAATGAACATTTCTGACATTTCGGAATTTTTAATTTCTTCCTTATTTATTAATTGTACTACTTTAAATGCAAATTAACTACAAAAGTATCATGAATTAAGCATGAAAAAGTCTGGGGCTCTACAGTCAACCTAACAAGGAAATTGATACCCTCTTCTTTTATCCGGGCTTGAGACTGGCATTGCAAAAAAGGAGCAATGGCAGAGGTAAATTTTTTTTTTCCTTGTTAGTGACAGTTAGGCATAATAAAACATAACAAAATATAGTATAGGTACGAGTTAAATCAACTAAAGGATAACTTGCATTACTACTAGTATCGGGAGTCGACATTTTAGCCTAATAAAAATTAAATTAAACATAAGCTATAGAATGAGGGTTTCTTAATTTTTCAAGGGTTAGGGTATGGACTAAGATTAACATAATAGAATTTAGAGACTAATATTCAAATTAGAACAAATTTATACCCTCCTTAACTCCTTAGAACAAATTATCAAATTAAAATCAAATGCGAATATAAACTGAGATTAACAGAATATAAACTAATATTATCAAACTCAAATTAGAGTGGAATCAAATTATCAAATCAGAGTGGTGGTAGATTATTCAAATCAGATTATCAAATCAGAAGATTATCAGGTTAAAAATTCAAATCAGAATATAAACTAAGATTTTAGAATAGAAACTAATATTATCAAACTAAACATTAAAATCAGATTATCAAACTAAGATTTCAGAATAGAAAAAATAGAAACAGATTATCAAACTAAACAATATTCAAGGGTTTGGATTTAAAATAAATAATTATCAAACTAAATAATATTCAGGGAAAATTAGGGTTTCAAAATTTTCTAAGGGGTAGGGGGTTAGGGACTTGGAAGCCTGAACAAAAACAGAAGTGGTGGTGGTGCTAGCCTAACCGAATCTGGTTTTTTTTTAATTAATGCTATCAAAAACAGTAAATAGAATGAGGGTTTCTTAATTTTTCTAGGGTTAGGGTTTCAAAATTAGGGTTTTAGAATTTTCTAAAGGTTAGGGACTTGGAAGCCTGAACAAAATAGAAGTGGTGGTGGTGGTAGCCTAACCGATGTAGCTGTGAACTGGCCTAGCCGATGGAGCAGTGGGGCGTGGCTGCAGGGTCCAAACTTGAGCTTGAGCTATGGCCGTGACCGTGATTCTGTGACAGTAGCAGAGATCTCAGTGGAGTCATGGCCCGGTGGCCATGAAAGTAGCAGAGATCTCAGTGGAGCCTTGGTTGTGACAGTAGCAGAGCTCTCTGAGGAGCCGTGGCTGTGACAGTAGCAGAAATCTCAGAGGAGCCATGCCCGTGACAGTAGCAGAGATCTTAGAAGAACCGTGGCTGTGAGTCGTGACAGTGGTAGAGATCTCAGAGGATCCGTGGCAGTGAGCGTGAGAACTGAGAGTCGAGAGTCTGAGAGAGTAGGGCTGTAGTGACTAAGAGTTTGAGATATGAGAGAGAGAGAGGGAGTTAGGGAGAGCTGGAGAGATGATCAGAGAGGCAGACGATTTGTAACCGTAAGAGTTGAGAATTAGGTTTAGGGTTGGTAGGAGTATATATAGAAAATTGATTGTGATATTACCTTTTTAACCCCGGATTAAATCTGTTAAAGAGGCGTTAAAAAGGGTATAAATGTAAATTACATTACATAATAAACTTAAAATTAAAACTAATACCCTCCCGGTTATATGCCATACTTACGGTATAGTGGCGCTCAGGAAGTGCCGGGCTTGGAAGGGTCGGGCTAGGGCGTGATCAGACCCGACCCTATTGGAGGTGGGTTGGCAAATTTTTGGCCTAGCCCGGCCCAATGGCTGAAGTGGGGCCGGGCTAGGACGGGTTTTGAAGGGTTGGGCTGGTCCGGGCCGGGTACCCTCCCAACAGGGCTTTTTTGACAAGCCTAATGGTGCATGGTTGATTGTGAAACGTAACCATCGCCTCTTCAAATTCTCTAAAGTGCACATAGGGATTTTTCATTATATAAACCATGAAAAGTGGGGAGGAAATATTATGGAAGAAGGTGTGGTAGCTTGTGTGGATGCAAGTGCTCATGAAGAGGTTTTACTTGATGGTCCTCGTGTTCACTCATTATGCTTAAAGTGTGTGTAAAATTCGATGCAATATAATCAGATTCATAGGGCGTATCAAATAAATTTCTAAAGAGAGTATCAGGATCTTCCGGTCTCTTCGTAAATCTACCCAATTCGTTTCGGTATTTATGCATGCAAAACAAATATCAAAATAAAAGGAATTAACTAAACTAAATAAATAAAAATAAAAGAGAAAGGAACGAGTTTACCGCTTTGACGAGTCAATTTAGTTAAACTTATCCCGAATTGCGCTCCTTATCTTTCCCCTTGCTCCTCGACAACTGCGCCAAAATTTGATGTCGCTAAAAGATATGCGGTACTTTTGCAGTACAATAAAGGGTCGTTGGTTCACAGGGAGAAGTGAAGGTAGGGAATATTTGTTGAAAAAGAGATTATAAAATTTTGGTAAAGAAGGTTGTAATTAATTTGGAGGAAATATCAATAAGAGAAAACGTCAAGACATCAAGTTTCCTCCTTTTAATGGTGTAATATCAATTCGATTAATCAAAAGTATAACTCAATTGAGGATTTCACATCCCAAACCCCTAATCGGAAGATTTAGAAATTCAATTTATAAAAACCTAAAATCAATCTTTACACAATTATCCAAACCAAATTTTAACCCAAGCCTTAACTTTATCGAAAAGATTCTAGGATAACAACATACACAGAGATAATAACACAACAAAAAATAATATCCGATAAGATTAGGGCTCTTCATTTGAGAAATCAAGAATTAATAGCTAACTACGAGAAAAGCGCGACTGAACTCATGAAATGATTTAAACTCAAGGTATTCAATTGAAAGAGAGATTCAAACTAGAAGAACAAGAGAAATATAAATCATAAATATTAAAAGTCATTCAATGGATTAATTAATATTAACATTATCTCATTAAGAGAATTCCACCCTAGCCAAGGCTAGGGATTTAGCAATCGATACAAAAGAAAAAAAACTAAAATAATTATAAGAGAAGAGATGAGACTGGATTAGCATCAGCATGTGCAGAGTCGTGGTGGGACGTCCAAATAGCATGAGATATATATAGTTGTTGCTTTTCCCTTTCAGTTTTATTTGATTTAGATTTTCACTTTTTTCAAAATAGAAACATCAATATAGCAGCGCACTTCTTATTTCTAATTCAAGAGAGTTCCATATTTTTATGCTAAATTCCATTCATCCATATCTTGCTAAAATTCTTTACTCATGTGTGAGAATTTTTTGTCAAATTAGTACTGGGCTTTAGCCTTGGGCTTTGGCCTTTTGACTTGAGACTTGACTTATTAGACTTGAGCTTTATCTTCTCTATCTTCTCTAATTCTGAGAATGGTTTGAGTTATTTTTTTTTCTTCGTATTTTTGACTTTTCTTTATATGTTAATTTATATGAAAGCTCTTTACTTAAATTCTCTGCATAAAATGATATAAAAGTACTTAGAAATCATAATCTATAAATGGGGGAACAAATTCAAAATATAGATTTTAAATCGTGGATTCAAACTAGAAAGTATGATAAAGGGTTACATAATAACTAGTTCGGAGTGTACTTCTACACTCCAATAAAAATAGACCTTGCTGTATCCATTTAATATTGGTGTATGGTTAGAAAATCTTGGTGCGCTCATGGCAGCAGGAAATGGATGGAAAGGAAAATGGACATTGTAGTATCTATTTAGTATTGGTGTATGGTTAGAAAGGGTTGGTGTGGCACTTTATATTTTGAAGTAAGTTGCAAATCGTAAATCCTGTATTTCGTGAGAATTCAAATTCCATAAAAACATATAATTTTTCGCCAGCAAGCCACAAATCTTAAAAATATCGACTACCGGGAATTATTAATTCTCACGAGAGATTCCTGCGAAACGAGAAGCCTTATTCCTAAGGAAATGCATTAGAGAGGGAGGGTGACATATGGTTGGTAGTTCTGATATAAGGAGCACTGATCCTCAACTTTGAAAGGAGATCGAATACAGTGAGGGTTTTCTCTTCGGCTAAAACACCACCACTCACCGCTCGCGCTCTTTCTGTCGCTCTCTTTATATCACGCGGTCTCTCTCTCTTCGTCCCCTCTCTTTCTATGCATGCAGAAGGGCAACTAAATCTAGGGTTAGGGAAAGGGTAAGGGGGTTTTCTGCTTTTCACAATTTTGTTGGTTCAATTGAGAGTTAGTAGGAGGGATTTCGATTTCCCGTGCTAAAGAAAAAAGAAGAGGAAGATGGGTGTGGATCTGCTCCCGTCAAACTCTCATGGCCACCGCCGCTATTGATCAAGAGGTTATTAATTATTTTTTAGTGCGATTGTCTGCAATTTTTTTTTTTTTGCATCTCATCTGTTAGAATAAGATTTAAAAATGATATATTATACAGTTTTTTAACCAAAATATATGTAGATTGATTTATACTGCAACTGGTTTAAGTGGATATATTATTTATGTATTAATCATTTAAAATAAATTTATCTCCTTCACGCAAATAGAAAGATTGCTAAATAGTTTAGAGACTAATTTTTTTTCCCAAAACAATTCAAAACAGATTCAAAGCAAAATTTATCAAACAAATTTAAGACGGTAAAGTTATATTTAACGATTCCGCGGGAAGTTATATTTTAACTTCGGCGGGAAGTTTGACGAAAAAATCCACAAAACGATAAACATAAGCACCATTTTTTTTTTGGAGGTTTCGCAGATCGAAACTGCTGTTGCTCTCTGCTCCATTGATCCCGCCATTATTTTTTTAGGGTTTCAGAGATCGAAACTCTTGTTCTCTCTGATTCTGTTGCCTCTGGTCGTCTCTGATTCCACCGGCACTCTACTCAACTGTGATCTCGCTAGCGCTCCAAAGGAAGCTCACAGGTAAGTCGTCCTCTCCGGTGATCGAAACCCTTGTTGCGCTTTTTTTTAGGGTTTCAGAGAGCTTTAGGTTTTTTGAGTTAGGTTTTGCTGTATTCAAGCCGGTTTTTTTGGGTAGTTTGAAAAAGAAAATCTGTAATTCTGCTCTGTTTTTGCCCTAGTTTAAGGGTTTCCTTGATTATTTGAGTCCCTTAAATATAATCTATTCATCTTCTCGTGATTTACTTTCAAGAATCGACTGTATCTGCTGCTGATTTTCTCTCTGTTTTGAGGTAAGGTTTTCTCCGAATGTGTGGAGCTTTGGCGTGCATTGGAGCTACTCTTGCCGTTGATTTCGTAGTTTAGGTTTTTTTCAGTAGTTTTGATTCGTCTTTGAGGAGGTATTTCTGTGATTTTCGCCTTTTTGAATTGTTTCTCTAGGTTTTTATACTGCATCTATATATTGATGGCTCTTTTAACATCTTTCTGTTCTTGCATGAGAGTTTAACAGCTTTTTTGAACTTGCATGCTTTAGTTTTATACCGATTAATTTGTGATCTTCTGGTTTTTTTTCCCTCTTTGTTTTTTAAAAAAATATTTTTCTTTTTATTGGAGTTGTTTGAGCTTTTATGTTCTTGCATGCCCTAGATAATTTCTCTTTCGAAGACTATCTATGGCCACTGGGCTTGATTTATGCCCCTGCAGTTTTATTTTATTTTAAGGGTTATATCAATTCCTCTTTAAGGACTCTGTTGAAACCCTGCCCATCTCATTTTCTGTATAATTCAAGTAGAATTTGATGCTTTTGTGTGCTTTGAGATACCCATTTGTTAATATCTCAAAAGCTGTCTGCAACTTCCCTTTTTTTCTCGGGGGGTTGTGTTGGATATTGATTTGAGGCTTCAACTTCGACAGCTCTGTAGCTTTTGCTTGATGAAGCTTCTACTGGAAAGTATTGCTTGAAGCTTCAAATGATCTTCATTTGGTCTGAATCATAGATACTCAAGTCTGTTGGATAAAATTCATGGTCTGAATCATATATACTCCTGCCTTGGTTCATCTTTCTTTCTGGGGGGTTCTAATATATATTTTACAGTATACTCAGAAAGATAGGTAGTTCTTATATAGGGAGATCTCTGCAGAAGGGGCCTATTTCCATGAAGAGGTCATTCTCGTGCGGAGGAAAGTTCTTATTATCTAGATCCAGCCAAAGCCGTAATTCAGTTCTTCTAGGGCAGCATGGGAATGGGAACAACAGCAGCACTACCATCGATCTCTCCTGATATTAAGGGGGTTTGATTTAAACGAGCTTGGGATAAACCATGAAGATGGTCCTTGAAGCTCGCCGCAATTCATGCCTTTTTGTTTTTATGACCAATTGTTTTTTTCTTGATTTCCATTTCAAATTGAGTGTTAAAAACACTACTGATTACTCTAGTTTCAGTAATTGTGCCAAAATATATGTCATTGTTGTAATTGAGGGTACAGAGAACAATGTCCTCTGTTAAAATGGTGTCATTGCAGACCCTATACTGATGACTAACTGATCAAAGAAGAAACCCCTCATAGAGATCTAGAAAGTATAGAAAATTTTCACAAACAATATTTCGTTTTCTTAATCCATGATTTGCCTGCTTTTTTTTTCTTCTTCTTCTTCCATAATTTTCTCTGTCCCCTTTTTCATAGACTTCATTGATTAGTTACTAGTTTTCTCCTATATGGTGATGGTCTAAGGTTTTCATTTAATTGTAACGAGGAGTTACAGTCTGAATTTTCCACCACCAAGAATAGAAGCTGTTTTGGTTTGTTAAGATAAGAATCTAGGAGAAGACGGTTCGGCTACCGCAAATGAAGCGGAGAGATCTCATATGGAGGAAACTAGAAGATTATGGAAGCGGATATGGGGTCTTGGTATCCCAAATAACTGCAAACATTTCATGTGGAGAGCATGTACAAATTCATTACCTACAATGGCGAACTTGAACAAGAGAGCAGTTCCTACGGAAAATTTTTGTCGTATTTGTTCCTATAACTCAGAATTTGTGACACGTGCTCTATGGGCTTGCCCTTTGGCTAGAAAGGTGTGGGCATTGTTGAAAGGAAGAGTGCAAAAAATGATTGCAACGGAGGACCTAGACTTTCGACAAATTGTCTTTGAACTGGAGTCGAGAGCTACAAAAGAAGAGTTGGAGATGGAAACTATGATAGCATGGGCTATATGGGATGCGCGCAACACAATTATTTTTGAGAATTTTCAACTCCACCCAAATCAGATCTTTCAAAGAGCGAATGTTTTACTAGAAGATTTTCAAAGGTTTTCAATGCTTAGGCACTGTCAACCAAGCATTTCACGCTTAACCCCTTTGGGAATGGAAGCTACTGTTAGATGAGCTCAATGTTCATTGTTTAGCTTCTTTTGGTTTGTAGCAGGATTTGCTTCCTGCTGATTTTGAATCTGTGTACCTAAGATTACTTTCTCAATCAATAAAAATTTCTATCTTTTATCAAAAAAAAAAGAAAGAAAAAAGATAAGAATCTCTGTCATAGGTTAAGAAAAGAAATTTTCCATGAAATTTCTTGGCAGGTTTAAGTGAGGAATTGGAGCTATTTTAGACATATGTTAAGATAAGAATCTCAGTTACCCTGCCATTTCAAACATTGCATTCAAGGAGATTCATTTTGGTGTGATTCACTCCACTTTACATACAAAGATAGATCTGGTGTCCTTTACATTATTCAGAAAATTTTCCTTAATATTTGATTTGCATAGATTATGGAATGCAGGGGATGGTAAGATCATCTCTTTTCTTCTCTTCCCTATTTCCTCTTTGTTAAGTTCTGTGGGGTTGAATAGAAGCTGCTTGTGCTGAAATTGGTGCTAGCTTAGCATTCATATGCTGTAGGAAGAGAAATTCAAGCTTGACCTCTGGTCAATTCATCATGTAGATACAGGATCATTTCTGAACACCGACATCAATGAGAAGAAAATCACCCTAAACATACAGCTTGAATGGATAGTACTCTCTCTGTCAGATACAAAACAGCATTTTTGTTGAGAACATGACTATTAAATTTGCGCATCCTAGGTGTAGGTGGCCGTGTCTTGAATGCTTGCCAAGCTTGGATGCCATATCTACCAGCAAGAGCAGCAGGTATTCCGAGTCCTGCTAGAAATGGTGTAGCCTGAAGCATAATTTAAATTTAAATTTCATCAATTTGGGATGAAGATTCTTGCAGCACTATAATTTAAAAGCTATAACTGATAAGAATATTATAGCAGTACCAACTCTAAATTGTAGTTGATAAGTATCATGAAATTTAACACTAATCTCGTAAATAAAATGTACAAATAAATGGTACAACCATATCTTGCAGCAGCAGCTTCAATGACATTTGTTTCCCCATTTACTCATGAAATTGTGTCCTGTGGCCTTGACTGGAAATATATACTATGATTCACATAATATTTCATGTAAAACTAGGAACAAAGGAGCACTTAATTTTTCAGCCCTTCTCCATTAGTTTCTTTGGTTTGCATGTGTATCTAGATGAAAACTAAACCATTGATGTGTTATCATTTATGTTTTATCATCATTGATGTGTTATCTTCATGATAAATTGGCCCACTGTTTTGGTTTGTTATAAATGAATTATAACTATTTATCTTTATTTTAGAAAAATGTCGTATGGAAATATATACTATGTTTTATCAGTTCGCCATTGCTTAGTTGCTTTTAACATAACATGCATCGTTGATTGGTTAAAGAAAGTGATGCTTTTAACATAACATGCATCGTTGATTGGTTAAAGAAAGTGATGTTAGTGCAAGAATGTGCGGCAATCTCGTGTTCTCCAAAGTTGCGCAAGTGTTGCAGCTGTTGCCAAACCTTTTAATTTTGAGGAAGTATGTGATGCTCTCATGACCTTGCATTATTGAGCACCGGTGGAGAAGTAATTTTTTTAATGGTTTTGGTGAAGAATGATTAGGCGGTACGAATTATTTTTGGTCCAATTGTAAGGGTGTGGGGGGTTCGGGTGTAGGGGTTTGTATCCATTTGTAAAGAATTTTTTTTTAATTAGGGTAAACCAATTAAAAAAAAAAAATAAAATTCAAAAGTTACTTCTTGCAAGGGTAAACCAAACATAAATTTTGACTTTTGAATTCTTAAAAGTCATTTTTCAGATGTGCAAATCAAACGCTACTTTGGCCACCAAATGACTTTGTCAGACTTCCTCAAAAGTTATTTCTTGCAAAGTAACTTTTGAGGAAGTACTTTTCATCTTTGGGAAGTCTATCCAAACGCCACCTAAGACGGTAGTCAGTAATAGATAACCAAAAGATTACGACAACTTAGAGAGATAATGTTTTAACTTGGAACTTGGAAGCTATTACATCTTCTTATGTTAGAGAGATCGTAGATCTCTATACATGATAGATATTTATTTTGGTTATTGGCTATCTCAATTCCAGATTGTAGAACAAAATTTCCATCATTCCATGGTTTGCCTTGATTTATTTGTTTATTATATGCATACAAGTCTTCTTTGTTGGGATGCTCACTCAGGCGTTCTATAGGATTTGAAATGGATTCAAGGAGTAGGTACTTGTCATTTTGACAGATGTCTGGCTGCTAAATACCTTGCCCTAGACATAATTGATTCCTCTTACCCGATTCTCATCTAGACCATTGCCTTCGTCATTGGAGTTGTTACTTTAAGGGTTTTATATCAAGTAATGGGTCCATCGTGGTCGTAAAATTACTGGGATTAGGGTATGGGGCCTTGGGGGTAGCCCCCAAGATTTTTTTTGAGTAATGGGTCCATCGTGGTCATAAAATTTGTTAATGTTGCTTTCCAATAAAGATCTTGTAACAAGAAAAACAAGGGCCCTCCCCTTTGAAAAAACAAGAGCCCTCCTCTTTGAAAAAACAAGGCCCATTATATAAATAAAATTATCTACATTTATATTGGAAAATGTTTAAATTATTGTTGGTTTCCATTATGTAACGAAATGACCGGTCCTCCTTGGTCCACACCCCACTTTTTAACACTCCCAATTGGTTAAAATTCACTTACCCTTAGGGTTAAGCAATCCAACCTTGATTTTTTTTTTTAACAAACAAAATCTTAACTTTAATTTAATTAAGCTTATAGAGTTGAAGGGGTGTTAAAAGGGGCACAGGGGCACGGTAGTATACTACATAACGTATCGAATGTACGCCAATCACTGCTTATTTGTATATTATGAAGATAGCACTCATTAACTATGGTTAAGATTCACTCACCCCTAGGGTTATACATTTATCCTTGGTTTTTAGAGTTAATAAATTTTAACTAGGGTTAAAAGGGACACAAGGACACTTAAAGAATCAATCCTTTTATATTATGCATATAATAAAATTACAAATTTTTTTTTTCGGGGGGATGGGGGTATATACAAAGTTTTGATATTATGTATTTTTATTAAAAAATATACATACTAGTTAAGTAGTTTACAAATTTTTTTTGTGGTGGCAGCAGCCCCTACCCACCTTTGGCTCTGCCCCTGTTGAGTGCACAATTGTCATTGATACTGCCAGATAAGACTGTACCCCCATACTCATATTCATACGACTCATACCCAAAAATATATCCATATGATTTTTTTAGAATTTTAATTTGGGAGTATTTTAAATGGAGGGTGCCCGTAATTTGCTTAATTTCTTTTTGTAAAGCTTGAATCTAAAGTCTTTTTCTGTTGAACTGTATAATTGATTTTTTGACCCTATGATGAAAATATTTATGAAGACTAAAATATGAGACTTTTTCCACCAAACATTTGAGTTTTAGTAATGTTTTGATATGGTAGAATTTATAAAATTTTAAGATTTGAGAATTACTTTAGCACTTGAAAGTTGAAATTCTCAAAAAGGTGCTAAAAAACGGATTTTGTTCTTAAACTTAAAAGTTGATTTTTATTCTTCAGGAATTTGGATCTAGGATAATTTTTGTTGAATTCAAATGGGGTTTAACCTTATTTACTTGTAAATATCTTAAGTAAATGGTAAATGATATTTTATGTAAGTGGTAAATGATATTTTATGTAAATAAGATAAAGTGAAACAATGAGCTTCACACTCATATCCAAAGGCCAAAACCTTTTATAAAAAAAAAACAAAAAAAAATAATTTCGGTCGATATTGCACGATATTGACGATGTCCTCGATATGGTGTAATTTTTTTTTAACAACATGTAGATGTGTCGCCCACCCGCGATATCGATAAAAATCGGCGATATATCGCCGATATTGTCGATTTTTTTAACCTTGATCATGATGCATCAAGGCATGGCATGTGGCACAAACCATAATGTCCTTGACGAATTGTCCAACTACAAGAAATAGGCAGCTCCCTTAGGCACTCGACCATTCCGTATGTTGTCTCTATGTTCCCTAAAAATAACATTATAGAATCCCTGTATTTGTATGAGAATATCGCTTGCAAATCAAGCTATGCAAATTCTTTTTTTTAGACTTTTGAAGAATTCTGTGAACAAGCCTTTATTTTCACCATAATTTATTTGAATGATGAGCAATATAGCAAAAATTGCTCATGGCTTTTATTTTATGCCATTGATGCATGTGTATTTATACCCTATCAAAAAAGAGATGCCTGTCTATTAATGTCCCCTCGCTCAAGCTTCACTACTAAATACTAATTTATGTTTTCTAACTCTAATCTCTTGCTTGTCCAGTTGCAACAACTCAAGGACTCTTTGAATGTCTGTAAACAACTTATAATCACTCTTCTAATCTTTGAAAGGTACATCTCTAGCATTGAGGCTCTTACTTTCCATCAAATTCTAGTTGCAATTAGCTAACATATTTACTATACTTTGATTAATTGGAGTACCTATTATAATTTATAAGTGACATTGCAGATAGTCTTTTTGGTGTTTAGCACAATTTATATCGATAATCTGTCTGTATCTTTTGCTGATCGTCGGTTTGCATGTGATTGCCAAAGGATTTTTTAAGCACTTAATTTGGTGAACATTGATCTAGGCGATCTGCTTAGATAGTTGGATGACACATTGCAATCACTCGCGGGTAGTCGAAAACTCGAAATGAATCCACTAAATGGTCTATTGGATCTCTCTAAAGCTACAAAATTCTTCAAAACGTTTTTGCTTGGGAATCTCTTAGGGATCCAATTTTGAGGCGTTTTTGCTTTAAAAATGGTGCAGAAAACCGCCTATTCTCCCAACAGATTCTCCATTTTTTTGTCTTGAAGAACTCTATTATTTATGCACGGCTTCAGATCATGTAAATAAAAATTTCCGAAACCGATACAAAATGGGTGATACGTATAGGTACGATATTTGTACTGACACGAAATATGCGATACGCACCGTTTATTAGTTATTTATATTTTAATTCATTGTGTAATTGTAATTGTAATTGTAATTGTAATTGTAATTGTAATTGTAATTGTAATTGTAATTGTAATTGTAATTGTAATTGTAATTGTGTTTGCTACTTTGTTTTTGAGTTGCTTTCCATGACCTTATATTTGGTTCCTAAAGAAAAAAATATATGTATAGTCCGAAACCGATACCAAAACTGATACTTATATGTTTCGGTTGGGACTGATAAATTCCCTGGAATCGTATTTTTAATCCTTGCGTGAGATGGGTTTTCATCTTGCAATCTTCGTTACTTGTTTTTGAGATTTTTTCTCTTGTTTAAATTTTCTTGTTTGAAGGTTGAACTTGAACAAAGTTATATATTTACACTGAAAATTTAGGGTCTTTTATTCCTTGAATTGTAATGATATATCTGCTATTCGTTTTATGCAAGGATTTTGGAGTTTTCAAAGGTAATTTGGGAGTTGGGTTGTCTTCTTGTAAACTTCGTTACTTGTTTTCGAGATGTTTTTTTCTCTTATGTTTAAATTTTCTTGTTTGAACTTGAACTAAGTTCCACATTTATACTGAAAGTTTAAGGTCTTATTCTTTGAGTTGTTGACATATGTACTATCTGTTTTCATGCACGCATTTCAGAGTTTTCACAGGTAATTTGGGAATTGAATTTTTGCTTAGGTGATTCTAGAGATTAAGTTATTATTGTTAAGATGGAATGGAAGTGAAAGGATGTAGATACACATTTTTTTTAGAGGAACATGATCTCAATTAACTAGGATTAAATGGGCAACCGAATCAGCCGTTATAAGCATGGGCTCAAGGTGGGGTAGGTCCCAAATTTGACGAAGTGGCTAGTTTCTTGGTTTGTAAGGTGGTGAACCTTCCTACATCATACATGGGTGTGCCGCTTGGGGAGGGTTTTAAAGCTAAATCAGTGTGGGACCTTGTGGTGAAAAGGGCCTTTAGGAGACTAGCGTGCTGGAGATCTTTGATGTTTTCTAAAGGGGGGTCAAATTACATTACTTGAAAGCATGTTGGTGAGCATGCCTGTTTATATATAGGTCCTTATTATCCCTTCATCCATTGCATACAATATTGAGAGTCCAACATTTTTGTGTGTGTATGTGTGGAATGCAAAGACAAGGGAAGAAAATATCATTTAGTGGACTGGCAGGAGGTCTGTCAACCTCTTAAAGAAGGGGTTTATGGGTGAGTCCTTTGTATGAATGATGCGCTACTTGGCAAGTGGCTTCCGAGATATGAAAAAGAGAGAGTTTGTGGAAAACGTCGTTATAGCCAAATACAGGAAAATCTCAGTGTGGGAGCCAAGGGACATCGGATTCCATGGGGTGAGGATGTGAAAAGCTATCTTGAACCTCGCGGATGATTTCTGTGAGCACATTAGGATTATAGTGGGTAGAAGTAATGGAGTTTGAATTGGGGAGACATCTGGTGGGGGCAAATCTCGTTGAGAAGGGATTTGGTATAATATTGCTCTAGATATATCATAGAAGGTCTAAGGTTTTATTGCTTTGAGATTCATGCCAATGAGGTTGTCTGGAATCCTGTTTCGAGAAAGGTTTGAACTCTCAACGTCTGGGAAATGGATGATTTATCGTAACTCCTAAATCGTCTGTATTCGACCAAGCCTAATCTCCTTGTTAGAGACGTTAGAGTGGGCTTTAGGGACAATTAATGTTATTGAAATCCTTCTTCCAGTCTTTGCAGGCCACCTCTTGCTCGTCTTTTCCTTATTGAGTTGTATGGAATATGGAATTTCCATCTAAGATCTTGTATTTACTTTGGACAACTACCTTGATAAGATCCTCACTACTAATTATCTTAAAAATAGAGGGTGGAGAGTTGGTTTGAGGAAGAACGGAGACTATTAGTTGCTACATTGTCCTCCAGTTAGATGGATCTGGGAAAAGTTCTTATCTCTCTATGGTCGAATTACTTTTCAGTTAGTTGTAATTGTGAAAAAGGCATTTGAGTTTGATGGCAATTTTAGGAGTTCCCCTCTCTCCACCCACTGGGGTTTTTCAAATTTACTATTTTCAATTTTGAACCAAGGTAAGTAACCTCACTTCTAAATAGATACAGGCTGAATTTTCCTTGAATATACATAAATCTTAAATTCAAAAGATCCTTCAAAGAAAAGTCAGAAATCTTGAATTCATGCCCTCATGCAATGGGACATTCTCACTTGCGTATTGATATTTTCTCTCTCACCAAGCATCACATGTTGGTTCTACAAGATTATGTAGTTTTAATGCGTTGATTTTGTTTCTTTCCGTGATGCATGTTTTTTGTCAATTGTTCATAGATGTCGGCACCTCTTCTGTTCAGAAGTATTTCAGAAGGTGCTTTATCAAAAACAGAGGTTGGTAGAGTGGCCAATAGTGTTTTATGTGCTTATTTAGGCAGGGAAATGGTGGACCACTTGCTGCTTCATTGTTCTCTAGTTAATTGGATTCCGGCCACTTCCTATCTCTTCTAGGTGTCCACTGGGTTTTTTTCTCAGTTTCTCAGATTTAATTTCTAGCTGGATAGTGCAAGATGTGGATGCTCCTGCCAACATCACATGCAATATGCTCCTGGAAGCGGTTTGCTGGTGCATTTGGGAGGAAAGAAAAGAAGGGCTTTGGAAGATCTACGGTGTTGGTCTCTGTTTGGTTGTATAATACCAAGCTCTTACTTGCCTGGTGCTGCATTAAAGAGGATTGCAGGAACCTGGACCTTGACTTGTTTAGTCTCTTGGTCTCTGTTTGATTATCATATTGTGGGGTGAAAGGCCAACAGATGGATAATTTAATTGTCCTTTCTCAAGGGTGAATATCACATGGTTGATTAGTTCACTTGGTTGAGAACAAATGAATTATGCTAATACTTCCACAACAGCCGTAGTTCTTTTGGGGAGGGGCGACTGTTAGGCTGGATGCTCAATTGAACTTTGTTATGATGAGTATATGTACATATATGCATGTTCGTAATATATATAGTCCTCTTTGTACATGAGATAATTGGAGTTACGATATTTTTTTTGGGGGTTGGGGAAGCGGTTACTCTCACGACCCATGTTCTCTTTCTCTTCTCCCGTTAAGGCTTCAACCATTTGCAAAAGACCTTCAAGCATTAGGGTAATCACCAATTCGCTGACACAATAGCTGAGGCCAGAAAGCCGGAAGTGCTTACTACTCCCAGCAGAGTCTCGGTACTTACATAAAAAATTGCTTACTTTTTCACACTGAGTAATTTTGTGGATCGGTTTGACTATTGAATATCGTCGATCAGAGCCATTCCACCATTAAGGGATTTGCTGGCAACAAACTTTCCTGTTGGTCAAATTTGTATCTTTTTCTTTGCTCAGTAAGATATGGTGGCTGAAAATATTGGCGGGCATGAATGAACTGCATATCCTTCTATGTACTCTCAGTTTTTCATTTTCCTTGTTGCTTTTGGCATGGTTTAAGGAATTTGAAGTGACTATGTTATACTTCCATTTTTTCTTCTTCTTACTTTTTTTGGGCATAATTTATAGATCGGTTAAAACATCCATATTAAAAAAGAGATGGAAATATTTCATCTGTTTGTTTATTTCACACACACACACACACACACACACACACACACATATATATTAATATTAGGAATTTAGGATAATATGGATCATCTAGGCTTATATACAAGCTACGTATTATTTGTTTGTTATGCTAAATGCTTTCAAGCTAGATGTATCTCATATGCTGTATGGGTCTATGTGGGATAATTCCATGAAGTATAAATGTTATGCGGTATTGAACATTCCGGCTGACTGTTTAGTACTCTAGGGGCTTGTTGGACCTGGAAAGAGTACCTTGCTTGCCTTAGCAACGTGTTCGAATGAGAGAGGCTGCATTGTCAAAGGCGTTATGGCTCAGCAGTCGTCTCGTCTTCATCGCTTGCTCACTCTATTGGACAGTATCCTTTTATTCCTGCCTCAAATATTCTTCTCTCTAATAACATGTCAGCATCATGTTAGCGACTTACAACTAGCGTTGACTTGATCTTCAGGTGTAGCATGGTTGAGCGCAATGTTAAAATATATTTATTGGTAACTGTTTTTGTCTATTATGTTCATACTGGCTGTTTCTCTGACCAAAATTAAGCTGGTTCAACCCAAGCAACAAGATTTGCAGCTGCTCGTCAAATTGGGGATATTGCAAAATCACATCCTCAAGACTTGAATTCTCTGTTAAGGAAGGTAACTTGCTGACTTGGCTCTATCCCTCCGTGTTTGTCTTATTTCTTGTATTATGTTCTGTTGCTATTTGGATGCACAAATTCCATCTTGTTTCTATGCGTTTAGCTTACTCCTCTCAAAAGTCCCAGCCATCCTAGTGATGCATGGCTGTTTGCATACATGTCCTCAGTTATTTTGTGATGCCAAAACATGCTTTTAATTTGGTATTTACTATTTAATAATGGTTTGAGGACCAGTAGAGAAGATGCACCAGAAAAATGGGATCCTTGAGCTTCCTATTACTTATCTGAAGTTTCCTGTTAGTCCAAGTAAGATTTGAAATGGATAGGGTAAATTAGTAGGAACAATTAGCTTTATGGAATGGAAGAAAATGTGTCTTTCTCTTGGTGGAAGGATCTTGCTTATTAAGAGTGTGATCTCTAGTATACTAACTTACGATATGTTGCTAAACGAGATACCTACCTAAGTGGCCAACCATCTTGAAATGTTTCAAAGGGATTTTTTTGGTCTGGTAGACTTGCTAAAGAGTGATTTCAAAGGGACTTTTTTTCTAAGTGCTCCTTAGAAATTTCCTGCCATAAGGCCCTTTAACATAATGTCAGTAGTCAGAAGTTTGACAAATGGCAATAGAAATCAAGATTGGGATAGTCGTGAAATGTCCCTTTCATCTGCAGTGGGTGCTTGGAAAGGAATTATGGAAAGCTTTGATGCCATTGTGCTCATTTCCACTCATCCTTGTCAGCATCCTCACGTGTGTAGTGGAGATGAGGATATTGAGATGTACTAGTGAAAAGAATGGGAAGTAGAAGGCCCAACTCAGCTCATATTATGATATTTCCTGCGATAAAATGTTAAAAATGGGATGAATTGAGAGATATTTTAGTACTACTGCAAATATTGGCCGATATTTCTCAATTTTGGCAAAATTTAAATTGCTGATGTGTTGACACTTGTGGGCTTTTACTTTCTCATATGGTTTTCATAACCTGCTTAGGGATTCTGGCATTCTGATCTTTCATTTTTGGCGTGAAACAATTTCGGCAAAATTTAAATTGCTGATGTGTTGACACTTATCTTGTTGGTCTTTTACTTTCTCATATGATTTTCATATTCTGCCTAGGGATTCTGCCGATCTGATCTTTCTTTTTGGAATGAAACAATTTGCTCACTTGAAAAAGAAATTTGCTTTACCCATAGCTTCTTCATTCATGCCTGATTACTGCCTCCACTGTTCCTTCAGCCAGATAAAGAACTAGCTGAGTAGCATCAAGACTAAAATCAATAACCAAGGAAAAGTTTACTAGTCTGACCCATATGAAACGATAAACATATGCACAGAGGTTCCTTTTGGATCTCTAGAATGACCTTGATTTTCTGAAGATCTTCTATTTAATTTAACTAAAACTTCACAATCCTAATAGCCATGAGCTTCTACCATAACTGTTTGTCTTTGGCACTGATTCAAGGTTTGGCCTTCTCAGTTCTTCGTGGTGACGCACTGTCTTGTTGATTGTAGGTTTCTCAATATCTCCGTAGTAAAAAATGGGATACAAGGGTTGCTGCTGCTCATGCTGTTGGGGCAATTGCTGAGAATGTTAATCACACATCTCTGACAGAACTTTTTGCATGTGTCGAAACGAAGATGTCAGAGGCTGGGATTTCAGGTGTCGTTGAAGATATGGTTGCATGGCCTAATTTTCATCCTAAAACTGTAGCAAGCCTCTCTTTTAGAAGGTTGTTTCGGGATGAGTTTGGTTGTTTCCTTTCCTTTCAATGGACATGGTTTATTTTCCATGCTGTTGTATACATGTCTTCTGTCTAGTATTGTTTTGGGTACCAACTGAATTCAATGTTCACTTTTGGATGCTCACAAGACCTCTCTTTATTTTGTTTACAGCTTTGACATTAACAAGGTGTTGGAGTTTGGTGCTTTAATGGCATCTGGGGGGCAGGTAATATGCTGCTAGATACTTTCTGTACTTTTGAAGTTTTTCTTCTGTGATGCTTTTTGGATTTTTTAAAATCTCAATCATAATAGATTAACTTATTGGAACTTGGTAGAGGTTGTGGGAAACTATCCTTATTTGCTGCTCTCTTGCCAATCTGATGGTATTGCAATAGTTCCCTGGGTATTAAGCCTACTAAGTTAAGGTCACCACACGTGGATATATGGTCATACAATTATGCTTTTTCCTTTTTTTTTTTGGGGTGAAATAATTATCCTTAAATATTTATGTATAAACTATGTGTTGCGATTCAATATGTGATGGTCTCGCTCTCTTGCCAATCTGATGGTCTTGCAGTAATTATTTGGGAATTAAGTCTACCAAGTGCCAAGTTAATATGTCAGCAAACTTGGATATAGGGTTATAAATGTATGATTTTTTCTTATTCTTTTGGTTAGAATTATGCCTACGTTACGTATGAAGTGAACTAGGTGGTTGTGATTTAATATCTTTAGGTGTTTATTTTACCTTGAATTGATTTTTAGTACTTGTTTAACTTATTTGGCTCTTCAATACCAAAAAAAATAAATAAAATTATTTGGCTCTTATTTAATATTTACACATGTTCTTCCAATGTTGAAGAGATGCTAAAATTTTTTGAAGATAAAAAAAACCTTGGTAAACCCATAATTGGTGTTAATCTCTTCATCATTAGTTGTTAAATTGGGCCAAAAAAAATTTGTTCTGTGATGAAGACAGGTCCATGTGCCTCAAGGTTTATGTCCATAGGCCCAAGAAGGCCTATACTCCGACTCAAGGAATGGGGCCCACAAATTTATTCCATAGGCGAAGTCCTTAAAAGATTCTTCTAGACAAAGTTTTAAATAATAATTTTTGTCTAGTGAGTTTGGCTGAAATGCTTACGTATTGTCGTTATGTAATGGTTTTGGTTGTTACGATGGAAACTGTAATGCAGGCACCATTTTTTAGGTAAAACTTCTAAAACTTAGAAAAAGGAAAAATTGAGAGGAATGTTTAAATTTGATAATCAAGTAAAACAATTGATATTAAAATGCATATTATGTTTGAATATAATAATTAATGAAAGAGATAAAAATGATATACATAGCACAAATCGTCATAGATCATGGGTTTTACTTGAGGTCCATGAATCTATGCTAAACTTGTTATTATGCATTAACTAATAAACATCAACTAAAAAAAGTTGAGTAATCTTACCCAATCAAAAAGCCCCAAGCTAGTGGTTTTGTATATACGAATTGTTGAATTGTAGTCTAGATCTAGTTTTGACCTAAAAAAAAGATGTAACTAGTCATTTTCGGCTCCAAAGGGGGAAAAAAGTGAAAATTTCAACAGAAGTTGGAACGGGTTTCTAAAACCCTCGGTATGTAATATAGTGTCAAAAGTTATGTAATGTCTATTACATAACGTAACGACAAAATATAAATGTTCACACATTTTTTTGATTGGGACAAAATGTTGTCAAATACTTGCTTATTCCTCTCCTTACACACACTCCAACAAATAGGACACGGGTGAAGACTTCAAATCACTCTTTGGACGGCATTGACACCTCTTACGAACTGGAGATGAGATCATTTAGATTGCAGGGGAAGACCACAACACCCCCAAGTGAGGTAGGAAATATCCCCAGATCCCTCTGACCGGAGTATATTTCAAAAGTAAGTGATCTACAGATTTCTCTTTAGCCATGCACATGAAACATCTGTTGGCCATTCTCCACCCCTACTGTTTAGATGGTCCAGATTGAGGATTTTGTCAAGGAAAGCAGTCCAGAGAAAGAACGCAATCTTGGGAGTGATGTTAGGATTCTACATTGCTTTATAAGGGAAGAAAGAATAAGGTCTCTCCTATGGACAAATAGAATGATATCTCATCTCGCTATCCTTGGACCAAATTCTAACATCTTTTGCTTGAGGGTTTGGCTTCAAAGGTGCAAGGCGACTCAATGGCCTAAAAAAAAATCCTCCCCCTCTTAATCATTCAGCCTCCTTCTCAAGTTAGGCATTCACACTACTTCTCCACCCCTTATCTCATAGAAAGAGTCTACCATACAATGTTGTTTGAGGCCAAGGAGTAGATTATACCAAAATCATATTTTAGCAACCTATTCCCACTAGATAGATCATCTTAGAATTTGACCTCATGTCCTTTGCCAACTTTAAAGCCAATGTGTTTATAGAAATCCGCTTTGCTCTTACAATTGATTTCCACATACTGGCCAGTAAAATGTCCTAACATCCTTCGGTTCCCATATTGAGTCCCTATCAAATTTGGCGGCAATCAGCCCTCCCACTTTTCCAAATCTCCCCAACCACATGCCAAGAAGCGCTCTATTAATCTCACATAAAGGTCTAATACCAGGACCCCCTCTCTAATGTGGTGACAAAGCGACCTTCCACTCAACTGGGTAATATTTTTTACATTTTAACTGGCAATTCCACAAAAAAGTATTTTACACTATTTCAAGAAAGCTTTCCACCGACACTGGAATTGTCAACAAGGATAAAATACATAGGCAGACTTGTTAAGGTGCTTTTGATGAGGGTGAATTTACCTCCTTTTAAAAGGTATTGAGCTTCCTCGCTGCAGATTTCTATTGGCTCTCTCCACTACTGGGTCCTAAACTGATTTGGCTTTAAAATGGTCAATAAGGGGGAATCCCTTATGCAAGATCCTCTAAATTAGGGAGCTCCCCTCAAAACATCTCAATCTAGGGGAGGTTAACTCCAAGACCAGAAACTGCCTTAAAACATCTAACGAGACATTTAAGGTACCCGATTTGCTGGTTCGATGCATTGCAGAGGACCAATGTATCATCCACAAATTAAAGGGGAGAAATCATTAAACCCTCTCTACCCACCGTGAAACCCTCAATGAAGCCTTATCCTTTTCTAATCATTCTACTCGGGCCCTTAGTGATAATAATGAAAATGGAGATAATGGATCTCCTTGCCATAAACCATTCGAGCTTCTAAAGTAACCTGTCGGACACTGATTCACCAAAATCGAGAAAGAACAGTCTGGCAACATGCCTTCAACCACCCCCTCCACTTGGCCCCATAACATTTTCTCCCTGTCAAATCAGGAATTCCCAAATAATATGGCCATAAGCCTTTTCTAAGTCCAACCTGAGAAGGATTCCTACTCTGCCAACTTCTTTTGCCGACTCCAAACATTCATTGACAAGGCAAAATGATATTGTCGATCACCAATTTCAGTCTACATGTTAGCACTTTGCCGAAGATGTTTTAATCACTCCCCTACGAAGTTGACAAGTCAAAAATCTCTAAGATCCTAAGCCCCTCCAACTTTAGGAATCAAGGTGACTAGGGTGCTATTCAACATTCGATCATAAGAACCCTCATAAAACTCCTTTCCCATCAGAAATCTGCACCAAGGATTGGTCAGCTCCTTTAATTGAATGAAATTGAGAAACCACGAGAGCCATTTTGTTGAGCATTTCTTTAACGACCCTAATGTCCTCCTTAAATAGACTTTCTGACCTCTCTCTATCCTCCTCCAATATACACTTGAACTCCAAACCATCCAATTTTGGCCTGAACCTATGACTCTTGTCATATAGCTTCTCATAAAAGCCAACTGCCTCCTTTCTAATTCCCCACCTTCAACTGCGAAATAAATTTGGCTCATCTCCTAACATTGGCTATTCTATGAATTTTTTTTTGGTATGCTTATCTCCTCCTTTAAGCCATGTAACCCTAGATTTTTACCTCCAGCTTATCTCCTCATTGGAAACCAAATTCCAACGCTCCTCTTTCAAAACCGCTCTTCTATCACCTAACGGGCCCAAATCTTGCACCAATTCTTGTTCCTTGTCAATTTCTGCTATCTCCTCTAAAGTTCTAGATAATTTAAGAGTACAGATTCCCAAACAACTCCCTATTCCATCTTTTAAACTTCCCTTTCACTGCTTTCTGCTTACGAAAAAAAATAGTACTGTTGGACCCCAAAACCTAGCCTCCTAGGACTACTCCCAACCTTTACCAACTCCAATAGAATGGGAATGTGATTCGAAGTTGATCTGGGAGAATCATCTGCACCATGGACAGATGATTATCCTCCCAATCCATGCAAAACAATCTGATTAGTCTACTCAACGACGGCCTGTTCTTAAAATTAGACCAAGTAAAATTTGCTTCATTCAAAGGACTGATGATCAAACTGTTTCTCTCCATAAAATCCCGAAGATAATGTCTATGAATAACATTGCATAATAGTAAGCATCTCGTAGAAAATTGGTGTAAACAAATAGGTGATTCTACGAGGCATTGAGTTCTATATTTGAAAATCTAATTCCACCTTTTCTGCAACATGACATCCTTACGTGCAGTGAGTAGAATGATGGTTATCTTAGTCTACTCCTTGTCACTTGTTTTATCAACCATATGAAGTCCTCCGACAAATGCCTGTTTGTGTCTTAACATTTTCCAATGAGAAGGCTAGTCCTATGTACTTCTCTTCCAAGCTGGATTTTTTTAGTAAGAATACTTATAGGTTCCGATTACGCTCTGTTGATGATTTTCTTTCTAGTTCTCTGACCATTTTGTCTATGTTGTTGCATTATTGTGCTAAATGAAGGGCGCTACAGCTTGGTAATCGATATTCTAGTCACTGAAGATTCTATTCATATTGATCAGATTCCATTTGCTCTTTAACATTTGCTCTTTGAACTTATTTGAGGCAGAACAAATGCAGTTAATCAACACACTCAATTAACCAGAGAATTAAGCAAACTCAATCACTAGGAATGGGTCAAAGTATAATAGAATTACTCTACAAAATATTATTTTATTGATAAAAAAATTCCTCAAGCTCTCAACTCATTTAACTCCAATAAACATTAGTCATGTCACTATAGTCCCACCCATTTGATCTAAGGGTACAAGTTGGGTGGGTTAGGGGCCAACCCAAGCCTAACCCTAAGAGCAAAACAGTTTGCCTATGGACCAACCCAACTCTACTTTCAACCCCAAGTGCCTAACCCAAACCCAACCCAAGGGCTCATTTCTCAAACTTAGGCTCAACTTGGTTTGGGTTAGGTATGGTTGTGCGCTTGTATAATTGAGTTTTTTATTTGTAATTGTCGATTGTAAACACATAGTACTTGACCTAATGTCATGGTACCTTAGCCTGTAATAGCTACAAGAAAGAAAATTTCTAGCAAACTTGTAAGTTATTCATAAAGAATTTAATTCCTATAGTTACCTATCAAGAGATTGTTTGATAACAAAAACATTTAAATAGTAATGTCCCTATGTATTATATTTTCTCTTTAGTTACATATTAAAGACAATTATGGTCCTAGAATCCTAACATATATAATTTTTTCAAGGATGACAAAGAGAATGGTGTCTTGGGAATAATTTTTTTTCATAAGATCTAATACTTTCCACAATACCTAAACTATAGAAAAACCCAAAAGTAGCCCTAAACAATTAGGTAAGCTCTTTTGAACGGAATATATATATAAATTGGAACATAAATAATCAAGTTGGGCATAATACAAGTTCAAATGGAGGCATAAGGATTTTGATTATTTAAAGAAAATTATTACTTTTGATGGTTATGAGTAAAAAGTGACCACCAAGTCCACGGCGAAGATCGTCGAGAGAGAGAGAGAGAGAGAGAGAGAGAGAGAGAGACTCCATTTTGCGTATGTGTGTTGAGATAGGGGGAGGTGGGAGGGGTAGTATGTGATGAGGAGATATAGAAAAGAGGGGAGGTGGTGGTGGTGAGGGGTGCGATGACTTGGCAAAATAAAAAACAAATAGAGACCATTGAGGGTGCTACGTAGGTACCCTATTTGTTTAGTATATATATAGGCTGACCTAACCCAAGTCGCTCCCCTTAATTTTATCTTTAATCAGAATTGTTGAATTTCCACCACAATGGTCATGGTGTTGAAATGATTCTTCTCCATTCCTTATTAATAGTGTTGTTTCTTTGTCCTATTTTTATTGATCATGTGCTATATTTCACGGTGTTTCATTATTCTGGCACACACTTTTTTTTTCCCTTGAATTGCTTGAACGCTTTTAAGTCACATGTTACAAGAAAAGCATTGGTTTCTTCTAATTTTCCCCCATTAAATTTTGGGTTTGTTATATTAAATACTCATAGTAATTTTAATTCAGGAATACGATATTGCAAGTGATAATAACAAGAATCCCGGGGAGCGATTAGCTCGTCAGAAACATAATCTTCGGCGCCGTCTGGGTCAGCTCATGCCACACTTTTGTATCTCTATTATGGATTATTGATTCAGATATATTTGTTTCGTCATAGTTATGCTTGATGTTATTTGCATTCTGTTCTCTACATCTTGCTATCAATAAAATTGGAGATACATTGACACCTATGTGGTCAAACCATAGCTTGTTTGGATTTTTTGTATCATGGGTTGTTTTTCTAAATGAATTTTGTTTTGTCATACTTAATATGCTTTACAATCTTTATCTATCCATAAATTTTGTCTCCACATTGGCGTAAAAAAAATATATGCAGCTCCTTATTCCTCAATATCAGTTCATGTTTTCATTTGCTTGGAAAAGTATATGCAAATCTTTATTCCTCAGTACCAGTTCATGTTTTCATTTGCCTGGAACTTGATATTGTGAAGTTGCCAGGGATCCATGTTTGTCTAGTTAATTATAGACTATGTTGAAGCATTGTTATTTACTGGTACCGTATATGCAAATTCTGGATTTGCTTAGGACTAACCAACTTATAATTCTTTGCTTACCGCACCTGCGATATTTTTAGTAGGTTACCTTACTTGTGAAGAATCTTCTCCATCAAATTTCATGCTGCTGACACTTCAATGAAGGATGCCATTCTAGTTGACTCATGTCAGCGCAATAATTATACTGTTGATGTCTCCTTGGTTTTGGTACTATGGCAAAAGTCTTGAAATGGATGACCAAATAGAAGAAAAGTATAATGAGTCCTTGATGTTTAGCAAGCGGATGTTTTCAAACATGCAGTCAATATATCCATTTATTTTCCAGGAAATAGGCCTTGGAGACTGGAGGGGGGTTGGTTTTGATAAGTTTCCTTTTTTTTTTCTAATATGGTATAGCACACTTAGCTAAGAGTTGTTTCTGCAAAGGATGCTCAAGAGTGGCAGGTGGTAACTAGTATGACTAGCTTCATGGGCTGTCTTTGCCTAGTTGACTGTGAGGGGCTGGTTTTGGAGAACTCAGTATCTAGTTTGTGATCAAGTGGTGTTTAATATTCAGGTATGGAATAGGTACAATCCCCACAAATGAAATTTGTCACATTTGTGGTTCCTGTTGGAGCATCATCTTGCACAAGGGCATTGTTGAGGCAGGCTTCAATCATACAGTACTTGGCAATATCTGACCTTTGAGGCAAATGCTGATGACCAAACATGGTAGTTCCAACTTCCAATCCAAACAATCGGAAATGCAGATGGTATTACAAGCTTATGTAGGGTTCTTTAGATGCAGAAGGAATTGCTATAATCTTTTGGTAATCATGTGTGATGTATCTTAAACCTGGCTTGTAGACGGTCCAGTCCTAGTGCAGGTAGAAAATGCAAATTTGGTTTGCTTTGTCTCACTGGTGCAGAGTCTAGATGGTTGGAGCTAGAACATTGTTTAAAGAATTGTAAAAGTTGTGATGTTTCATATGACACATGTATCTCTGAGCTGCTTATATGGTGATATGATGTCAAGGTGGAATAACAATATTACCAAATACATTTCCATATGTTCTGGATGATACTGAAACATACTGGAAATGCCAACTTGAACGTTATATTTGTCTTAATAAAGATACATGATGTTGTATGCTGCGGTTGGCATGTATTGACCCAAGCAAGGTTCTAAATGTCGATATCGCTCGACATGTCGAGCCGCGGAAAAAAGATATATCATTTATCGGTGATTTTTGAAAAAATGGCAAAAAAAAGGGCAAAACATGGAATTTTGCAGTGAATCTTCAAAAAATGTTAAAATAGATGTTAATACCCTTGTTAGTTAAATAAATTATATTATTTGATAGATATCCATATTACTAAGCACATTATTTAGAATTATTAACTATTAATAATTATAATAGAACATTATTAAAATTCATAACTAAATAAAATATTCATAAATTTCATGTATAATCTTTAAAATAAAAAAGGCTTATATTACAATTCTAATACATTTTTTTTTGGTGTATAGTATAAATCAATATTAATTTTTGTCATTAGGTGTATAACATAATTTGGTTTATAATGTAAATCAATATTAGGCCTTATATTAAAATTTTAATACTTTTTTACATGACAATTAAAGAAGAATGTTTAATGATATAGGAGTGACCCTAGCATGCCCTTGTTAGGGTTACTTAAGTTAGAACATAAGAGAAATATGTTTAATGACATAGGATTAGGAGTGACCCTAGCATACCCTTGTTAGGGTTACTTAAGTTAAAACATAAGAGAAATATGTTTAATCACATAGGACTTGAGAGAATATGTTATTACATAGGGCTAGGAGTGACATTAGAATTCCCTTCTCAGGGACTTAGGGTTACTTAAGTTACAAAATAAGAGGCAATGCCTAATCGTATTTGCTTATATCAACAGAACCCAAGAAAAAAAAATGCTCAGATTGAGCTTGGAAAGGAAGAGAAGAGGGGAGAGGGGATAACCTCAACGGCAATGGCTACAACCCATGGGCCCACGACGACGGCGACGGCGACAACCCACGGTGACTGCGACAACCCACGGTGAGAGGTATGTACCCTCTTGCCTCCCTCTTCTTTCTTCTTAACTCTCAACCCTTTTTCCCTTTTTTTAAATCAAAGATTATGGAGGAGTGAAGACTGATTTCAGTCTGTGATTTTTCTTTTTTCTTTTGTTTTTTTGGATGATGCATGTGCATCTGCCAAAAAAAAGGGGGAAAACAGTTAATTTTTTTTACAGATTTGGTCGATATCTCTGATATCACCAATATATTTCTGATATCTCCCGACATGGTGTAATTTTTCCCTAACAGCGTATCTATATATCGGTGACCACCGATATCGAAAAATATAGGCGATATATCGCTGATATTATCGAAATTTCGAATCTTGGACCCAAGATTAAACACATCCCCTTTTGCATTCAAACCTATTCTCTCTCCCATTCACCTCTAAATAATGTGTCTTGTAATTATTTATAAGAATGACCCTGTTGGCCAATTCTGTGGATCAGAAGCTGATTCTAACTCAAAGTCGAATATTTTAATTCAAAATTGAAGATCAAAGCCTGTTTTTGTAACCCGAAACGACATTTCCTATGTGTTTCTGTTTTACATTTAGGTGAAATCTAACTTGCTTGATTGTAAATTTACCAAACCTACTTATCTATGATGCATTTACATGAGAATCATGGGTTGGATCTTGGATTGTTATGGTGAAAAGGGAAGAACTGTGGCAACTGCAATTTCTTGCACTACTCTTTTTGATCTCAATGTTAAGTCTAAAGAAATTTATTTGGTGAACAACGACCAATCTACACTGTTTGGAAACTTTTTTTTCCTAAGACTTATTTGGCTTATGTTTGAATCAAAATCATGCTTTAAAACATGAATACATTACCTAATGTTTCGTATGAAAAACTCCCGTTTCCATGGGTATTGATATGAAACCTACCCGCGACATCAAAATAATAGTATTTATTGACATATATCCTAATGTTTTAATATATATACTTGTACCAAAATGTTACTTTCTTATATAAATCGGTATTTTGTTCATTTATATTCTTTTTGAGATGTATTACCTAGGAAGCACGGATTTGGGATATGGGTATGATACAATACGGATACGGCGATACGACAAAATCTAAAAAAATAGGATACGGGTACGGCCATGATAAGTCTGTAATTTAAAATAAAATAAAATAATAATACTATATTTTGTATTAGAATTACAAAATAACCATTGGTTCAGTTCTGTTTATGTATAAAAAATACCATGTCCATGCAAAAGCAAAAGAAATAGGGTCATCTCATCATCCACTAAGCAAAAAAGAAAGTCATCCTATCATCCACCAAGCAAAATATAAAGAAGACCATGTCCATGCAAAAACAAAAGAGATAGGGTCACACCCCCGGGTCTCCAAAAATACAAAAAAAATATAAAATAAAATAAATTATTCATGGCCGTATCCCGGCGTATCCATGCCGTATCGGAGCCTTATCCGAATTAAAAAACATGTTTTTAATTAACAGGATACGTTTCAGCTGTATCCCGTACGTATCCCGCCGTATCAGAGGTGTATCCGTATCCGATACGTATTGGATACGGGTACGAAGGCCTTTTTGAAGTATCCGTGCTTCCTAGTGTATTACTTTGTGGCGGTGAGCCGGTGACCATATTCCAATTATGATGTTTAACTTTGACTTTTAAAGCTTTAGACACATACAATAGCTTAAGGGACTTGATTTTTATCTCATTGGTCTTAATTCCAAATGTTATTTTTTGTTATACCCTGACTTTTGACTTTTGAGTGTGTATTGGTACTTTTTTATCATTAAAGCTTTAGACACTTACAATAGCTTATGACATATGTTATTTATCTTATTGGTCTTATTCCAAATGGTTTTTTTTTGTTATACTATTGCTTTTGACTTTTGAGTGTATTGATTTTTTATATCATTTCCTAAATTATCATTGCATGTTTCTAGGATTTCCATAATGTTTTATGGTTTTTGAATTTTTTTACAATAGTTACAACTTAAATATGCTCGAAATATTTTTCCTTCGTAGGTGACGGAATATTTCATATTGATTTCAAAATTTAAAACCTTGAACCACAAGTCTTAGGCGATATTTCCACAATGTAGAACAAGAGCTTCATCGGCCTCCTGATAGAGATAGGGATGATGCTTTCAAGCTAATTCAGAATTCTACGTGGTTATGATTCATGACTTTATAGTTTATGGTGTTATATTATAAACTTTTTTTGAGATGTATTACTTTATAAGCAGACATTTATGTGTACCTTTGAGTCTTTGACATTATAGACTCTTTCAAACGCTTGATAACGCATTTCACTTGACATGGGTCTCACATTTATTAATATATATGCTTGTGTTTTATCATATTATTAGTTTTGATTTAAAAAAATAAAGTTTGCTTGCTGCTTACATGGTCATGAGCCATGACTCATGAAGGAGCTGATGATGATCTCACCTCTTCTCAATAATAGACCCTTTAGGAACATGGAGCAGCCGCCTAGGTTGCCAATTTTACACGTCTCACTCCGTCGTATACTTGTCCCATCTGCTTTCTTCTCTTCATCTACATTCTAAGAACTTCCAAAATTGGTTCAATTATTTTGACAACCTGCCTTGCCTGATCTGAAAAGAGGTTACTGCATGTGATGCCTCGATCTTCCTAGGTTTGACTGTTGTCTCCCTCGACAATCATGCCACTATTCTGAGGAGAGATAGCATGTTCTGAAGAGCAATGTAGTTTGTGGAAAGCAAGTGGCGTCCGTATGCGCCAACTCATTAGTTGTGTACCTCTTCATTTATCTACATTTACAACACTAGAAATGAAAAAATTGAATATTGAAAAAAATCATTCTGGAACATACCTCTTGAAACAATGTTTTTCCACCTTTGATTCAAGCTACGGAGATCTAGTGCGTTCCTTTGTTTAAAGCGCAAAAAAGGAATGATCGTTTTCCCAAGTAAAAGAAAGGGTTTTGAGGGCTCATTGAAGGGAGAAAGAGGAAAGTGTTGTTTTAGAATTTAGAAGCAAAAGTTTGGTTTTTGTATGGCTTAATGTAACGTATCGGTCGTATCGTACTGTATTCGTACCGATACAACTGATTCGTTGAAACTCAAGAAAGCAGGAATTTTAGCATTAAATGAGGGTTTCATTTTGGTAGAGTAAATTACCGATACATATTGATATGTTCAAAATTTTAAACCACGTGTATGGAAGATGATTGCGGGTGCTATTTGTTGGTGTGTCTAGGAGGACTGGAGGAGAGGAATATAAGTTTCTTTGAAAATCAATTCCTTCCGAAAGAAAGAATCTGGTTTTACATCACAGAGCTTCTTCAGTCTTAGGAGTGTATAAGGAAGGATTTTGAAGATTTTATAGTCTCCACCTTTCTATTTTGTTAAGGGGTTTTGTAATTTGTATCGTAGTTGTTCTTGTAGTCTTTTCACTATGTGGTGGACATATTTATGTATATTGCATTTCTTACTATTCTGTGTAAGCATGTGTAAACTCTTGATTTTGTTTTTCTGCTGTATCTTCTGTAGTTCTGTTTTTGTTTAATATATTGCCTTGATTACTTATCAAAAAAAAAAAAACTTAATTTTTTTTCAGTCACTAATCATATTAAAATACCTTAGGTTGGAACGCAGAGAGAGAGAGAGAGTGGGTTTTGAATGACAAAATAGGATATATGATTTTTTGCATATGTCGATCAAAGCTTACAACTCGTGTTTATTAAGCTGTGTATCATTTAGTCGATACGTTCGGTATGTGAACGACTGAAACTCATGAAAATGTCAGTAAATATCTTCTAATTTTTATATGCCACCTATATCAGTACGTCATGGATATGACATATGTCGTATGAAACATTACAATACGTACTTTTATACTTGGGCATGGGGTGAAGCAATAATACAAATAAATCAGTTAAACTGTGGCATACGTCAAGAACGAGCTGACCATCATTATTAGGTTCAAGCCAAAGGTCATCGTGAACAATCTGATGGGCCTTTAAAAGGTGATATCAGTGAAAAACTTAGGAATTCCCTCTGTTACCTTTTGAGAGTGTTATGCCCCATAGCATGTAGCCTTGTAGGTAACTATGCTTGTAGGCAGCACTGTCTGTCGTACTGTTGACTCTAACAGGCAATAATGAATGCGATTCAATAGGAAAGGAAAGAGGATTACCTGGATCTTCCGAAGAAGGCAATTGATATGAAGTCACTGGTTCGAATTCAATATTCTTTTTGCAATCACTTATGAGATGAACCCTCAGAGTGCAAGGGATTGAAGAAAGGATCATCGAACCATTTCGTCCTAAACAATAAGCATTCCACTGGAGCTGACAATAAGATTCAACCTGAAACTCTCCTTGATAGGGTTACTAATGTGGAGGATTTGTTTTGATTGAAGGATATTGTCTGAAGAATGGAAGGAGATGTTTTTTAAAAGCAAAGTTGATGGGGCCTCAATATTGTAGCAAGTGCTGCCGATCAGTTAGTCAACCAAATCAACTAATAATACAAATAGGAGTTTTGTGATCTCTCTACTTGAGTATGGGTGAATGAGAATAACAAAAACTTGCTAGCAGGTACCTTTCCGAACTGCAAATCCTAATATGGGACAAATTCACATCAGTGAATATGGAATCTTGATGAAGCCTGCCAATTAGTGCTAAATGTTGAGGAGAAATTAATGATTAGAGATGGGGCTGCATGCTCATCATCAAAGCGAGTTATTTTTTTAAAATAAGATTCATTGACCCTTGAAATCCGTGAAATTGAGATGCCGTCATGTGGGAGTTGAGGAAGAGGTTGGGGGGATGGCAAGATGCCTTCCAACAACATAAAAGACAAATAGATCATCTAGCTCAACAATTGTTCTGCTGAGATGCACACAACTCCTTTTGAGGGGGAAAGTCCTCTTGATCAAGAGCCAAATAAAGATCAAGCTCACAATTGTCCATGTCGGATTAACCACAATTCGGAGACGACGGAGGAAATCAAACATACATATCATCACTACAACAGATTGAAGGCCTGGTTGGTTAGAGTTTTAGAGTGTGGAATTAATGACCACAATACATGGATTGAAATTGCCAATCTTAGCGGTGGATTACAACCATTGCTTGGATGGTTGAAACAAATAAAATATTTCTTTGAATGGTAAGTCATGGTGGAGGAATAAAAGTGGTCAAATTTATATTTTGAAATTGAAAGGCCACGCTTTGCTTGTTAAGAAAGTCTTGTCACATTTGCCTATGTATTGGAAACAACTGTAGGAGGCACGGCGTCTTGAAGCAATAATGCCTACCGACAAGGTTTTAAATTTGTGCAAATCTTCGATAATTCGGTGGTCACCGAAGTATTAACGTAGGTTATGAATTATTTTACAATAATTTGTAAGAAATTCATCAATCTTTCACAATCTTTTAGGAATTATCACTTAATTCGCAATTCCTGTCGAGAAATCCTGTTGAAACACTTCGGTACTTAGGTTTTCTCCTTTTTTTCCCCATTCTTTCACTCCATTTGTTTCTCTTGGGTGAAGATCAACCTAAAAGAGGTGAAGATCAACATAGGGACTCCTGTGTGTAGGATTTTTTGGGGAAAAATCGTTTGGAAGGTAGTCTTTTATTTATTTTTTGTTTGAATTTTTAGGCTTAATTTAAGGCAATTTCATTTGAAATTTCAATATGTTCAATGGCTTTTGCCAATTTGTCGATTTGCTGGAAAAATCTGAATTTTATACCAATATTTGAGGTGTATTTGAGCCGAGCTAGGCCAAGCTCGATCTCGGTTCGAGCTATATTTAGGCTCAAATTTCCAGGCTTAAAGTATTGGCTTCGCTCAAGCTCGAACCAAGCTCGGCTTGGCTTGAAGCATAAAAGATATATATATTTATTTATTTCTTTTCTTTTTAAAAAATATATTAATATTACAAGTACATTATTTATAATATTGTAAGAACATTTAATCGGCATTTGCCATAATGTGTGAGCCTGCCCATTATGTTCTCTTGAAATTAGGAATGCAAATGTACAATAAGAGAATTTCTCAATGAGCTCTAGCAGTATTACAATCCGGTTACAGAGCATTCACTTGGATGAGAATCAGGAACCTTTCAGGCATATAACGTCGTTGGGGGTAAGAAGATAATCATGAGATCTTCCTGTTCCAGACGAGGAAGATTTGAGGATACTAACATCCAAAAGCTATAAGATTGAGCATGGAGATTTTCTTGATGGGGGAAGAAGCCCAACGTGAGAAACTGAGTAAATGGACATCATTTCCTCAGAAGAGTAAATTCTTCTTTTAGAGGACGATGAGTATGTTGATCTCCCCTTTTATAGGAGATAGTGTGTGTGACTTTTGTGTAGGACTTCAAGTGCCTTTGATACTGTGTTTCATAAATATGATATTGCTCTTGATTACCAATAAAAAGTGTGAAATGTGATGTTATTATTACTTTGTGTAAGAATTTAAGCTACTCAAAAATTCATAAAAGTTGTATTTATATTTGCTTTGGCGTGTATATATATATATATATATATATGTGAAAATGTGATATTATTACTCTGTGTAAGAATTTAAGCTACTCAAAATTCATAAATGTTGTTTTAATTTTGCTTTGGCATTTTTTGAAGTAAAATATTCCAACTTTATATATATGTATATATATATATATATATATATATATATATAAATTTGGAATTTACCTATGGGAAAAATCCCAAAATTTGGAGAAAAATTTACATACTTTGGCCATAATTTCGTATATCCAGAACCGCAAAATTAATCAGGAAATTGAATTTTAATACCTTACCTATTGATACATGGGAGAAGATGAAAAGAAGCTTTGAAAATGTTATTTAATCTCGGATTACAGTCACACACTTCACCAAGGAAACAATTCCGTTGGTGAGTACACGGAGGTGTTCAATCAATTGCTTATTCGTCTACAATGTGGCCCAATATATTGGTGGACTAGTGGACTATGCTTGTCTGTACAAGATGTAGTCAATCTTCAGTCTATTTGGACCGTTGGTGAGTACACGGAGGTGTTCAATCAATTGCTTATTTGTCTACAATGTGGCCCAATATATTGGTGGACAACTGGACTATGCTTGTCCGTATAAGATGTAGTCAATCTTCAGTCTATTTGGTAGGTGTTTGATACTTTCCAATTGGCACTAAAGGTGGACGGGAAGCAAAAGTGTAATTCTAGAAATTGTAATGTCCCATACAAAGCTGGAACCAAGTGTGAATGGGACGACTATTCCTTAACACCATTAAGAACACCTCTACATCAAGTTCAATTTAAGTCAACCTACATAGGACTGACTGTAAGTGTGGGACATTTGTAAGTCAGCAATCTGAAGGTCAATTCTGCTGTTTTATGTGCAATGAGATTGGACATAGGTCCTTGGAATGTTCTAGGAAGTTGCGTGATGCTAAAGCCACTTTAGTAGAGCAATTGGAGGAAGAAATCATGAGGTAAGGCATGGAGATCAGTTGCTGTCCGATGATTTTCATGATAGTCCAGCAATAGAAGACGAGTCCAGTGAAGATATGCACGAGTCCGAAATCGCGTGTGATACACATGGAGAAGTTCTAAATATTCGTTTGGAAAGGTTGCACCTAAGAAAAAGAATAAATATCAATGGCTACAATCTACTACTTCTGTACTACTTGCACATCTAGGGTAAGCCCCTTGTCATAGACGCCTGTGGTGGGTGGGGGGGAGCACGGAAAACATGGTTTCTAAAGAGTTTATGGACCAGCTCAAATTTGAAGCAGTGTAGTCAAGGCATTGCCCGGGCGGTTTTGGACTAGTGGGCGTCTCTCTGGGCGGGTGGAAGTCACTTAGCTCTCTAATTGTTAGCCTATTTTACAGCTTTACAACTTATTTATGGTTTAAACTTTACTTTCATTTACTTAAAATATTTATATGTAAATAAGGTTATACCCCATTTGAATTCAATAAAAATGATCTAAATATGTAAATAAGGTTATACCCCATTTCAATTCAATAAAAATGATCCTAAATCTAAATTCTTGAAGAATAAAAATTCGACTTTCCAGTTCTAGAACAAAATCCACTTTTTAGAGATTAGGTCAAAATTTCAACTTGCAAATGCTAAGGTTTTTCTCAAATCTTAAAATTTTATAAATTTTACTATATCAAAACATTACTAAGACCCAAAAGTCCGTTAAAAAAAGTTATATTTTAGTCTTAAAAATATTTTCATCTACAGGGTCAACAAGTCAACTAATAGTAGAAAAAGACTTCCATTCAAGTTTTACAACATTAAATGTTATTGTTAACCCTAGGAGGTTTGATTTGCTGTGTATATATTAATATTATTTAAATATATATAGCTATTTTTGTTGCCTAGCCAGCGCATCACCTAGCCAGGCCTTATCCAATGTTACCTAGGCACGTGGTATGGGTGCCTAGTGTTCAGGTGTCTAGAGGTGTTTGGCACGACAAGCTCTGAAAATCCCAATACGGTGGCATAGACGTACAAATTTTTGAAAATGATTATATGTATGGATATATAATAACTTCAAAAATTTTAAAAATAATAATAAGAATATAGAGAGGGGGGACCACCTTTCTCCATTATTTTAGAACGTGTAATAAAGTTATAAAAGCATACTCATATAAGAGAATAGAGAGAGCAAACGAGAGAGAGAGAGAGAGGGAGGGAGAGAGACCTATTGATTGTTGTTGGTGCCGCTGTTCTCCTAGTAAGTTTTCTTTTATGTTGCCGTAAAAGCTACACAACTTGACAAAAAGTTCCTAGCAATCCAATATATATATATACTAAATGACACAAATACATGAAATCACGTCCCTAACCATAATGTGGACGTCACCATGACACATCATACGCACGTAACAAGGAGTATCGCGTTGTGCCAAGGTGTTGACATGACAAACTTTGGAAAAACTGAAGTGCCTAGGTAACACTGTCCTAATTGCTTAGGTATCCCCTAGACGCCTTGACTACACTGATTTGAAGGTTGAGAAGCTCACGTGTCCTTACTAGGTCTCATGGGATGGTTCAAAATATCGGTACGAAGGTACGCATCGGTGAGTCCAAAATAGGACACACATGAAAATGCTATAAAAAAATAATGAAACGTAGGAAACTTATGAGAACTTAAATCCAAACTTATATTAAAAATGGTAGTTTAGTCTTGTAGATACTATTTAAACCATTTATCTCCTACAACTACAGATATGTTGCGTGTACATGTATAATTACGACGGTCATGTCAGGGGAGGGAGTAGGTCTCGACCAGGAAAAGGGAGAGGGAGGCATAATGTTTTTTAATGTCTCTCATAATATTATCTTGGAATATTCGAGGCTTAGGGACTATGGAAAAAAGGTGTGCAGTGAAGTGCGTAATATTCAAATTTAGACCAGCAGTGGTGTGCCTCCAGGAAACGAAAATTGAGGCTATGTCGGATGTTATAGTTCGGGATTGCTGGGGAGTGGAACCTGGTTGGTGTGCAGTTCCGGCCCTGGGGCATGCAGGGGGTATTCTTATTCTCTGGGATAAAGGGGAGGTTGAAGTTTTGGAGGGAGAGCTTGGGGCTTATTCTTTATCACTCTTGTGTCGTTTTGTGAAGTCGAATTTCCAGTGGGTGTTTTCGGGGGTCTATGGCCCTGTGCATGCGGAGAAGCAACAAGATTTTTGGAGGGAGCTTGACGATATCAGCGCTCGTTGGGGAGGTCCGTGGTGTATTGGGGGTGATTTTAACTGTGTTCGATTCAGTCATGAGAAATTGAGCGGGGGGGCTATTTCCCCGAATATGAGGCGGTTCCGGAACTTAATTTCCGGCAGAAGTTGATTGAATTCCCTTTAAAGGGAGCATCCTTTACATGGTCCAATTTTCAGAGCCCTCCTTCCCTTAGCAGGATTGATCGGTTTTTTGCTAGTCAGGACTGGGAGCTCAGATTTCCGGAGGCCTATATTTTAGCTCTTCCCAGACCAGTTTCTGACCATATCCCTCTTTTGTTGGAGCTTGAAGGGGGCGGGGGCGGGGGTGGGGGTGGACCTAAACCGTTCAAATTCGAGAACATGTGGCTGCAACACCCAGACTTTATGTCAGTAGTTAAAGAGGCATGGGATTCCGCTTTGGCTTGGGGTTCGTGGAGTACCATCTTTGGGCTTAAGCTGAAGGCAGTCAAGCAAAAACTCAAGCTCTGGAATAAGCAAGTTTTTGGGTTGATTCCAGAAAAGAAAGTTCTTTTGGTAGGTATTTCCGCTCTAGACTTGAAGGAGGAGGTTGCCAGTTTGTCTGAATCAGAGAGCACAGAGCGAAATGCATTGAGGTGGGAGTTCCAACAGTTACTAAGGTCTGAGGAAATTAGTTGGAAGCAGAAGTCGAGGGTCCGTTGGTTGAAAGAGGGAGATAAAAACTCGAAATTTTTTCACCGGATGGCTTCTTTACGTGGTAGAGTGAACAAGATTGTCAACCTGCAGATAGGGGACCGGTTATGGGATAATGATAAGGAGCTGGGGGAGGCAGCTGCGGCGTATTTTAGAGCTCTTTATGAAGAGCAGGTTGCTTATAGGCCTTTGTTGGATGACTTGCCTTTCGTGACTATTTCTGAGGAGGGGAATTTGCAGTTGGAAAGGCCGTTTTCGGAGTTGGAGGTTCAGTCAGTGATTGATGGGATGGCTGGAGACAAAGCCCCTGGGCCTGATGGATTCTCTATTGAGTTCTATAGGAAGTGTTGGTCGATCATTGGGCAGGATTTGATGAGGGTTTTTCAGGAGCTCTTTCAGTCTAATTCTTTTGATCAGGTGCTCAATTGCTCTTTTCTCGCTCTCATTCCTAAGATGCAGGGAGCCCATGACATCCGTGATTTTCGGCCTATCAGTCTTCTTGGTAGTGCGTATAAAATTTTATCCAAAGTGTTAACTGTTCGGCTTAGCCGGGTGATTGGGCAAGTGATTTCTCCGGAGCAGAGCGCCTTTGTGGGAGGGAGGCAAATTCTGGATGGGGTCCTTATTGCTAATGAAGTGGTGGCTGAGCGGTTGAAGAAGGGAGAGCCTGGTATCATCTGCAAGATTGATTTGGAAAAAGCCTATGATCACGTGAGCTGGACCTTTTTGGATTACTCGCTTAGTCGGATGGGGTTTGGGTCTAAATGGCGAGCATGGATGAGGAGTTGCTATTCCTCTCCATCTTTTTCCGTTCTGATTAATGGTTCTCCTTATGGTTTTTTTAAAAGCTCTAGGGGACTGCGCCAAGGTGATCCGCTATCTCCCTTCCTTTTTCTTTTGGTTTCTGAAGCTTTGAGCAGAATGATTCGGAAGGCATCTGAGGTGGTGTGGGGTGGTTTTGTAGTGGGTGATCCCGCGATTCGGATTTCGCATCTTCAGTTTGCGGATGATACTTTACTTTTCTGCGGTGCTTCTGCTAGGCATCTTACTCATATTGGTCTTCTATTTCATTGTTTCGAAGCAGCATCCGGGTTAAAAATCAATTATCAGAAGCGTAGAATATTTGCTGTAGGGGAGTTGCCTAATCTAGAGTGGTTGGCTGACTGTCTTAGATGTAAGACAGGAGTGCTCCCCACAAAGTATTTAGGGCTTCCTTTGGGGGTGCCGTTCAAAGCAAAGTCGATTTGGGAGACAATTTTGGATAGATTCCATAGAAGATTGTTGGGTTGGAAATCCTTGTTGCTATCTAAAGGCGGGCTCACGTTATTGAAGAGTATTATTTGTAGTCTCCCTTTGTATTTTCTCTCCCTTTTCCGTATCCCGGCTTCTATTGCTACCAAATTGGAAATGATGCAAAGAAATTTTTTGTGGAATGAGAAGGTAGTTATTAAGAAGCTTCATTTGGTGAAGTGGAAGTGGGTCTGTCGACCCAAAGAGCGTGGAGGTCTTAACTTATGGTCTATCAAGGCGATCAATGAGGCATTATTAGGGAAGTGGCTTTGGAGGTTTGGGGTGGAAGAAGATAGTCTGTGGAGAAAGGTTATCGTTGCTCGTCATGGGTCTATAGATCGTTGGGAACCAAGGAAGCCTAAAGGTTCTCATGGGGTTGGTCTCTGGAAAGGCATTGTGATGGGTTGGGCTGATTTCGTTAAATTTACCAGTCTTGTTGTTGGCGACGGGAAAGATGTGAAGTTTTGGTCTGATCAGTGGTGTGGGCCGTCCCCTCTATTGCAGCTGTTCAGGTAATTTTATTTGATTTCCCATCAGAAATCGGCAGCAGTAGCAGACATGTTCGTTCGAAGTGCGGATTCGGTGGTGTGGTGCCCCTCCTTCAGCAGGGCACTAAACGATTGGGAAGTTCAAGATTTTGCAAATCTGTTGGCTTTGTTAGAGTCGGTGCGCATTGATGAGTCCGTTAAGGATCGCTGGGTTTGGGTTGCTAACTCTAAGGGTCAGTTTTCTGTTAAATCGCATCTGCGAGTGGCTAACCCGGGCCCTTATGTAGAGTTCCCCAGCCAGTTGGTTTTGTATAACGGGGTGCCCTCAAAGGTATCGGTTTTCCTATGGTCCGCTTTTGTGGATAAGATTCTGACATTGGACAATTTACATAAGCGAGGTTGGAGTCTCCCCAATCGTTGTTATATGTGTTTAGTGGAGGAGGAATCAGTTGACCATTTGTTGCTTCATTGTCAGGTGGCGAGGAGGTTGTGGATGTATTTTCTGTCTCAGTTGGGGATTTATTGGGTATTTCCCTCCTCCTTTTCGGCTATGTTATCCGGTTGGCTTTCGGTGTCGCTAGACAGTCCTTTGGAGTTGGTTTGGGCTTTGCTTCCAAGGGTGGTGTCATGGTCATTGTGGAGAGAGCGGAATTCGAGAATCTTTGAGAATTCCATGTCGCCTTTCGAGAGAATTTGTTCCCGCTCGCGAGCTTTAGTACGGGATTGGATCTCCGCCAAAGTCGATGTGGGGGAGATAAGGTTGGACGAATTGATAGTTTAGTGGGGCAGGGGAGGTTTTGTGTCGTGTTTTTATTGGTGTTTTGCATTGCGATTTTCATTTTGCGTTTTGTTTGCTAGTTCGTGTTGTTTCTTGGAGATTCACTATTTGTGAATCCTCCTTCTTTTAATGATATTGCTTTTACCGATCAAAAAAAAAAGTTACTTCTCATCTCCTATGAGGTTGACTACGTGCTTGTGACTGTGATGAGCCTCCAGTCTTGAACAACCTCTCAGTACGCCGGGGTTTGTCTTCCTTCCGAAGAGTCTCCATTCTTTGTTTTCCAGCAAGCTGGAAATCAGAGTCCTCGCCTGAAGATATGAACTTCATCTCCATTGTAACAAGAATAATAGAGAAACTTTGGGATTCATTTTCCATCTCAAAACTCTCAATGCTATGTTTTACTGGCTACAAGCCTACAACTGTCTGGAAATTAGCCACCTCATTAACTTCCTGAAAATACGATCTTCATTATTTGAGGAGATGGGTCTATCCGCACTGCTCCCTCAAAGCTAGATACTTTCTTTATTTCCCTTTCTTGTAGGTTTGTCAATAGATGCTCCATCATCTTCCTGACCTCCATAGGGACTATAGGCATCCCTTGAAATTCATTCCTATACGAGTCAAGTGCTTTTTAAGCATAGTGATGCCCCCAAAATTATCTTAGACTAGTATTTACACCTAATCTTGTTCATACTCTCATTATACTCCCTCTCTCCATGCTTGTACACTCAAATTTCAAGCGCTTTCAAGGGATGAGATACCCGAATTTTAGTGTCAAAATCCTTCATTGCTGTGTGAAGTTGATTATTTTTGTTTGTGGGACTCTCCTTTTAATCTGGACAAATCCGGATTGTTAATTACCTTCCCTTCATTGAGGGGATGACGCAGCAAATGAGAAAACCAGCCAGCAAATAGACTTCTTATGATTCAAGAAAGTGAGTGAAGGAAGGACTAGATAAGAGAAGTAGAGAACTACAAGACCTAGAAGATATCTAGATGATATGGAGTAGTTAACTCAAAGCTAAGTTCATTCATGTCCGAAATGTCATGAGTACATTTCTATTTATAGGCCTCTTAGAACTTTCTAGAAGCATTAAAATGCTTACAAGCTCTAGACTTAACTCTTGAACTTTCTAGACATTCTTCTAGAAACTACTGCACCTTCCCAAGTTTCAACATCTTCTTGAAATGACTACACATTCCCAAGTTCCTACGTCTTCTAGAAATATTGACTTCATATCCCCCATACTTTGACCGTTTCACTTTACCATTAGTTTGACCATTTGACTTTACCATTGCTCTCGTAGAGATTTTTTGGCACACAAAGCTGGTTACCTTTAAACAAGTAACCATCATGGATAGTAAATGGAAATGCCAAGTCAAGTGTTGAACTTTGTAGTTCTTTTAGTACGTTGCTAAATTAAAGGTCAATCTTATACTGATTTTTCAGCTCTTCAAAGCCGATTACTTGAGCATGCAAAGTAGTCAATAAAACAATTCACCTACTCAATGCATTTGCCACCTTATTAGATTCACCCAACTTGTGCTTCAATGAGAAATTGAACTCTCAAAGATAAACATTCCACTTGGCATGACGTGGATTTAGCTTCTTTTGCGAATTAAGATACCGTAGGGCCTCATGATTGGAATATGCCACGAACTCACGGTGCAATAGATAATGTTGCCAGTGTTGAAGTGCCCGGACCGAGGCATAAAACTCCAGCTCATAAGTGGAATATCGTTTCTTTGCCTCAGTCAGCTTCTCACTAAAGAGGGCAACAGGTCGACCTTCTTGACTCAAAACAACCTCGATTCCCATGTGTGATGCATCACATTCTACTACAAACATCTTCTCAAAATCAGGTAATACGAGTACAGGAGCCTCTGTCATCACTTGCTTTATTTTTCGCAAAACCCCGATCAACTGCCTTAGTCCACACAAAGGTTGAACCCTTCAAGCATTCAGTTATGGGACTCATGATGCTGCTGAAATTGCGTATGAACCGCATGTAAAATGTGGCTAAGCTATGGAAGCTTCGAATATCCCCGATGGATTGAGGAGTTGGCCACTCTAGAATGACCTTTATCTTACTGGATCAACCTTCAAGCCTTCTACTGACACAATAAATCCATGAAACACCACTTGGTCGCACAAAAATGAGCACTTTTTCAAATCAATATAGAGTTTCTCATGACGAAGAACCTCCATAACTTGTTGTAAGTGCTTAAGGTGTTCATTCTTGTTACGACTATATTATAAAATATCATCAAAGTACACAACAACAAAGAAACCAATAAAAGGATGAAGTACCTGTCATTATGCGCGTGAATGTACTTGGGGCATTAGAGAGTCCATGGGGCATCACAAGGCACAAATATAATCCATCAAGTGTCTTAAAAGCTGTCTTCCATTCGTCACCAGATCTGATCTGTATTTGGTGATACCCGCTCCTTAAATCCAATTTGGAAAACACTGAATAGCCCGAAAGCATTCCAACATGTCCTCTAGTTGCGGTATTGGGAACCTATATTTGATAGTGATTTTGTTGATGACGCGACTATCCACACACATCCTCTAAGACCCGTCTTTCTTTGGAGTGAGCAAAGCTGGGACAACACATGGGCTCTTGCTCTCCCGCACCAGCCCTTTTTGTATGAGGTCTTCCACCTGTCTTAACATTTCCAACCGATTCGTGGGTGGCATACGGTATGCTGCTTGATTTGTTAAGGATGCTCTAGGTAATAAATCAATGACATGTTGTATACTCTTCATGGGTGGCAGCCCATTAGGTAATTCAGGTGGGATCACATCCCTAAATTCCTCCAACAGTTGAACAATTTCAGAGGGATAGGTATTGCTGCCCTCAACATCACTATCACTAGGCTTACCAACCAGTGCATATACTACCCCAATTTCTTTACTTTCTTGTTCGAATTGGCGTGCTGAAAGTAGATTAGTTGCCTCATTGCCCTTGGAGGAACTTACATCTCTTCTTTCATAGGATGCAAGGTCAACTTCTTTCCTTTCCATCGGAAAGTATATGTATTTGGTGTAGTTTGGTGTGTCATGTCACGATCAAATAGCCAAGGCCTACCCAACAGAATTTGACAAGCATCCATGGGTGCCACGTCACATCAAACTTCATCCTCATAATCATTGCCTATAGAAAATTAAACCCAACACCTAGAGGTAATAGGAACCACATTACCTTTTTGAAACCAAGCAACTTTATAGGGGTGAGGATGCTTCTCTGTTGGCAACTTTAACTTTTCCATTGCCTCCTTAGAAGCCATGTTTTCACTACTGCCCCCATCAAGAATAACAATACATACCTTCCCGCCACATAAAACTCGTGTGCGGAATATACTTTGTTTTTTGCCAATTTTGGGGTTTTAAAACTCACCGAACCACCAAGCTTTCTCCTTGCATAGACAATAAATCAACCTCTTCCTCGTCCTCTTGATATCGATCATATAATGGCGCATCATATTCCTCTTCTTCACTGTCACCTTTGACAAAGTTGACTTGCCGATGAGGACAAGCATAAGAAACATGTCCATGCTCCCCACATGAGTAACAATGTAGTGTTGATCGGTTGTCTGCCCTATTAATGTTGCTGCCAAAACGGCCAATAGCACCATTTTTTGCTATTTCCTTCCCTTTATCTGTTCCTTCATTATCTCTAATAGTTTTGCTAGCTGTCCGACCAATTGTTGTAGCATTTTTATAGCCTCTAACAGCTGTTGAATCACTTCTAACATCCTGGCCAGCACCTGAATTCCTCATATTAGCTATTGTTGTTGTAGTTGTAAGATTGAATGGATTCTTGCTACGTCCCAAGTGTGCTATGCGTTCCTCTGCTTGAAGCGCATATTGATAAGCATCCTCGAGGTTCTTAATCCAAAAATATATCGTGCAGTAAGTTACTCATTGGTCTCATTCAACCCAACCCGCATAGACAAATTGTTAAATTCAGTGGTGGAATCCTGCACGCTCAAATCTCTTGACGCAACCCATGAAACTTCTCATATAAGGTAATCGTATAATCTGCAGGGAGGAATTGCTTACGTAGTTTCATCTTCATATGCTCCCATGTACTAATATTTAGCTTTCCTTGTCTTGCACGTTGCTCCTCGAGCCTTCTCCACCATTGAAGAGCAATTCCCTTCAATTTCACACAAACAACACCTTACGATCCTCTGCCATCGGCTTCCAATCCACCACGTTCAGGTTGCTCTCGGTTCACGGGACCAAAAAAAAGATTTTCTTCGAACTCTTCTTGTGTCTTCTTCAGAATCACCTTGCGGTAAATTTGAAGGTTCATGGTTGCCTTCCGGTACCTCCATTCGGGCTTCCGCATGTTCTCTACGTTGAAGGTTTTGAACTTCTCGCATAATCCGTCGCATCTCCATCATCTCTTCTTGTTGAGTTTGATTCATCCTTGCTCCACGACCTCTTCCTCGTGTTGCCATAGATGGATTTGATTCGGCTCTGATACCAATTTGACGTAGCAAATGAGAAAATCAGCCAGCAAATAGACTTCTTGTGATTCAAGGAAGTGAGTGAAGGAAGGACTAGATAAGAGAAGTAGAGAACTACAAGACCTAGAAGATATCCAGAAGATATGGAGTAGATAACTCAAAGCTAAGTTCATTCATGTCCCAAATGTCATGAGTACATGACTATTTATAGGCTTCTTGGAACTTTCTAGAAGCATTAAATGCTTACAAGCTTTAGACTTAACTCTTGAACTTTCTAGATATTCTTCTAGAAACTATTACACCTTCCAAAGTTCCTACATCTTCTAGACACTCTTCTAGAAATGACTACACTTTCCCAAGTTCGTACATCTTCTAGAAATATTGACTTCATGTCCCCTATACTTTGACCATTTGACTTTACCATTATTTTGACCATTTGACTTTACCAAGACTAACACACAAGCTCTTTTAGGCAACATAATATTAATGCTCCTGTATCAGGGGAGGAACCTTTATTGTTGGGTTTCAGACAACAAGGGGCGGTTCTCAGTGAGATCCTTTATTCATGCATTACAATCTGAGCCTAATCTCTCATTCCCTCATCAAGCCATGTGGCATCCTCTGGTATCATCTAAGGTATTCTTTTTCTTATGGACTACAGTTTTAGATAAAATCTTAACATGCGATCACCTCATGCATAGAGGTTGGTATTTGGCCAATAGATGTTTCATGTGCTTATTAGCAAATGAGTTTGTGGACCACCTTTTGCTGCATTGTCCGATTGCAAGAGAGGTTTCGTCCAATTTCCTCTCCCACCTTAGCTTCCCTTGGATCTTCCCTAGATCCTTTCAAAGCTTCTTATCCTGCTGGATTTCAGTGTCGTTTCCATCTCTTGCGAGTGTAGTTTGGCTTTTCCTTCTTGGGGCGATGCCGCGAAAGCTTGGGCTCTTTGGAAGGTGAGGAATAGGAGGGGGTGTATGAGGACGCATCCCTGACCATTCCCTGGATCTAGGCGCGGGCACGAATGTAGTTTCATCTTGGTGCTCCGTTGAGGGAATGAGGGGAACCCTTGGGGGGATACATTTTCCTTACAGTCATGTGATGGTGGGGCTTTTAATCGTTGTTCGCTTTTTTTTCCCTTTCTGTTCTTTTTTGGTTTACTTTTAGTGAACCTTGAACTGTGTTGTCCTCCTTTTTAGTTTAAATATATATGATGTTTACGGATCAAAATAAAATAAAAGAGAACTACAATAAACCAGTGTTCTAAATGTTGACAATATCGGCGATATATCGCCGATATTTGTTGGTATCGGCCATTGCTGACACATCTACACGGGATAAGCTATTTTTTACATGATATTGTGAGTAATCGCTGAGATTGGCGATATGTCGGCGATAACTCACCGATATTGAATGAAACCTATGAATCTCATTTTTTCCCTATTTTTGCAGATGTGCATGCAACATCCACTAAAAAGAAATCAGACCGAAATCAATCCTCAGTCCTCACTCGGCCATTGATTTAGATGAAAAAAAAGGGAAAATGGGTTGAGACTTGAGAGAAGAGAAGAAAGAAGAAGGAAGAAGAGGCAAGAGGGTAGTAGGTACATAGTCGTCACCGTTGCCGTTGCCTTGGGTTGTGTAGCCTTCACCGATTGCAAAAGCCAACGCCAAGGTCGACTTGTCCCTCTCCTCTCTTCTTTCCGAGCACTGCCTCGGTGCCTTTGCTTTTTTTTTTTTGGTTTGCTCTTGCCTCTGATCAAAGGCTTGGGCTCTCGACTCTTAAGTCTTAAGTAATTAACCCTAACAAGGGTTTGCTAATTGCTAGTATCACTCTCATATAACATACATAACTCTTTAAGTGTTTTAACCTAATAATGGTAATGCTAGCTTCACTCTCTTTAAACATACTTTCAAAGGTTGGGGGCTTGGGCTTTTAAGGGTTTTAACCTAAAAAAGGGAAATGCTTAAAAAAAGGTCACTATCTTTAAACATAATTCCTTCATAAAGAAAGATATGTGTCTAGCAAATTATGCCCATTAGGGCTTTTTAGTAATATTAAAAAATTGATAATTTCTTAATAATATTTCATAAATTAAAATAATTTATAGGTAATAAGATTATGCTCATAAGGGCTTTTTAAAATATCCTAACATTTTGATTAATCACTTGGCTATAATTCATAAGTTAACACAATATTTTTAGTACAAAAAATTTCTAAAAATGAAGTATCATGTAAAAAAGTATATAATATGACAAAAATTAATATGTTAAAAACTAATATTGATTTATATTATACACCCAATTAAAAAAAAAAGTATTAAAATTTTAATACTTTTTTCTAACTCTTTAAAAAAATATAGATAAAATAAAACCTTTGTATTTGGTATTTTGGCAATTGGCATAGAGGTCTTGTTAGATTACACTAAACTAGTAATCACCTAAACAACACTCAATAGGACCTAGAGAACCTGCTTGTTTGCATCAGATAAAAAATATATATATTAAAAACTTGAATAGAGGTCCTGCACCTATAAATAAAATTACTATAGGTTGAATTATAATGTATGTTTGTATTGTTATGAATCTTATGAATTATGAATTTATGATTGATTAAAAAATGAATGTTACATGAATAAATTATACATTATCGTCACTCATCAGTGCACATCTTTGCTCTCTTCTCATTGCATCTCTTATGTACATTGTTATTTTTTAAAATGTTTTTATTCTCAAAGATGTATTAACTGAAAGATATGAATATAAAATTTTTTGAAAAACCTTTTTAATTCAAACTTGATTTTGATCTAATCGAAATCATCCCAAGGGTCATCTTATGATCATATTAAATCATAGTGTGAGAAACCATACTTACAAAGTTCCTCAAGTGTAAAGCCTCTTGTCGATTCACACGAACCTTCTTTAAATCTTCAAAGATTTTCTCCAATAGAAACTAATGGCCCTTCCGATTAATGCTCTTTAATCTTTTCTTATTTTCTTGATTCAAGAACCTATCTTGATCAATAAAGATTCAATTTTGACGTAAAAAGAATCTACCTTGATTATCAAAGAACTATTCTTGATATTCAAGGGATTGTTCTTGATCTTCTTCAAGATAAAAAACCAATCAAAAGAAGGAATATGAGAGGGCTGGCCTTACAACCCAAGAGGGAGAGAGAGAAAAACGTAGGAGAGAGGGAAACCTTCTATATTGACGTTCCACCATGGGGGGGTCTTTATATAGACTCCCCTTTTAGCTATCTTATAGCTCAAGTCAAACTCCTCTTTCTAAATTCTAATCCAATTAGAACTCTCTTTAATTCTTTAATGATAATCCTAATCCAATTAAGATTTAATCAAAATAGAAACCAACATTATCCATTCCGTAGGAAATAGGAAAACAAATAGTAAGAAACTAATCAAGTCCCAATTTAATAGGAAACAATTAGTAACAAACTAATCCATTCCCTATTTAATAGGAAATCATTAATTAGTAACAAACTAATCCATTCCCTGTTTAATAGGAAATCATTAATTAGTAACCAACTAATCTATTCCCTACTTTGTAGGGAATAATTAATTAGATAATGTAGCAAACAAAACTCACGCCCCTTTTTGAGGTCTAACCTCTTATGTTGTCACCTTTTGATCTTTATCAAAATCAATATGGGTCCTACCCATTTGGTTAATCACATCTTATGTGATTTCATCTATAAGAGCTTCACTATATCATATAATGAATTACATGGAGAAATTAATTAATTTAATTCTAAATTAAATTAAAGGCCTCGAGAAGGTCCTAGTGTGTGGGATCTAAAGGGATCTCCTATATCCAGTTGTGGAACCAAGTGCTTCATCACCTTTAAGGTGTAGCCTTGTTGCTAGGAAACACTTTCCAATAATTCCTTTAGGATCATGGAATGCTATCCAAGTCCCTGGACTTCCACTAATCACAATAATGTCCATTAACACATTGTGATCAACCTCTAGAAATTAGAGAATTGCTTGTAAGTACTATCTCACAATATATTTACAAATAAATCCTTCCACAATCCGATATCACATATAAGCTTTCGGGATTGGAACAACTTCACTCTCTAGTCCCTATTCTCGTGAATATTTTTTCATTGAACTGAACTTCCAAAACACTTTTGAAGAAACATTAGAAAAGAACTGACATATTCATATACTTTTCTATATTGAAAATATCAACTTCGATACAGACCATTTTACCAAAAAACACCAATACTGGATTTTGAGTTCAGTTCGACAAGTACCATCTTGATATCATTATCTCCAATTAAGGAGTAGTGGATTCCTAATTGAGTGTTTACATACTTCTCCAAACATTGTGTACATGACTCAACGTACCCGGAGTTAGTCCTGTGTATTGGACATTGCCGATTGACACATCAAAGCCATATAAATAGATGTTTGAGAAGATGTTAACCTCTGGATAATTTGTCAAATGGATAACCCTAATACAATTTGACAATGTATTCCATAGGGTACCCACTAGTGACCCCGTTCAGTATTATGTACTTATTACATATACTCACATGTTAGTCAAGAGTCAACATGATTCATCACACGATCTTATAGAACTACACATGTGCAAGCCATGATGAAGTACGGCGCCCAACCATTACTCTAGAGGCTTAGAACAATTTTAGGTTTACAAGGAACTGGAAAATCAAATCTCCTCACAACCTTTGCATGATTTTCCTACAATGTTACCTATGGAACTTTATGTCATCATCAAATGAGACAGTAATTATTATAAATACCCTTTATAGTTGGTTGAGTGAATATGATACTTCTCTAATCAACATAGAAAAGTCTTATATTGGCTTTCGAGGGCATATATGTCCAACATTAACATCTATTTTAACATTTTTAGAAGTTTCGTTGCAAAATTCCATGTTTTGCTCAATTTTTTTCCAAAAATTACTGATAAACGATATATCTTTTTTCTGCGGCTTGACATGTCGAGCAATATCCACATTTAGAACCTTGCAATAAACAAATATGATTTTATTGAAAGGGGTTGCTGGATCCCCATGTGGGCTTACAATGTGCCTCTTCAAGGTCTTTGTATAGAAGAAAGAGAAGGGAAAGAAAAAGAATGGTGACCATTTGATGGCTCACCTTCATAATATAATTGATTGAAAAAAGATTTTTTTTTAAATATTTTGAAAGTGGAAAACAGAAAAAAGATAAAAGAGTTTAAATCACGATATTTTGTAAATCTCGCGATATTTATGCGATAAAAAATTCAATCGTATTTTATAAGAGATTTTTAAAATATTGCTACAAATTGGAGTTTTAAACTTTAGATGTTTTTCTTGGTAGGGATTGAGTATTTTTTGGGAGATTTGTAACAATGCAGAAGAGTCTCTAGTGGAGACTCCCTATATTTATTTCAGGGAGAGAGTCCCCCTTGGATTTCCCCCTTGTTTCCCATTTCTAGGGGAACAAAAAATGGGGCCAACTCTCCTTAGAGAGGGCCATCTGTTACCCTCTCTGGGTAACCTCTAAGAGCAATGCCCTCTTTCTGTTGAGCTCTATGATACGTTTCTCTTTTTTATTTTTTATTTTTTTCTGGGGAGAAATCCGTATTATAGGAGAGGGGAGAGGAGAACCCCCTCATTAATAGGGTGTTAGGTGGCATCTTAGCATTAAGCCTTAAGAAGGGAGTCATTATCTCGGGTTCCCCTTAAAGTGACATGACGATCTTTTCTCAAAATCTTTCTGTCACGTGGTAGCCATATATTGGATGCCAACTATGGTGGTCTGTGGACGTCTGTCAGCGGATTTGTTTTGAAGCCAAGTTGCCTCTGTCACGTCACGTGGCAGCCATGTATTAGCTGCCAACTATGGTGATCTGTGGACAAACGTTCACAGATTTGTTTTGTAGCCAAGTTGGGCTGCGGACACATGTCAATCCCATAGGGACTGGCACTCATCGGTCTACGAAGACATCTCGTTTTGGGTTCATGGACACGTCAGTCCATTATGGATTGACACTTAGCTTGTCCGTGACGATAGACCCTTTTTGGTTTCGCGGACACGTGTCAGTCCACTATGGATTGGATAGTGGACTGACACTTGGCTTTTTCGTGAGGATAAACCCTTTTGGGTTTCATGGACATGAGTCAGTCCATTATGGTCTGGCACCCAGCCTGTCCGCAATGCATCATTGCCTTGTCTGACAACATTTAATGCTGGCGAATTGATGGGTTTGCAGTTTTCGGTCCATTGCCACACACGTACTTTTGGCACGTGTGAAGCCTAACCGCCCTATTTGGGTGGTATTCAGTGTGTTTGGGTGCATGATGAACATGCACCCATGGACTGTGAAATTTCACTGCCCACAATGCTCTCTACCAATTTCAGACGATCTTTTTGGCACAATCAAGTATTGCAAGTATGTAACACAACAATGAGATAAGTATGATAGTGTTAAACGCACAACACAAGATTGAAACTAGAAAAATTGATAAATAAGAATCTAAGGAAAAAATTAATTTCATAATAGTTTATTAATAAAACAAATATTAATTTAGTTTTAATCTAAATATCATAAGTATTAGTCTATTGGTTTAATAGATCACCCATAGAGAAATCTTAAGGCTGCACACCGGGCTGGGCCAGCTCATGGTCTGCACGACCCAGCCTGAATTTGGGGCAGGCTGGACTAAGGTACAAAGGGTTTGTGTTCTATTTTTATTAAGTGTTTGGGTAAACCAAAAAAAAGCCGGGTTAACTCGGCCAGTCTGAAATTTAACAACCTTTTTCTTAGACAAACTACCCTGGATAATAAAGGTCTAAGTCAGCTTTGCATCCAAAAAAATGCAAAAATAGAGAGATAGACGAGGGTTTCATTTTTACTTTCCCTCTTTCTCTACCTTTTCAATTTCTACTGTTGGATCTACTTTCCCCACTTGGTTTCTACAATTAGATATATTCTACAATGTTTATTTACCATTTTTGACAAATTCCTTCCCCTAATAGGAAGAATTTCTCGGTTGTTATATAAGTTTAAATTTTGTCATATGTTTTAAGGTACACCATTGCAATACAAATATAGAACTGAATTATTGAGTTGAGCATGGGCTTGGCTCACTGGGCTGGCCCAAACCTAATCTAAATATATAATAACGTACATGGGCTAGGTTTGGGCTTCATGTATTGGAATGACTTTGGGTTTGGGATAGGTTAGGCTTAGGCATCAGGATAAATAATATGGGCTAAGCCCAAACTGGCTTTAGCCCAGCTCAATCCACCCATTGTACACCCCTAAGCAATCTCAAATAATTATTTAAAAAATTGAATACATAATAAATAGATTAAAATTCTTATTCTTATTTTTAGATTATTATTATTTAATTATTTTTAAAAATTCAAAAATTCAAGAATTAAATAAATAATTTATTATCGAAAAAATAAGGTTAGTGTGGGGATCTATCACACCTAGAACACTAACATATAATAAATTTAACCATAAATGAGAAATATAAATTTATTAAAATGCAAATTTAATGTATTTTGGATTAAAAAAAAACCTAAAAAGCGAGATAAATCTCATTGTTGGATGCCATAGATCTATAGATTTGACCACAAATCCATAGATCTATTATGTAAAAGCATGTTTTCATGTATTGGATGTATTGAACACCCAAAAAATAGAAATAAAGAGAGGATTTAAAGTACCTTGGTGAATTGTAAAAAACTCTTTCAATTCGATCTTCAAGGAGTTTGAATCATTTTTTAATCCTTTTACTTCAATGGACTGTGTGTTTCTATGGTAGGAATTTGTGGTTTGGAGCTTGGATTCAAAGAAGAAGGAATTAGTGAGTTTTTGAACTCAAAAGAGAACTATTAAGGTACCAGGTTCAATATTTTCGATACGCTCAATACACATAGTAATGTATCAGACCGATTTGACCGGTACTCTTCGATATTCATGTACAAAATTTATTATATTGGTATCTCGCGAATCGCGATACATATCAATACACGATATCTTGAACCATGATCAAGGGTTTAAAAAGGTGATGAAGTGCACATTTCAATCCATTGTTTAATTATGCTCTCCATTGGAAGCAACTACAAAGCATGGTTTGGTGTGACGTGTTACCAATGGACGTTTGACCGCTATGCTTCTCTTCGGGGGATATGGAACACCTCCTCCTTCATCAAAGATAATGTCAGAGTTACTCTTCTACCTTAAACAGAATAGTTGCAGCCCATTAAAAGTAAAAACAGCACTGCAACATTGTTATCTAAGTCTCAATTTCTAGCGGAAAGTAAGGAGCAGTGTAGTCAAGGCGTCTAGGCGATTAGCTCCGGCTAGGCGAGGCGTTGCCTAGGTGACGCCCAGGCATTGCCTAGGCGATACATTTAATATAAATATATATATATATATATATATATATATATATATCACGTATATATATTATTATATATAACATCCAAAAGACCAAAACTCCACACCCACATTCCACAAAAACATAAAATAAAAAGTCTATTACAATCATTCATCACATAACCAAAGACACGTTGACATAATGGAGTATTAAACACTTCAAAATCTGGGCCAAATACCCAAATTCGTCTCACTTTCCATGTATAATATTAGGCAGAGCCCCCCTGCGATTGCCAGAGGGGGGGGGGTGGCAGGGGGGCAGTGCCCCCCTGCGACGCACGAAGTGAGTCTGCAATCTGGGCCTATTAGGCACAGATTGTGTCGAAAACGATATTTTTAGTGAAAAAAATGATTTAGAATTTTGTTATTTTTTCATTACATGTTTTTTTTAATTTTTTTTTCTTATTTATTGAGATTTTTTGTATCTTTTTAAAGCAATTTTTTTTTTGTTTTATTGGGTTCGACCGCCTAGAGGGGCGCCTAGGCGGTTGAGGTCCAAAATCGCCTAGGCGACACCTTGACTACACTGGTAAGGAGTAGGGTGCGTATGCACTTGTGGCAAAGGGAGAGGAAATGACCCATACAATTATAAAAGAGGTAGAATCTAATGTAATAATTGATTCAAGAAAATGGGGAAAAAAGAATTTTAAAAGAAATGGAGTTTTCTCAACAGAAACAGGTGAAATCAGTCGAATTTGGTTCATGTCGACCGAAGTAATGTAATATATATAAAGCTTGTGTAATGTTTCAATCGATATTATTGAAGCATTTTCAAAATTGCTAAACATGATGTCGAAACCCTGTACTATTTACACATCAAGCGGCCATCGTTCATCAATAATGAAGCCGGCACATTTTCATTGAAGTTGTGTCGATTTTGTGAACTTGCAGGTAGGTTTCATGTCGGTACCCATAGAAATGAAAAGTTTCATAGGGAACAACAAGAAATGTGTCGGGAAATACTGTAATTTTGATATCGTGGATAGATTTCGTGTCGGTACGCAAAGAAATGGAAGCGTTTCGTAGGAAGCATTAGGAAACGTGTTGATTTTTTAAACCATAATAAAAGTTCTTGTAGTCTAACTGTCTAAGAAATGATGACCTAAGCCCCCGTATTGGTTCTAACAGATTTCAGCAAGGTATTTGAGGTGATATATTGTGCTGCTTATGTTGGCCTAGCAGTTGTCCTAAGCCAAGAGGGACATATTGTTGCATATTTTAGTGAGAAGTTGGATGATGCTTGTTTATGGTATTCCATCGATGATGTATAACTATTGTCCAAGTTCTCAAGCATTGGCACCACTGGTTAGTTCAAAGGGAATTTGTGGGAGGTTCGGGGGGGACATTTTGGCCAAGCAAGAGAAATATTGTTGGCCAGAAAATAGAAGGTTATGTAAAAAGATAGGTAGAGAAAAGTCGGGCTTGTCAAATGGCAGGGCTCAATCTCAAAACCAGTCTCTACACATCTCTTCCTATCCTTAATACACTATATGTTGACCTTAGTAGCAATTTTGTGCTAGTTCTCCCAAAGACAACAAGGCATGCTGATTCCGTATTTGTGATTGTTGATTGTTGCTCTTAGATGACCCATTTTATTCCACGAAGGAAAACTTCTTACATTGCTGATTGTTCTTCAACGTAGTTTACATGGGGTTCCGAGAGACTTTTTACATTATCAATTTGTTCTTCAAAGTAGTTTACATGGTGTTCCTAAATCCATCAATTCAGACCAGGTTTCAAAGTTCTGAAGTTACGTTGAGGACTTTATAGCGCAAATTAAGCACTAATCTGAATTTTAGTAGTGCATGTCATCCTCAAACATATGGGCACACCGTAGTGGTGGATAGAGTCTTAGAAATTTGCTGCAATGTCTAATGGGGGATAAGGTAAAGGCGTAAAGCAATGAAACCTAGTGTTGCCTCAAGCTGAATTTGTCTACAATAGCACGTGGAACCAATCAACGGGCAAGGCTACATTTGAAATCGTGTATCGTAGAGCTCCTACTCTTGCCAGATGACACCCTCCATTACCATTAAAAAAGTACAAGAAGGTTGGACCATGTCGCATCCTCAAGGAATTGAGAGAAAATGCTTACTAGTATGGACTGTGTTTGTACTATGGGAATTCTATACTAGCTGACATCCACCAACTGATTTGTGGGCCATCTCAACTTTCTATTTGATGGTCCATCTCTTGTATTAATATACGATATGATAGAACACCAGCATAAACTGTATAGCTAAATGATCCCTTTTATAATTGCATTCTCTTTAGTCAGTTGAAAACACTGCAAATGGTGTTATTGACCATTTAAATGCTTAGGACACCCTCCGATCCATTTGAGTTGTTTTTCATTATTTCAAATCCAAGTGTTGGCTTGGTGGATTGGATCGCCTGGATAAAAAAAAGGGCCAGCCAATATGATTGCAGATGTGAAGAAGCATAAATGCTTCACGAAGGCTGCATTGTTGAACACAGCCAACTAAAAAGAAAATTCCATTTCGCCATTTTATTCTAAGCTTGGAGATTTTAGATTTACATATGGGTAATTTTACTTTATATATATGATTTTCTTTTTCTTAGCTGTATGCCTATTTGACCGGGCATGCTGTCATCATGTGCTACCTTTTCTTTTGTTCATACTACTGCCACTAACACATGATCATTCTCATGTGCAGGTTTGGATGTATGTGAGCAGTTCATGGATGTCAATGATATGATCAGAGATGAAGATCTACTCGTTCACAAGTTCAATTCCCATGGAAATGGGATGGTCCATAGACATTATACCTCACATTCTGGACACCATATCCAGCAACTAGTAGCAAATATGGTTCCCAGTTTCATATCTAAAAGACCAAGTGCAAGGGAGTTGAATCTCTTAAAACGAAAAGCGAAAATAAATGCGAAAGACCAAAGCAAAGGCTGGTCTGAGGATGGGGATTCTGAGATAGCATATTCTCAAAATACAGTTGCACCAAAGGGATCTTGTTCAGATTCATTAAGTTCTAATAAGGTATACAAAAATTTCCATCTCTGTCTAGCTATTGTTATCTAGAGCCTGCCTAATTCAAAGGTTAAATTTAGAAGAAGCTTTCATTTTCTTGGGAATTCTTCTCTATGTTGAACAGTGAATCTTCTTTCCTGTGTTATATGATGATTTTCGTTATGTTCTCAATCAATGTATGTTACTTAATATACTTTTCCTTCGGTTTCTGGACGAGGCTTCAACTTGCTGTGCTGTTTGGCCTGAATGAACCCCATTTCAGTGGTTTAGAACATTACTTATTAGTTGCCACTGATATACATGCCTTTCTTCTTTGACTTTAATGGTATTGGTTTGTAACAAATTAAAGTTTGGGATACATGCCTACCAAAGGTTTTTTTTATATGCAAATTCCAGCAAGGTGAACGAGCAACAAATTAGAAATTTGCAAAGGGAGAGGAGAACAAGAACATGAAATGTGGATAAAATTGCAGGTTTAAAGCAATGAAAGCCTAAAGCTAGGCTGCATTTTAGCCTCAAAAAGATAAGGAGACAAATCAATCTTCTTTTATGGGAGACAGTCTTCAATTACAGAACTTCTTTTTATCATCAGTTAGAATGCCCATAAGGGAGCTCCTCCTTTTACACTAGAATGGACATAAGGTACTTGACACATGGAACTCATACCGCATAGAAACTCTAAAAATTAACCATCTCTGGAGCTCAAGCAGTCCAAGTATCAAAGGCAAAAGCCTTTGACTGGACTATTTAACTACTCTAGATTAGAATAACAAAGTTCTGCCTCCTCCCCCCTCCCCCCTTTCAAAACACCGCTAATAAATCAAGAATATTCATCAAATGATTAATTCACGAATTAAAGGTTTGAGCTTAATAGTAAGCCACTCAACATTAAATTTAAGTATATTGTGTATTTTCGGTCGACCTTGATTGGCCCGAAAGTTCTATTTTTTGACATATATATTATATAAACTTTTTTTTAAATTGCAGAATTTTACATTTAATTTTTTAAGCTCATTAGCGTGCTAATGCGGTTCAAACTTTTGTATATTATACATGGATATGCTTCTCGGTATGAGACCGACGACAATTTTTCGAGGCTCCGTACAACTCTTTATGGAACTAATTGTAGCTCTAGTGTAGAGTGGAGTCCTTATATAGTTAACTATTAACTAATATGTGAGTTTATATTTTTTCTTTCTATGATTATTTGGTGTGAACCAAATATGAATCTTATATTTATATTATACTATTACCCTACATGATTTTGTCCCTATATAGCTACTTTCAATTGTCTCTTATGTACAATGTTGTCTTCTTCCCCGAAATTACCCTCGAATAATGAAAAATCCATTGCTTCCATAATATCTTGCGAGATATTCAATATCTCTCATTTTCAAGTTGTGGTACATTCTCTGATAACAGTATTCAAAATCTTGCCCCAAACTAACTGAGGACCATTGAAAGAGCCATTGATAGATTCTAATTCAGCCCGTAAAACAATTCAATTTGCAATATAGTTTTTAGCGTAAATTATTGAACTCAAATTGATTGCAAGCTCGTGAAAGAAGAATTCTACATGATGCTCTTTTCAGATCTATGGGCAATATTGACATTATCTTGATTCTTGATTCATAGGAACCCGGATCTTAAGATGAACATCCGAGCTAGCATCATATTTAGGAAGCCCCGAATTTGTGGAGACCTGCAGAAGCAACCTTGATCAAAATCTCCAGCTTGACCATTCCAATTTCCACTACCTTGTGACTGTCTGGGAGGAATTCAAATCTCCTTGAAGTCATCTTCACTTGATTCTTCATCGGCTAGTGGGGCAAATGAAGTGTCTTCTCGTTCATTCCTCTCACGTCATACATCAATCCCATGGTTGTCAAGGTGACAAATCCTGTGGATGCCTAAGGTGGTAGTCCGAGGCATTGCATGATGAACTTTTTGCTGTAGAAATCCCCCAATATGATTTTTGTATATGATGCATTTCCTTGAACAAGGGGCCCTGCAATTCTTATAAATTGCAAATCTCTTTTGTTAAGGTACACTTTGATAGAATTATCCTTGGAGACAATTCTAAGAACAATAAAGGGGGATTTCAAGTGAGATAAAAAAAAATGGAACAAAGAAAACAAAGTCTATAATGATTGTCGAAAGGGGGGAGAGAGAGATTATGAAGGATAAAAAAATAGAAAAAAACAACAGTCGAACATGAGAGAGAGAGAGAGAGAGAGAGAGAGAGAGAGACCAATTGGTCTATCCATTGAGCGAGAGAGGACAGGTTTGTCAGGTTAACACGAGGGAAGCGTATTTGACACCGTTCCTCTCTTCTTTCTTCTTCTATCGGCAAATCCTTTTTTTTTGTTCGATATAAAACCCTAACATATATATGGTAAAAGATATGAAAACTATATAAAATAACATATTTTTTTGTTTACCAGACTACTGTATTCAAATAAAATATACTTTTATATCCTTAAACAATAACAATATTACATATATCAGATTTATAATAATGATTGCTTAAGCGGCTAGTCGCCTAAGCCCAACAGAGCGTCTGGTCGCTTGGGCGACCACCTGAGGCGACGCCTTTAACAATTATGGTCAATCCGAAGGGAATGTCGTCTCTTCTATCCACAATGCATCCTGATCGCGACTTTAGTTCTGGTAAACATTATCAGGTTTCTTGTCGAAACACACAGAAATCATCATCCCTAAAAAACATATATCCCAAGATAACCATTGTGGGAGCCATATCGCAGTCTTCTTCATTGTTGATGGTACTTGGTAGCCATCATGACTAGGGAAGACCTGTGCTGATATCACTTGACATAGCTGAAAGCGTAAAAAGAGAAAATAGAAAGAACATGTAGCTAAAAGACTACTTTCTAGACTAGCACTTAACCCAAGAAAAGTAGAGATTGAAAAAGTATAAAGACCGCCTAAATCATTGTTTAGTGCATAGTTCAAAAACTCGGCGAGTCACCTGAGTAACTCGACTGAATTTTGAGTCGAGTCGTCTCAAAACTTCTAGAAGGCACTATTAGAGCTGTCAACTATCCGAAAAAACTCGTATCCGTGTCCGAATCCGTTTAAGTAGATAATTATCCTAATATGTTATCCGATGGATTGGATCCGGATATCCAACTAAGGTATCCATTTATAAACGAAGCGGATACAGATAGTGGAGTATCGTTCGTTTATTTGGTAAACGAACCGAGCTTGAACACCATTTTCAAGCTCGTTTAGTAAACGAGCCGAGCATGAACACACCCCTACTCGGCTTGATAAAAGCTCGGTTCGATTATATATATATATATTTAAAATATATTTATTTAATTACTTAATTTATTTTTATTATTATTTAATTAATTAATTATTATTATTATTTTATAAATACTAAAAATAATTAAGCTCGACCACGACCACACCCCTATTCGGCTCCGTAAATAAATTGGCTATTGTATGGAGTGTAAAGGCCCACTGGTCACTGCCAACGGTACTCTTCGGTTACAAGATAAAGGCCCAAGTTAGCCTGTTTATAGCCAACCATCCATTAAAACATACTAGTGACTCGTGAGTGTTGGCAAGAGTTTTTAATCCCACATTGGTAAAAGACAATAGATACCAAGGGGATGTTGGCTTATAAACGCATGGGACTCCTACTGCTAACAAGCTAAACCACGTGAGGCTGGCTTTGAACTAGCCACGATTGAATTCCGAGCTTGAACTCGAGCCGAGCCGAACTCGAGCTAAAGATACTTTCAACGAGCCGAGTTCGAACACAGGTTTGGAGCTCGAATCGAGTTTGAGCCCGAGCTTGAACACATACAAATTGTGACGAGCCGAGCTTGAACACCCTAGTACTCGGCTCGGCTTGGCTCGATTACACCCCTACCCTTTATACAACTATACGCTTAAACTAAATATTTTGGTATTATCGTAATTTCCTTAACTATAGGAGGATAAGAAGGTAACTTTAGCACCTATGTAGATATCTCTTTAAGATTTTAAACCCTAACCACTTTCTATACGGAAATTTCTTCTCTCTTTGCCACCTCTTCTCCTCTCCTCTCCTCTCCCCTCCCCTTTCCTCTCCTCTCTTTAGGGTTTACCAGAACGACCTTTGGTTTCGAAGGCGTAGCGAGAGATGAAATGTTTTGAAGCCGGAAAGAGAGGGGGTTTAGTTCTTGGAGGCCGAGGAAAGAGCACGAGAGAGGTATAGTGGTATCTACCATCTGGTCGTCGCCTAAGCAAGAGAGAGGAGGAGAGGGAGAGAATGCTTGAGTGGATTTGAGGAGAGATCAAGAGGGGCGATTGGAGTCGGCTAGGGAGGAGAGAGATGGAGAAGAAGAGAGGATTGAGGATGCGAGCATGGATGGAAGATCGGGCTTTGAAAATGGTTCCCGCCAAGACTATTTAGGATTTGAGTTATAACCAGAATCAATAGGAGGTTTTTATTCGAAGCCCAATTTTTTTTTAGTTTTTGTTTCATGTTGTAAACACTGGATCCAGATTTGTCTAGGGTTTGTCTGCCATTCTGAATATAGTCAAATTTATTTTATTCGAAGCCTAAAATTTTTAGGGTTTTTATTCGAAGCCCTAATTCCTCCTTCAAATACTTCATTCGGACATTAATAGGTCAAATTCGAATATTTATCCGAATTCGAGTATCCGATTACATAATTGGACGAATTTGGATAATTTTCTGAATTCAATTTACCAATCGGATTTGAATTCAGTATTTTGAATTCACTATCCGCCGGAAATCGGAGCGGATACAGATAGTAGCTAAAATTAATCGGAGCGGATACAGATAAAGTACTATCCGCTCTGTTGATAGCCCTAGGCACAATGTGTTGAATTACTCGAGTGACTTGGTCGAGTCTAGTTTTTCGACTCGCCGAACTGGTCGAGTCACAGAAGTGTATTTTTATCATTTTTTAAAATCTAAACTCAAACGTCACACTATTTCTGCATCATATTTTTTTGGGTCTACAAAGACAACCTACTATGAGTTATGTTAAACATAGTTTATAGGTTTGAGGTTGTAAAACCAACGTACTTTGAGTTCTTTTAACCCAGGTTTTTTCAATTTATTACATATATATTCCAAGTTGAGTATTTTTTCAAGTTTTCCAAGTTACTCGACCCGGCTAACTTCAAGTAGAGTCTAGTTTTCGGGTTTTTGGACCATGGTTTAGTGTAAAGACCACTTAAATTACTGTTTAGTGCTGGAAAATAAGGCAGAAAAGGCTGCTGTACATAATCCAAATTTAATCCAAAAGAAACTCTTTAATTGCAAAGCAATCTATCTCACATGGGTGTGTACCCCCTTTTAATGGACCTTTAACTAGACTCATACTTCTATGCTAGTACAGACCAACAAATTTCTAATTTAAGATACTTTCCAATCCCATTACAATTCTTACTTTTCTTCGACTTTACTTCAGCCTACTTTTATTCCAACAATAGGACAACTTCTAATTCATTGGAAAAACGGTCAAATCAATTAAAAAAGCAAGGGTGGAGGATGGTAAATTGCTGTTTTCTATTCCTCCGTGCAGAGGAATCCGTGGATCATTTGCTCTTACATTGCCTAGTTAGTAGTTACATATGAGATATGGAATGGGTCTTCCCATCCTTTTTTTAGAACTTTTTATCTGGTTGGCCTTGGTCGAGTTTAGTTAGTGATCGCGGAACGATTTTAGCTGTCTGTCAGGGGATATTTCATGGATGATTTGGAATGAGAGGAACTTGGAGAATATTTGAGGATTCCTCCTCTCCCTCTCCTGATACTTGTTCACTTATAACTCCTAATATTAGAATGGTGTTTGAGCTGCCAAGGTGGCATGGACTTGGGTGAGATTCTCGGGTGAGATTGGTCCTCTGCTACGCTTGATTGTTGATTATTGGTGATTTTGGGGTTATCTGTAAGGGCTGGGGCTTAGTTCTTTTTGGTATTTTTGTTCGAGTTTACTTCTCAGTAAACTCCCTTGTTCTTTATTCTTTATTTGTTTATATATATTGCTGGCTTGTTTATTGATTAAAAAAAAAATCTGCTAACCTAATATGAGCAGTTATTAGTTGTGGTTATTTTCATCAGCCTTACTGCCTTTCTTACACAATTTATTGTTGTTTGTTTGCCGACCTTGTGCCCAGATTGTAGAATTTCTGCTGCAGCATAATACATTCCTCCAAAAAAGAAATATATCATAATAAGGGCACACCACAAATTCATTTCTACATCGAATGTCAACGTTCCTTGAAGTCATTTTTTAATTTGTAAATTAGAACTAATACATTTAACTCAAATAAAATACAAACTAAGGATCACAAGGTTGTGAACCTTAATATAAACATGAAAGAGAGAGAGTATCACTACTTCTAAAAGACTAAAGAAGCGATGGCTTTGCAGATCTACAAAGCTCCTCCTAATAGAACATCAAGCGACAATCAACTGCTGGATCCTGGAGCAAACCCTGTTGGGAGAGCTAGATACATCTTAAAAAACTCGACAATTCCTTTCCTTTCAAATAGACCTGGCCATTACTCTTGGAAGAAAGGACCTTAGGAAACGAGATTCAACTTTCACCTAGAGCCAACAAGAAAAGAAGCTTTGGAAGGAGCTTGGGAGACATGGGAACAATGCACTAACAAGTTATCTACCAATTCCTCTAATTCATGTCATATGAAGCATCGGTTAGCCATTCTTCACCCATAGGAAGGAAGATATTTTTAAAGGAACACATGGGTTCCATTCAATCCTATGAGGAAAAGGAGTAGTAGGACAGCTCCACAAGGAAAGGAGGAAGGATCTCACTAATGATTAATGAATTAACCTCTATCTTCCTTAGTCCATATTCTTTCATTCCTCAGGAAAGGACAAGGGCTGACTCCAGGAAATCACTGAAGACGAAAGAAATCTTCCATCTCCTAGTGATTTTACATATTGTAGTTAACACTCAAGTACATTTTTGTACTTGATATTATTAGCGAGAAATATCATACATGAAGTCAAGAGTTCCATTGTCTTACAAGTTTTGTTGTTTTTCAGATTTTTTTTTAAAAATTTTCATTAAAATAATATTTCTAAATAATATGAGACTCCTAAAAGCACTATTTAATTACTAATTGTACAAGTTGGATATAACGTATACGATACACTTAATTACATATGCATTTATTTTCATATGAAACTTCTTAATTTATTCATTTTTTATTTTTTTAACTTAAAATATATTTTTAAAAATTTTGATTTAATTTTATTTAGAAATTATGATTAAAATATCTCAAAAAACAAATGTGTTACTTGATTTATATGCCTTTTGATTTGTTCTAATTACTTCTTTAAATTAAATTATATTTTGTTATTACTCACTAATCCAAAAAAAATGATATTATTTATCCAAATATTATTATAAATACCAGTATTATAAATATGACAATAGGTTATTATTCTATTACTCATTGAAATCCATATTTAGTAAGTATTTTCAATTGTATTTAACAAGATTGGCATGTCATGTCTGATTTATCATACCTTCCAAAAAAAATGTTTGATTTACCACTAAAAACAATGGTTTATTTTATTTTTTAAAATAGTTTATTTAAAAAATAAACTTCAGTTTACACATTTCTATGTTTTTAATGACGTTTAGTATTTTCTTATACGGTTTTGCGGCTTATGCCACGAAAGTAATTTCTTGGTCATTGGTCAAAGTTTACCTTAACGATATGAAGTTATCTGAATCCTACCCAAATCTTTCCCGTAAGCCGTAACCATATTGCTTTCTTAATACATGTTGTTTCCCCGTCAACAGACACATTTTGGCCGAAGTTAACCACAATTTGTTGACTTTTAGAACCATGTTGATACTTGATACCATAGTTGTTAAAGGCGTCACCTCATGTGGTCGCCTAGGCGACTTGGTGCTCTGTTGGGCTCAGGCGATTGGCCGCCTCAGGCAGTCATTATTAAAAATCTGATATATGTAATATTATTATATTTTAAGGATATAAAAATTTATTTTATTTGAATATAATTATTCAGCAAACAAAAGAATATGCTATTTTATATCTTTCTCATGTCTTTTACAATATAATATGTTAGGATTTGTATATTAAACAAAGAACGTTTGCAGAAAAAAGAAGAAAGAAGAGACAAATGGTGTCAAGTCTGTTTCTCTCATGTTAACTTGTTCTCTCTCTCAATGGGTGGAACAATTGATCTCTCTCCCTTTGTTTATGGGTGGACCATGTAGTCTCAATTTGTGTCTTTTTTCATAATTGTTAAATTACAGCTAGCTCAGGCGCTCCAATAACAAATTAAGAGCCTTTAAATGTCCCAAATTCCTTTTATGATCCCAAAACTCTCATAAACTCCTATTTAAAGGGGTCTTTTATAATTTAAATAAGTGCAGGTCCTATAGTTATATATTTTACTTATCAATATTATTTTTATTTCTTATCTTGAGTATAATCGAGAAATTGAAAAAAATGAGAGTAAGTGGTACGACATCTCTCTCTCTCCCCCTCTCTTCTTTCTCCCCTGTTCAGCGTCACATTTGACTGTCGGACTATTTTTCTATTTTTTATTCAATCTTATATTTTCCCTCCTCTCCTTCCTCTCTCTCTCTCTTTCCTGTTGGGCTGTCTATTTTGTCCCTCATAATCCCTCTCTCTCCCCCCCTTTCAGCAGTCATTGTAGACTTAATTTTTATTCCATTTTTTTCCAACACTTGTAATCCTCCTTTATTATTCTTAGAATTGTCTGTAACGATGGTTCTATCAAAGTCCATCTTGACAATGGTGTAATTTATATGAATGTAGCGTCTCTTATAAAAGAAAATGCATCATACATAAATTTCATATTATGGGGAATTTCTGCAACAAAAAGTTCATCAAGTGATGCCTCGGGAGCATCAGGCTACCGCCTCAGGCGTCCATGGGGTCTGTCGCCTCAAGTCATCTGGTCGCTTTGACAACTATGGTTGATATTTGATATCTTGAAATATATGTACCCTTAAAAGCCTAAATACCAAACATATAAAGTATCTTGTATTAGCTCTGAGTTATTGAATACATTTCTGATTATTTTTCTGAAACAAATTAAGAATAATTTTGCATTTTTGTAGACCGTGATTATGGTCTATATGTATAATATGAGCTCATGTTAGGCGTGGATTGACTCAATATGTTACTTGTCACCACACTAGCATTTTAATCTTTCTTTCCAGCAAATTGAGACTTCTGCATGAACCCCAAAAAAGGAAAATAAATTCTATCTTGAATTGCATATTATTAGTGGCTCACGTTGGTGCAAGAATTTTGCATAGTGCCGATATTCAACCTTTTCTAAGTCAAAGTCTATCATTCTAGAGATGATAGGTTGCATGAACTAGCAAAGTAAATAGTGTAAGTAAAATAATATAGAGCATAATCACTCCCTAGAAAATACTTAGAAGTTAGAAGTAATGTTTTGAGGGTGTTCAAATACATTAGAGTAGAGGTCAACCATGGTTATCAAGGCGACTAGGTGACTTGAGGCGAAAGACTCCATGGATGCCTGAGGGGCCGCATGATGAACTTTTATTTCATCAGGCGTATGCCCCAAGCTAAGGGATTGCAGGAAATGGTCGAGGTGTAGTCATGGGCGTTTCTCAGTTAGTTTTTTATTTCGATCGATGTCTCCTGCTTCGGGTGGATCTTTCCCTCATAGAGTGGTGTGGAACAACGGTTTACCCTCTAAGGTCTCTTTCTTCCCGTGGACAGCGTCATTGGACAAAATCCTCACTGGGGGACCATATGAAGCAGCGAGGATGGAGTATGGCGAATAGATGTTTCATGTGCCTCAAAGCGGAGGAGACAGTGGACCATCTTTTAGTGCATTGCCCAGTGGCGTCGGAGGTGTGGAGCTGCTTCCTTTCCCGAGTGAGAGTGGAATGGGTGTTCCCTTCTTCCTTTTGTAATCTTCTTGACAGTTGGCTTTGGAGTCACGAAGCGGGAGTTCGGGAGAGGATTTGGGGAGCCCTCCCGGGGGCTATTTCTTGGATACTATGGAAAGAGAGAAACCGAAGAGTGTTTGACAGTCAAGCATCTCCCGTGCATAGGGTTTGTAATCGCATACGCTTGGTAGTTATGGAGTGGGTTGGGTTACATTGTACCAGGGAGGAAATCCAAAACTTTATGTAGAGTTGTTGGGGGAGGATTCATTCGGTTTAGCGTGGTCGGAGTTGAGTTTACTCTCTTGTAAACTTGGTGGCCTTTTTCTTTCTCTGTTCTTTCTCTTTCGTTTGAATAAAATGAGTTATTGATAAAAATAAAATAAAATATATGATGCATTTCCTTGAATAAGGGGCACTACAATTCATATAATTGCAAAATTTCCATTGTCAATATGCATTTTGATAAAACCATCCTTAGAAACAAATCTAGGAATAATAAAAGGTGATTTCAAGTGTTGGGAATAAAAAAAGTGAAGTCTACAATGACTATCGAAAAGGAGGAGACTTTGAGGGATAAAAAACAGAAAGAAATAACATTTTACATTGATAGCCGAACAAGACAAAGAGAGAGAGGGAGAGGAGGGAGAGAGTAGAATTGAATAAAAAATAGAAAATAGCCTAACAATTAATGTGACACCGAAGAAGGGAGAGAGAAGAGGGGGGGGGGGGGGAGAGGGAGAGGCCGTACCTCTTACTCTTCATTATTCTTTCTTCCTTCTTGATAATACTCAAGAAAAATAATAAAAACATATAATAAATAAAATAATTATGGGACATGCACTTATTTAAATTATAAAGACCCATTTACATGTGGGTTTATGAGAGTTTGGGGAGTCTTAAAAGGAATTTGGGGCATTGGAAGGCTTTGTTTTTGTTATTGGGTCGCCTGACCCAGATGTATTCTTGGTTGCCTAGGCGACACATTTAACAACAATGCAAAAAGCAGATGGGGACCAATTGGTCCACCCACAAACAGAGGGAGAAAGAGAGAAACCAATTGATCCACCCATTGAGCGAGAGAGATGATGGGTTAAAATGAGGGAAACAAAATTCACACCGTTCATCTCTTCTTTCTTCTTCAATCTGTAAATTTTTTTGTTGGATATACAAACCTTTACCATATTATATGGTAAAAGACATGAGAAGTATAAAAAATAGCATGCGTTTTTGTTTACCAAACTACCATATTCAAATAAAATAAATTTTACATCCTTAAAACATTTATATATATATATATATATATATATATAAATAAGATTTTTAATAATGATAGCCTAGGCGGCCAGTCGCCTGAGCCCAACAGAGTACCCGGTTGCCTAGGCGACGCCTTTAACAACTATGAGGTAAACCTAGAGATTGATTCTGTGTGCAAAATCAACGGGGTAAAATTATCAAAGCTATCCAATTATTGAGGGTTTAGATACCATCAGAGTGGATGCCAACCTAGAGATTCTTTGTGCCAAATCAAAGGGGTAAAAATGATAAAAATACTGTCCAATTTTGCATTTAACAACGCTCAGAAAAGTTATAGTGAGTTGTCGTAAGAAATTTTTATATTAGATCAGGTTGAAATATCATGTGATGGGGTATAACTTTAATATCCCATCGAATGGCGTTTTCCTCTAATACTTTTGCAGTACAAGTGTGGATATCATCTAGTTTGAAACATAATACTTCAAAAGCTATATTATGATCATAGAAATATTAATGTAAAAAAGTTTTATTAACCATGAAGGGCTTGATTGTGGGCCTGAAGTAGCACAGTCGAGTACAGTAGACAGTTTGGATGTGTTGGCAGTTCCACACATGCACACACACGTTTATACACATATGTATGTATACAAAGTAGATGTTTGTGTGTATGTATATATATATATATATATATAGACACAGACACGCGTGCACACTTACATATTTGTATATATATGCCAAGTAACTGGATTGTTCCTTTTATTGAATCCAGCTAGTTTTGTATAGTTTTGTTTTGTCACTCTTTTTTTTGGGTGACATTTTTCTTCTCTCTTTTTGTAATTTCTGGGATTCTTCACCTTTTGATGCAATTATCCTTTACGTATATATAAAAAAAAAAGAAAAAAAAGAAAAAACAACCGGATTAGTATCTTTGCCCTTTAGAACAATTAAACCCGGTTTTCAGGCTGACATATTCGGCAGGAATTAAGCTCAAATCAGAACCTATATATGTTGTGCAATGTGCAGACACAGATGCGTGTGTGCTAATTGTGCTAATTAACAAGATTAAAATCGACGTGCCAGATCTAATAATTTGAATATCAGCTTAAATCAGACCTGGTCTTAAAACACGTTTTCCAGCTGGTCATTTAACTCTAAATGGCTACTTTGCCAACACACTTGTGTTTTTGGTATCAAATATTGAAATTCTGGAGACAAAATGTCCTTAGAATTCGTTCATCATGCCCTTTAAAAAGCTATTACATAATCATGAAGTCAAAACATGCGAGTTGAACGGCTGGTGTAACGTATTGGAATGATATATATATATATATCAATACTATCAATTACTTAGTGAGTACCTAATTATAGGATAACCAGGGTTGAATCCACTGTAGATATCTACAGTTACAAGTTTGTTATTGTTTTCCACATATGACATTGTATAATGATACATTGTAAGATGTATTCCTTCTGTCTTTAGACGCTGAAAGCTTCCTATTGCAATTATGTGCCTTGTATGTTTTATCTTTTACATGTCCACTTTAAAAGCATATTATGTGTAAAATGCATAATTTCCTAAACTGTTTTCCTTCCCAGGTATACGAGGATTCTTTTTTAGATGAAGACAGCCTTGAGCATGATGGAGATGGGCAGTGGCCTTTCCATAATTTCTTTGAACAACTCATCGTTGATATGTTTGATCCCAGTAAGCATTTTGTATGATTCACCTCAGTTATGTCTTTTCATGGTTTACTATTAATCTTGTTAACTTTTCTTGTCAGTTTGGGAGGTACGGCATGGTTGTATCATGGCTCTAAGAGAAATTTTAACCCATCAAGGTGCTTCTGCTGGAGTATTTATGCCGGAATTGAGCTCGGAAAGTGCATGGTTTCTTGAATTTGAAGATAAAAGTAATTCAAATGCAGTGAAGAGAGAGAGGGAAATTGATCTGAATATACAAGTTGCAGTGGATGAGTCCGAGCCAAACGGCCCAAACCTGAAAAGACAGAAGTCTGAAGCATCATCTCCATCAATGAATACAACAGCCTCTGTGGACAAGGATATGAACCTTGATAACCACATAAAGGTTGAAGATAATGGATGGAATTTTACTGCTGGGCAGTTCAATAGTGGATTTAGTGCTAGTCCTGTTAAGATGGAGCCTGAATTTGATCTAGATGGCATTCAATTTCAATTTAAAGAGGTTGCTGATATGGCAGAGGTGAAGACTTCTTGCGAAGAGAAGAGCTCTATTGAGAAGATGGATATACTGGAGAATGTGCCTGAAAGTCGTGAATTGATGAAATTGGTCAAAATAACGAGGCTTTCATGGATTAAAAACTGGGAATTTCTTCAAGATTGTGCTGTTCGTTTCTTGTGTGTACTATCATTAGATCGGTATGCTTTTGGTTTTCATAGCTACATTTGGGGTTCATTTGTAATCTTTAGCTTGTTTGTTGGATCTCTTAGTTTATTTAGAAAGAGGACAGTGAAACATCTCTAAAGCCATTTCCTGGTATTAAGCAGACTCTTGTCTCTGCATCATACTTATTCTTTTTTGGTTTTATGCACTAAAATCCTGATGTATGTTAACAGGTCATTTCTCTTTGATGCGATTTTACTTTCAGTTAATCATGTTCTCTTTTGGTTTTTGCAGTTTTGGAGATTATGTATCTGACCAGGTTGTTGCTCCAGTGCGGGAAACTTGTGCACAAGCCCTAGGTGCTGTTCTTAAGTACATGCATCCTTTATTAGTTCATGAAACACTAAACATCTTGCTGCAAATGCAGGTAACTGTTATATAAGGACATAGTTATTTGTTCTAATATGGTATATTGGATCTTTCAAGGTTAACATTTTTATGTCTTTTATTTATTATTTTAATTGTAGTGCTTTCTGTTTTAATAGTTATTCCTATACTTTCAGTGTAGGCCAGAATGGGAAATTCGTCATGGGAGCCTTTTGGGTATCAAGTATTTGGTTGCTGTTCGAAAGGTATGATTCTTCACTTGTATTACTCTTTAAAGCTAATGCTAACGCTGCTGGAACTTCTGTGTTTTGCACTGTATGCTTCATATATGCATACATTACTTTTGATAGTTTTTGTACTGCTGATGTGTCAGCAACTTCCTTGAATTGTACAAAATGAGGAGCCTGCACAGAAACTCGGGACTGTGTAAACCACATTTTCTTATTGGCTTCTGTAGACACAATATTGAGAAATAGTTTTTATTACTTTTAGTGTTTAAAAGTAGGAATCTTTTCTAATTGCAGTCCTTAATGTTTGTATTCCCACATCTTGTCTGCTTCTTTATCTTTGATTATGATGTGCTGGCTTTTGTTTCCCGTTTGGCTTTCCAACAAAACTCTGTCCCGTAAAAGTGAGATTCTTGTAAGTATGTTCTCCCCTGGTTCTAATTTATGAATCCATGCAAATTGGAATTTTCCAGTTCACTCAATTATTAAGCTTCGAGTTCACGAGAAGTTTTGCTATTTACAAATGGGACATTTCACTGAAAAGTTCTAATGTGGTGTAATATTTGGCAGTTGGAGGGAGAAATAAGAGAATCCATTGACATTTTCAGTGAAACTTCAGAAGATGTCAAAAGAGACATGATTTACAAACAAACTAATAATATAAAACACAACAATGTACACTCATCCATATAGAACCGGCCATCTCGACATCGCCATCCCTATCTTGACCACGGGCAATAATGCTGCTGCTCCACATGGTTGCAGTATTGTGATGAACTTATAAGGACATAAGGTTATGGTATCTGGCCATATGCTAATGAACATAATGATGGTATTCAATGGCTGTAATGTGCACCAATGAGGGTATTGAGCTGCCACCATTGCCGTCAGAGATGGTCCATGTGCATCTGCATACCTTTATCCTGGGCTTTGTCTTTATATATATATATATATATCAACCACTATTCGAATCCTCAGTCAACGATTATCTATGTTAAAACTAAAGGAACTAGCTTAGCTTCCTCATACAGTTTCATTAAGACTGACAAAATAAAAGTTGTCCTTACAATCTTGCCCACTTAGCCTTATATAGAGAGTACATACATTGAATCTTGACAATTATGACTCTTAACAACCCATGGGCTATTCTTGACACATAGAAAATATGGCCAATTCTTTTCTAAGGTCTTTTTGAATTTCCAAGCATTGGAAACTCAAAAGACTCCCTTAACTAACAACCTTTACTAGAAAATATAAGACACTTTCCGAGATTCTTTTTTGACATTAGAAGTCCACTCTCAAGACTCTGGAATACTAGTGATATGAAACCTAACAATGTCGACTGAAATTTTACAAAACTTTTATATAAATTACCTAACTTCGGTTGACATGAACCAAAGTCGACTGATTTCATCTGTCTAGGTGATGCCTAGGTGATAAAAATAATTAAATTATTATATATATTAATTATACACACACACACACATATATATATATATATATATATATATATATATATATATATATATATATAATATTAATCTATATACATAACAATTTAAACCAAATAGGGTTGACACTTGACAATAATCTAGGCAAATTAACATTTAATGTTGTAAAGCTTGAATGTATGTCTTTTTTTACTAAATTGTTAGTTGACTTTTTGATGGAAATATTTTTGAAAACTGAAATATAAGATTTTTTTATGGACTTTTGGGTTTTAGTAATGTTTTGTAATAGTAGAATTTATAGTTACCAAGTACGGTTATAATACGGTAATGATCTGTTCGGGAAGTACAAGTGTTATACTGCAAAAAGACGGGAAAAGTACGGCAAAATTAAAAAAATAATTAATAATTATAAATTAATAAAGCATGATATTAACTAATAACAATCATTTAATACGAACGTAATTCGAGTATTGAATGAGTATTATACGGCGATGCGTGTATAATATGTCACACGAGTACGCAATTTCAAATGGCGATCCCTCAAAGTATTATATGGGTACTATACTGGTGTTTGGTAACTATGGTAGAATTTATGAAAATTTAAATTTGGAGAAATACCTTAGTATTTGCAAGTTGAAATTTTAACTAAGGCGCTAAAAAGCAGATTTTGTTCTTGAAATGGAAAGTTGACTTTTTATTCTTCAAGAATTTGGATCTAGGATAATTTTTATTGAATTTAAATGGGAGGTATAACCTTATTTTCATATAAATATCTTAAGTAAATGCAAGTAAAGTGTAAATGATATTTATATGTAACTAACTTAAGTAAATGAAATAAAGTGTAAATGATATTTATATGTAAATAGGCTTTAAAATTTTAAAACAGGATAACTGTAAAAGGGTCCAGGTGATTTCCACCCGCCTAAAGAGGCTCCTAGGCGGTGATAGTTCAAAACCGCCTAGGCGACGCCTTTATTACACTGATTGTTTTCTTCTCAAAAGCCCATTCTCTCTCATTTTTTTAAATGCATCAAATTCGTGCATATTCATATATTTTTAAGGATTCAAACTAGATTTGTCGATGATATTTGGGAAAATAGGAGAAAACTCAAATTTCACCCCAAACTTCAATGTTGTCATTTGGATTTTTATATGTCAATTAAATATACCCATTCTATAATTGTCGAATTATTCTTTTTTTGGGATAAATTTCAAAATTAATTAAATACATTTTTATTATACATAGTCTTTCATTTAAGAAATATGTGGGTTATATCTATGCGTTTGTACTTTGTATATTTATTAATTAGGGCAATTATTTTTTAACTTCTACAAGGTGGATATTTTTTCCTGCAAAATATTTAATTACTTTTATAAGAAGATATTTAAAATATTATAGTTAGTTATAAATTATATAATGATTAAGCAAGTGGTCTTGCTCATTTCTCATTATAATGAATGGGACCGTATGATTATAGCTATAGGTCTTGTTGATATGACACTACCAATAGTCTTGGTTAGTTGATTATGAGCAAGCCTATGAGTCTTTTTATATGATTGCAGGTATAGCTCATCGCTCTGATTACCCATAATTAAGGATGCTTGTGGGTTTTGATCCTCAAAGTAAGAGCAGTAAATTTGGGAGTATTCCAGTTGTTTCGAGAATTACATGTCTTGGGCTCAATACTTCCATTACCTAGAGCAACAGTTTCGTGAACTCGCTTGTCGAAACACAAATGATGACCTTGTGCCACATCAAAGCTTTATGTAGTTATGAGTCTGACTCATGATTTGAGAGTTTCTGAGTGCTATCTTGTGATTTACCTCCTTTTATAATGTATTATCATATAAAACTCATTTATGTGCACATTTAGCTTTACATTTTCAGGCAGCTTATGCTACTTCTCACGATTCTTGTACTTGATACTATATATGTAGTAATAATTTATTAATGTGTATTTATACGTAGTTATCGCAATCTGAATCTCAAATCGAATGAGATTTACCAAATTAAGATTTGCATATGCGATTTGAATCGTTTTGCCTGGGATTTGATTCAAATCGTATGATTATTTTGTTTGTTCTTAGCTTATTTTGTTTAAAAGAAGTTTTATGCAAGGTATCCAAGTTTTCTCTTGTATATCAAAGCGTTCCTTAATGTATCTTAAATTTTTTTTAGCTTATTTTGTTTAGAAGAAGTTTTATGCAAGGTATCCAAGTTTTCCCTTGTATATCAAAGCGTTCCTTAGTGTATCTTAAATTTTTTTAGCATTTTTTGCTGCCTATCCATGATATGTATCCTAACATTGCCTTTGATACGTCCTTAGATACTGATACTTTGAATCATGGTTCTAGGATAACAACCTATTCTTTTTGTGGGCCCACTTGCTTAGATGAGATGTGCACCTTGTAGGCCTCACCAGGATTGCATCATACCTAATCTCATTTTTATTTCACTTGTATTTTTCTTATAGATTTCTGACAAAGGATCATAGATCGTTGGAAAATCTAATATATTCTTTTATCCCGTGCACTTAATGTCCTAGAGCTCTTGTTTTGTAAGGATAGAAAAGTATTTATGGAAAATTTTCTTTTACTCTATCTTTGACATACATTAGAATTAGATCTATGTATATTAGTATATGGGCATGGAGGATCTACAAATTTCAGGGCCTTGCTTTTCACTGGAATTTTTTATTTTTTATATAATTTGTTTAAGAAACATTTTCTGTAAAAACACTCTAATTCCATATCATAGCGCCATTGGGCAAGATGGCGACGAGAATTCCATGGACACAAGGGAACTTAAGTATACGCATACTAGGTCTAGCTCTATTTTACATTGCCTGTATGTGTGTGCATTTATGATGATTAAGTTATTATTACTATAAGTAATTATGACTCTATAAATTATGTTTTAGTGCATATACATGATTATCTGACTTGTTTATTAACTTAAATAGTTTTGAAGGTGATATTATTATTTCAAAGTACTTTGTTGTGGGTTAGCAACTTTTGTTGCATTGACGTGAGTTTTCAAATGCGCTATCTAAAATCTTATGCATTTTCCTGAACTTTCTTCGGTTCCTATGCATTTTCATATGGTGTATATTAGCTATAAGTGATTGATACAATGACTTGTACCTTTACACAAATGATAAGTATTGGTGTTTGTGAGTTGTCACCACCTTATCACGACATGCATTACTTTTTCTAGGGTTGTCTGACAAGTCACTTAGAATGTCCAACACCAACCATGATATATGGTTTCACAACTTGTGGGTAATACTAATAGCCTAATTTCGACAAGTAGTACCATGACTTATAAATAAACTAGAAACATCAATGCACTAACTTAGATGTATTTAATAACGATGATCTGGCAACACAAGGGTTTATAATGATGTTTCTCTTTGAAGAAAAGGGTTGTATATGTTGGGTTTACACAATGGTTTAAAACTTCGACTTTGCAGGTAATTTGCATGTTAGATATGGAATTAATTTGCGAAAGTTAGATAATTCGCAATAAATTTCTGGATATTTCGCTTTCAATTTTCCCCAAAGCCAAAGTATTGGAGAAATATAGGAAAAATACAAAATTTTTTTGTTGAAATTTCAGGAAAATTATGTAAATATACACTTAGGGAGAAAAAAATGCAAAAAATAAAATGTAATTATGTAGGATATGTATTTGGAATGGAAAAAGTCAAGCTCTGGCCTTGGTGCATCATATTTCATGTATGAAAATTGACAAGTACAACCATTCACATAATCACAAGACAATTATGTAAAACAATTAATACCTTAAGTAGAATTTTGCGGACTCTCGAATTAATGATTATACAGCCGAATTCTGTTGAATTTTCAAACCATGAGTTCGAGGATTTCAAAAAACTTCAGACACTGCATAACTAGATTGCTAGAGCCCTCAATTTTCTCACTCCTTATCATCTTATACGTGCAGACTCAATTGTCGAAGCTAATGTAGATGCTCTTTTATTGAGCTCTTAACTTTAGTAGGACACGTTGGGTAGGGTTTCACATTACGGTAATCATCGACTAAATGTTCCTTCGGCTAGGTCAACCAACCACCTCTTAAGTCTTGACACTGCCTCTGCAATGTTTACATTTCGTTCCACATAGGTTCCCTTCAACTAGGTAGTGATGTTGCCATCCAATATCATTTGGCTGGGTAGGGTTTCACATTATGGTAATCATCGACTAAATGTTCCTTCGACTAGGTCAACCAAACCACCTCTTAAGTCTTAACACTGCCTCTGCAATGTTTGTATTGAATGGGAATTTTAATATTGTTGTTTCTAATGTATAATTAATTTTTCAAATCTTGAAATATAATGAAAAACTAAACTAATTAAAAATTTAATTAGACTTTTCAATTTTTTTTCTTGTCAATCGTTAGATCGGCTAGACATACATTACGTACTAAATTTACACTTAGTATGGAGTACCAATCATTGTTTTATAATAAAAAAAGATTTATGTTGCTTCTTTTTTTTTAACTGTCTGTATGTTGTGTATTTTTTTAGGTATCTTCCTTTTTGATTAGTGATTTTGTATGGCTGTTTTTTTTCTCTTTACGATCTGTATTAGTTTAATAACCACCTAAAAATCATTTCTCTTGTCATCTATTCCTTTGAAATTAATCTGACATTAACACCAAATATGGAGTACCAATCATTGTTTTGTAACAAAAATAAGATTTATGCTGCTCTTTTTTTTTTCCTGTCTGTATGTTGTGTGAATTTTTTTAGGTATCTTCCTTTTTGACCAGTGATTTTGTATGGCTGGTTTTTTTCTCTTTACGGTCTTTATTAATTTATTAATCACTTTATGATCATTTCTCTCATAATCTATTTCATTGAAATTAATCTAATATGTTAAAATCTTAATCGTTTGTCAAGTTCTAGTATTTATGTGTTTAATTAATACCCGTCTTTTAATGTTGACCTTGTAAGATAGGATTACACTGATATTTGGGTTTAAGCCTCCTCTATTTTTGTGGTGTCTGCTTCTGTCTCCCACTACAATGTTTCTTTTATTTTCCATCAGGAAATGCTTCATGATTTGCTTGGCCGTGTTCTCCCTGCATGTAAAGCGGGGCTGGAGGATCCTGATGATGATGTTAGAGCAGTTGCTGCAGAGGCTTTACTACCCACTGCAGCATCTATAGTTTCTCAAAATGGTCAAACACTGCATTCCATTGTTATGCTACTTTGGGATATTTTGCTTGACCTGGATGATCTAAGTCCATCCACTAGCAGGTATGCTTCTATACTTGTTTGCTACCGTTCTCCCTCTTTTTTTTGAATTTAGTCTAATATATTATACATTCACACACACACACACACACACACACACACACACACACACACACACACACACACACAGTGGAATATTTAGTTTAGTTTGGTTTAGTTTTTTTTTAAATGTTGAGCAATAGCACTTCAACAATTGGATTTAGCGTATCTTTAAATTTTCCCTAATCAGTAATCATGCCATTTAAGATATGAGGGATAATGAATTTTTACTCCATAAATTTTGGTTATTATTATTGTTGCACTAGTCTAATGTCATCTATGTAGAAAGTTTTGTGGCCCCTTAAGGAGAGTACTCGAAGGATCATGAAAATTGCTCGTTAATTCTGTAGCAAGTTTATTTTGGATGTTTTCTAAGATCAGAAAGAACTGCTATAATAACTATTGCGTGCATTTCATTCTCTTTGATCTTTTCTTTGATTGCTTTTTATGAAGTTGCACCGGGAGCATCTATTTGACCTAAAGAAGTTGTCCGTCAACATATAATGAAAGTGGAAAAATATTCTTTCTTTTAGTTAACCCCCAATCAAGAATGTAATTAACCGTCTCTCCGATTGTCTTTGTGAAACAATCGGGAGGCGAGGAGGAAGATAGTCCGCACCTATCCAATAGAGGCTTGGTAGTCTGTTTTAAAAAGAGGAATGTAAAGAAGAATATCCATAATCCATGCCCAAAATCCTATCTAGATCAAATGGAACTTTGAATCGTGACACTGCATTATCTTGGAATCTCATATCGAGACTTCTTATCTTAACATGAGCTTATAAGGCATGCTAAAGCATGAACTCAAAAATTTCTTAAATAAATGTAACAATCTCATGATGTAGTATAAATGAACCATAAGCAATTGAAAATCCTGAACCATCATTCTATAATTATCTTATTACAATCTCTTAAAACTCGAAGTTTGATAATGTAAAACTCAGCAATATGGATATCTATCAAGATGATTCTCTTTTTCCACCATTCCACGTAATCACCTTTTGTTTTCTCAAGATATTCTTCCTCCTCCCATGGTTCAACTACGAACTTGGAGTCTACACCTGTCGACATAAAACATATTGGCCGAGCACATGCGGCCCACTAGACATAAAATTCTAGCTAACAATTTCATAAACAATAACATATTCATGCTTATCATAGCTTAATCTTAACATATCATACATGCTTAAATCAGAGTACGGAGACATGTGAGCATATCATCTTACTTGAATTATGAGCATCTTATCTTACTTAACTTGTTAGCAACAACTTGCTTACACTTGTGAAATAACTTAAAATAATTGAACACTTGTATAGGTGAAGATGCTACGATACATTATTCATACTGAGTAACCAACGATTGCACCCGTAAATGTGCTTAGGATTCTTGCAAGCCAGATAACTAGTACCCATAATCTACTTGTGAGCCAGGTATTATGTACCCTTGATTTCCTAGATTTGTTAGCTAGGTATTAACATCCTTGAGTAATAGGTACAGATATCCTTATGATCTTAGACAATGTTGGTACTCGTAACTTGTGAAAACTCATCGTACATTCATACTTACATACTTGTGAGCTTACATGTGAGATATCTTGCGAGACTTGTGAGTATACTTATGAGCTTGTAAATTAATGTGACTAATCATACTTGTGAGTGAAAAGTTGTGGTTAACTTTCATCTAGGTTACCCCTTAGAATCCTATCTTACACCATCGAAACCCCACCATAGCGTCCGATACCACCATGGTAAAGAATCTAGGCCAGAAGATCATCATCTAAGGTGTTGGCCTATCCAAAATTTAACTACATCATAAATACATACATACTTACAACATATGTTATGAGATCATGGCATATTATTCATGAACCTTAAAGAAAATCATCGTGATTATGCTTGTAAATCATCACACCATAGTAATCTCATCAACCATTCATCATAGAACTTACATACATGAACTTGTTATCAACCCTAATCTATATTTGTGTCGTAATTACCCATTCTTAATTTTGACTATTGATCACACCATTAATAAATTGAACAATTCATATCATCTGTTCTTGAATCACATGCTTATTCTTGAATCAATGACTAGGAAATTGATAACTAAGGAGATTATAACTACCTTATTCGATGATGAATCTGCGATCAAAGCCCGGAAACCAGGGGTCTATCGGGCAACAACGCCTTTGATCAACGATCTCTCCTTCTCCTTCAAGATTTCTGCTTCTTCCTTCAAGCAAAAGTTCTCTCAAACCCTAGGTTTTCATTTCCTTGAAGTTCTAAAGCTCTTAGATTAGGTAAGAAACCCTAATCCAATAAATAATACCTATTCATAGGCTTAGAGTCCTAATTCTTGCAACTTTCTATTTTTTCCCGATTTCTATGCAATCCGTTTGAACGGTTTAAGTGGCCGTTCGAATGGTTTTCATTCTGGAATTGGTTTTATTGTTCCGATTGAAACTGTTCGAACGCGTTCAAACGCCTTGAATTTCCATTTGAACCCATTCGAATGAAATTCCCTGTTTTCCTATTTTCTTCGTTTCTTTTCTTCTTCCTTTAAACATGCTATGTCATTAATTAGCATAGAAATAAGAACATACATCACATACTTACACGAATATCGATAAATAAAGTTCAGGTGTCTACGATCTAGATAATAGATCTTTCCCAACTGGCTAACCATCCTTCCCTTGCGCTGATCCCGAATAACACCGTCAAAAGATGACACGACGTCTCAACTAAGGTGCAAAGCCGCTTTACTGAGTTTATGAAGTGAAGGAGCGGAGACATTGTAGAATGGGGGAAGAGGGTTGTTGCTTATGGATGAAAAGAAGAGGAAGAGGAAGATTCTAATTTCTGAAATTAGGATTAATTTTAGGCTTGTAGCATTACAATTACTTAAGGACTGTTTTAAATTTGTAAGATTGCAGTAGAATTGTTTAAAGTAGAAATTATTTTGCAATATAAATTTTTTATCTATGTTTGATTATATATATATATACTTCTGAGTCAGTCGAGTCGAGTTTTTTTTCGAGTTACTTAACCCGGCTAACTTTCGAGTCAAGTTGAATTTCGAGTTTTTGAACTATGACAAAATAGGAAGAAGAAAAAGAATAGAAAGAGGATGAAAAGAAAAGAGGAAAAGAATGATTAAAGAGATTGTGATTTTGCTTCTCTATTCTCCTTTATTTATTATTACTTACTTGGGAAATTATATATTTACCCTTATGTGTATTACACGTACTAGACACGGTATGCGTAATACACATGGTATCGCTAATAACATGAAATACAATAAATACCCCTGTTAACACTCCCCCTCTAGATGGTGTGTAGATATTTATCATGCCCATGTTGCCTAACATTTTAAGTAGCCGAGCATTGCTAACTGCCTTGGTAAGAACATCTGCTAGTTAATAATTTGTCTTCATATACAGAGTGCACACTTTGCCTCAGATGATTTGTTCCTTGATAAAGTGACGATCTATCTCAATGTGTTTGGTTCTATCGTGTAACACTGGGTTATGAGCTATATTGATTGTTGCCTTGTTGTTACAGTATAAATTCATAGGTTATTAAACTAGAAATCCCAACTCCTGAATGAGGATCTTTTGCCACATTAACTCACATATATCACTTGCCATCGTTCAAAACTCTTCCTATGCACTCGAGCAAACAACGGAGCAACCATCGCTTGTTTTTTGCTGTGTCATGTGACCAAATTTCCCCTAATAAATGTAATGTAACCAGAGGTTGATTTTCTGTCATCTTTAGCACCTACCCAGTCTGCATTTGTATAGGCCTCAACTTGTATATATCCATGTCTTCTGAATAAGAGTCCCTTATCTGAAGATGACTTGAGATACCTTAAAATCCTGTATGCTACTTCTAAGTGTGGACTTGGGTGCATGCCTAAACCTACTCACTATACTCACAACATAGGCAATATCAGGCCTCTCATCCACTTTGTGATACTGTTCAATTGGGGTGTCAGCCAGTTTGACCCCAAATTTCTGGTTTCTTGTAAGAGATCTAGGATGTACTTTATTTGAGATTTAAAAATACCATCACGAAATCTAGCAACCTCTATTCCTAAGAAGTATTTAAGAAGACTTACGTCCTTGATCTCAAACTCACTTGCTAAATACTTCTTCAGTTGTTCAATCTCTGTCATGTTGCTTTCTGTGACAATTATACATATACGATAAGAATTGTAGTGTCATCCTTGGTGCACCTGTCAAATAAGGTATGATCAACCTGACTTTGTGAGTATCCCCCACTTCTTTACAGCACCACTGAACATATCAAACCAAGCCTCGAGAGATTGCTTTAAGCCATATGACAAAGGTATTAAACTTCGGTTTCAGTATAAACTTTGGTCGCTAAGGAGGTTGACATGTTTCGAGGAAGTTTAAGGAAGTCTAAAGAAGTTATGTAAGAATTAAAGAAGTCTAGGAAATATTGAAAATCTAAGATGAAACTTTAGAGATTCAATACTTAAGCATAAATACACAATGATTATCCATGTTAATTGTTTTAACATTGAAAATTGTTTCACCATTTTATTAATCCATGTTCAAACACTTTTTTTTTCCTGTTTCAATCGAAGTTTACCACGAAGTCTAGTATTTGTATAGTACAAGTGCATTTCACTTTAGACACCAAGAAAGTCGACAATCCGGCGGAAGTTGACTGAATTGAGTCGATTTTTGACACCATGCATATAATGCCTTCTTCAGCTTGCACAATATCTTCTTTTCACTCTCTTCAAGGTGAAATCCGAAAGAAGTAGGCATAAACTTCTTCCTTCAAAGTACCATGGAGAAAAGCATTTTTGAAATCGAGTTGGTAATGTGACAACGATTGATTTGCTGCCAATGATAAGATTACACGAATTGAATTCATCTTTGCTATCGGGGCAAATTTCTCCTGGTAGTCAATTCCATAAGTTTGAGTATAACCCTTGATTACCAACCTTGCCTTCTACCTCTCAATTGATCCATTTAACTGTGAACACCCATTTACACCCACAAGAGTTTTTCCTTAAGAGATCTACCATTTCCCAAGTATTATTTCCGTCTAGCGCATTCATCTCTTCTACCATTGTTTCCCTCCACATTGGTTGTTTTAGAGCATCAGTGACAGACGATTTAATGAAAATAAATTATAGTGAAGACAAACGACTTTTAAGACGGAGACAACGCTTTGTAGGATACAAAGTTAGCAATAAGATGTTGAGTTCACGACCTCTTACCCTTCCTGAGAGTTATAGAAATATTAGATTCATCAACAGTGGAGGCAAAAAAAAAGTACTTATAGGTCGGGTAAACCGGGATCATCCGAGGAGATGATTTGGTTTGAGTTCGTGTTTGCTTTCACCAATCTTTGGTAGACTTGAATCTCCTCCTGTTTTTAACATTCTTCTCTTAAGCAGCAGTAACAGAGTCATCACGAGTCAATGATGGGGGAGATGGAACCGGAATTGACAATGTAATCCTTCTCTCTACACATTCTCCCCAAGACGAGAGAAAGGATTAGAATAGAAGTGAACAAACTCAAATAATGTAACATTTATGGATTTAAATTTCTTTGAAAAGGAAGATGAGAACATTAGTATCCTTTATAATGAGATGAATACCCAAGGAAGATACACTTAAGAGCCTTGGGGCCCAACCCCCAAAATATGCACATAACAAATACAAACAAATACTTTGGGGGGAGTCCGAAACAAAGAACTCTCAAGTTTTAAAGCCGTGAGGGAGACTGAAAGTACAAAACACGAGAAGGGAATCAATTAGTATTGATGTTCTATCCCATTTGTAGTCTAATATTCTGTCAACCCCCAACATATATATTTTCCCTCTTGATTATATTGAAGAATTTTGATCATTTTTTCAAATTGTGTTTGAATTAATGCATGAAATTATTTGAAACTAGTATATCTCTCATCTTTTGATTTCATTAGATAAATCTATGTATATTTAGAATAATCATCAACAAAACTCACAAAATATCGATAACCAGAGATAGAGAGAGGTAATAGGTGAAGGTCCCCAAATATCGGTATGAATTATATCAAACACATCAGAAGTTTTATTAAGACTAGGAGAAAAAGAAGCATGATGATGATGCTTTGCAAGTTCACACTTTACAACAAAGATAAAATATACTAATATAGGGAGAGAAGCAAACAAGTCTGGAAACATAATCTTTTAGTACTGAAAAGAAACATAACCAAGACTATGACACTACAATACTACACTACTATAAGATTGAAATCTCGAGGAACACTGGGAATCACATCCAACAAATAGAGACCAGCGACTTCACGGCTCGTACCAATCGTCTTCCTAGTTACCAAGTCCTGAAAAATACAGTAAGAAGGGAAGACAGTGACACTACAATTCAGTTTGTTTGTCAGAGAACTATCCCAAATAAGATTTGCTGCAAAATCAGGAATATGGAATACATAAGCTAAAGACAAGTGAGAATGAAGATTGACATCTCCCTTTCCAGCAACAAAAGAGAGGGTGCTACCTGCAGTTCAGACTTTATCTCGAGCAGAACAAACAAAATAAGTAGAAAACAAAGAGGACATACCAGTCATATGCTCAGAAGCACTTGAGTCAATTATCTAGGAAGAACTCAAAAAAATAGACACATGGTGAGTAGAACCAACAATACCTGACTAAGCAAAAGTGGAGGTGGAGGTAGCAGATGGGCCATCTAGCTGGCCATGAAGTACCGAATGTTCTATATTTTATCCTTAGAGACAGATCAAATCCTTTTTAGCAAAAATATTTGTGAGGTTTCCGGAGGTGCCCGAATGTTCTATATTTCATCCGAAGAGCCGAAGAGGAGAGAATCGTACCAATAACATCTCCTGTAGAGGCATTATGAGTAGTGGAGGAACTTGGCTTGTTGAACTTCTGGGGTCGACCAACCAAATTCCAACTTTTTGTGTGTGCCTGCATCCACAGTGATTACACTTTAATTTATTACGATCTTTAGGGTGAACATAGTTCCTTTGCGGTTGTCTGGGCCTATTTCTATTATCTATTTGTCCCACTGTGGAAGAGGCCAGGGGAGACCTCTCATTACTCATAACAGGTGTCATGGTAGTTTTCTGCTTGCTTCACTCTGGACAGAGGGAAATAGATCAATTGGTCCACCCATTGAGTGAGGGAGAGGACATGTTACATTAGGGAAACATACTTGAACCGTTCGTCTCTTTTTCTTCTTCTATCTACAAATCGTTTTTTTTTTTTTTTGGATATACAAACTCTTAACATATTATATGGTAAAAGGCATTAGAAGATATGAAATAACATTCTTTTTTGTTTACCAAACTACAATATTTAAATAAAATAGAATTTGATATCCTTAAATAATAACAATATTCCTTGTATCAAAATTATAATAATAACCGCCTAGGCGGCCAATCGCCTAAGGCGACACCTTTGACAACTATGGGTGGGTTAATTGCGGCTTTTTTTAATGGAATAACTAATAAGGGTTTATGCCTTATGGTGATGGTGATTCCCTTTTTTCCTTTTGGGGAGGGGGGGGGGGGGGGGGGGGGGGGGATAAGGCTATTCAGTGTTCTAAATATCGGCAATATATCGCCGATATTTTTCGGTATCGCCCCTTGCCGATACATCTACACCGTGTAAGAAGTTTTTTACATGATGTCAGGAGTTATTGCCGATATCGACGAAATATCGCCGATAACTCACCGATATAGACCAAAAGCCTTGGAATCATTTTTCACCTTTGTTTTGCAGATGTGTAGCATCCATCCAAAAAAAAAAAAAGGAAATTGTGGATTGAAATTAGTCATCAGTCCCGTTATGTACCCAAGAAAGAAGAAGAAAAGAAGAAGGAAGAAGAGGCAAAAGGACTGAAATCAGTCCCCACTCTCCCATTACAGACCTAAGAAAGAAAAGAAGAAGACAAGAAGAAGAAGAGCAAGAGGTACATACCTGTAGCATTCGCCGATAGCAAAGCCAAACTTGAGCTCTGCGTGACTGCGTCTCCTCTGTTGTTTGCTCTTTTTTTCTTGTATTTTGGTTTGAACAATATGCCTTGATCGAATGAGAGACTCTTAAGTATTAACCCTAACAAGGGTAATACTAGGGTCACTCTTGTTCTCTTGACACTTTAATGTTTTAACCTTAACAAAGGTAATGCTAGGGTCACTCCTATTCTCTTGGCTCTTAAGTGTTTTAACCTTAACAAGGGTAATGCTAGGGTCACTCTTAAGACTTTCATCATTGTTATAAAAATGACTATTATACCCTTTAGGTATTTCATAACCTCACAAAGCCCCCTTTAACTAGCCTTGAACCGTGGTTAACAAGTTTTAACCCTTGTGATTAATTTTTTTTTCTAAAAACTAAGGTTAAATGTTTTAACTTTTAAGCCTTTAATCCCAAGAGTTAGTGGATCTTAACCAAAGTTAAAGGGGTGTCCCCTCTTAACTCCCTTTAACTGTGGTTAAGATTCCCTAACCTTTAAGGTTAAAGCATCTAGATTTAATTTTTAAATTTTTTTTAAAATTAAATGTGTCACCTTGTAATTCCCTTTAACCGTGATTAAGATTCATTAAGCTTTAGGGTTAAAACGTCTGACCTTGGTTTTTAGATTTTTTAAAATTAACATGTCCCCCTTTAACTATGGCTAATATTTATAACCCTTAAATTAAAGCATCTAATCTTGACTTTTATAATTTTTTAAAATACAATGTTCCCTTTTAACTCCCTATAACTAGGGTTAACATTTACTAACCTTTAGGAATAACCGAATAAAGCATCTAACATTGGTTTTCATATTTTTTAAAAATATTTTTAGTACAAAAAATTTCTAAAAATGATGTGTCATGAATCAATCTTACATTATCGTCACTCGTCAGTGCACATCTTTGTTCTCTTCTCATTGCATCCCTTATGTAAATTGTTATTTTTTAAAATATTTTTATTGTCAAAGGTGTGTTAACATCTATTTTAACATTTTCTGACGTCACATTGCAAAATTCGACATTTTGCATCCCCTTTTGCCATTTTTTTCAAAAATCACCGATAAACGATATATCTACCGATATATCTTTTTTCCGTGGCTCGACATGTTGAGCGATATCGACATTTAGAACCTTGGGGCTATTAGAGAACATATGTGCAAAGATCTTTCCTTTTCCTTGTTTCTTTTCGTATTTTAAACTTGCTTTGTCATCTTGGTCTGCTTTTTATTTATTGTTAAGGCGTTTCTTTGTGTAATTTCTGTTTTCTAGTTGCTGGTTCGATTTGTTTGCATCATAAAATTTACTTTCTCATCTTGAGCTACATCATCTATAAATATAATCTATTTGGTAGGCTATGAATGATGTTATAATAAGCCTAAAGTATATACTGGAACCTTTTCTTAAAGTTGGTCTTTTGTGTTGCAGTGTAATGAATTTGTTGGCAGAAATCTATTCTCAGGAAGACATGATTCCTAAGATGTTTGGAGCGTTGACATTGAAAGAGAAACATGAATTGGATCTTAATGAAATAATTCAGCTTGATGATCATGGAGGAGAACTCAAATATGAGGAAAATCCTTATATATTATCAACATTGGCCCCACGATTATGGCCATTCATGAGGCATAATATCACATCAGTTCGTCATGCTGCTATGCGCACTTTGGTAAACATTTACATGCGCCTTTACATGGTTGTCCTTATCCAAACATTAATTGCTTAACTATACTCATTTCCTTTTATATTTTCATCTGTTAAAGGCTTAAAGCTACCAAGTCAACTTGATCAACATAATTAGTTACTATTTGTGCACAATCTTTGGTGCTCTCTTTGTATGTGCATAAGAAATAAAGTTATATTTTATATTATTGTCTGGGGGTATGCGAGTCCTTCCATGCTTATGCCAGTCTGCTTGAGTTTTTGGGTTCCCACCTGTCTCTTCCTTTTTCATGTCTTGCCTGTGTCAATTTTTTTCCCCTTCTCCCTCCCTTTCTTTATCAATATTTGTGCGTTCATAACTGCATAAATTTTGCTGCATACCAAATTTTATTTCTGCTTCTATAAATTACAGTATATGTGTATATATTGAAATAAACTCTACTCTATTGTTGAATCACAAACGAATTTCTTTTGTAGGAACGGTTGCTTGAAACTGCATGTAAGAGGAACTCCTCTGAGCCTCCAGCTACTTCGTTCTGGCCTTCTTTAATTTTGGGTGATACCTTTAGAATTGTTTTTCAAAGCTTGCTCCTGGAGTCAAATGAGGAAATTTTGAAATGCTCAGAGAGGGTTTGGAGGCTCCTACTTCAGGTTTTTTCGTCGGACACCCCATGCATAACTTTATAAAAACCGCAGTTGCTTCCTTTTCTCCTTCCTGAAAACCGTCATATATTAAAAGGCCAAAACAAAAAAAGGAAAAATGAAGAAACCAGGACCCTTTTATTGGAGTTTACAAGATGACAGTCACACACACACACACACATATATATATCAATGTTTTAAAACGCTAAGGCGTGAGGCGAGGCGTTCCACTTGTCTAAGGCGGGAGGAGCAGGCCTTATGGGATTTTGATTTCTTAGTAATTAAATAATCCAAAAATAATTAAATGAAGGAACAATTAAAATGGATCTTTCACCATAAATAATCTAGTGAATGATTCATTCTGTATTTTGGAAGCTTCATTAACCCTTAACCCCCATCGCATCACTTCACCAATTAATTACTAAAAAAAGGTAAGTAGCTCTCTATCTCTCTGATCACGGTGAGAGTGACCTAGATTATGAACTAAATTTATAAGAGAGAGAGAGAGTGAATGGCTAGAATCTGTGACCTGGATCAACCTGCCGCATATCGTTTTGATCACACTGTCATGATTCATTGACCACATGGGTTCCTTTCTCCTTAGAACTCAAGGATAGAGAGGTAACCTTACTTGAACAGGTCTGTTCTATAGGCTCGTACCTCTGTATCCTTGAGTTGTAAGGAGACGGGAACCTATGCCTGATCGAGGAATCATGACTGTGCGATTATCTCCAAAAAGTGGCACTTTCGGTCTATTATTGCTAGCGTAAGTAAGCAGCATCGGGTATCTAATTCCTCAATTTTTCTTGTCTTAATAAAAGTAATCCCAGGGAATGTTATTTAGTGGCCCATCAATTAGCTACCAGGGTGGGTCTGTCGTTGGTTCAGAAAGAGGGAGAGGGATGACAATTGTAGACCTCAATAGAGAAAAAAGGATAGAGATACACAGTGCGCAGGCCTTTCCAGAAGAAAGAATAAAAAATAGTGGGAGAGGGAAGAAAAGGTGGCATACCTGGTTGGCTGGGTCTCTTCTTCCCTCTTCCTTTATTCTTCTCTCCCTCTTTTCTGCTGTTTGGTCTGTCATTTCTCAAAACAATGTGGAGCGTTGGGGTTTTAAAGGATGAGAGAGAGTAGAAACCGAGAAAGTCTAGAAGGGTTTGACTTTTGACAGACCAAAGACCAAAACGAAAAGGAACTTACCTCTTTAAAATTTAAAAAATCTAAAAAGGGTGTACATCTCAAAAAGCCAACAAAGCGTACACTACAAACAAAAAACATTACTATAGAGTGATGCGTATGCTTTTATAAAGCCTTTTTATCTGGGGGCGTGCGCCTCAATACCTTTTACACCATTTAGTAACGCTATGGGGCGTTTTGTGCACGCTACGCTATGTGGTGCGCCTCAAGGCGTACGTTACCTTAGCTTATAAAAAAAATGATATATATATATATGTGTGTGTGTGTGTGTGTGTGTGTGTGTGTCCTAGAATTACCTCGGTTTGCTAGTTCAGCAGCCATGAAGTTTCCTTCCCTATGAATCTGAATGATGCAACCTATGGCTAATGTCAACTATTTTTTTGTTTCCACCTTTTTTGGTTCTCGTATTCTTGACTGAGCCAGTGTCCTTTGCCGGATTTGGAAGTTGCTGCTAGATCGTATGTCTCTTCTTGGATAGAACTTGCCACTACTCCATATGGTTCACCCTTGGACGCTACAAAACTGTTTTGGCCAGTGGCTCTTCCTCGGAAAAGTCATTTTAGAGCTGCTGCTAAGATGAGAGCTGTGAAGCTAGAGAATGGTTGCTATAGAAACTTTGGCTTGGATTCTGCAAAAGTAACTCTTTCGCAGGAAAGACATGGAGATGTTTCCACGAATTTCGTTAAGATAGTAGTTGGTGCAGATGGTGAAAAGTCAGTCACTCATACACGCGTTGTTACAGCTGCAGCATTGGGCATTTTTGCATCTAAGTTGCCTGAGAGTTCTCTGCAATTTGTAATTGGTCCATTATGGAAGAGCCTAACCTCTTTATCAGGGGTTCAGCGACAGGTAGCTCTACACATGTCTACAGTTTCTTAGAATATTTGGCACTTATTGAATTTTCCATTGCTTAATGTATTTTTTGATAAGTGAATCATCTATCGCTTGTTCACTTCTGGATTGGTTGCTTTATATCTCAGGTGGCTTCCATGGTTCTTGTTGCTTGGTTTAAAGAGATTAGAAGTAGAGGCCTCTCAAAACATGGAATTATGTCAGGCTTTGTCGATCATTTAAGACTGTGGTTGTTGGATTTGTTAGCTTGTGCTGATCCTGCATTTCCTACAAAAGATTCAGTTCTTCCTTATTCTGAGCTTTCAAGAACTTACATTAAGATGCGTAGTGAGGCCAGTCTGTTGTTACATGCAGTTGAATCCTCTGGCATGTTTAAGACTATGTTGTCAACTACCAAAATTGACCTGGAAACCTTGAGTGTTGATGATGCAATCAATTTTGGATCGAAACTTTCACTGCCAAGTAACCATTCTACTGGGGAGGAAACCATGGAAAGACACATTCTTGATGATTTAGACTCATCTAAGCAACGACTTTTGACAACTTCAGGCTATTTAAAATGTGTTCAGGTATGCTCTTAAGCCTTTATTCTGTTTCAGACAACAATATGCATTCTTGTTATTGTACTGCTACAAGCCCATGAATTTAGAATACAAAATTGAAACTCAATTATGTTTGTCAGTATGGATCACTTGCACCATAGGAGCTGCACAATTTACTTGGTCAATTCTGTACTACTTATATTGGTGTAATGTCCTAATTAAAAAAGGGGCTAATATTGATGCTGTATCTTATCTGAGGGGCTAATAGTGATGCAGTATCTCATCTGTTTTTGGAAGTGCTTTTTGCATTTTGTTTTAGGTATCACTGTAATCTTGCAGTTTTGTTGGGAGGTGCCAAAGGTTTCACCCTTTTTCTCATATACACACCATTTCTTGTTTCGGAACAATCTGCAGGGCAATTTGCATGTTACTGTTTCAGCCTTAGCTGCAGCTGCAGTTGTCTGGATGTCTGATCTCCCTTCTAGACTTAATCCAATTATTTTGCCTCTGATGGCCTCTATAAAAAGGGAGCAGGTAATAATTTAGAAGTTAGTATTCTCTCTCTCTATCTCTCTCTCTCTCACACACACACTTATTTTGGTTCTAAATTTGTCGTTATTTGAAGGAGGAAATGCTGCAACAGAAGGCTGCGGAAGCACTTGCTGAGCTAATTCTTCATTGTACTGCACGTAAACCTGGTCCAAACGATAAGTTAATTAAGAACATTTGCAGTTTGACATGCATGGATCCTTGTGAGACACCCCAAGCTGCAGTTATAAATTCCATGGAGATTATTGAAGATCAATATCTGTTGTCTTTCGAAAGGACTACAGTTAATCAGAAAAAAGTTCACATGCTTGCTGGTGGTGAAGATCGGTCAAAGATTGAAGGTTTTATAAGCAGACGTGGATCAGAACTTGCATTGAAACATTTGTGTGAGAAGTTTGGTGGTTCATTATTTGATGAACTTCCTAAACTGTGGGACTGCCTTACTGATGTTCTCAAGCCTTGGAGTCCTGAAGCTCTTATGCCTGCAGATGATCAGCAAATGACACTAGCAATTGAATCCGTTAAGGATCCACAGATCTTGATAAATAATATCCAGGTTAGTCCTATCCCTTATTTTCTACATTCAATCAACTCTCTTTCTTGTGATGGTTCAGGAACTGTGAAACTACGAACACAATAATGTTGTCCTTGCCAATTTATATTTACTTTATGTAATAAAGTTATGTTTTTAGGTGTTTGTAGCTGCAAAATATTCCATCAAAGTTTATGTGTTCTGTTGTGCCCACAGTTTGAGCCTGTTTTAGCGAGATCAGTAATTAACTGTAAACGGGTGGTTCTGTGCTTTTTGTTTTTCCTTCTTTTGCTTTCTTTATATCACCTGAAGCTCATCTGTAATCTAAGTTTGCAGAAATTGCTTCATAAAGTTAATTAAGAGTTCGTATTAGTATACACTATTTGCTGGGGAGAAGCTTTTCATATTTACCTTAGCATGCAATATACCTGTTGGTATTCTCGCATTTCATTTATAAGTAATCCTTTTTATCTCATTAACTGGCTAGAGAAAGATCCTTTCTAGGTTTCCAAGTTCATTCTTATATTGGAATCAGCTTTTTTAGGATTAAAGTTTCAGTATATTAAAGGGTTGAAGAGTAGCATGTAAATGTTGATGAAAGGTCCTTTGTTTGAACATTTTTCTAGCACTAGAATCTACTCATATACTAATGCACACTCCAATCCTAATACCCTAGCTTCTTCCCATCATTTTGTAGTTTCAATGCAGAAAAAAATTGACAGTCAGTTGTAAGATAAAATGCATGTCTAGTGAGAGGAGGTTTGGTTGGTTGGGGGAGGGGTGTGTGGAGCTTGTTCATCTACTTGCACAAGACTTGTTCAATTCCTTGCACAGAATGACGACGGAGGTTATCAGGCCAAAGCGGTTGGTTACTCGGAACCGTGCAGTTCCTGGAAAGGGGCATTAACTTTTCTAAATTGTGCATTAGAAAAGATTAAAATAAGATACTTTTGATAAATAGAAGAAGACAATTTTGATTAGAAAAAGATAATTTCCCAAAAATTACGTCCAGTCAATGTATATGATCTATCGTCCACAGGTTGATCATTTTTTGTTTCAATAGATTATAGAAAGATAGTATTAAGTATTAACTATTAATTAAAAAGACTAATTTTTGTTTCAGGTTAATTATTTTATTGCATCTTACTGTAAAAAAACAGTAGAAAAAAATTCCAATACAAATTATCATTGTTTGGATATGGTAGATTATCGATAGACTAATCACATTTTTTAATTAATCATAGATTCTTATTATTTAATTGAGATTTTTTTTCCCATTTTCTCCAAAGAAAACAAAATAAGGGCACAAAAAAAATCAAGCTGATGCATTTTAGATCCATGGATTTAACATGAAGTTAGATGATTTATTGCACCAATTAAATGACAAGCTGATTTTTTTTAGAAATTTCATACCCTGAAAAACGATGAAGAAGGTGCTTCGTTGGATTTGGTACCAAAAAGTGTGTAGTTAAATTCAATTCTCACAAAAGAGTTTACTTTTTTACACTAATTTGGATTTGAATGCTTGCTTAAACCCAAAATGTGTGATAATATGGTGTAGAAATGAAAAGGAAGAAGCTCAGTTTTCTACTTTAAGATGGACCTTGGTAACGTATTGTGAACTGATCCTCTTCTTTAAGGTGCTGAACAAGAAGAGGCCAGATACTGTTACGATACATAACTTACAGCACCATACATCAGATTTCCTGATGTATCATAATGTCTCGATTATGTATCATTCCATATTACACGTATTGTTTTGTACATATAACTATACATACTCAATGCAGGGGAATATTTTATTCTCTTTAAGTTTGGTACTGGTATGTTGACATAACGCCAAAACATTAGTCCATGGATAGGAATTCAGTATAATATTATTGAGAAAATGTACATGGGTGTATTTGAATTCAACTGAGAACATAAGTTAACTATGTCCCAATTCAACCGTCAGAATGGAAATTTGCAACCGTCAGAATGGTAATTTGATTTCCTGTAGGAGATCTGAAGCTATTTTTATTAGAAGTACTTCAGTGTGTGCCACGCATTAAGTGTTGTACACTTCCATCTGTCACATTGATGGCCTTGATTTTTAATTTGCCTTCAACAACACGCTTTACTGGGAGGACTACTTTTCAGAACCATTAAATCACTTTCTTGTCAAAGAAGTCTTTGCTTTTAAAATGTTATGTTATGGAGCTAGGTCTTGTAGGATACTAGGATTGTATCCATATTTTCCACGAACCAAGAATCCTAGTTTACCCTTTCATACCAGTCCCTATGTGCACTAGTACCCGGAACGTTTTGGACACATTTCAGGGAATGTGTTTTAATAGAAGAAGGAAGTTCGTTTTTCTAATAAAGAAAATTGTTTTTTAATAAGCCATTTAGGGGTCATTTGGCATAATTCTAGAGATTCTCTTATTCTGAATCAGAATTAATTCTCATAATTTTTGATTCTTATAATCAATTTTGTGCAATGTACGTGTTTGGCAACTAACTGTCAGTTGGAATAAATTTTGAAGAAAATAAATGACAGAATTACGTTTGGATGGAAAAAAAAATTGTAGACAATAAATATGGTAATATTCATTAAAAATTTACAAATGTCATAAATAAGGAAAAAATTTATTATGTCCCATCTATCTCGGTCATTTTCATACTTGTTCGTTTTAAACGCGTTTCTTAGAATTAATTCGGAGAAGCGAATTTTTTTGTTTGTCTAAAATTTTGCCTAAAGCAGAATGGGTCTTAAAATCGTTCTGTATTAATGAGTTGCCAAACGCTTTTACACCATTTCTGTTCCCATGACAAAGAAAATCGTTACCTGTGGAACAATGCCAAACGACCCCCAAGTTTCTAAAAAGAGACTGAACTTAGGAAATCCATATTTTAGGGTCATAATATCGCCTAAAATTGTATATATATCATAAATTCACACAAAATAAGGTACAAGGCTGTACCTATATCATACCTGTTCAATATTCATTACATATCTATCTCATATCAATATTGCATCTATCTATGTCAGATCTATTTCGTAATACCTATTTCGTATTAATGTACAACACACCTGAAACTTTTTTCACTAATTTGTACCTGTACTGGTATTGGTACCTAGTACCAACTCCTGGAAACTATGGTCATTTCTTCAACATTATATGCTTGCTTCTTTCAAGATTAGATATGCTATCTTCTTTTGACATATCATTGATCCGGACTGCTGAAGTAGATATATACTGGTACTGCGCCCTTCCTTAAGCTGGTACGCAGGAGTGCACTTCAATTCATACGTTGGGTGGGGTGGAATTGACTCCTTAACATATCAGAGGGGCTAAGTTTTGACTTTATTCTTTCCCAAAAGTAGATTTATGTGCTCCTATGATAACCAATCTACTAGTGTCAAATTTGGAATTCGCTGCTGTATTCAGTTCTAATGTGTGTTTTGTCATTGTCAATAGTCAAATATTGTTTCTCTCTGTTGAGCTTTGCATTCTTATTTATTTAATGTATGTAACGCACAACCACAATTGCATACACATTAAGAAAAATGTAACTAATTACTAATTCACATTAAGCCTTTGCAATTTATTATTAGCTTTGTCCAAACGATTCATTCTCTTAGTATCTCACTATTAATCTATAGCTTGATTTAATTACCCATATTCGAACTTTTTTTTTAATAGTCACTTCTATCATATTGCTGTTTACAGGTGGTACGATCTATCGCTCCTATGCTGGATGAGACATTAAAGCTGAAATTGCTTACACTTCTTCCATACATATTTATATGTGTTCGCCATCTCCATGTTGCTGTTAGCTTAGCTGCCTCCAGGTGTATCACCTCAATGGCCAAGTCAATGACACTAAGTGTGATGGGAGGTGTGATCGAGAAGGCCATTCCGATGTTGGGTGACACCACATCTGTTCACGCCAGACAAGGTGCTGGCATGCTTATAAGTTTGCTTGTTCAGGGATTGGGTGTGGAGCTGGTTCCATATGCTCGTTTGTTAGTCGTTCCTCTTTTGAGGTGTATGAGTGATTGTGACCATGCTGTCAGAAAAAGTGTGACACATAGTTTTGCTGCCCTTGTACCTCTACTTCCATTAGCAAGGGGCCTTCCTCCACCAGTTGGACTGAATGAAGGTTTATCTAAAAATACAGAAGATGCACAGTTTCTGGAGCAATTACTTGACAACTCCCATATCGATGATTACAAGCTTTCTACTGAACTAAAAGTGAAACTGAGGAGGTACATCTGACAGTCGGTTTTTGTTGTGATTGAATTTGGAACCTCAACTGTTGCTGTTACCTGTTTGTGTTAAAAAAAAATATTACAGAAATAATTGTTGTTTCCCTGGAAAAATTTAGCGTCCATGATTCTATCATAACAGCATAAACAACTATTATGCTAAGCAGAACGAGCACTCTGACAAAGAGACATGGAAATTCCAAATGAAAGTTGTCTGAATACTTGCATATTAACAAGGATACTTACGAGTAAGATACAAATACATTCATTCAGATTATAAAGAAGCATATTGGTATTACATAAACCTTCCCAAAAAATAGCAAAGACCCCAAACTTGTCTATGAATTATGATCAGTGCCCATACATATCACACAAGACTTGTTTATCTCTTATGGTGATTTTTTAGAATTCTATTACCAAAATATTCCTAAAACCTGGCACCACTGTTGATATCACACAAAACATATGTATCTAATGGTTGATTATTGGGAATCCTAATTTTTAACGCATGGATTGGCATTATCTGTTTTTTGAGGTAATATTTTTTTTTTGGTGCTCCTAGGTATCAGCAAGAGGGTATAAACTGGTTGTCTTTCTTGCGACGTTTCAAGATTCATGGAATCTTATGTGATGATATGGGACTTGGTAAAACACTTCAAGCATCAGCAATTGTGGCATCTGACATAGCTGAGTACCGTGCTTCCAACAATACCAACGATCCTCTATCTTTAATTATTTGTCCATCCACACTTGTTGGACACTGGGCCTATGAAATAGATAAGTATATCGACACTTCTGTAATGATCCCTCTCCAGTATGTTGGTTCTGCTCAAGAGCGCACTTCTCTCCGGGGCCAGTTTGAAAAGCATAATGTCATCATAACATCATATGATGTCGTCCGTAAAGATATCGACCATCTTGGGCACTTTCTCTGGAATTACTGTATTTTAGATGAGGGACATATCATCAAGAACTCGAAGTCTAAAATTACTGGTGCAGTGAAACGGTTGAAAGCCGAGCACCGCCTTATATTGAGTGGAACACCAATCCAGGTTGGTTATAAACATTGGCACTCACCAACAAATTAACAATGAAATTCCAGCTTTTCTGACAAATGCTATACCTTATACTGCAGAATAACGTCTTGGAGTTGTGGTCCCTTTTTGACTTTCTAATGCCAGGGTTTCTTGGTACAGAGAGACAAGTATGTATAGGCTCTTCAGGCTTTTATTTCGTTTTTTTAATCGTATTTATTGTTGATTCTTGAATTCATTTCATAATGTTTTTTGGATTAATGAGTTACATAGTGAAAGAGATTTAAAATAGACAATATGAAAGTCGAAGCATGAAGTACATAGTCATAGATTTTAAAACTTACATGGCAGAAAAGTTAGCACATTAAACAAGAATTGGGATGAAATCAAACCATTAATTCCATGATGGACTTCTACTGGTATCAAGATTTGGACTTACGTCACATTGCTACTCTTATATACGTATCTTGCTAAGAGTTGTTTATCTCACCCATAAATATTGAATGAAGTCGAGGCATGATAGGAGATAGCAGTATCTCAGAGGAAGCTTTTTATACCATAGGAAAGTCATGAGCAGTCGTGATTCTTGCTCAGTATGTTATAGTACATGCCATTTGACCTTTAAATCAGCCAGTTACTGTAGGTTTTTCATTGTTATGTGTTATCTTTGGTGTCTTTTTATGCCACTTCTGTCAGTGACACACCAGAAGTTGTTTATGCTTGTTCTTGTTCTTGTTTTAATTGAACTATTTTGTGGTGGTGCTAGCAGTGTGGTGTGGCTTGTTCATGTTGCGTCTCATACCTTATTAATCATAAACATAATTATGCCCGGATCTTTCCCTTCTCTTTACCATGCTGCATATTACTGTGGTGAAAAATATCCGGAGAATAAGTTTGAGATCTTTGGTCTATATTCTGAATACTTCATGGAAAAAGACATAATTATTTATGGGGAATTGCATGCCAAGTTAACTGTAGCTTGAAGTTATTATTATATTTGTTTTCTGCATTTCCTTTTCTTGCAAACTTAATATCAGCGTTTTAAAACTTGCCGAGTCAAGTCGACCATATACTCGGTTTTTCCTAGCAAACTAGAGTTACTCGGTCGAGCCAGCCGAGTTTACTCGACCCAGTCGACTTGGATGACTCGACCAAGTGACATTTGTTTTCTCTGGTGGTATAAAAGGGTGAGAAGGTGGGTATTAGAGCAGACTGTCTCTGCCCCTTCGGCGAAAGCTTGTCTTCGTGACAGGTAAGTCTCTCTCCTTCTCTCCCATCCCCCCCCCCCCTCTTTCTCTCTCTCTCTCTCTCTCTCTCATCCATCTCTTTGTCTCTCTCTCCCCCATCTCTTTGTTTCTCTTCTCTGTATCCCTTTTGTAATTTTTATGTTACATTACCTACATTATAATGTCTGAAAATGGAAAGCTTTGTCTTGCTATATAGGTAGTTTGGCATAGATATTCTATGAGAAATAGCTGATTTTTGCAATCTGGCCAATGAAAAAAAAAATACTGTATAGCTGAAACTGATAGTAGCTCGACTGTTCTCACTGAGGGATTGCATAAGTTCTACTTCAATGGCCAACTAACTTTGCAAAACAAGGCCTCAGGAGATCAATCACAGGTTTCAACAGAAGGCTCTCAAGTCTCAACAATCTACTAAATTATAATTCTAAATTATTTAATATTATAAATATTTTTCAATTTTTTAATTTAATTCATATATATGCCATATATATATATATATATATATATATTTATATTTCTCAATTTAGATATATTTAATCATTAATTATTTTTATGCCATAGATATATTATATATATGCACATGTATAAGAAATATTGAAAAAATAGTATATTTGTTTGGGTTTACATGTCATTAATTGGACGAGTTCTGACTTAGTTTTAGAGTCTTGTTGATTTCTATGTTGAGTCTTTTCAAAACACTGCTTAATATCCTGTAAGTTTTATGCTAACATTGCTTTTTTAAGGGTGTCCTTATGTTTACAACATTAGCTTTACTGCAGAAAAATACATATCACTGAATTTCCATGTTTGTCATTCGTGAGCAATATTTAAGTTAAGACTAATTACTTGATCACTAGGGGAACGTGCTACGGGTTCCTTCTAGTTTTACATTCCTGTAAAAGTTTGGGTTATTTGTTGCTTATCTAACTTCTATTAAATGGGCTCTTTTACTCAAGAGTCAGCTTTGTAAATTGTTGTATGTTGATGGATTTTATACATTGTTTATCAACCAATGTGTACGATATTGAAGTTTTTTACCATGAAAAGTCTTGTGATCTTGTTGAATACCAAAGTGATAGGTTGCCTTCCCATGTTTTCTCGTGTGTCACTTTTAAGGTGTGACTTAAAAAAATGGTTGGCTTCAGAACCTGCAAGGGCAACCCAACTTTCTTGTTTTTTGGTTAAGGGTTGAAGTCAGGCTTAATAAGTTTACTAGGCCTTGGCAGATTTGGGTGTTTGTGTTTGAAGTTGGGTGTTGTTATATGAATCATTATAGGGGTTTTGTTTCTCCTTTCTTGTAAATAGGTTTGAGCTGTTTTTACCAGAGCAAGAAGTGGGAAGTGTGGCAAAAAAATCCTTGGGAATCAAAAAGTTAGAAATATGTTTACTAATATATATCATATTTTGTATTTATAAATTAATTAAAATATAAACGTCAAATAAAAAATAAATTCTTATTATAATAACCATATTATAAATATGATAAACTAGTTCAATTTTTATTTATTTTTTGTGTGCATTATATTATTTGTATTAATTTCTTTTGGGAGACAAAGGCAAAACATTGAAGACTTATTCCAAGAAGATCAAAAGAAGATACTATAATGAAGTGGAAGATTGGCACTGTTAGAAGGAGTGAAGATTTTGTCTATTCTTGGCAAACAAAGGCAAAACGTTGAATACCTATTCCAAGCAGATCAAAAAGAATATATTCTAATGAACTAGAAGAATGACACTCTTAGAAGGATTGAAGATTTTGTGTGATTGCTTTAATTGTCCTCTTGGGCTAAGAGACTATACTAATGCTATAGTACTTGCAATCATCGTAGAGAGTATTATATATATGTGTGCAGGCCTTGATATTTGGTATATATGCACGCTCAATAATGCCAAGTTATTTGCAAACAGGTATTATACGCACTTCTTTTACACTGGAAGCACCTAAATTCCTTTTTCCTAATTTATTGCAATACCAAAAGAAAGTGGTAATCACCACTCCAGAGCATGTTACGGAGCTAGGAAAGGATCATATATGTGACCTGTTCTCTTGTTGTGATTCAGAGGAGACAAGGCTGCGTCTATCAGAGGGAAGAAAAAGGTGACGTCAGAGAGGGTAGAAAATAATTCAGATTCAATTACTTAAGAGTCCGAGGAGAAATCAGAATATGACAATCCAGAGAATACGTCCAACGATTCAAAGCTAGGAAATGACGAGGGTGGTTTAGTAGAGTTGGAAAATTCTATGGCAGAGATTGGGAAACAACTTGTGGTGGATGAGCAAGTTGAATAACTGGTGGAAGAGAGGATGGGCCAAGCTATTAAGATGAGCATAAAGTTGAGGCTGGTATTTTTTTCGAGGAGAAGAACTTGCAAAACTGTCTTTCCGAAAGCAGGGTACCAAGGCTAAATGTTATTGTGAGGGGAGTACCGACTGATTTGACTCCTTCGGTTCGCTGGGAGATTGGAAAATGGTTTGATTGGGATACTAGGGATGAGAAAACATCTGTGAGGGAGAGAAGTGAGAGGGATAGAGGGAAGGGAAGGGAAGGGAAGGGATAGCTCGAGGGACATTTGGTATTATTTAGTTTGGTTCTTTATAAGGATTATTACCTACAACGTTAAGAGGGTTGGGAGTCATGAGAAGACGACTGTGATTAGGGAGTGTAGCTAAAAGACATAGAATCATGGTTAATTCTTATAATTTTATACATAAGCCAGTGCATTAAATTACACTTCGGATCAGGCTCTAGTTATTGGATTTTCTTCAATCCCTTGAAAACTTTTGGATGTGTCAAGAAGTTCTTGCCTTATTGGCACACTAGATTCAAATTGTAGGCTGTGAAGACATGAGTAGATATGGCTGTCAAAGGGCAGGGCCGGGGTCGGCCCTAGCCCTACCCTTCCCTATAAGAGTAGGGCCCTAGCCCTTCAGGGCTGGGATTTATTAGGCCCTAGCCCTGCCCTCAAGGGCCAGGGTAGGGCCAAAGGGCCGGAAGAAAGAGCGGAATTTTTTTTTTGATTTGAGATGACATGATTTTTTTTCTACACCGACTGCCAACTTGATAAGGAAATGGACACCCTCTTTTATCCGGGCTTGGGACCGGCATTGCAACAAGAAGATGAAGTGAAGAACAGAGAGAGAGAGAGATCGGCGTTGATTAGATTAGGGTTTGAGAAGTGATAACAACGAATACGCAAGTGACCTTATATAGAGGGGAGGATTAAAAGAAAATTACAATTATACCCTCATATTTAAAACGTTATTAAAGGATATTTTTGGAATTTCAGTATTGTAAAGGGTAGGGCCGGGCCGGGGTGAGCCCTGGCCCTGCCCTTAATAAGCAGGGCTGCCAGATTTTGGGCCCTACCCAGCCCAAGGGCTGGGCTTTGGAGGGCTTTGCAGGGCAGGGCTGGGTACCCTTCTACGTGGGCTTTTTTGACAGCCCTATAAGTAGATAATTAACTTAGTAACAAACAAGGTTCTAAATTTTAATATCGTATATGACATGTCGAGCTGTGGAAAAAATATATATCGATATCATGGGAACATTATCGCACGTGGAGTCAAAATTAAAAAAAAAAAGTGAAAAACATGAAAATGTTCAGTAACATTTCAGGAAATGTTAAAATAGATAATACACATCTGAGAATCAAATTAAAAAAAAAAAAACAGATAATACACATCTGAGAATCAAATTTTAAAAAAAAACAATGTATATAAGAGATGCAATGAGAAGAGGGCCAAAGATGTGCGCTGATGCTGACGATAATGTATGATTCACTAATATTGATGTGACTTGCATAAAAACTTTCATTCATTTCTCAACCATGCATAACAATTAACTCAAATACAAGCAGTTTCATACATAATAATTATAATTAATACATCAATAATGCTATCTCTAACTCCAAGTATCTAACCTCAACAAATACAATCAGAAGTTCACAGCCACATGGAGCTACACGGAAGGTCAAAGTCATCTCTGCCCTGACTAGGCGAGCGATAGTATTGGTTATTCACATAAGTACAATATTGTGCCAAACTCATCACATTATGTTACAATGATGTATACTCATGTACATAACGAAGGTAGTCATCTGGACCAAGATGTAGGTATTTTTTTAAAAAAAGATTAAGGGTTTCAAGTCTTGAATCTTTGGATTTTAGATCTTTCTTTTTGATTGAAGAAATGGAAAATGATAGACGAAAATGTGTTGTTGAATGAGATGATTGAAAGAAATGAAAAAATGGGGATTTGAAACTTATAAATAGTAAAGAAAATCTGTTACATAACGGTCTTTTTGACATTATGAAATATGTCCTATAAAAATCGTAGAACTTATGGAAGGATTTGTGGTGTGGTTCGACGAGATTAAAGGATGACTTTTGAAACATTTTCCTACTTGCTTCATTAGGGACGCCTCAGTTGTGGTTTGTTATGAGATGAAAAATATCGAGGTGGTTTGACATCTAAGGTTCAGGCAAGAGTTGAGTGATTGGGAATTCAATGACATACTTCACCTTTTGAAGCGCCTTACCACCTCCCCTCTATTTACCCAGGATGGGGGATTATAAGATTTAATTTAGAGGCCATAATGGTTGTTTTTTAGTGTGATCATTTTTACAGTCTTTCTCTTCAGCACCTTCAGCCCCATTTCCTAATAGGTCTACTTTCCCTCTAAGGTATCTTTCTTCTTATGGATTGCAGCTCTAGATAAGATTCATACATGTGAATTGTGTAGTCAAAGTGTTTAGGTGATGGGGCCATGGGGGTTACCTAGGCGAGGCGAGGTGATGCTAGACCAAAATTTACTTTTCTTGTTTATATTATATAATGTTGTATAAGATTTAGTGACTGCCCACCTAGATCATTTCTTGTTTATATGATATAATGTTGTATAAGATTTAGTGACTGCCCACCTAGATCATCATCTAGGTGATAGGGGTCTTGGCTCGATGAGGCGATGGCGTAGGCGACATTTTGACCTCACTGCGTGTGACCACTTGAAAAATAGAGGGTAGAGGATGGCTTAATTGCTATTTTTTGTACCTCCATACTGAAGTGTTGGTGGATTACTTGCTTTTGCACTGCTCTCTTGTGTTTTGGGATCTAGGACACTTTCTTTTTGTCGATTAGGAGTGGATTTGGAAAGGTCTTTCCTTCTTCCTTTCAGTATCTTGTTGGTCACTGGAGAGTTTAGAATAATGCTCTATTTGGCGAGTAAGAGTGGATATGGGTGATCTACGAGGGTGACTATCATCTCGTGGGTCAGTGATCTTGCTTTGGCATTGATCCAGAGGGCAATCGTAGTCGATAGTGTAGTTGCTCTTTTTTTTCTTTATTTCCTTTTTGAGTTTACACTTGTACTTTCCCTAATATTGCTGTTGTATTTTCGTTTCATTGATATAACATGCTGATTAACGATGCAAAAAAATGTAAAACGATACACATCGGTTGGGGTATGCCAAAACCGTTACGTTTCGCCGAATTTTGACACCATGACTGGTTCAACCTTATGATGCTCCTTGATGGATGTGTCTTAAATGGCTATGATGCTCCCTGGTCGGATCAACATTTTAGATGATAAATTTGATCTATGTGTTTCACCAGCATTACTGATATATATCTTTGTGGCTACTGTTATTCAATATTATTTTTGTGCTATGGTCATGTGATCATTTGGTGACTGCAACAGTTCCAAGCCACTTACGGGAAACCACTGATGGCAGCTAGAGAGTCTAAATGCTCTGCCAAGGATGCTGAAGCGGGAGCACTTGCTATGGAAGCACTGCACAAGCAGGTGAACTTCTAGTACTATTTTCTGGTGCTAAAACTCTTAATGATTAATTTTCAACTGAGAGTTGGTTATGCCCTATAGGTCATGCCGTTCCTCCTCCGCCGTACAAAGGATGAGGTTTTGTCTGATCTTCCCGCAAAAATTATTCAAGACAGATACTGTGATCTGAGTCCAGTCCAGTTAAAGCTGTATGAACAGTTCTCTGGTTCAGATGCAAAAAAAGAAATCTCAACAATGGTAAAAGATGAGTCACCAAATACAGAAGGAAATAACCCTTCACCAAAAGCATCTTCACATGTCTTCCAGGTAATGTGACGATATATTTTTCAGTTCAGTTACATTTGTACTATTACCTAATATCCTTATTCTCATATTTATATTACAGGCACTTCAATACTTGCTAAAGCTTTGTAGTCATCCATTGCTTGTCGTTGGTGATAAGCTTCCAGATTCCCTCACGTGCCATTTGTCAGAACTCATCCCTGGCAGTGCTGACATTATTTCAAACCTTCATGAAATTCACCACTCTCCCAAGTTAGTTGCTCTTAAAGAAATACTTGAAGAGTGTGGAATAGGCTTGGATGCTTCAAGTTCAGAAAGCGCAGTCAGTGTTGGACAGCACAGAGTTTTGATATTTGCTCAGCACAAAGTATATTTACTCTCTAGTGTTGTTGGTTTTCTCATAAAGTTAATTTTGGATGCCTTGTAATCTTTCTGCAAATGATCACATCTCATATAGGCCTTGCTGGACATAATTGAAAGAGATTTATTTCAAACTCATATGAAGAGGTGAGTCTTCTCGCCACAAAACTATTCCTTTATGTTAACATCTAACATGTCTATGTTACTATGTATTATCATCAGAATCATATATTTACTATAATATATATTTTCCAGGTCTAACTAAGCTTTTTAATGTTGTAGCTATCCTTTTTATTTATGGTTTTTCACTTTTTTGGGTAGGGGTCAGCATAGTATCCAGCTGAAAGAAACTTCCAACAATCAGTTTATTGATTTTCTTCTCTTGTTTTCCCTCCACTGCCCATTTAGCAGCATACCTTCTCTCTTTAGATTGTAGTCTGTCAGGAGTGTTCTGAAAGTTATCACTCAGGCCAGAATATAAATTGGTGGAATTTTTTTTCTTAATGAAATTACTTTCTACTTGCTGTGTTTGTGTAACTATACTTTTCACAGGTCCATGCATTTGTCTTCTTTATTGTCATTTCTTTACAATAAATGAAATTGCATTAAGAAGATGAAACAGAGTTCCCTAGGCATAGAATATTTATATTTACAAATCCATTTGCTATTGAGTCTGTTCTATCATTCAAACAAATCCTACAATGCTCTAATGAAACTAATGGTAGATTTCTCTTGTTATCTCTTCATCATGTGTGTTAGCCAAGTCTCGTTCCTTCTCCTTTGCTCAGCACATTGCATTTGTGCAGTCAGTCTCAAACACCAAAGGTCCCAAAAACAAGTATCCTCAAAACACTTCCAAACCTGTTTGCCAGAAGTCGTCACGTCACGTCACACCTACAGAATCAAAGATAGCTTTTAAGAATTTTCTGTGTAGTGCAACATTGGGGATCAGAAAGCACTACCATCCAAGTAAAGCTTGTGGGAGGCTTTATGTTATGTAGCACTCCGCCACTACCACTATTAATTATGTCATCCTATTTAATTTAAAGATTTGTCATATTATAAAGGAACTTTTCTAAGACAAGTACCTATTCCCATCAATTTTCACGAAATAGCTCCATGGATGAGAGGCGCTTAAAAGATTCTACTATTCTACATTTTCCAAATAGCCCAAAAAAGCGCATGGTTGTGGTGAAGTGGATAGGACCTTTGGAAGAGAGTAATTGGGACCTGGTTCATTCTTTACTGCATAATTTGGAGCTTTAGGCAAGTCTCTAGCTCGTATGTTTAGGGAGTGGGGAAAGGATTTATGGATGTACTATTAGTTTTTGGAGCATATGAAGTTCCCTGTGGGAAATAGATTCTACTGTTCTATTGCCATGGGTGAGAGGCGCTTAAAAGATTCTACATTTTCCAAATAGCCCAAAAGGTGCATGGTTGTGGTGAAGTGGATAGGACCCTTTGGAACTTGGAAGAGTGTAGTTGGGACCTGGTTCGTTGTAGTTGGCGATAGGTAAGAGGCGCTTAAAAGATTCTACTATTCTACATTTTCCAAATAGCCCAAAAAAGTGCATTGTTGTGGTGAAGTGAATCGGACCCTTTGGAAGAGAGTAGATAGGGCCTGGTTCATTCTTTCCTGCATAATTTGGGAGTTTAGGAAAGTCTCTAGCTTGTACGATGTAGGGAGTGGGGAAATGAGTTATCGATGCATGGTTAGTTTTTTGGAGCATACAAGATTCCCCATTTGCAATAGAAGTAGAGTTTGGTTATGGGAAGAGTAGAGTGGAGTAGGGAGATTTTGAAACATTTGCCTGAGAATATATTGAGAAGGTCGTAATTATGTTCTACCATTTTATGAAGGTCCATTGAAAAATTCCATGTTGTTATATTCCCCTCCAACTATGATAAATTGCACTGTTTCGGAAATACATTGCGAAATTTCTTATTTTCAAAGTGTACAATTTCCTGGAAAACCAAAATTGAGAATTTGGAGTTAGATGATGCTAACCTATCAGTGAAGATTTTGTTTCTGTAGTTAATTCTGCAGTCATTAGACTCATTACATAAACACACTTCTAAATACTTATTAACTTCTCCAATTGTTTATAATAGTTTTATGTCTTGCTTTAAAACAGTGTTACATACTTGCGGTTGGATGGCTCAGTTGAACCAGAGAAACGTTTTGAAATTGTGAAAGCTTTCAATTCGGATCCTACTATTGATGTACTCTTGCTCACTACACATGGTAGGATGATTTTTTTTGTTTTGTAAGTAGTTTCGGTTGGTTTGGGAAGTGCACTTACATATTACAGTTTACAGTTGGTGGGCTTGGTTTGAATTTGACATCAGCTGACACCCTCGTTTTTATGGAGCACGATTGGAATCCCATGAGAGATCACCAGGTACCTCTAATGTCCTTTTGTTGTTTATAGGTATTTGTCATGCAAGTTAAGCAACCTTTTTCTCATGACATGACATGAGATTCCTAACTGTTCCTGCTCGTCAGCGCCTTCTTTTTGCTCTTTATTTTTCCCCTTTTACAGATATGTGACAAGAGTGTTCTAGTCATAGTTCGAAAACTCGGTGAGTCACTCGAATAACTCAGCCGAGTTACTCGACTCGACTGAATTTCGAGTAGAGTCACTTCAAAACTTGAAGGAGACACTATTTGCCGAGTTACTCAGGTGACTCCGTCGAGTCAAGCCAAGTTTTTCGACTCGCCAGACTAGGTCGAGTCACAAAATGGTATTTTTTATCATTTTATTAAACCTAAACTTGAACGTCAGAGTATTTTTGCATCATATTTTTTTCAGTCTACAAAGACAACCTACTATGGGTTCTATTAAACTTAATTTTTAGGTTTGAGGCTGTAAAACAACGAACTTTGAGTTGTTTTAACCCAGATTTTTCAAGTTATTACATATACATTCCGAGTTGGACTGAGTCGAGATTTTTTCGAGTTTCCCGAGTTACTCAACCCGACTAACTTTCGAGTCGAGTTTTCAGGTTTTTGAACCATGGTTTTAGTAATTAGAACATTCTACATGAGCATACAAATTGACTTTCAAAGTCCTGGTTTATTATCCTGCTGAATAAAAATACCAGCAATTGTGGATGAGCAGCAAATCCTATATCACATGCGTATTATCTACCCTTGCTTCTGGAGGAGCATGCCTGTATATTTATGGTTAGAGTCAAGAGGAACAGAATGAGCCTATTGGTTAGTCTATCCTAACAAACGTGCTACTTGTGTTATATATAACAAACACGCAGGCAATGGACAGAGCACATAGGTTGGGTCAGCGGAAAGTCGTGAACGTCCATCGTCTCATCATGCGTGGAACCCTGGAAGAGAAAGTTATGAGCCTCCAAAAGTTCAAAGTGTCAGTTGCTAATGCTGTCATTAATGCAGAGAATGCTAGTTTGAAATCAATGAATACAGACCAGTTGCTTGATCTATTCACATCGGCGCAAACCAGCAAAAAGGTGATTTTAACCATTTCATACATGTGTCCTTTATTACAAAATTAAATATATAAAAGAAACAAAATGTATCTGAAAATGATAAATTGAAGACTTATCAGGAGTCCTTTTTAAGGGAATTTTGGTCATTAATTAGTATAAGTTGTTTTAAAATGAAAAATTTCCTTCAAAAGGATTTTACCTTGGATGATCAGAAACTGCCATTCGAGTTAACATATCATTATATGTTATAGGATCTTCTAGCACACAACAGAAACTGCCTACAATAATTCATTCTAATTGTTTTGAGAAATTGAGAAGCTAACATATTCGTTCTTTTTCTGTCAAAATCTATATTAATTATTCACAGGATCTTTCTTTCATATGGTACATGGTAATAACTCGTGCCGAAACCATTACAGAACAGCTTCTATATAAAGGTTTCAGTGATATTCAAACAGATACGAGTTACATTACATTTTTTTTAGAGTTTTTCTTATGTACTTATGCTACAGTGTTACATATTGGAATAATGTTACATAACATTTGTGGCCATATATATATTACATACTTTGGGTTTTAGAAACTCATTTTAACTCATTATTAAAATTTCACTTCCTCCCTCTAAAGCTAAAAATGTTGTGTTCATTTTGTTTTTTTTTTTTTCCGATGAAAAACTAGATCTCCATTACAAATTGACAAATTGAAGGTTCAAAACCAACCTTTAGAAATTAGTTTAGATTTTTTTTTTGATTACATAAGATTTCTCAATTTTTGCAATTAATGCTTGTTGATTAATGCATATTAGGAAGTTTGGAGCTATATTCATGGATTTCGAGTGAAATCAATGAAGCTATGATAGTTTGGGTTATGTATTTTATTCGTATTTCATTGTGTTAATTAAACTTGATAAATTATCAACTTAGTGAATAATATGAATTTGATGTCGTAATCAGTAAACATTTTTTGACTTTACAAAAAAAAATAAAAGCATCACGTACAGGTTTCAGACAGCCCGCTACACATGCCGAAACCATTATTTAAACATCATGAATAGTAACACTGTGCTTTCTTATGGAATGTTAACTGCAACATGCGATTTCCTTCCTAGTTAGAAAACCATCTGTTTTACCAATATTGAAACATTTGATGGACCAGGTTACTGCATTTTCAAAGAGTTCAGATGGCAACTTTGATGGAGACCCTAAATCAGTGGGTCTTGGGAAGGGTTTGAAAGCTATACTTGGTGGACTGGAGGAACTATGGGATCAATCGCAGTATGCTGAAGAATACAGTCTCAGTCAGTTCTTAGCAAAGCTTAATGGCTGAACCCAGTTGCAATCAGTGTACAAAGTGTAAATTTCCAGAGGAATTTGTCGGCTCAAGATTTTGACGCTTTGGCCCCAATTCTTTTTTCTTCTTTTTCTTTCTTTACTTTCTTTTTTGTATATGTTTATTACATTTGACTGTGCTATCCGAGTCTGAGGGAATCTTGCATCTGTCCATTGAAAATGGCACTGGGAGGAAAATGAATTTGTAAATTTTAAATATTATATGTATAATCAGCTTCTCGTAATCAATTTCAGCCCCTTTGGTCAGTTGTATACTTGTTTGTCTCTAATTACTCTTGGTTACATGGAAGATTGCCGTGAAGACCAACAAATTATCTAATGAGCGTTAATCTGCTCATCGTGAGGTTCTGCAATGAGTGGCATCTCGCCCCCTTAAATGCCAACATGTGTCCCTTTTAACTGTGGTTAGTATTTTTAACCTTGGTTTTTTCTAAAAGTCAAGGTTAAAAATATTAACACTGAGGGTTAGTGATTCTGAACCACTGTAAAAGGGGGCACTTGTTGGCGTTTAAGGAGGCAAGACACCACTCCTTGCAGTACCAAGAGGAGCGGATTCTTTTCCTTATCTAATACAGTGCTATTTAATGGCTAAGCTGTCCAAACCTTGTAGCATCATATCAATTTAATGGAGCTAGCTCCTCTCATATCAAGCACAGTAGGGACATCGGATCACAGCCAATCATGATAAAAGTACTTGTGAGTTCCATGGCACCCACAGGTCAACATGTGTCCAATTACGTTTTACCCTAATCGATTTCCCAAAATTTCCTGGTTCAACCCAACAGAATGGGTACACTGCCCAGAAGAATTCTTTAAGTTTCACTATACCTCAAAAAAAAGATAAAGATGCTCTTTGTGTCTATCCATTTGGAGGGAGAAGCCAACCACTGGTTTGGTTTCAATGGTATGAACGCATCAACCCCACAATGACATGGGCTACACTTATCGAAGTTACGCCAACTGGGTCAGTTCGAGAATACCAAATGCAGTTTGACAAGTTGGCAAATCGTGCCGAACGATGGCCTGAGAAAACATTGTTGGGTACTTCATTGCAGGGTTGATACGGACACCAAATTTTTTCGGCTAAACACTATACTTGACACGGTTTGGCAAATCGTGTTGAAGGATGGCCTGCGAACGCATTGTTGCATTCTTCATTGCAGGGCTACACTTATCACTATGCTTGTCGTAACCACAACAGGTTACATTTAATTATTACGTTCATCCTTGTCACTAGGCAATGCAACCTACTAAACAACTAATCAAGTTTCTTGCTGCCACGTGTTGCCATCCAATTAGAAGGTTCTCTAGCAAGCTGGCCGTGCGGTCAGTTGGAAACTTTCCAAACAGTATCGGAGGTTTTCTTCAACACACCGTACCACTCTTCTTCCTCAGCCCTCCTACAGTCTTAGTTTCCGGAGACTGGTGACTTGATTCAGGTACTTTTCTCTCTCTATTCAGGTACTTTTCTCTCTCTCTATGTGTGGTTCGTTGTAGTTGTTCCATTAGGGTCCCTTTTTTTGTCGAGACTTATAAAGTCTGGTACTTTGCAAGTTTTGTCATTTGACAAAATGCATTTTCTTTTGAGAATTAGACGTATCGTGGTATCATGTTTTTCATCTATTTGGTTGCAATTCCCATAAGACTTCAAATGCAGCAAAATGAATGTTCTCAAAACTCATAGACGTGAAATCTTATGTTGGTAAAAATAAATTTTGTTAGAAACTTTGACAAATAACTCAAATGTCCTAACAACTACCTGATAAAGAGCCCATGCATGAGATTAAAGATATGCATGAGGTTAAGATGGAAAACACAGGAGAACTCTTAGCCGATCAACTAAAGAATCTTAACGTCTCACAAATCCCTTAATTCAAGGGATTTGTTATGGTATATGAAGGGGAAAATTCTGGAATGAACACGTGTCAGCAGCTGCTTCAAGTACTCTGGTTTACTGGTAGAAGGTAGGAGTTGAAGGGTATGATACCCTAACCTGTACTTCGATGCCAAAGTAAGTAGATGTAGAAGATGATGAATAGTAATAAGCACAGGAGAAAATGAGAGAGAAAGAGTAGAGATTTCTTGGTCCTTATGCACTGAACTTCTCGGGGGTATTTATAGGTTTAGCTCTGAATGCCCATGGATGGCCATAGATGTCCATACCACGTGCTTTACACTCATTACCAAATATGTCAGACAGATCTGCCACCTAATGTGTCACACGTGGGCGCCTACTATTAGTTCAGTCGGTTTGTTTCGGACAGCACGCAGAAGTGACCAACATTAAATGCCAAGACAGTGCTTTTCACCTATTTGTCAGAATAAAACGATCGCCTCCTGATCACTTCCTCCTACAAGTCGGTCTCGTTGTTGACTCGAGCTCGGGTCCGTTGTATATGCCTTAAAACGAAGTTTTGACATGGTTATCCGGAAGATAATGAGTTTGTTGTGTGTAGGACAACGGAAACATTATCGAGAGTACAACGGATACGTTGTGCATAAGACAATGGAAACGTTGTCAAGAGTACATCGGAAACGTTGTTCACAAGACTATGGGTACGTTGCGAAGTATACAATAGAAACGTTGTGCATCAGACAACGGGCCATTCCTCTATTTTAATCACGTGATCCACGTGTCACTCTTTTGTGAACATAACAACAAAAGCTAGTTTGTTCTCCAACACTTAATTAATTTTACGAATTTTATCCCTTATATTTTGCCCATTTATGATGCTTGGAACGTAGTTCGAAGTGTCATAAACTAACAAAAGGCAACAAATCATACCTGACTCTGCTCCCGAGATTCGTAACGTTGCGTAAATCAAACGCTGAGGAAGCCAAACGTTCGCTCCAGCTGGTATACTTGTGCGAACCGTCACACCTCATTAATGCATGACAGGCTGTCATCATACCACTTTTCGGAATTCAAAACGCTTTAACCTTTGACGGTTATCTTCTTTGTCTAAAAAGACAATCATGCCCTTGCCATCACTAGATTGTAGGTTTGAGATGAAGGGTAACCTTGTCCTGCACGAAATATATTCTGACATACTCATTACACAAATGACCATCCTAACCTTGCCCTTTGGGTATGTGTACGGCTCTGGTAGGGGGTATTCCCGTCTTCTCTTCTTCCTGAGATATCTATAAATCACTAAGAGATTGCTTCGTTTTGTTCATTCCGTCTTCGAAGTACTATTACTCTGTCGAATTCGCGCTTCAAGCTTTCTTCGTTCTTCTTCCTGTTGTGGTATGTTTTTAATCCATTTCTTTGCTCTTTCATTGTTTGTTCTTTGTTTTTCTTTTTCCCTATTTCTTTTGCTCCTTTCTACTCTTCCATCCGCATATTTCCTCTTCTCTGCTCTCTAGTCTTTCTTCGTCCTTGACATCATGTCTGCCAAAGCTCCCTTAGAACCCGTTAGGATAGCAGAAGAAGTTAGGGTTCCGAGTGATCACGAAGCAAGCTGTACTAGTAGCGCACCGTTTGGTTCCTACATTGAAAAATCTTTTGTACTTCACCAACACCAATTAGAGCATATGAATCATTTCAGAGCTCGCTTCGACTTTCCTTCTCATGTCCATCGACACTTCAAAAGAGATGATGCTCTTATTGATAAACGTTCTGATGCCTCTACCGTCGTCTATCTCGCTCGGCTCGAGGCCGGACTTCGATTCCCTCTTCACCACGTTGTGGATGAGGTTCTTTCCACCCTTAAAGTTGCCCCGGGTCAAATGCACCCTAGTTTTTATAAGTATATGTCTATGATACTCAAATTCATTAAGGACGGGTATCCCATCGAGGCTAGACATCTCTTCCATTTCAGCCATGCTGTCAAATGTCGAGGTTTTGATGACGGTTTCTACCATTATTTCTCCTGGAATAAAAGGCCGTTGTACCCTGAACTCGTCTCTGGCATACCGGATGTAGAAAGAGGTTGGAAGGCGACTCCTTTCATTGTCTCTGGGGGTTGGAAATCAGAGACTTCCTCTGTACCCAATGTCTTCCAAAAAAAACCAGGTAATTGATTTCCGTTGTCCACTGTCTGTTGTCCCTTGGGTGGTCTTCATCCGTTCTCCCTTGTTTGATATCTGATACTCTTAATATACTTTAATATGTACCCGTTGTCTGACACTTCTCTTTTCCTTTTTGCAGTTGAAGGGAAGAAAATACCCTTCAAAAAACTCACATCAGAAGAAGAACGTCTGCTCACGAACATCAAGAGAGAACGAGGAGGTGAATATATCAGGTGGAAACCAAGAGAACCTGACACTTGGGGATTCGACAGCGTACCAAATCCAACCCCTCCGGCAAATCAAGAGCAACAAGGCACCTCTTCTTCTCTCCCTACCGCTGAACCTATCTTAGAAGAAGAAATGGCAAGCACAGACCCTCCACCACTCGTCAGAAAACCGAGGACTGTTCATCCTACAACAGCAATGCCTCCATTTCTACCTCCTCCGAAGAAAACTCATCCCACAACGGAAGCAACGACCTCTGACCCGAAAAGAAAAAGGATTTACTCCCAGGCCGAGATACATGCCAAGAAGAAGAGGAAAGAAGAAAAACACCTTGAGAAAGGCAAGACGGCTGCAACTCCTCCCTCCCCTCCTCCAATCTTCAGGGAATCCGACACCACAACGGAGCCCTTAGCAGTTAGCACGGTCCTTGCTACTACTCAAACTGAAGCTGCCCCTGTTGATCTGGTAACCGCTGTTGTCGCCCTTGCTGTAACAACGGACAGTACTACCCCAGCACAACAGGACTTCGGCACACCATTAAGCGATTTGGATTGGACTACCGAATTCTCCCGATACGGAAGACCCGCCAAAACTGACTCCGTAATGACATCGGATTCAACAACTCAGGCACTGATTCACGCCATGAGGCTTCCAAAGGGCATTGCAGATACTACAAAATTATCTCTGTCCGAGGTGAATTACGCTGCATGCCGTACCCTCGCATCGGTATGATCTTATCCCTTGTATTACATTCGCGTTGTTCTCTATACTCAGTGGTATATTGATATTCTTTCTCACAGTTGAATGTCTTGGTCACTGAATTGAATGATCATAGCAATTATCGCTACAATCATCTCAGAGACGCAATAAACTTCTGGCAGGGAAGGGCCAAGACTCTTGAAAGGACCCTTACCGAGGACAGGCTCAAAATAGAGTTTGACTTGCCACATGCCCGTGCTGAAGTGCAAAGGGTAGAAGAGAAGTTCATTGCTGCCTACAAGACACAAGAAAATATGAAGGGGAGGCTCGGGCGGCAAAAGAAGGAGAAGAGAAGGCCAAACAAGAGGCTGAGAATGCCGTTCTCCGAATCAGTGAACTGGAGATCGTATCCCAGACACTAGGAAGGCAGCTTGAAGAAGCAGAGGCAGCAAGAGCAGCTTTGATAGAGGAGCTCGCAGAGGCCAAGAAAACTGAGGAGACTGTTGAGAAAGCTGTCACTACAAACTCCAGAGTCACTATCAACTACAGTTGGATAGACTCCTGGATGAAGATCGAGCAGAGACCGAGAAGGAATTGATGAACATGCTCCGTCAACAAGGTCGATTAAAATATGACAACGAGGAGGATGTGACCACCTACTTCGAGCTCCAAAGTAAGGACGTTATCAATTTAGACAACAAGCCTGAAGTTGAAGGAGTTGAAAAACCACACCCCTTTGAAGGTCCCGTGTCTCTTCCTACCGAACTGCCCTTCGAGCTAGCTGTCCCTGATGTTCCTGCTACTACTGCCCCCTCTTCCGTTGTGTCACAGGATACTGCTACTGATGCTGAACACCCTCCTGCCTGATTCTCTTTCTTTCTTCTGTGTTTGATGCTTTGATAACTCTACAACTCTCTCTCCCCTGTGGTGGGGTTTCTTTCTCTTGTTAATGTACTCAACCCAGCAATGGGTGTTTCTGGAATGAACTTTCTTTACTTTCTCTTTTCATTTGTGTTTTTCTCAATCACGAAGTTTACACAGAGTTTAAAGAACTCACACAACATATGCACACAACAAAAATAACGTAAGTATTCGAATGCCAACAAGTTAGAGAACATATGAGGACGTACTAACACACAACGTATGAATTTGAGAATATCTTTGAATGAAGCTAACACTTGATGTATTTGCCACAATAAGCACACCGAATCAAACCAACTGTACTGATCATACTCACAATGGAAAGGAAAAATTGACTCAGAAACAACACTGTGTAACTCATTGTGAATGCAATCTAACAAATAAAATTTTATATGATGAACGAAATGTAACTTATTTTTGAGACACTTTGCTCAGAGGATGTCATTAGGATAAGCCACTGGTTTGCTCAGATGACATCCTTAGGATAAGCCACTTGTGTCTCGTTGTGAGTACGCTGTTCAAATGAAACTTTATTTGAGTTTGCAAAACATTCACGATATCACACTTATCAATTGGACAACGTATTGGCACAAAATTCTGGAGTACTTCACTTAAATGACTATGCAAAAAAACTCAAGTACATAAGCAAAATAACTCGTTGTATATCACAAACTTCTATTGAAAGAATTGCCTTAAATTCATAATGTTCCAGGATTTTTGGATGATATTACCTTGTAGATCTTTCAAGTAGCATACACCAGGACTCCCCAATCGTTCTACGATATAAGGTCCTTCCCAGTTAGGTCCTAATTTGCCACTGTTAATCTCCCTTGTATTCTGGAATACTTTTCGAATGACGAGATCTCTGACTTGAAGGACTCTCCGTTGTACTTTCTGATTGTAAGCTTTCCTTAATCGTTACTGGTATCTTCCCATTTGAATACTGGCATCTTCCCGCTTCTCTTCTAGCAAATCAAGATGAATGACCATAAGCTCAATGTTTTTTTCTTTCTTCCCATCTTTCTTCTTGTTGTGCCAAGAATGTACTATAGGCAAACTGATCTCAATAGGAATGACAACTTTCATTCCGTAAGCTAAAGAGAAAGGTGTTTCATTCGTAGGACCCCTTGGGGTTGTCCTATACCCCTATAGTAGTTGTGCAACTCATTAGTCCATTTTCCCTTTGAATCTTCCAGTCTCCTCTTCAAGGCATTCAGTATATTCTTATTAGCTACTTCGGCCAAACCATTCCCCTGAGGAAAATAAGGTGATGAAAAAATATGTTTGATCTTAAGCTCGCTACAAAATTCTGCAATAATTCACCCTGAGAACTGCTTCTCGTTGTCAGAGATAATGGATTGAGGTATGCCAAATCTACAGATTATATGCTCCCAAATAAACTTCTTCACTTTCTGCTCTCTGATACGAGCAAGGGGAATAGCTTCAATCCAGCGAGAGAAGTAATCAGTTGCTACTAAGAGAAATATTAGATTCCCCGGAGCCTTAGGAAAAGGTCCCACAATATCAAGTCCCCACTGTGCAAATGGCCAAGGCTGAGATACAGTATTAAGCTCTTGAGCTGGAGCATGGATTAACCGAGCATATCGTTGACACTGGCTGCACTTCTTCACGTACTTCTGAGCATCAGCTTGCATATAAGGCCAAAAGTAACCTTGCCCCAAAGCTTGATGGGATATTGTTCTTCCTCCAGAATGTATGCCACAAATACCTTCATGAAGCTCAACAAGAATCCTTTCGACATCCACAGGATGAACACACTTCAGCAAAGGTCTCCTGAAAGACTTCTTAAATAACTCTCCTTACACCAAGACATAACGTGGTGCCTTGAACTAGATACGCCTTGATTCCTTCGTGTTGATAGGGAAAACTCCATCTTTTAAATATGCTATTAGCCCTGACATCCAGCTCGGAAAAGCATTAATAAAATATATCTCTCGTTATGGTTGAAACTCTATTGAGGGATACTCGTACTCCATAAGAATAGCTTTGAGTTCATCAGACTGTATCATAGAAGCAAGGTAAGCCAAAGCATCAGCGTGCCTGTTGTCATCTCTTCGGATATGCTTGATTTCAACAACAATAAATGTTTCATACTGAGAATGAATAAGAGCAGCATATTATCTCATCCGATCATCCTTATATTCATAGACACCATTTACCTGATTCACCACAAGCTGGTAATCACAGAAAACTCTCAACTTAGTGATCTTCAAATCATGTGCACTATGCAATCCAAGCAGCAATGCTTCATATTCAGTTTCATTATTTGAGGTAGTAAAACCAAGACGTGTCATCTTCTGGGCCTTTATATTCTCTGGACTAATGAGCACGGCGCCAAGCCTCGAACCATTCGAATTAGAAGATCCATCTACATACAACACCCAATCATTCCACACTGATGATTTATCTCCATCTTCTATAATGTTTCCGTTGTTCGCCTCATCTGGGAGTTCATGGAGATCTGCCATTACTTCTACCTCAGCCTCTTCTACAGGGAAATCAAAGAGAAAACTTGCCATAGCTTGTCCCTTCTCTGAAATTCTTGCTCGATACTGGATGTCGAATTCACTGAGAGCCATAGCCCATTTCGACATCCTTCCCGCCAACTCAGGTTGTCTCAACACAACTTTCAAGGGGTACGTTGTGATGACAATGATAGTATAAGTATCAAAATAAGGATGAAGCTTTTCAGCAGAAAAGACTAGAGCAAGACATACCTTCTCGAGCTTGCTGTAATTAAACTCTGCCTTGAGAAAGGTTTTGCTGATAAAATAAATAGGCTTCTCAATGCCATCACAACTCCTGACCAGGACGGAACCAATGGCTTGCTCTGACACAGAGAGATATAGATATAATATTTCACTAGGTTCAGGAATGGAGAGAATGGGAGCCGAGCCCAAATAATCGTTCAAGGCAACAAAAGCTCGAGAACACTCTAAAGTCCATTTGAATACAGAATCCTTTCTTAGCAGCTCGAAGAGGGGTTTACAACGATCAAATGATTTAGAAATAAACTGATTGAGTGCAGCAATACGTCCTGTTAGTTTATGGATCTCCTTCTTCGTCTTTGGCTCCGACATGTCCAACAGAGCATGGATTTGAGCTGGATTATCCTCAATACCTTGCTGGCTCACAAGATAACCCAAGAATTTGCCAGAAGTAACCCTGAACATGCATTTGTCTGGGTTCAACTTCAAATTGAAAGCCCGAAGAATAGAGAAAGGCTTAGTGAGATCTGCCATGAGGGTACTCCGTATTCGACTCTTCACTACGATGTCATCAATGTACACTTCCACTGTTTTGTCGAGTCCTGGACCAAACATTAGGTTCATCAGACGTTGATACATGGCACCAACATTCTTCAGACCGAAAGGCATAACACGATAACAAAACAGGCCATGTTCTGTAATGAAGGTAGTCTTCTCTTGATCTTCTTCTGCCAGAAGAATTTGATTATAGCCCAAATAACCATCCATAAAAGATAACATTTCGTGGCCAGTAGTGGCATTGATTAGCCTCTCAATTCTTGGCATAGGAAAAAATTCTTTGGGACAAGCTTTACTAACACCGGTGAAGTCAATACAAACTCTCACTTTTCCATTCTTATTAGGTACAACAACTACATTTGCTCTCTAATCAGGATACTACACTTCTCGAATGAACCCGTACTGGATAAGCTTGTCTATCTCTTCATTTACGGCATCATGATAAGCCGGGGCAAGCCTCCAAGGTTTTTGCTTGACTGGAGGGACAACAGGATCAACATTGAGATGATGACAGATGATACCTAGGCTGATTCCTGTCATATCTTTGTGTGACCAGGCAAAGACATTGAGATTCTTCTTAAGAAAGTCCAGCAACTCGACCTCTTCTTCTGCTGTTAAACTCATCCCGATCTGCAACACCTTTGGCTCTTCATCTGTTCCCAAATTGACAGATTTCGTGGGCTCAACGGATGGTCTGCACAACGTATCTTTCTAGCTCTCCTCCACAACGGACCCGATCTGTAATTGCTATTTTGGCACAACGGGTGGAGCGAAATCACATTTCTATGACATCAACTGGTCTCCTCTGATCTCCTTTGGCCCATCCTGCGTAGGATATTTCAACACTTGATAGTAAGAAGAGGGAACAACCTTCATCTCGTGGGTCCACCATCGACCCAAAATTGCGTTGTAAGGAGATGGGGCATCCAGAACGGAGAATCGTGTTTGCAAGACAACGGGCCCTGCCACAACAGGCAAGACGACATCTCCTATTTGTTTCATCGAACTGCCATCAAACCCGAATAGTGGGGTCTGAGTAGAGATGAGAACGGATGAATCTAACTTCATCTGAGTGAAAGCATGAAGATACAAGATATCTGCCTCACTCCCAGAATCTACGAGCACCCTCTTGATGTCAAAATCCCCTATACGCATGGTGAGAACAAGAGCATCATAATGGGGTCGGATTACCGTTGCCATATCATGATCGGTGAAGGTAAGTGCTTGCTCAACGCATCTTGCCGAAGTCTGTACCTGGCACACCTCAGCTTCATGAGACAGCTTCCTCGCCTTTGCTCTGAAGTCTCTCTCCAAATCTACCACCGGTGTCCGTGCACGATGGATGACATTGATAGTCCTCATGGGTGCTCCTCCTCATCCTCCTCCACTGGTGCTTGGATTATTTGAAGGCTCCTCTGCACGAGGTTGAGATAATGGTTCCCTGGTACGCACTGCATCACCATTACTGGAATCCAGATATTCTCCCAAGTACCCCTCCTGGACTAGCCTCTCCAAATATTCCCTTAAAATGTGACATTGGTTTGTAAGATGACCATGACACTTGTGATAATGACAGTACTCATGTGCCCGTGGTCCTGATGTGACATCTTACACAGCTCTGGCAGGCCACTCGAAGTACGCCTGGTCCTCTATTGACTTCATGATGGTCGTTGGACTGACCGTAAAGTTGATGTGATCAGCTCGAACTACAAAAGGACGCCTCTCACTCGCGTGATTGCCTCTCTCTCGCTGTTTCTGAGGCTACTCCTGATGAGGTTGATAAGTTTGCCTCTCTTGTTGTTGATGATGATTCGGGTCTGGACGTCTCTCCGTCCTACTCTGCTGTTGATGCTGGTTAGAATTTCCTTCATATGGGCGTCGAACCGGCTGATCTTGCTGAGTCACGTACACTACTTTCTCCTTCCTCTCTCTAGGTGGTGAGTCCTCAGATGATGAAGACTCGTACCTTCATCTTTTCTCCTTCCTTTTTGATGAAGACGACCGGCTTGCTCTCTCCATAACATCCACCCCCTCGCCTTTGGCTTTGGTACAATTGAGACATCATCTTCATATCTCCAGAACTTGGTAGCAAGAACCATCATCTCGTCCATCTTGATGGGATAATAGAGAGCTAGAGATTTATAGAGCTTGTAATGCTTAGGGATAGCGTTCTTGAAAGCAGCAACGCAGCTCCCATCATCAATTTTGTCAATACTGTGGACTTCATCAGTGAAGCACGAAATAAAATCCCTCAAAGATTCTACTGGCTTCATTCTTAGAGCAAAGAGAGAATCTGTTTTCGTCTTTTTATTGATAATAAATTGATCAATAAAAACTGACCTGAGCTCGGAGAAACTTTTGATTGAGCCAGGGGGTAGATTACAGAACCATCTTGACGCTGCTCCAACCAAGCTATTAGGGAAGGCTTTGCAATAAAGGTTATCATTTGGATTGCGAAGAGCTATTGCATGCTTAAAATCGAACAAATGCTCCTCTGGATCAGTTCTTCCCGTATACATGGAGAAGATCGGGGTCATGAACCTAAAAGGGGTATATGACTGATTGATTGCATCTGTGAAAGGAGAGTTCTTGACGTTGTCCTTTGCTGACTGATCAAAATGGTTAGGAGCTCCTCCTTTCATGCTCTTGACATGAGCATTGATCATGGCTTCCACCTCCTTGGAAGTCATCCATGTCTTCTGAGCGTTAGCCTCTTCGACAACACCTCCTCTTAATTCATCTCGAGCCCTTTCTTCTCGTAATTCGACACGATCAGAAGGATTCCTCTGTTTAGCACGAACCTGAGTTTGACCTGCACCATCATCAGAAGGAATAAGGATGAACCTAGTGTCCCGATTCTCTTGCACCGATGGGGAAACTGGCAGTGCTGCTGCTAATCCTGAGGGGGAAGAAGAGAAGTCAAGCTGACGTCTCACTGAAGGCCTCTGAGACAGTTCGTCATCCACTTCAAGCCTACCATGCTCGAACGCATCGAGCCTCTCCTGTAACATCTGCTGTTTCCTAGTGATATGGTCCAAGACTGACTGTTGCCTCTGCAACATCAATAAAATACGATCTGAGGAAGAAGAATCATCTGAGGGGGGCACAATTTTCTCAGGCTGTCCAGATGATTGTCCAATTCCAGGAATAAAAGTCTGCATGACAGTAGGTGCAAATGGAGTGGCCTGAGGGGTTTGATTCTCACGCATGGGCACAGGGGTTTGATCAGCCATGATCACAAAGAGCAAATGGAGGTTCATTTATTATTTTCCACAGACGACGCTAATTTTGAAGGGAAAAATTCCAGAATGAACACGTGTCAGCAGCTGCTTCAAGTACTCTGGTTTACTGGCAGAAGGTAGGAGTTGAATGGTATAATACCCTGACCCGTACTCCTATGTCAAAGTAAGTAGATGTAGAAGATGATGAATAGTAATAAGCACAAAAGCAAATGAGAGAGAAAGAGTAGAGATTTCTTGGTCCTTATGCACTAAACTTCTCGGGGTATCTATAGGTTTAGCTCTGAATGCCCATGGATGGCCATAGAGAAAGAGTAGAGATTTCTTGAGTCGTAGAAAGTTTATTTCCTTTAAATCTGAAAATAAAATTGATTCAGTTTGTGAAAGTTGTCAACTCGGAAAATCTTGCAAACTTCTATTTATTCAAACTGATAGTGAATTTAATAAGCCCTTTATGAAGGTTCATTGTGACTTATGGGGACCAACATCTACTCTCTCTCGAGAAAATTACAAGTACTAGCTATATTCATTGATCATCATAGTAGATTCACATGGCTATATCCTATGTAAAGGAAATCAGATTTTTATGATTGTTTTGTGAATTTTACTAAGTATATTGCATGCCAATTTGATGCAAAGATGAGAATGTTTCAATTAGATGAAGAGGGTGAGTTTACCGAATCGTCTAAAATAGTATATGGTTGGATTAGGCATTCACCATCAATCTTCATGCCCCAAAACCCCGGGGGAAAAAAAACGGGGTTGCCAAGTGCAAACATCGAAATCTCATGGAGTTGGGACTAACCATGATGTTACATGCCAAACTTCCATCACACTTTTGGCTTGATTGCTTCTCAACTGCGGTGTTTTTGATAAATCGTCTACCCTCACCAAAGCTTGATATGGATTCTCCATTTTTTTGATTGTATGGATAACATCCAGCTTACTCTTCTTTGCACATACTACCTGTACTTGGGTGATTATCGCAGCTCTAAGTTGGACCCAAAGTCATTGTCGTGCATCTTCATTTGTTATAGTGTTAAACACAAGGGGTATAAATACCTTTACCCTCTAATTAGAAGAATTTACACTTCGCGTCATGTAGTTTTTTTATGAGACCAGCTTACCGTTCAAGGATCCAAACTCACTCTATGGTCATGATCACGTTGAGGGAGAGTTGTCCATCTTTAACGAATGGATGGATGCTCATGATGACTCTTCTACTTTGCTTCAACAAACAACCACTATTGGACCAAGTGATGACTTCAGCATACTAACCAATCTCCTATTGGACCAAGTGATGAGTTGCTCCAACATACCAACTTTGCTGCTCCACCATCTACTCTAGTAGTTGCTCCATTAGATCGGTCTTATGCTCATGCTCCTGATCTTGATCAAGGTGCTGATCTGACTCATTCCCATGAACAAGTTGACACACTAGCACAAGTTGCCGACCAGCTCACTCCATCAGAAGCTCATGCTCAGCCTATTATAAATGCACATGCTCAGGATTCATCATGTGACTGCATTCCTAGGAACCTTTCTGCTCCACCATCCACTCAAATAGCTGCTCCATTGGAACGACCTTATGATCATGTTACCAATCATGATCAAGGTTTTGATATGACTCATTCCCCAACACATGCATCAGACCCACCATCTCAATGACATCAAATGGAGACAAGGTCGTAACATGGGGTCTTCAAACCCAACCCCAAGTATGTTGATCTTCATCTTGCTTTTCCATCCGAATCCATTCCCATTGAACCGATATCAATCAAATCAGCCTTAAAACATGAAGGTTGGACTGCTGCCATGAATGAAGAAATCAAGGCCCTTGATGCAAATGAAACTTGGGATCTTGTTTGTAACACCCCAAAATACCACCTAGGAGTTTTGATACTTTGGCAATGTGACTTAAACTTCAAATCATCCTACAAAGCGTATACAAGGCATGACAAATAGTGAACCTGAAAATTTCTTCTATATAAAAGTTCTTCCAAGTGATAACATGAACAAAAGATTGAATAGAAACTATAACCTGTACAAAAGATCCAACACTTGAGTTACCAACTCAAGTCTACATGAAAATTCCCAACAACAAAATCCGAAATACATGTCCCTCTCACTCAACTCCACCATAAGGCCACATGTCCAGGCCCCTAACAACATTTGGATGATAATCCTGCGCAAGCTCCTACTCTCCATGAACCTCCTCGACCCATGGCTCCAGAGCACGACCGTCCAACCGGGAACATACAGAAATAACAGTTTGGCTGAGTATTGAATACTCAGCGTATAGATACCTCTAACTAACCATGTTACAATACATTAATATGCCATACAGGATACAGCTCATCATAACATATACATAATCAGAATGCGGAAGTTAAAAACAAGATGTCAAATGCATATCTCGAAAATCATACTTTAAGTTCATGCTTTCATAAAACGTATTTCAAATATCTTATGAGTCTTGTGAGTTCCTTATGCATCTTATGAATCTTGTGAGTTCTTTATACGTCTTATGAGATTCTTAGCTTACGAGATCATTCTTTTCACTTATCTTGTGCTTACTTTGAGACAGATGCTAGTACATGTACCTGGTCATAGTATACTAGGATCCTCTCTTGCTTACTTGGAAATAGATGTTAGTGCCCATACTTGGTCATAGCACACTAACATCTTTTCTTACTTATCTTGGAAACAGATACTAGTGTCCGTACCTGGTTTTAGTACACTAGTATCCTTTTATATTCTTATTATTCTTATTAACTTGCTTGTGAGTTTCTTATGATCTTGTTTGCATGGAAACAGATGATAGTGCCCATACTTGGTCATAGTACACTAAACATCATTTCATACTTATCTTGGAAATAGATACTAGTGTCCGTACTTGGTCTTAGTACACTAGTATCATTTCATATTATTTATTTTACTTGGAGACAGATACTAGTACCCGTACCTGGTCATAGTATACCAGTATCCTCTCATACTTGTTTGGAAACAAATGTTAATACCCATACTTGGTCTTAGTACATTAACATCATTTTTTACTTATCTTGAAAACATATACTAGTGCCTGTACCTAGTCTTAGTACACTAGCATACTTTCATATTCTTCATGTCTTGGAAACAGATACTAGTGCCCATACCTGGTCTTAGTACACTAGCATCCTTTCATGCTTTTCATTTTACTTGGAGACAGATGCTAGTACCCATACCTGGTCTTAGTATACCAACATCCTCTCATACTTACTTGAGAACAAATGTTAATGCCCGTACCTGGTCTTAGTACATTAACATCCTTTCATATTCTTGTGAGCCTTTTATTCTTGTCTTATAAGTTTCCAATTGTTCCTTATGAGCTTTCTTTTCATCCTTTATGCATTTTACTTTTTCTTCTTTAAGAACATTCTTATGAGATTTACTTATAAATTTACTTCTTGTCTTTTGAACTTTCTTATAATTATTCGAATACCCCTACATATGAGAAACTCCGGTCATACATGTGCATTGAGTGCTTGTAAACATTATAAGATACTTGTGAGCAATCGTGATAGACATCGAAAACACTTAAACATCAAAACATGCTCATAAAATTTTATTTATAATAATGGCATATGAATACATGGTTTGAAATCCCCAATTTCACCCCAAAATCATGCTCATATCATATCATACAAGGCATACACGTGCATAGAGTCCTTGTGTGCATCATAGTAACTTAAAAATCTTTAAACATAACATAGAAGGCTTATAATGATCATGATTATCATAAAAATCTCTTATTCATGGAATCAAAATCATGGAACATCATTCATAGAGGTATTGTAGCAAGAACATGGCTCTTTAGCCTAAATCCATCAAGAACGTACTTTTAAAAATCATGGTTTTCATAAAGAATTTATCACAAGCTAGAGAGTAGGGTGTATCTACTCTCCTTTCATCAAAACCCATCCCTTCATCCTTAGTATAATGAAATCCTATCAAAATCATTTGGAGAGTGTATTCACACTCTCTTTATCAAAACCCTTCCCTTTTTATCTTCTCTAACAAAAATATCATTCATCAATACATATTTTGCATGAATGAGTCATAACCAAGCTAGGTAGTAGATTGTATTTACCTTAAGAAAGCGAATCCTTGTGGCTTTGTGTGTGAGAACACCTTGGCTTGCAAGATCCTCGCTCTCCTTTTCGATCTTGAGAAACTTTGGGGTGAGATTTGGGGTTTCACCCTTGATCTTGAGAAAGCCTCTCCAAAACCCTATCTCTCTCTCCTTTTTATCCCAAAAATATCTCTTAAGGTTGGTGTTAGTCTAAAACCCCAAAAAATATCCTCTATTTATAGCCCAAGGGGATAAAACCCTAAAAATCCTGTATTTAGGGTTGTTTCGCGACTTTACTGTGCATGACTGTTCAAACGGTCTTTCAATTGTTCGAACGATTATGCCTGATCGGTGCTAATTGTGACACATTTATGCACCCCAAACTACATATGTTAGCTCTTTAGAGTTCTCTTTTGAAGCATGATACGGTATTTGGTTGTATTTGTTGCAACAGGACTATGCGAGGAATACGAGATAAAATTGAAGAAATAGCATATGAAAAAGCTTCAGGAAGAACCGTAATCAGGAGAAGAGCAAAGAAAGAAAGAAGGAAACAAATGGAGTCATGGACAATCGATCGTAGGAACAAGGATGATCGATCATAAGACAGAATAGTAACGATCAATCGCCAAGTCTGGACGATCGATCGTTCACATACTTGTAGCCTAAGAAGAATTTTCTGAAAGGGAAGATCGATTGTCCCAGAATGACGATCGATTGTCATTGGCATTTTTCAGCCTCGGAATCTGTGCGCAAAGATGGAGAGTTTCCCTTGGAAAGTTTCTAAAAAGGTTAATTGAACCCTAAAAAAGGGTTCTCTATAAAAGGGAAAGTTATTAACTCAAAAAGGGTTCTGAATTTTGGAGTTTGGAAGTAGAGAAGGCTCTGGAGATCAACAAGGTTGGAAGATGGAGCTTTGAGTTCTTCGTGTTCTTCGTCAAAAATGGTGTTTCTGTCTCCTGCTATGAACTAATTCTTCTGTTTCTAGGGTTTAGATGAAACCCTAGCCAAGTAATCTTATCCCTTGTATTTTGTTTATGTTCCTTCATGTATAAACGATGATTGCATTATGAGTGGGTTTATGAATTAACCAGTGATTAAAGTTTATAATCAGTTTCAATATAGTTCTATCTTTGTCTTAGGTTCTATTGTGTTGAAATTGAATTCGTTCATGTCTCTTTTTGTGATTGAAGATGTGAATTTTATGCAATAGTATTTATTATCAATAAATTGAATTGTAGGATATTCTATTCCTAGGGAAGACGAGTGATGTCACAACCCTAGCTTAGTGTGCATCACTCATGCTGACCACAGATAGGATATACCTAGAGTTTGGTCCATTAAATCATTCTAGTTTCTGATGAGTTGAGACTTGTAGTCAATCTCATCCTTATTGTTTATGCTCGAGGGACATAAATGAATACTTGTGGATGTGATTATGAGGCTAGTGAAGGATTCAAATACCATAGAAGTTTTCTCACCGTTATATCACCAAAAGCTTTTTGTGTAATTAGGGTTAATAAAATTTGTTAGTTTAAATTCTACTCTTAGGTTAAATTCAATCAAATCACTCAATATTATTACCCATTGACTTAGAATTAATCTTGAGAAAAAGACAATGAAACCAGCGCAGTCTTCTGTGGTTCGACACCCCATACTAGTCGCTATTCTACGAAATTGTAACTACTACAAAGTTTAATAAATTGATGATCAATGCCTACTGTTTTTGGTTTCCGAAATTCTGATTCAACATTTACTGGGATCGTTCGAACGGTCATGAACCGTTCGAACGGTTGAGGTTACTGTCTTCGATTGTTGAGGTTTTATTCATTATCCACTAGCATTGTTCGAACGGTAAGGGAACCTTTCGAATGGTTGCGTCAGTTTCTTCCTATTTTCCCATTTTCTTTCCCATTGGCTTAAGCCTCGACACTTCTTAACATTACCACGGGTCCTTGGGACCTTAGAACACATGCCATAACTCATTATTAAACATAACACCACCTAGAGACCCTTTGGCCTTTTCCCTCATCTATTGACACTTAAGAGTATTTCCATACTCTTTTACCTTCATCTTAACACCCTATTCACATCTCATAACTTACACTCATCGTTTCCTTAAAACATGCTAAGCTAACCATTGAACACAACCCACATGCACGGGAGGCCTCGACCTTCAAATACACCATTCCCCGCATTATTCCCTAAGTTTTGGGTTCAACATACACACTTAGGATGTTCAATATCCTATGATCTTAGACACTTATATTATACTCTTGTTCTGAGACTCCCCATACCCATATAAACTCTCACTTCACTTTCCTCAAACCAAGGACACATGGAAGGCCTTAGGCCTTAACAAGAATGGTGTCAAGCACTATTCACAACACTATTCACCGCACAGTGAACTTGGATTCCGGGGTTCTACATCCTCCCCCCTTATAAGAATTTTGTCGAGGACACATTCCCACATTTAACCTTGACTATTGAAGACACCGAACTCTGTTGCCTAGTTATACTAAAAGAACATGCTAATCCTTCATCGACCAACACAAGGCTAGGCACTCGCTTGTCGGCAAGGCACCTCGGTTTTTCATACTACTAAACACCCATCAAAACAAGAAAATTTTCATAACATAATATAACATGTTTATACACATAGGCAACATACTGAAACACAACATTACATCATCCTTTACAAAAAATTTTTTTCTATCTCTTTGCACTCATGCAACATCATTAGGTGCTTGAGCACCTTGCCCTGAAATAGTAAAGAATTGGCCCTCGTTAGCCTGACGTGGTGGATGTATGGGCTGCTGGGGCCTTGAAGCCTGAAAAGACTCCTGTTGCGCGGGTAGTCGAATTGGGAGTCTAGTTCTCTGTGTTTGGGCATGTGGCCAACAGTGTAGACAATCTCTAATCCGGTGTCGCCTGTCACTGCAATGGTAACTTGCTCCTAAGAGAGCTTGGCAAACCCCAATCAAGTGCTTCCTCCTACAGTAACTGCAGAACTCGAACGTAGATGCAGAAGATATGGGTTGCACCTGTCAAGTGACTTGCGTAGTAGTAAGGCAAGGAGCCTAGGGTGTACTAAGAGGACTCTACACCTGCGTAGGTCCAGAGGATTGGTACAGAACAATCTTGGCCCTCTTCTCAGGCTGTGCTGAGTCACTCGACTGGCCTTCAACCATCTCCCTTCTCTTGAGGAATCCCTCAAAATTCGTCTCAACCAACTGGGCCTTATCCATAACCTCTACATAGGTCTTATGCCTAAACATAGAGACCCTGTCTTTGGTATAGGCCTTCAATCCCCTCTCGAATTTCCTAGCCTTCATAGCCTCTGTGATTATCATAGATGGAGCGAACCTGGACAACTTCGAAAACTTGGCCTCATATTCGGTCACCAACAAATTACCTTGCTACAAGGTAATGAACTCGACTTCCTTCTTCTCCTTGACTCCAATTGGGAAGCATTTCTTGTAGAACACATCAAGAAACTCTTCCCAAGTCCATTCTTGACCCGCTCGAGTCAAGTCCCTCATTCTGATGGTGGATCTCCACCAGTGATCTACCTCACCTTCCACCATAAAGGCAGCCCATGTAACTTTCTCTGCCTCCATAGGCATCAAGACAGAGAACAACTTCTCTAGTTGCCTAAACCATGTTTCTGCGACTAATGGGTCTATGCCACCATAGAATACCGGAGACATCATCCTTCAAAATGCCTCTATCCCTACTTGTGCTCTGTTTGGAGGAGTAGACACGAGTGCTGCAGCAGGAGGAGTGGCAGATTGCCTGGCTGCAAGCATAGCCAAGGTCTCGGCTATAGATCCCAAGGCCTGTGTGAGGTCGGGCTGCTCATCCCCCGAAGGAGCATCACTTCCATTAATCCTAGTGTGATATTCATGACCCCGGTTACCGCGTTTCATGATGTGAATCCTGAGAACAACAGTAAACCATGAGTCTAACTTGGAAACATATATACCATCATAATCTCATCGTAGTTTATTTAGCACATAATAATATAATACACATAGTTACATTAATGAATTAGCATTAACATACAATTGAGGTTTTTCTAGTGTGACACCCTAAATTCAGTTAAGATTTCAACCGGTTTCGAATAAGACTAGCTTGTTAGTCTACACTTGGAATACGACTCCCGAGATGAACCTAGTGCCTTGGTTTAATCATGGTATCGAACTCTAAACGACCCTAGAAAAATTAATACCTAGGCTTTGATACCACTTCTGTAACGCCCCAAAATACCACCTAGGAGTTTTGATACTTTGGTAACGTGACTTATACTTCAAACCATCCTGCAAAGTGTATACAAGGCATGACAAATAGTGAACCTAAAAATTTACTCTACATAAAAGTTCTTCCAAGTGATAACATGGAAAAAAGACTGAATAGAAACTATAACCTGTACAAAAGAACCAGCACTTGAGTTACCAACTCAAGTCTACATGAAAATCCCCAACAATAATCTCAAAATACATGTCCCTCTCAATCAACTCAACCATAAGGCCACATGTCCAGGCCCCTAACATCTGGATGATAATCCCGCACAAGCTCCTACTCTCCATGAACCTCCTCGACCCATGGCTCCAGAGCACGACCGTCCAACCTAGAACCTATCGAAATAATAGTTTGGCTAAGTATTGAATACTCAACGTATACATACTACTAACTAGCCATGTTACGATACATTAAGATGTCATACAGGATACAGTTCATCATAACATATACATAATCAGAGTGTGGAAGTTAAAACAAGATGTCAAATGCATAATCTCAAAAATCATACTTTAAATTATACTTTAAGTTCATGCTTTCACAAAACGTATTTCAAGTATTTTATGAGTCTTGTGAGTTCCTTATGCATCTTATGAATCTTGTGAGTTCCTTATATCTCTTATGAGATTCTTAGCTTATGAGATCATTCTTTTCACTTATCTTGTACTTACTTTGAGACAGATGCTAGTACCCATACCTGGTCATAGTATACTAGCATCATCTCTTGCTTACTTGGAAACAGATGTTAGTGTTCGTACCTAGTCATAGTACACTAACATCTTTTCTTTCTTATCTTGGAAACATATACTAGTGTCCGTACCTGGTTATAGTACACTAGTATCCTTTCATATTCTTTATTTTACTTGGAGACAGATACTAGTATCCGTACCTGGTCATAGTATACCAGTATCCTCTCATATTTACTTGGAAACAAATGTTAGTGTCTGTACCTGGTCATGGCATACTAACTCTTTTCTTACTTATCTTGGAAATAGATACTAGTGCCCATACCTAGTCTTAGTACACTAGTATCCGTTCATATTCTTGTTAACTTGCTTGTGAGTTTCTTATGATCTTGCTTGCATAGAAACAGATGATAGTGCTCGTACTTGGTCATAGTACACTAAACATCCTTTCATACTTATGTTGGAAATAGATACAAGTGCCCGTACCTAGTCTAAGTACACTAGTATCCTTTAATATTCTTTATTTTACTTGGAGACAGATACTAGTGCCCGTACTTGGTCATAGTATACTAGTATCCTTTCATACTTGTTTGGAAACAGATGTTAATGCCCGTACCTGGTCTTAGTACATTAACATCATTTCTTACTTATCTTGGAAACATATACTAGTACCCGTAACTAGTCTTAGTACACTAGCATACTCTCATATTCTTCATGTCTTGGAAACAGATACTAGTGCCTGTACCTGGTCTTAGTACACTAGCATCCTTTTATGCTTTTTATTTTACTTGGAGACAAATGTTAGTACCCGTACCTAGTCTTAGTATACCAGCATCCTCTCATACTTACTTGGGAACAGATGTTAATGCCCATACTTGGTCTTAGTACATTAACATCCTTCCATATTCTTGTGAGCTTCCTCTTGTGAGCATTTTATTCTTGTCTTATGAGTTTCCAATTGTTCCTTACGAGCTTTCTTTTCATCCTTTATGCATTTTACTTTTTCTTCTTTAAGAACATTCTTATGAGATTTACTTATATATTTACTTTCTTCTTGTCTTTTGAACTTTCTTATAATTCTTCGAATACCCATACATATGAGAAACTCTAGTCATACATGTGCATTGAGTGCTTGTAAACATTATAAGGTACTTGTGAGCAATGGTGATAGACATGAAAAACACTTGAACATCAATACATGCTCATAAAATTTTATGCATAATAAAGGCATACGAATACATGGTTTGAAATCTCCAATTTCACCCCAAAATCATGCTCATATCAAATCATACAAGGCATACACGTGCATAGAGTCCTTGTGTGCATCATAGTAACTTAAACATCTTTAAACATAACATAGAAGGCTTATAATCATCATGATTATCATAAAAAGCTCTTAATAATGGAATCAAAATCATGGAACATCATTCATAGAGGTATTGTAGCAAGAACATGTCTCCTTAGCCTAAATCCATCAAGAACATACTTTTAAAAATCATGTTTTTCATAAAGAATTTATCACAAGCTAGAGAGTAGGGAGTATCTACTCTCTTTTCATCAAAACCATCCCTTCATCCTTACTTAGCACAATGAAATCCAATCAAAATCATTTGGAGAGTGTATTCACACTCTCTTTATCACAAGCAAGATCCTCGCTCTCCTTTTCGATCTTGAGAAACTTTGGGGTGAGATTTGGGGTTTCACCCTTGATCTTGAGAAAGCCTCTCCAAAACTCTCTTTTTCTTCCAAAAATCTCTCTTAGGGTTGGTGTTAGTCTAAACCCTCAAAAATCTCCTCTATTTATAGCCCAAGGGGATAAAACCCTAAAAATCCCGCATTTAGGGTTGTTTCGCGACTTTACTGTGCATGACCTTTCGAATGGTCTTTCAATCATTCGAACGCTTATGCCTACTGTTTTTGGTTTCCGATATTCTGATTTAACATTTACTGGAATCGTTTGAACAGTCATGAACTGTTCGAACGGTTGAGGTTACTATCTTCGATTGCTGAGGTTTTATTCATCATCCACTTGCATCATTCGAACGGTAAGGGAACCGTTCGAACGGTTGCATCAGTTTCTTCCTATTTTCCCATTTTCTCATTTTCTTTCTTATTGGCTTAAGCCTTGACACTTTTTAAACATTACCACAGTTCCTTGGGACCTTAGAACACATGCCATAACTCATTATTATACATAACACCACCTAGAGGCCCTTTGGCCTTTTCCCTCATCTGTTGACACTTAAGAGTATTTCCATACTCTTTTACCTTTATCTTAACACCCTATTCACATCTCATAACTTACACTCATCGGTTCTTTAAAACATGCTAAGCTAACCATTGAACATAACCCACATGCACCGGAGGCCTCGACCTCCAAATACACCATTCACCGCACTATTCCCTAAGTTTTTGTGTTCAACATACACACTTAGGGTGTGCTATATCCTATTCTCTTAGACACTTATATTATACTCTTGTTCTGAGACTCCCCATACCCATATAAACCCTCACTTCACTTTCCTCATACCAAGGACACATGGAAGGCCTTAACAAGAAGGTGCCAAGCACTATTCACAACACTATTGATCGCAAAGTGAACTCGGATTCTGGGGTTCTACATTGTTCCTCGATCCAAGTCTATGAACATTGTTGGTAAGTGGGTGTTCAAAACAAAGTTATAGCCCGACAGTAGGCTTGAGCGATTGAAGGCCAGATTAGTTGCAAAGGGATATAATCAAGTGGATGGTGACTTCTCGAAGACCTTTTCTCCTGTAATCAAGCTTGGAAACATTCGAACGGTTTTGCAGTAGCTATGATTTGACGATGGAAGATTTGACAACTTGATGTCAAAAATGCATTCCTTCATGGATTTTTACAAGAACTGGTTTACATGGAGCAGCCGCCTGGTTTCACGGACCCGATCCACGCAACTCATGTGTGCCATCTGAAACGGGCTCTATATGGGCTCAAACAGGCACCTTGGGCTTGGTTTGATCATTTGAGCCTCTTTCTCCTCAATTTCGGATTTTTTTGTAGCACCACAGATCCCTCCCTCTTTGTTCACCACTCCACCCATGGGACCATCCTTCTTCTATTATATGTTGATGATATGGTTTTCATCGGGGACACTCCGATGTTTATGGACTATTTCATTCGTGAGTTGGGTCACGAGTTTTCTATTAAGGACCTTGGGGATCTTTATTACTTCCTTGGTGTGGAGGTCCATCCGTTCACCCGGGGTCTCTTCCTTTGTCAGTCAAAGTATGCTCGCGATCTCCTCGGTCGAGCTCAGATGAAAGATTGCAAGGCTTTCTCCACACCTACGACGATCGAAGGATGTCTGCCACCCTCTGATCAGGATCCTTTTCCTGATTCAACTCATTATTGAAGTCTAGTTGTTGCATTACAGTTTTTGACCTTTACCATATCAGATTTGTCATATAGCGTCAACTTTGTATGCCAATTCATGCAAGCACCAACTATGGGACACTATAAGGCTGTCAAACGTATCTTACGGTATGTTAATGGAATCGTGAATCATGGAATGCATATACTCACTTGGAGCACTCTTGACCTATATGTGTTTTCTGATGCTGATTGGGCTCGATGTCTCCTCATACGATGGTCCACCACTGGCTTTTGCACTTTCCTCGAGCAACTGTATCTCATGGAGTGCCAAGTAGCAGACCACCATGGCTCAGTCCAGTGCAGAAGTGGAATACATGTTCATGGCCTCCATTGCTGCCGAGTTAACATGAATATATTATCTTCTACGGGACATAGGTGTCTATCTCTTGAAGCCACCAACTTTGCATTGTGACAATATTAGTGCTCTTTATATGATTTCTCATGGCCGAACTAAGCACATCGAATTGGATTTTCACTATGTCTGAGTGAAAGTAGCCGTTGGCATCCATATCACTTGATTCGTACCTTCAGGGCACCAAGTTTCTGACATCTCAACCAAGCCCCTGCCTAAAGCTTAGTTTTTGAACTTATGAGTCAAACTGGGCCTTTGCTGTGATCCCTGGGCCCAGTTTGAGGGGGAGTGATAAAGAGCCCATGCATGAGGTTAAAGATGGAAAGCACAGGAGGACTCTTAGCCGATCAACTAAAGAATCCTAATGTCTCACAAATCCCTTAATTCACGGGACTTGTTATGGTATATATGGAAACACAAGCTGTAGTCTTTTTGAATTTACATCTACTCATGGAAGATTATCCATTATTCAAGGAAACCTTACCACACACGTTCATGAAAGGTTATCCATTATTAAAGGAAACCTTACCACAATGTATCTATATAATATACATGAATCAGATACCTCTAGACTCACTTTGAGATAGAATTTTCTCAAAACTTTGTTACCATGACAAAGTACAAAGTGTCAAGCTTTATAAGTATTAGAAAAAAAATGAACCATTAATGGCAGGTCCTTCGAATGTCCTCAACATTCCTGTAGAGACCTCCACTCCGATGTCACCAATGGGCATTTCTTCAATGCCTTCTTCGGCACAGAAGAACTTGCTTTTGAACCTAATCATGTTTTGAACAGCACATATATGTTGACCAAATGCCTCAATGACACCAACAGCCCCCTGATTAGACAAATTCTTGTGGAATAGGTTGAAAATTTTCATCTCAATGTCTAATCTGATTGAAAGGAAAAGCGATTAGTAAGCTGGTAGGCAAGGTATGGATTTGTCGTGAATGATGAACCCCTACATCTGTTGTAGTACTTCCCCCTCATCTAACACTTGTCTTTGTTTTGTGTGTGTTTTCTTAATTCGCCCAAGCCAGTGTTTAAAACTTGAAAACTTGACTCAACTCGGAACTTGCTAGGTTGAGTTAACTCGAAAACTCGTCCAAGTAATGACACATAAAACTCGAACAAATATATGGTAGAAAATAATAATTAATGATAAAATGAGATATATATATATATATATATATATATATATATATATATATATATATATATATATTGGATAATAATCAAACTTTTAAAATTATATAGTTTTATATACATAAGATTTGAACTTTTGGAGAACGCAAGGAAAAAAAATTCATCATTTAATGAGATCATACTATTCCACACTCGATCTGTAGATTTTCTGCTCTCTGGTTCTCTGGTAGAGCTCTTTCCTATCCTTCAAACTTATGATATTGATCAAGTCTGAGATTTGAGAGATTTTTGTTTTGTGCGATTGATTTCTGGAGAATTTCTTGTCAATCTTGCTCGTAATCGACTTTGTTTCAATCTTATCTGATTTCCTAATTCCTATTTGAGCGGTTATTAGGTAAGATGGGAGATCAAGATCATGAGACTGATGATGGTTTTGAGTTAGAACTGTTGAAAAAATTCTCGAAGATTCTGGCTTTTTCGAGAGCTGATACTGTAGTTGTCATTGAGGATAGTGAAGCCTCAAAAGAAGGGGAGAAAATATACAGATTTGTGCTATATGGAAATTTCTTGCAGAAAAACCGATTATTTTGCAAATGGCCAAGAAAACCATCATTCAGTCGTGGAGGTTACCGTATGAGTTGGGGGTTTATGATGTATTCTTGTTCAAGTTCAAAGGGGAAAATAATGTTCTTTGTATTTTGAGTTATGAGACTGATGGGATGCGAGATCGTAGCTGAAAAATCAACCTCGTTGGATCCGGTCAATAAAATGAGATATAGAGGTAGAGCAGTAGCCTTTTAGGATATGATCTAAGCAGTGACAGGTTTTCCCCTCATATGGGATTTCTAACAACAATGGGTCTGTGGTTTACACTTGATCAAACCTCAAGCTTCACTTGAATGAGAGTTTCTCTTTAGAGACAATATTCTCTATTTCATGAGAATTGAAATGTTTCTCTCTTGATGTTATTTTTCCTCCTTCACAAAGGGACTTTATAACTCATCAAAGAAAAGAGTCATTAGACTCTCTATTAATTCTCTCATAAATCATCCCATAAAACATGCCATTAGAATCTGGATCAATGGTCCAGATTCAACCACATTTATCATGTCTCTCTTAGATCAAGTAACGGCTTTAACGGCTCTTTGGAGTCTTAATGGCTTGGTCAAACTAGCTGTTGGGCCTTTGACTAAGATCTAATGGTCACCCTCTGCCAAGATACCCAATCTAGCTTAGAGGTGATCCAATGCTCCATATCTCACAATATTAATCATGATCCCTATGCACATGAATGCATCAAGATTAAAATACGATAAATACAATATAATATATTTAAAAACATGATCATACATATGCGGTAATGTGATGTACATTAGTGTGAATATGTATGACGAGATTCACTTGAGGATTTTATCCATCAACCATAGCCGTACGATCGAGGGATTGTAGCCACCCGATCTCAATATCCAACATCTCCCACTTGGCTATAAGCCTGAGATGTTTCTATATCAAACCCATAGAGGCTATATGCCTTCTAATTCTTTAGTTTGACCTCTTGGACTAATTTTCCCAAATTTAATGGTTTTTATCACGACCTCATTATCACAATATATGTGAATACATTTATCAATTCTTAAGTCATTTAAGAATCTCTATATCCATACAACTTCATTTGTTGTACCACTACAAGCGATGTATTCTACTTCCATAGTATATCTATCAACACATACTTGTCTGTTACTTGACCAAGTAATGGTCTCACCATCCATTAAGAATACACATCCTGATGTGGATTTTCTCATCAGGATCTCCTGCGAAATCTGCATTGCATTAATCCCACAACTTCCAAATCATATTATTGGAAAAATTAACTCAAGATTAATTTATTTTGAATATATATATTTCAATACACATTTTGCAGTTATCCAATATGCTAATCTAGGATTAGTATGGAATTTATAAAAGCATACTGCAAAATTGAGATCTAATCTAGTACACAACATTGCATACATTAGGTTAAATATCATTTGAGCATAAAGTTTATTCAAAAACATTTTCTAAATATGGTTTCTGAGATAAACTAAATTTTCTACATTTTCTATCCGTTGAAATTTTAATTCCCAAAACATAAATACTTTACCCATATCTTTCATTTCAAATTGGCTTCTCAACCATTCTTTAATTTTCATGATTTTATTTAAATCATTTTGAGTCATTAGTACGTCATCTACATAAAGAGATATTATTATGTAATGACTCACACTAATCCTAGTGTATCTATAATAATCAAAATTATATAGAACCATATGGTATTTCTTCATTTGTCATTTTATAATGATCTTTTGAATTACTAGAAGACTTTCTTTCCCTTTGTATTCTAGTTATAGTAATTTTAAACACTTCTACCATTTTATTTGATTTATTTTGTTCTAGATTGTCTTCTAGAAAATAGGCATCTTTACTTTCTGTCATTTTTTATAGAACATCATAATGATGAAATACAACTAAATGAATTATTTCTAATAATTCTTTGATCTTTACCAAAAAAATCTTGTCATATCACCAATTATGCAAGATTCACATAGCTTTAAGTTTTTGTTTATAATTTCATCTTATTGTAGTTTATATGTCCAAGTATCATGTGTCTTAATACAAATTAACATTATAAAACACTCATCAATATAAGTAGATGAACTAGAAGTTTTATTTGAAAATATTCAAACGATACAAGCCATCTGTTTTAGTTCCCCATACAAGAATACGTCTGTGTTTTCCTATAGATACTTTTGACGAACGGAAACAAACTTCAAAACCCTTGTCATCTAGACGTGGTATAGACAAAAGATTACGCCTCATTCCAGGCGCATACAATACATCAGTGAGTACAAGGTTCATTTCTCCAAGCAACGACAACTTGAGAGTTCCTATTCCTTGAACCTCACAATATGTGTTATTGCCCATATAGAGCTTGTGGTCGCTGGCTTTGATATCCTTGATCTCTAAAAAGTTCTCTTAGATCTAGCCACATGTCTTGATAAAGCTAAGTCCAACCACCAGGCTTCAGAGTTGCAATCAGCAAGAGGTGATTCTGACACCACACAAATAATGTCTTTAGATCCTTGTTTGTCATTTTTAATTTGAGGACAATTGATCTTGTGGTGGCTTGGTCTTCCACAATTATAACAGTTTCCAAAAGTCCTATTATTCTTATCATTTCTCTTTTCAGATTTATAAGGCTTATGTTTGAAATTTTTCTTGAAGGGTTTATATGGTCTTGTCTTAGAAGACGATGCAAGAGTTTCTACCATATTAACTTCATTAATTTTTTTCTTAGCTCTTCTTTGACCTTCCACTCCTAATAGCATAGGAAGACTTTTCATAGAAACTTGTTGTCCAGACAAGTTCAGTGTTATTACGACAAATTCCCAAGATGATGGTAGACTATGCAAAATAGTAGACACTTGCATCTTATCCGGAATAGGATTACCAACTGCAGCTAATTCTTTAGCAATAGCTATCATTTTGTTAACATGTTCTGTTATATTTTCATTTTCCTTCATCATACAAGTATTAAATTGTTCTATTAATAGTTGTATGTAAGTTTCCGATGCACTTCCATAGGAAAGCTTAATAGCTTCAAACATGTCATTTACAGTTTTATGTTCTTCAAATATGATTTCTAAGTCAGGGTCCATAGAGGTGAGCATTATTGACTTGGCTAATCTATCATCTTCCACAAATTTATCATAAAAATTTCTAGCAGCTTCTCCAGCTCTAAGAGGATGTTCATTAGGGTACGGTGTATCAATTACGTATTCAACTTTATCTTGAAAAAAGAATATGCCTTATTCTTTTCTTCCAAGTTGAATAATTAGTCCCATTAAGTTTTTCAGTCTTACTTAATTTTGAACTTACTGCTCTTGAAGACATAAAATCTCAGAAAAATAATTAGTAAAACAATTTCTGTATGCAAACAGATCTACTAATATTTTCTGAATTTCACTAAAATTTTTTTTTTAAAAAAATAAACAATGTTCTAAATATGCTCTATAAAATTTAAAGTGTTATGTTTTGCAATATTTAATTTTTAATCAAACAATAGCATCATTTACAACATATACCAAATTCCCAAAATATTATTTTCTGCATATGAATATTTCTAATTTATATTCCAGCAAAATCAGATTTTATTTTAGGTATTGAGTATATAGTCTAGAGGTTCAAATATAGCGTCACTGTAATTTTCAAAATCTTAAGTTCCGTTAAATTTAAGATTTCAAGTTAATTTCAAAATTACAGAATACTTATTTGAATTAGACTTTAGTTCTCAATAAATATGCACAATATTATCAAATTTTCATATGGCACTATCAGAAATTTGATGAACAAATACGGCCTACACTGATTCTTAACAATACACCATGTTGTATTATTAATTAAAACAATGTGTTATAAAATCAGATTTTTTTTATGATAATAAAATACTACCAAAAAATTTCAGAATTTCTAGATGCTTTAGAGATCTGATATTATGCAAAAATTAATCACTTTCCTTGAATTTTATTGGTAAATAATTAATCAGACAAGAATCTATTTCTTTCTATTATTTGATAAGCACTATTAAAATAATAAGTGAAACGTGTGCACTTGATTTCGTGATTGGATGAATTCCAAAATCCCAAAAAATCTTTTGATCCCAAACGAAGAGTGTGGGCTTTCTTCTATGCATGAAAAAATTGCAAGAACTGTAACTTCAAGCCTAAATCCCCAATCGTCGTTAGTTGATGGGTGCTTACGGCTTGTAACTGAACTGAGATCGCCGCACAAGAGGGCTAAGAGCATGAACACCAGTCAAAATGAGACCGCAGCTGGTATTGCTATAGATTTTTCAGATTGCACAAGTGCGAAAACCATGGATATCGACCGGGTGGTCGATTTCTTTGTAAAGTGAACATTCTAGAGAAGAAGATGGAGCTCTTGCCATAATTTCTTGTTTTTCTCTAATGAAGCACTTGCTGTAACTTTTCTTCTCGGTGCGTGTTGAGAAAAAACTTGGGAGAAAAAAAATCTCCAAAAGTCAAAAGACAAGAGGGAAACACCTTTAGGTGGTTACTTGTTAGGGAAGTTTCCCTAAGAAAAAGACAAAATCTTCTTTTTGTGAAAATGTGTTGGAGAAGATATTTCCAAGATGAATACACCCAAGAAAGAAAGTAATGTAGAAAGGTTTGCTTCCAAAAAAAAATTGAGTTTTGATACTATGTGTCTCGGCTCAAGGTATTATAGTGAACACTACGCTCTGACACCAATGATGGGATGCGAGATCGCAGTGAAAAAGTCAATTTCGTTGGATCCGGTCAATAAAATGAGATATAGAGGTAGAGCAGCAACCTTTTAGGATATGATCTAAGCAGAGACAAGTTTTCTCCTCATATGAGATTTCTAACAACAATAGGTGTGTGGTTTACACTTGATCAAACCTCAAGCATCATTAGAATGACAGTTTTTCTTCAGAGACAATATTCTCTATTTCATGAGAATGGAATCTCTTGATGATATTTTTCCTCCTTTACAAAGGGGCTTTATAATTCATCAAAGAAAAGAGTCGTTAGACTCTCTATTAATTCTCTCATAAATCATCCCATAAAACATGCCATTAGAATCTGGATCAATGGTCTAGATTCAACCACATTTATCATGTCTCTCTTAGATGAAGTAACCGCTTTGATGGCTCTTTGGAGTCTTAATGGCTTGGTCAAACTAGTTGTTGGGCCTTTGACTAAGATTCAATGGTCACCCTTTGCCAAGATACCCAATCTGGCTTAGAGGTGATCCAACGCTACATATCTCACAATATTAATCATGATCCCTATGCACATGAATGCATCAAGATTAATATAAGATAAATACAATATAATATATTTAAAAACATGATCATACATAAGCGGTGATGTGATGTGCATGAGTGTGAATATGTATGACGAGATTCACTTGAGGATTTTATCCATCAACCATAGCCGTACAATCGAGGGAATATAGCCACCCGATCTCAATATCCAACAGAGACATGTTGTTTTAATGGTCATCTCCTTCGGTTACAGAGATGGAAGGATGATCTTGCGGTGAAGGAGATTGATTTCTCTATCTCTCCCTTTTGGATTTAGTTCCATTAGCCAAGATGACCTATGATGCTGGTAAACAGCTTGGATCACATGTAGGAGATGTCCTAGAGGTGGATCTTCCAAAATCATGATTAGCTAAATGGAGACTTGTTCGTGTTCTATTTCAATTGAACAAACCACTGCTGTCACGCCCCAAAATACCCCATAGGAGTTAAGGGATACTTTAGTCGAGACTATACTTAATCCTGTTAAACCATCCTGTGATGAACAAAGCGGAATAGAATACAATAATGAGACAATAATTAGAGTGTGGAAGCTCATCATAATGCGGAAGAGTAAAACAAAATTTTCTTTCCTATTTACAGGATCTGTACTCCAAGGCAATATACAAAACATAATGAAAGTAGAGGTGGACATGCCACCGATCAAAATACAAAATGAGGAAACCAGTAATCTAGATACGGCCACACATCTAGATCCCTATCTGCCTACGTCTGCATCGGGATAGGCGGCTCTCTCTCTTCCACATATTCCTCTTCAACCCATGGCTCAGAGTCGAAGGCACCCTTCGAACCTGTCGACATGAAAGTGCGCCTGAGTATGGAATACTCAGTGAGTACAAGCTACTGGCTAACAATAGTAATAACGGAATACAAAAATAATAACTACAGATAATACATAACATGGAATTTAAAGAAATGCTATGATCGTGACATGCATGGAATGATGCGAAACCTCCGATAAAACTCATACTTTAAAAGTCATGTCTTATTCTTGAAAATAACTTTTCGTATTTTTCAAATTTTCTTGTCGTTTTAAAACTTGTTCTTGTCTTGCTCTTGTCTCGTAGGAATCACGATGTCTTTTTTTGCGTGGAATCACTTATCTTGCTTGTCTTGTCATGTCTTGACTTGCCTTGCCATGTGTTCTTGTGAGCCAGATGTTAGTGCCCCTTGTAGCGACTTGTGAGCCGGGAATGTAAATTCCCTTCAGCAAATATATATATCCTTGACCGGCCCTCTGTCCGGCTTGAGCAACTTGTTTTCTTGTGAGCTAGGTATGACATATCTTGCGATATGCCCTACCCTTGACCGGCTCGATGTGCAGCTTGATCAACTTGTTTTCTTGTGAGCCAGGTATGACATATCCGGGGGATATGCCCTACCCTTGATCTATCCGATGTCCGGCTTTATCATGCATTTCGTAAATCACATGTCTTGTTTTCGTTCGTCTGTATATATACTTATACTTTAGGAAAATACCCGGTTCATGCATGTATGCGTGCGTGTGTGTAGCACTTGTGATGATCATAGTGACATGAACAACTAAAGGGATGGCATATGGCATTTCAATTCTTAATAAAGCATGAGGAATTTGACAAGCATATAAAGCATTGGTTCACGGTTAACACTTTAGGAAGGTTACTCAATTCATACTTGCATTATTATTCTTTAAATTTGTTCATTTCTCATTTGTGCGTTTCATCAAACACTTGGTGTGCAACTTATTCAAACCATTTATTCGAGTTCTTAAGTTCATGCATTTCATCAAACATTACACATGTGTTCATTATGTGTACAATGCCCCTCCACCATTTTTCCAACACACATTCATCACAACCTCACGGCAACCAATCGCCACAACCACCATCCATTCATACATCTCCACACATTCATGTATTTCTCTTGTTTATATTTAGGGAAACTAAGGCATTTCAACAAGATAGGGAAAATAGGAGAGATCAATACACCACATTCATGAGGGAATCTAGGTTATTATCAAGGGAGTTAGTAGGGTGTACTAACCTTGAGGATTAACCCTTGATTTGGAAGAAAATCTCTTCTTGATTTGAAAACCCCAAGCTTGAGGAAGAACACCACTTTGAAGATTTGAGGAACCCTTGCTTGATTTAGGGAAGATCAACCTTGATCTTAATCTCCTCCTTCTTCAATCCTCAAACCCTTTCGAAATCCCCAATCTCTCTTCCCTTTCTCTCTCTCAATCCTTATCTAGGTTTAGGGCAAACCAAAACCCCCAAATAGGAAGCCCTATTTATAGACAAAAGGGTTAAACCCTTAAATTCGGCATCAGCACACGCGTGAGATCGATCACACACTAATTGCAATCGATCGCACCCTAGGGCGATCTGTCGCACCTGAACCCGCATACTTTTGGCTTGATTTCTCCCTGCATGCGATCGATCGCACACCCTTGAGATCGATCGCAGATCCCTGCGATTTGTCGCACCTGACTTCCCATCTATCGCACTTGGTCCAGAAAGTTTGGGACCTATTTGACCTGCATGCGATCGATCACACCATACCTGCGATCGATCGCACTCCCCAAATTTTGATTTCTTCCTCTTGCAGACCCATGGGGGTTTTTCTAACCTTGTTTTCATCATCCTTAGGGCTCTTAACCCCCTCCTTCATGCTGCCCTTGGGTTGTTAACCCTCCAATTTATCATAAACATCAATTTCAACATGGGGAATGCCATTTGGCTTTGAATACACTATTCATTAGCCATAGAAATTTTTGGGGTGCTACAACTGCATCCATGGATCATGATGAAGAGAGATAAACCCCTTCCAGATCTTCAAATTGACATTAAATATGAAATATTACCCTCATTTTGTTACTATTGTGGACGAATCGGACATGAGGAGAATCACTGTACAATCAAAGATGGGCATACTAGAAAAGCTTCAAGATGCTTGTAGATTGGGTGGTTTCTTGCCAGGACATGGTAAAAATTTGAGAGTAGATAACGGTAGCATTAATTCTCGGATTGAAATTTATTGTACCAAAAACCATTGTGATCGGGAGAGTGAATCATCACAAATGGAGGGAATTTGCCGGAATAATGAAAGTCTGATGAAAATTACTAATGGAGAAGACGATCGGAAAGGGATATCGAGGGATCAGGAGGGGAGATCAAGCAACGGTAACAATAGGTGTCAAAGCCTAACCCTGCACAAGGAAAGTGCCAGTTAGTTACAATTGTGCAGAGAAGTCAAAATCATGCGGCCCATGATTTTGACTTCTCCATCACTTGTATCCTATTCTATGGTTGTCTGGGACAAGGGCTTTCTGGCTTCGCGAGAGACAATCCGAGGTTGTCTTAACTAGTTCCCATACCTAGAAATCTGAACCTCTAGAAATACTTATTTACCAAAAAGGTTTTCGTCCCCATCTGCTAATGGATTTTCCTCTTAAGCTCAGGGTGATCAAAAACAGTGAGAAAATAAAAGGATAATGCATCAAAAAATAGTCTCAAAGGCGAAATCTCCAAGATCAATACCATATATATGATTTGGCTAATTCACGTAAAGCTCAGACCTCATTTTCAATAAATAACAGGATTAGGGAGCTGATAGAACCTTTTTGTTCAAGGGAGGTTGCTGATGTGCAGCCCCCGAAACAACCATGAAAATCATATGTTGGAACTGGCAGGAGATAGGTTGATCCCTGGTAGTTTGAGTTCTGTTGGAACTCTCTCAATCATATAAACCAAATGTGATTTTTTTTTTGTGTAAAACTAAATGGTGACTTGGAAGTTAAAAAAATTTGAAGAGAAGGTTAAGAGTTTAAAAATGAGTTGGTGGTGGATTCTAATGGTTTGTCTGGAGGTCTTGCTTTATTTTGGCATGATTAGGTTAGTCTCAAAGTTACTGATTCCAAGAGCAACAAAATATAAACCGAGTAACCTTCCAAAAAAAATAGAAACCGAGATCAGTCACCCAGAAAAGATTGAGATTTGGAATGCTACATTTGTGTATGGCCCGATAAAGGATCAAGAGAGGAGATCCGTGGGAATGTATTAAAAACAATGTTGCTAATATAACTCATCCTTGGTTATGCTATGGGGACTTCAATGATATCTCGACAGTTCAAGAAAAAGAAGGAGGTGCTCCAAAAGCTAATTCTAAAGTCAAGTATTTTACAGATATGCTCAATGGAGCTCACTTTCTTGATCTTAGATTTCAAGGTCCAAAATTTACTTGGTCTAATAGACAGAAGAATGCGAATTGTATTAGGGAAAGACTTGATAGATTTTTTGCTAATGTCGCTTGGAGGGAAATGCTTGAAGATGCCACTATCCATCACCTTATGGACATGGGATTAGACCATCGGCCTGTAATGATGGATACGGAAAAGAATGGCATGAAAAGGAAGAAAATGTTTTGATTTGAAGGTATGTGGTTAAACCAACCAAATTGCAAGAACATCATCAAGAGGGTTTGGAACATTAATATCTATGGATCCCCGATGTACAAGATTGCCCAAAAATAAAACAAAAATGTAGAAAAGTTTTGCTTGATTGGAACAAAAAGGTATTTAAAATGTTCACATAGTGAAGGCAGATCTGACGAAGAAAATTGCATAGCTGGAAGAATCAAGATATGAAGAAGATGGTAGAATAGCTTACTGTGCTTTGGAAAAGAAATTGAAATTAGTGTTAATAAATGAAGAATGTCTTTGGAAACAGAAATCGAGAATTCAGTGGTTAGCAAAAGGAGACCTCAATACCAGATACTTTCATAATACGATGATCCAAAGGAGATGTCATAATAGAATTTATAGAATCTGCAACAACTAGAATGTGTGTATTGGGAATAAAAAGGAGATTGAAAGTCTTATTATAAACCACTTCTCAGATATATTCACGATCTCTAATCCTTTTGATATGGGTATGGCCTTGGAAAACATTCCGCCTAGATAATGAGATGAATAATGAGCTTTGCAGACCAATCACTGTTGATGAAGTGAGAGATGTTGTTTTAAAGCTTCAACCAAATAAATCTCCAGGGGTGGATGGTTATTCTGGAAAGTTTTATCAAGGTAACTAGGATGTGGTGGGGTCTGATGTCTGTGCAACTGCTTTAAGCTTCCTGAATGGTGGTTTTCTGCTCAAGGAGTTACACATTTATAATTCTTATACCCAAAGTGAAGAACCCTGAGAAGATTGGTCAATACAGGTCGATAAGCCTTTGTAATACCACTTACAAGGTTATCTCCAAAATTTTGGCAAATAGGTTAAAAGTTTTTCTCAATGATATTATATACGAGAATCAATCTGCATTCATAAAGGGAAGACAAATCCAAGACAGAATATTAATTGCTCATGAAGTGATTCACTTTCTAACCAAGAAAAAAGCAAGGAAGGAAGGTTATATGGCTCTGAAGTTGGACATGGCAAAGGCCTATGACAAAGTTGAGTGGAGATTTCTGGAATGTGCTCTTGGTAAAATGGAGCTATGTGATAGATGGATTCAGCTAATCCATCAATGCATATCCACAATGTCCTATTTAGTACTTATAAATAGTGAGCCAAAAGGAAGGATTTTTCCTACTCGAGGCATTCGGCAAGGTGATCCCATCTCTCCATACATGTTTATCTTATATTGTAACGACCCCAAAACCCCACCTTGGTCATAATGGGACTTCGGGTCCGCCACATTACTTATCTCTACTTAACCTCCATAACAATAAGGCAAAACTAAAAGATAATTCTCCCAAAATAGCAATGATAAAATTCTTTAGATATATATAATCCAAACCAACCAGAACAACTGAAATAAGCCCAACATAACCCACTATGATCGGGTAGAATAAAGTCATCAAATAACAGTAAACAGTCTAGCAACATCCTGAAATAACATAAGTCTAAAACAAAACAATTCAGAAAGTAAACTACGATCTACTAGTAGGGATAACTATCAAAATCCCTGGCTCCACCTACTTCTCTTTCTTCAAAGTATTGCTCCTCAATCCATGGCTCCGCCGTATGCTCATACACTGAACTTGACGACAATAATAGGTCGACTGAGCATTGAATACTCAACGGATATCCAATCTAACTAACAGTAGTACATGCATATCCAGTATCCAAATCATGCAACAATTGTAGAGTCAATAGCTGTTTATATAACTTGAACATAATCAAAGTACGGAAACATGTGAACATCATGTCATGACTTAGCTTGACTCGTGTACTTGTATGACTCTTGGACTTGTAATATGAGATTCATGTATGCTTGTCTTCCCATAAAATAGTCATCGAGGTATTTGTGTTAAATCTATGGAGATGCATCAACAGAAGCGTAAACCCCTAGAGCTCTTAGATACCAAATGTCCATGATAATTATCCAGGACTTGAAATCTTATTCATGGAGAGCATTAATGAATACCGAAGCTACTTGAAATTCAGGGTCCTTGTAAAATCATGCAGTGTCGTTGTACTCGTACTTATTCTTGTTTCTTGTACTTGTATTTCAGTGTTCAGAGTCCTTGTACTTGTATTTCAATGTTCAGAGTCCTTGTACTTGTATTTCAGTGTTTAGAGTTTAGTGTCCATGCAATGTCTGTGTCATGCTTGTGTACACGTGAGACTTGTAATCTACCACACATGTGAACTTGTGCTTGAGTGTCGTGATTAGTATCCGAGCTCGGTCATCACTTAGATTGCGGTCTTCTATCAAGAAACTCCACTAGGTTACATCTCCCTAGTTAGAGAATTCCCGATATGGAGAGTTTCCTCTAAGCATTGGCCTACCCGAATATCAATCACCATGCAACATGAATAGGCATAATTTATCATAACATACTTCATATCTTGTCATGTTCATGCTAACATTTCTAATATCATTATTAGGCATGAATCATCATGACATATCTTATCGTACTCATACAAACCTTTCAATATCATTATTTTCATACTTTGTGTTCCTAGACATTTCAACAAACACTTACAATCCGTTAGTTATGTATACAATGCCCTTCCCATTTTCACATTCCAAAACTATATCAGTACTTATATATAAACCACATTCATCCCTTCCAAACCCAACACGAATCCACACCTTCATAATTTATCTCTTCTCCATTTTAGCCCATCCACCATCATTTCCATACATCCATAATCCATAATCCATAATTTAATTTAAGTTTCTAACATACAAATTTGTCCATATCCTTACTTAACATGCAACTCCTATACTAATCCATCATTTCATACTAGTTCAATAATCCTACTAACAATACAAGAGATAGATTAGAGATGATATCCACCTCAATTCACATTTCAATTCCTTAATTCATGCATATTCATGTCAATCTTTAGATAATCCATACTTATTCTTAGTTAAACATGCAAAACATCTTAATAGGGTTAATTAGAAAGGATATCGACCTTAGGGATCCTTCCCTTGGATCCAAAACACTAGATGAAGCTCCTTCAAGCTGTGAGGTTGATCTTCAATCTAGATCTTCTTCTTCTCCAAGCAATTCCTTCTCCTCCAAGTCAAATCCTCATGAAACCCTAGGTTTTTCCCCAAATCTCTCCCAAATTAGACTAGAAATCCCTTAGAGTCTAAAACCCTTGAATTAGAAGTGCTATTTATAGCCGAGGGGTTTAAAACCCTCACTTCCGTAACTCTTTAAAAAAATTAGAATCACGACTTGCGATCGATTATCATATTGGGTGATCGATCGTCTCTCGCCTGTGATCGATTGTCACGTCTGCTGCAATCGATCGTCTAAGAAACAAAAGCCTCCCAACTTTTCTGGTTTAGGACGATCGATCATTAGATTAGTGCGATCGATCGTCGCATCAACAGGGGCTTACCCAGATTTTAGGTTATTGGCGATCGATCGTTGGTTCTCCTGCGATTGATCGTCGGCATTGAATTTTCACCCTATGAACACTTAAACATTTAAAACATGCTACATTGCTTAGATATAATTAAATATGCATAAAAACATAACAAAAGACTAATATACCCATAATAATTGTATTAAAGGCATGAAAGAAGGTTTGGGTCTCTACATATATGCCCGAACTCTCTCAATTAATCTCAATAGAACTATGGAGGAAATAAGGATAAGTGGGATCAAAGTTGGCTAGAAGCCACCCTCCTATATCTCATATGGTTTTTTGTAGACGATAGCCTTGTGTATATCAAAGCTACTGAAGCTAATGAGGTTATGAAGATTCTTGATGAATACATTTTTAGCAAAAAACCAAAGAGGTTAAAGATAAACTGATAAACTGTCTGAAATTCAAGTTTATTGAAACTACAGACAAGAACCTGGGGACCCCTCTATTCTTTGGGAAATCTAAGTATGAGATCTTCTCTTATATCAGAACCAGAATTGCTAAGAAGCTTCAAGGGTAGAAAGAATCACTTCTGTCTCAATGAGGTAAAGAGGTGATGATAAAAGTTGTTATTCAAGCTATCCTTACCTATTCTATGCAATGTTTCAGAATCACAAAAAATAATAGTGATGAAATTTCAGCAATGATAACCAATTTCTGGTGGGGACAAAAAAAGGAAGAAAGGAAAATTCATTGGTTAGTTGGAAAGAGATCTACAGAAGTAAAGGGGAGGGTGAATTGGGTTTCAGAGATTTGCAATTTTTCAATTTGGCATTGCTTGCTAAACAAGGTTGGAGGATTCTTTTGAATCCTCAATCCCTTTACAGCAGAATTCTTAAGGTGGTTTATTTTCCAAATAAAGGGTTTCTTAAAGCAAGTAAATGTTATAAACCTTCTTGGGGTTGGAATAGCTTATTAGAAGGTAGAAAGGTTCTACTTAAAGGCATCAGATGGGCTATAAGAAATGGTGATTCGATTCATATCTGATCAGATCCCTGGCTTCCTTCTGCTGCAAAGTTCAGAGCAATGTGATATGAAAAGAATGAGAGTTTGAATCTAAAAGTAGTTGATCTCCTTGATCCTAGTTCAGGATGTTGGAAAGAGAAGCTGATAGTTGATATTCTTAATCCTGAAGAGGCACAAGAGGTTATGAAGATGGCTTTCAGTACTATAGGAATACTTGATAGAGTTTGTGGAATGGCACTAAGAATGGTACATATTCAGTAAAATCAGGTTATCATTTGTATAGAAAAATAGGATACAATGGTAATGATAGAGTTTCTTGCTCAAATCATCTGTGCCTATGGACTTGTGGAATGATATATGAGAATTACCTATAACAAATAAGATTAAACACTTTATGTGGAGATGCTTCAAGAACACTCTGGTAGTTAATTTGAGCTTGAGAAAGAAGAAAATCATAAAGGATGAGATGTGTCCTATGAGTAAATGCTTTCTAGAATCCATCCTACTTATTCATCACTTGTGAATATGCTAGAGGCCTCTGGTATTGTCTCAAGGAGTTGGTAGAGATCTCTGGGTATATGGATGGCTATAAACAATAGAGTATTCAACAATATGATTGAAGTCTCAAGTGATACTTTCACAAGAGTTGGTATCAATTTGAAGAATTGAATGTAGCCAAAGAAGGCCAGAAGTATATTACACAGAAAATAGCTAGTAAGGAAAAGTATCCTGAAGCAAACAAGGTTTGCAAGGTTTGATATTGTTATCAAATGTGATGTCTCTGCTCAAACGGAAGCTGCTGGTGCTAGAGTGGAAATCTTCAAAAAATCGGGTGAAAGATAAACTACTTTGATTATTCCCTTCAGTGGTGGTTCATCAACCTTAGCAGAATCTCAAGCTATCAAATTCTCTATTTCTATGATAATCAATCATAAGTCGGAAAATTTTCTAATTTAGTCAGATGCTTGCAAACCATTTTAAGGGATGCTAAAAGACCAAGGAATTCATTCCCATCCTATTAGTCTTAAATAGATGAGTTTTCTGTTGAAAAACAGAGGACTCGTCGACAAGTGGGACAGTAGTCCTAGCACTCGTCGACGAGTGTAAGAAATAGTAGCTGATTTTTAATTCACAAGTTTCACTCGTCGACGACTGCTTGCTGGAACACTCTAACGGCTAGTTTTTTAATAGCCATTTTTGCATTTAATGAGTTCCCAACGGCTAGATTGAATGCTCAATTATAAATTGAGTTCATTTATGAACATTAAATAGCTTTTGAACAAATATAGATCAAATATCTAGCTGCATTCAATTCTCATCAAGAATATATGTTGAAAATCTAGAATCCCAAACTCTCAGTATAAGAGCTTTCAACTCCCAATATTTTTAGAGATTTTCAAAGTATTCATTTCAATCTTATTCAGCTCATTAAGGAGCTTTATTATTTGGATTCAAATCGAACAACGCTTTTGTATTAAATGAAATTAAGAATTGAGGATTCTTGTCCATGAAGCTGGAGAGCTTTGTGAAGTCAAGAGAGGGAGTTCTCTTGCATTGAAGGTCATATCCTCGCATGGGAAAAGGATTATAAAGGTTTGGGCTTCACCTAGGAAGAAGCTTGTGCAATAGTGAAATCGTGTTGAATCCTTTTGACTGGAGAGCTTGAGGCGGGGGCGTAGGCGGGAGTGTCGAACCTCGATAAAAATTCTGCTGTGTTTGCACTCTTTATCTCTTATCCTTTCATTTATCTTTACATTAATTATTTCTATCATTGTTAATTTAGCTCAGTCTTAAATTTCGCAAAAAGAAGTTAAATATTAAATTTAAATCAGTCATTGACCCTAATCACCCCCCCCCTCTCTAGGGTCCAATAACTAGGCAACAATTGGTATCAGAGGTTAGACTCTATAGATATTGGTCTAAACAACCTTAGAGTAAAGATTTTTATGGCAAACATTTTTTCAACCAGCTTAGGAGAAGGCCAATCGACCACTAGGCCACCATTGTTTAATGGAAAAAATTACACCTATTGAAAAACCCGAATGATGTATTACATTCAATTCCTTTGACAATGAATATTGGAAAGTCATAGTTAAAGATCCACATCTTCCTACAAAACTTGTGGATGATGTTAGAATACCCAAAGTTGAAAATGAAAGGAATGAGGTGGATATTAAACTTATCCAAATAAATACTAAGGCTATTAGCAATTTATTTTGTGCCTTAAGCCCTTAAGAATTTAATAGAGTGTCGGGATGTGACTCGGACAAAGAAATTTGGGATAAACTTAAAGTCACCTATGAGGGGACTAATCAAGTAAAGGAAGAAAAGATAGCAATGCTAGTTCATAAATGTGAACTATTTAAAATAGAAAAAGATGAGTCCATAGGAGAAATGCTTACTTGATTTATTAAAATTTTAAATGTACTAAAGTCTCTTGGTAAGATTAATACAAATGTAGAAAATGTGAGGAAGGTACTTCGCTCACTACCTAAGGAATGGTCTCCCAAAGTGACGGTCATCCAAGAAGGCAAGGACCTAATCAAGCTTCACATGGATGAGCTTCTTGGCTCATTAATGACTCATAAGGTAGTTATGAAGGGTTAACAAGAAGAAGAACCTAAGGTCAAGAAAGGCCTAGCCTTGAAGTCCTCTCAAATAAATGAGAGTGAAGAAGAAGAAAGTGAAGATAATGAGGATATAGCCCTCATGGCTAGAAGATTCAAGAAGTTCTTCAAACATAAGAAGAACTTTAAGAAAAGGCCTTTCAAGAAGGAATTCAACAAAGAAATATTAAAGGGAGAATCAAACAAAAAGCATCCCATCATTTGCTTCGAATGCAAGAAGCCCGGACACATCAAGACTGAGTGTCCCCAACAAAAAAGGAGCCAAGGTTCAAGAAAAAGGCAATGAATGCCACTTGGGATGCCTCCGATGAAAGTGAGTCGGATGGAAGCTCAAGCGATGAGAAGTCGCCAACCTTTGCCTTATGGCTCTTGAGAACGATGGGGGAGTTACTTGAATTCATCTTGAAGGTGTGCCTCAAGTCAAGTTCCTCCAAATCTAAATGATTCTTGGATAACGGATACTCAAGGCACATGATTGGGAACAAAAAGCTATTTATTTCTCTCACTCCTAAGGATAGAGGACATGTGACCTTTGAAGACGACGCGAAAGGGAAGATCATTGGTATAGGTAGTGTTGGTAAGAACAATTCTACATTTATTGAAAATATTTTATTAGTAGAAGGATTAAAACATAATCATATTAGCATAAGCCAATTGTGTGATAAAGGATTAAATATATCTTTTAAAGCTAATATGTGCCTAATTAAAGATAAAGATAATATTAATACCTTATTCTTTGCATATTGAAAAGAAAATTTGTATACAATTGAATTTGATGATATATCTTCTCAAAATATGATATGCTTTTCGGCTATGAATGAAGCTAGTTGGCTATGACATAGGAGATTAGGCCATGCTAGTATGGATCTTTTATCTAAATTATCTAGATATGAACTATTTAAAGGATTATCTAATACAAAGTTTTCCAAAGATAAATTTGTGATGCATGCCAACTAGGTAAACAAATCAAATCACCATTTAAAAGGAAGCAAGAAATCTCAACATCTAGACCTCTTGAACTATTGCATATGGATTTATTTGGACCTAATAAGGTTGCTAGTTTAGGTGGAAAATTATATGCATTTGTTATTGTTGATGATTTCTCTAGATATACTTGGGTGTTACTCTTAGCTCATAAAAGTGAAGCTCCAAGATTATTTGCTAAATTTTGTAAACGAGTTCAAATTGAAAAAGGATATTCAATTAATAACTAAGAAGTGATAGGGGCGGAGAATTTAAAAACAAAGAACTTGAATCATTTGTGATGAAAATAGATTTAATCATAACTTCTCTGCACACCTCAACAAAATGGAGTGTTGAATGCAAAAAATAGATCTTTTCAAGAAATGGGTAGAACAATGCTAAATGTAAGCTACCTAATTATTTTTGGGCCGAAGCTATTAACACCTCTTGCTATGTAATTAATAGGGTTGTAATAAGGAACAAACTTAATAAACCACCCTATAAAATTTGGAAAGGAAGATCACCAAATATTGGATATTTTAAAGTTTTTTGATGTAAATATTTTATACTTAATGACAAACACCATTTAAAGAAAATTGAAGCAAAATCTAATGAAGGAATCTTTCTAAGATATTCAATAAATAGTAAAGCTTATAGAGTGTTTAACAAGAAAATACTAGTTGTTGAAGAATCCATTCATGTAGTATTTGATGAATCAAATCCTTTTGAAAAAGAAAAAAATGATGAAGCTGAGATAAATGATAAGGTTGAAAATCTATCCAAAGAAATCTCAAATATAGAAATTGATAAAGAAGAAAATAATGAACAAGATAAAGAAGACTCCAACAATGATAAATCAATTGAAATTGAAAATAAGGAAGAAAATGAACAAGAAAATGAATATCAACTTCCTAAAGCCTGGAGATTAGTAAAAGATCACTCTAAAGAACTCATACTTGAAAATATGGAACAAGGTGTTAGAAAAAGAAGAAACATTTGTAATAACCTTACCTTTCTTTCTCAAATTGAACCTAAAAATGTCAATGAAGCTATTAAAGATGAATCATGAGCAATTGTAATGCAATAAGAGTTTAATCAATTTGAAAGAAATCATGTATGAGATTTAGTGCCTAGACCAAAAGATAAATCAACTATTGGAACTAAATGGGTGTTTAGGAATAAGAAAGATGAAAATAGTAACATAATTAAAAATAAAGCAAGATTGGTAGCTCAAGATTACAACCAAGCAGAGGGAATTGATTATGAAGAAACTTTTGCCCCGGTTATTAGACTAGAAATTATTTGGATGTTGCTTGCTTTTGCTAGTCACAAAGATTTTAAATTATTTCGAATGAATGTTAAAATTTCTTTTTTAAATAAATATATCGGAAGAAGTATATGTTGAACAACCTTTATGTTTTGAAAATTATGAACACCCAAATCATGTGTTTAAGTTAACTAAGGCTTTATATGGTTTGAAACAAGCTCGTAGAGCTTGATATGATAAACTTAGTGGATTTTTGATTACAAATGATTTCATTAGAGGAAATATTGACACAACTCTATTTCTAAAGTGTAAAAATAATGAAATGCTTATAGTGCAAATATATGTTGATGATATTATTTTTGGATCTATTGATGAATCCTTGTATCAAGAATTTCTAAGACTATGCAGGATGAGTTCGAGGTGAGTATGATGGGAGAATTAAATTTCTTTCTCGGACTTCAAATCAAGCAAACTAAGGAAGGAAGTTTCATCAATCAAGCTAAGTATACAAGGGAACTTATCAAAAAGTATGGAATGGAGAATGCCAAGGAGATTGACACTCCTATGAGTCCCTCAACAAAGCTTGACAAATATGAAGATGACAAAAATGTTGATGAAAAGAAGTATAAAGGTCTGATAGGTAGTCTACTATATCTAACTGCTAGTAGATCATATATTATGTTCAGTGTTTGCATATGTGCTAGATTTCAATCCAATCCTAAAGAATCACATATGTCTTTTGTAAAGAGAATTTTTAGATATTTGCTTGGCACAATTGATATAGGACTATTGTATCCTAAGAACACTACACTTGAACTAATTAGTTATTCTGATGCTGACTTTGCTAGATGCAAAGTTGATTGGAAAAGCACTAGTGACACTTATCACTTCTTAAGACACTCCTTAGTTTCATGGTTTAGCAAGAAACAAAACTCCGTAGCTATATTTACAACTGAGGTTGAGTAAATAACAGCTGGGAGTTGTTGTGTTCAAACTCTATACATGAAACAACAACTAGAAGACTTTAAATTATTTTATGATAAAATTCATATCAAATATGATAATACTAGTGCAATTTGTATGACTAAAAATCCTATCCAACATTCTAGAATAGATAACATTGAGATTAGATATCATTTCATTAGAGACTATGTTCAAAATGGGGATGTTGTGTAGGAATTTGTTGATACAAACAACCAACTTGTTGATATTTTCACAAAGCCCCTACAATATGAAATGTTTAGTACACTAAGAAGAAAACTAGGCATGGTTAGGCAAAATAAAATTAAATGATCATATCTAAAATGCCTACATGTTTCAAAGTGAAAAATATGGTTGGACTAAGCTTAATGATAATATTTTGTTTAGAAATGGATTGGATGATTTGTTAATTATATTGAATTTTTTGGATAATGATTTGATGCTTGAAATGATAATTTGGATTTTAAAATAATATTTTAATCAAGAGAAAAATGGATTCATGTTGAAAAATTGTCAGAATCTGTGCATGACTTGTTGACGAATACTGTTCTATGTATCTCACTCGTTGACTACTCAAGGCAATTTTCAAATTCCAGAAACTTGCTTAGGCCACTCGACGACAAGTACTGTTGGATTCATTCCACTCGTCGACGACTGGGCTCGTGAGTATAAATATAAACCTAAAATTCTGATTTTTTTTAAACTTTCAAACTTTTCTCTCTTTTCGAATACGAATCCCTTTCTCCTTCCAAACCCTATTCCATTGCCCTAATCCTTCCAAACTCATTCTAGTCCTTTCTAAAAACTTCAAAATAATCTTAAATCACTTTGACCTATCTCCCATTTGAGCAAAATGCCGCCAAGAACAAAGACCTTTGCCAAAGAACAAGAGAAGAAGAAGAAGACAAGCTCCAAAGGAAAGGAAGCCGCATGTTCATCAGCTCCACAACCTTTCTTCTTCAAAAATCCAAAGGCCGCAAAGAGATTCCAATCCATTTTCCTGAAATGAGTTCCCATCTATGGTAAGATTGTCAAATTTTCTGTATTCTTTGAAAATGGTTTAGGTCGTATTACTGACCTTTTCAAAGCTCTTCGCTGGACTTCATTTCTTGAATCCCAAGAGAGTATGTACCCTAACCTCATGTGTCAGTTCTATACTCATTTCAATTATGATGACAAATCTTCTACTGTGTCATCTCGTGTCCATGGGAAAGACAATACCTTTCCTAGAAAAGTTCTTGAACAGATTTTTCATCTCCCTAGTGGTGAATTTCAAGTCTACACCACTAATCAATGGGCTGTCCACCCTGATTTTGACACAATAAATGCCTTAAAACTCATTTGTGTAAACAAGGACATATCAAGATCCTTTCAACCCGGTCGCAAAGACCTTACCTTAGAGGCTAGGTTGATCCATCATATCTGTTGGACATATATGCCCTCGAAAGCCAATAAGAGACTTTTATATGTTGATTAGACAAGCATCATATTCACACAACCAACTATAAAGGGTATTTATATTAATTATTGTCTCATATGATGAAGACATAAAGTTCCATAGGTAACATTGTAGGAAAATCATGCTAAAGTTGCGAGGAGATATGATTTTCCGGTTCCTTATAAACCTAATATTGTTCGAAGCCTCTAGAGTACTGGTTGGGCGCCGTACTTCATCATGGCTTGAACATGTGTAGTTCTATGAGATAGTGTGATGAATCTGATTCACAGAGAGTGGTGACTCTTGAATAACATGTGAGTATATGTAGCAAGTACATAATACTGAACAGGGTCACTAGTGGATACCCTATGGAATACACTGTTAGATTGTATTAGGGTTATCCATTTGAAAAATTGTCCTTAGACCTAAGAGGTTAACATTTTCTCAGATATCTGTCTATATGTCTTTGATGTGCCAATCGGCAATGTCCAATACATAGGACTAACTCTGGGTACGTTGGGTCATGTACACAATGTTTGGAGAAGTGTGTAAACACTCAATAAGGAATCCATAACTCCTTAATTGGAGGTAATGATATCAAGGTGATACTTGTTGAACTGAACTGTTAAATCCAGTACTGGTGCTTTTCGGTGAAATGGTCTTTATCGAAGTTGATATTTTCAAGATGGAAAAGTATATATAAATATATATGTCAGTTAATTTTTAATGTTTCTTCAAAAGTGTTTTGGAGGTTCAGTTCAATTAAAAAGTAATCATGAGAAAAGGTTCTATTCATAAGCTAGGGACTAGACAGTGGAATTGTTCCAATCCCGGAAGCTTATCAGTGATATCGGAATGTGGAAGGATTTATTTGTAAATATATTGTGAGATGGTACTCACAAGCAATTCTCTAATTTCTGGAGGTTAATCACATTGTGTTAATGAACATTAATTGTGATTGATGGAAGTCCAGGGATATAAATAAAATTCTATAATCCTAATGGAGTGTAGGAAAGGTGTTTCCTAGTAACAATGCTTTAACCAAAAGGTTGAGTACTTAGTCCCACAACCAAAAATAGGAGATCCCTTTAGATCCCACACACAAGGACCTTTTTAAAGTATTTAATTTAATTATTAATTAAATTAATTAATTTCTCTAAGTAATCACTATATGGTATAGTGAAGCTCTAAAAGGTGGAATCACATTAGATGTGAAAAAGCCAAATGGGTAGGACCCATTGGGAATTATTTTAAAAGAATAATTAAAGTGACCTAATAGGGTTTGGAACCCTAGGGGCGTGTGGAGTAGGGCCCACCTAGGGTGGGACGCCCACTTCAAGGAGATAATAATAGTTATTATTATTTAATTAGTTTCTAACTACTCTCCTTATTGGATAAGGTTAGTTAGTTAGTTAGAGTTAGTTACTAATTAAAGATTCCTTGTCGGATAAGGATTCTATTAGTTTCTTACTAATCAAGGAATCCTAATTGGATTAAGATAATGATAAGATTAGTTGAATACTAATGGATAAGGTTAGTTTCTATTAATGATTAATCCTAATTAATTAGGAGAAATCAAGAATAGAAAGAATTAAGGAATCCTTATTGGATAAGGATTAGGAGTCTTGAGTTGCACGCAACCCAAGATTCCCTATATAAAGGGTGGACGTCCAAGGCTTTGGGACATAATAATTTTCCAGAATTTTTCCTGTCCTCCCTCCCTCAATATCTCATGCCACTCTCTCTCCTCTCAAAGGTGTACGGGTCACCTCTCCCCCTTTTCTTCTTCTATTTGCTTTCTAGTTTAAAAATAAAGAATGAGAATATCAAGGATCTTATTAATTAAGAAAGAGTTCTTGATAATAAAGATTGGATCTTTATTTCAAGATCCTAGAGCTGGAAATTTGGAAGGGCCATTAGCTTCCATTAGAGAAAGCTTTAAAGGAAAAAGAAGCTTCGTGTGAATCGATAGGAGACTTGACACTTGTGAAGTTTTGCGAGTACTATTCTAATGTGGATTTGACTTAACAATTTCAACGTCGCAAAGGTGATTCCTACCTTCATTGAATAAAATCAATTAGAATCTTAGTCATATCTTGGGATTCGATGTATACCCCCCAAGAACTGTTTTTCTAAAATTAAAAAGAGGCATACTTTCACATATCATCTCCTACAATATCATACCTAGGGGAGGTGGTAGAGACTTTGTGACATTTTTTGACGTCTTTTTGATGTGGTGCATTCTCACCACCAAACCCATTGACTTATCATTTGTTCTCTTTCATATCATGCTAGACACCTACAAGAGAAACAAAGGTCATCTATCTATTGGTCAGACTCTAATCCGTCTCTTTAAATTATTCAAAGTCCCTTTATCAATCTATCCTGATAGAGTAGATGTGTCAGACTCCAACTACTACTCCATGGCTACTATTCGGAGGATGGGATATGCATAGATAGATGAACACCAGGTCTGGGTCCCAAAACCCATTACTCCAGCTGATCCAACTCCTACCCCCTCAGTTGCTCTTGTTTCAGATCTCACTACTTCAGCTCCTTCTAGTTCTACTCCAGTCATTCCTCCTATCTCAGCTCCAAGACCATCAGAGATTCCATCTACTTTGGCCGTAGCAGTAGTAGAGCCAGAGAGTGCACCTAAGATTGAGATTGAGCTTGAGTTAGAGATTCCTGAGAGAGAGGACTCACCTCACTTTGAGAATGTTGGACCATACCTTGAGTCACCGAGGAGATCAAAAATGCCAGCCATATCAAATGATGTTTTGCGACTCATGATGAGCTAGATCGAGTCCCTCGGGCCTAGTATGTCAGCATTCCAGTCAGAGATGAGGGAGATCATGATGTTCTTTCAGGCTGAGTGCCGAGAGCGGTTGAGTGTTCTAGATGCCAGAGTCTCCAGTCTTCAGGCCGTTGCCAGTGATCGTTTTGAGACCTTGGACACTTCTGTGGGACTTGTAATAGCAGATATGGACATCTTGATGAACAGAGTTGATACTACCTTTGCCCTTGTTCAGAAGAAGGCACAGGATTCCTCAGAGGATTTTATGTCTATAGGGAAGAGATTGGCTGCCATTGATGGGAAATCAGACTTGATGGGTCAACACCTAAGGGCTTAGGGCCTTACGATTCATGAGTGCACTTCTAGAGTGACTCAAGTTGCTATTAATCTGATGGAAATGAAGAACAAGCTATCTCACATTCCAGTCTCATTGGATGTGAAGATTCCAGAGAGGCCTCAGGGGCAAGTCATTTCTAGTGATAGCTCTCCTGGTGATCCCAAAGGCAAGAAGAAAGAGACTACTTCCAAGCAATCTCAGAAGAGGAATAGAGAAGGAAAATGAAAAAAAAAATAAAAATTCTTGTCCATTTTTTGTTTCTTTGCCCTTGATAATTTTTTTTTGATGATGCCAAGGGGGAGAAAAGTGTTATGAAATGGATAGTAAGTGGCTTGTATTTTCTACTTTCATGTATGCAAGTGACAAGCAAGTCATACTTTGATTGTTTTAAATTTGAATGAGACTTATCTTTAGTTTCATCACTTTAATTCATGCACTTTTGGATGTCTAGTAAAATTCTTTGAATATCTTAAATGATTGAATGTTGAAAATGCAAATTCATTGAATATCTTTTACTGATTATGAATGCTCTAAAATATGCATATAAATCAAAATGTCAAAATTTATATGAATGCATATGTTTAGGGGGAGCCACCTCAAAATTTTTATTGAAAACATATATTGAGGGGGAGCTTATTCCAATTTCATTACATTAGTATATCATCATAAAAAAGAGGGAGATTGTTAGCCTAAAGGTTACAACCCTGTGTACCCCTAATAATTTTGATGATAACATAATAATGAAATGATCATTTTTGTATTAATGTTTCTATGAAATTTATATAAAATTCAGATTGTAAGAACATTAGCCCAACATTCAAAGCTTGAAGCATGGAAAGAGCTTCACATGTCAAAGATGATCCATCAAGAGAAAAGGTTCCATGTACAATGTTAGTTTTAAGATTCAAATTCCAAGATCACCTTGAAGATAATCAAAAGACTATATCCAAAGTGAAGAACCAATCATTTCAAGGTTGAAGATTGAAGTTCTCACCCAAAGTCCAAGTCGGATCATGAAGTCAAAGTGAAAATCAAGATCAAGACTAGAAGAATGAAGACTCTCAAGATGGTTTAAAGTTATTTTCTTTTACTTTGAAGAGTCTAGGAATTATGTAAAAAGTCCTCATTAGCTTGGAAAGTTGAAATGCTCAAAACCATAGATTGACCTTAGGAAGCCATGACTTAATTGCAAACCATTTTAAGGCCCTAGGACATCTTAAAAGATGGTTAAAATCATGCTAAAGGGATGCTAAAAATCCAAGGAATTCATTCTCATCTTATTGGTCTTAAATAGATAAGTTTTCTGTTGATAAATAGAGGACTCGTCGACGAGTGGGATAGCAGTCCTAGCACTCGTCAACGAGTGGAAGAAATAGTAGTTGATTTTCAATTCAGTAGTTTCACTCGTCGACGACTACTTGCGGGAACACTCTAACGGTTAGCTTTTTTAATAGTCATTTTTGCATTTAATGAGTTCCCAATGGCTAGATTGAATGCTTAACTATAAATTGAGTTCATTTATGAACATTAAATAACTCTTGAACGAATATACATCAAATCTCTAGCTGCATTCAATTCTAATCAAGAATATATGTTGAAAACCTAGAATCCCAAACTCTCAATATAAGAGCTTTCAACTCCCAATATTTTTAGAGATTTTCATAGTATTAATTTCAATCTTATTTAGCTCATTATGGAGCTTTATTATTTGGATTCAAATTGAACAACTCTTTTGTATTAAAGGAAATTAAGAATCCAGGATTCTTGTCCGTGAAGCTGGAGAGCTTTGTGAAGTCAAGAGAGGGTGTTCTCTTGCATTGAAGGTCCTAATCCTTGCCTGGGAAAAGGATTGTGAAGGTTTGGGCTTCACCCGGGAAGAAGTTCGTGCGATAGTGAAATTGTGTTGAATCCTTTTAATCGGAGAGCTTGAGGTGGGAACGTAGGCTGGAGTGCCGAACCTCGATAACAATTATGTTGTGTTTGCACTCTTTATCTCTTATCATTTCCTTTATCTTTGCATTAATTGTTTCTATCATTATTAATTTAGCTTAGTCTTAAATTTCGTAAAAAGAAGCTAAATATTAATTTTAAATCAACCATTGACCCTTATCACCCCCCCCCCCCCCTCTAGGGTCCAATAACTGGGCAACACATTCTAGATAGGATCAAAGAGCATGAAGGGTCGGATAAGGAATTGCAAGCCTATTATGCTAAGTCGTTTAAAAATAAAGGTCGAGACCTTGATATGAGTGGGAGATCTGTTCTCACTTTCAGGGGACGACTATGTGTTATGACCAATGAAGAACTAAGGCAGGAGATTTTGGATGAGGCACACCGATCCAAGTACACTGTTCATCCTGAGGTACCTAGATGTATCAGAATCTCAAGAAGCACTTTTGGTGGGGGAACATAAAAAGGGACGTGGCCACCTATGTGTCTAAGTGTTTGGTTTGCCAACAGGTCAAAGCCGCGTACCAGAGACCGGCAGGACTCCTTCACTCACTTCCTATTCCCGAGTGGAAGTGGAAGTGGAAAAATATCTCTATGGATTTTATTGTTGGTCTGTCAAGGACAACGAAGAACTTCGATGAAATCTGGGTCATAGTTGATAGACTAACTAAGTCGGCTCATTTTCTTCCGTATCGAACCACATTCAATCGTTACCAATTGGTCAGCCTTTACATCAAGGAAATAGTTCATTTGCATAGAGTGCCAATTAGCATTGTATCCAATCGAGACCCAAAATTTACTTCTAGGTTCTGGAAGAGTTTTTAATAGGCCATGGGTTCTCATTTGGAATTCAGTACAACGTTTCATGCGCAGACAGATGGGAAAACTGAGAGGGTGAGCTAGATCATAGAGGACATGCTACGAACTTGCATGTTAGATTTTTAGGATAGTTGGGATAACCACTTGCAATTGGTTCAATTTGTCTACAACAACAGCTATCAGGCAAGCATTCAAATGGCACTCTATGGGAGAAGTTTTCGTTCACCACTATGTTGGGATGAAGTTGGTGAGAGGAAACTTTTGGGTCTTGAGCTCATTGGTCAGATGGTGGACCGAGTTTAGTTGATCAGGGAGAGGTTGAAAATTTTTCAAAGCAGGCAGAAAGGTATGCCGATACTCGCAGGAGGGATCTTGAGTTCCAAGTTGGGGACTTCGTATTTGTTAAGATCTCGCCTACGAAGGGAGTGATGAGGTTCAGCAAGTGGGAAAACTTCATTTTAAATATGTGGGTCCTTTTGAGATTACCGTCAGAGTTGGAGAATTAGCTTACCGGGTTACCCTGTCGACTCACATAGTAGGTGTCCACAATGTCTTCCATATTTCTATGCTATATCTCAGACCTATCGCACGTCATCGACTTGGAAGCATTGGAAATCTGAGAAGATTTGTATCTAGTTAAGCGACCGGCTCAAATCTTGGACCAAAAAGAGCAAGTCTTGAGTACGAAGGTTACCCCCTAGTTCGCTTGTGATGGCAACACCATGCAGTTGAAGAAGCCACATGGGAACGAGAGCATGAAGTTCGCGAAATTACCCGCACTTGTTTGAATAAGGTATATAAATTTTGATGACAAAGGGGAGGATGTAGAGTCCCAAATCTAATTCGATTTAGTTTTCATAAATACCAATGGTAAATTAGTCAACTAATTATGAGTAATATTATTTTTATTAATTATTGCACGAGTGTATTTAAAATAGTTAAAACACTAAGCCAAGGTAGGAAGAAAAAGGAAAAAATGGCTCAGTCGGTCGACCGCCCAGCTTACCTGATCGACCGACTGGTGAGATTTTTCACAGATAGGGGGCCTTCCAAGCCACCTGGTCTGGCCGGTCGACCGCCCATAAGTAATTGGGGATTTTTCCCCTTTTCACGAGATTTTAAGGGTATTTTGGGGTTTTTAAAACCCCAAGGCTATAAATAGACCATCTATTTCGAGGGTCTGAGATCCTTAAGTCTCTCAAACCCTAATTTGGCAAAGTAGAGAAGAAACCTAGGGTTTCTAAAGGTTTGCTTGCTTGTGAAGGACGAAATTGCTCAAAGGAGAAGGAGAAAGTTTGGAGATCACTCCTCAAGCCTTCTTGGAGCGTTTTGGATCGAAGGGAACGATCCCTAAGGTCGATATACTATCTAACTCAACTCTATTATGAACTTTGTATGTTTAAGATTGATTAAGCTAGAAATGATGGGTTATTGGAATGATTATGATAAGATTGTAGATAATGGGGTATGGATTATGGTTTATCATGTATGGGTATGGCTTTGTGAGTATGATTTGGGGTTTTATGAAGTATTGTGTGATGTTTATTCTTATGAATGGAAGAAATGGAGGATGGGAATGCATATGGATGGATTTTATGATTTTTATGACTTGTGGATTGTTGACAAATGGAGGATGGGCCAATATGAAGGAGGAAGAATAATTTAAGGATTGATTTATGTGAATTTTACTATGAAAAATGCTAAGGATAGGGTAAAGTGATATATATGATTGTTATATTAAATTATTTCCTAATTATGTTGTATGGTGATCGATATTTGGGGAAGCCAAAACTTAGAGGAAGTCTTCTAGGTCAGGAATTCTCTAACCAAATAGAAGTACCTTGGTGGAGTTTCTTGATGGAAGATCAGGAATCTAAGAGATGACCATTTCAAATGTTAATTACAACACTCATGCACAATTGAACATGTGTGATAAGTCTAAGAGTCTCACAAGGGCACATATGAATATGTAAAGTATTACACATTGATAAAGACATGATTAAGATTGCATATATTGGTATGCTACTCATAAGATATTCATATAAGATTGCATGTATTGGTACACTCATAAGACTCATAAGTAGGATTGCATATATTGGTACATTGCCTATAAGAAAACTCATAAGCATAAGCAACCCATAAGTAGATGATCTCATAAGCATATGTATCTCATAAGTCCAAGAGTCTCATAAGTACACGAGTCAAGATGATGATATGATGTAATATGCTTACATGTCTTCCGCACTTTGATTATATGATTATGCTATTGACTATTGTAAGGGATAAAATTCGTAAAAGATCAAGCGTTGGAGAATGAGCTTGTTTTCGTTGTTATGTGCACGGATAGGTGACACGTGTCTCTCAGATGAATGATGATCCGTTTTCAATACACAACGTCTACGTTATGAAGTCCACAACGTTCTCGATTGTGCAAGAGTATAACATTATCGTTGTGCCATTGACAACGAACTGGTTATCGTTTGTACAACGTATTTGTTGTCTGATGAGTACGTTTAATTGACCCCGATGCGTACACAACGATCCCGAGCTTGCGCCAATAACGAGACCGACTAACAGGAGGGAGTGATCAGGAGGCGATTCCTAACTCTGGCAATAGGTGGAAAGCACTGTCTTGGAATTAATGCTGATCACTTCTGAGTGTTGTCATATCAAATCAACTGAACAAATAGTAGGCTCCCACGTGTGATACGTAAGGTTCAAGATATGTCTGACATATTTGGTAATGAGTGTAAAGCAAGTGGCATGGTCATCCATAACCATCCATGGGCATCTCAAGCTTAACCTATAAATACCCGCAGAGACTTAGTGCATAAGAAGCCCCTTCCCCGAAATTTCATATTTGCTCATTATAGTGCTTCGATTTCATTACTATTCATTATCTTCTTCTTGTACTTACTTTATCATCTGAGTGCAGGGCAGGGTCCATACCCTTTACCTTTAACCTTCTACCAGTAAACCAGAGCTTGAAGCAGAGATTGACATGTGGCATTTTGTGAGAAATTCCCCCCACAAAATGACGCCATCTCTAGGAAACTTCATATCCTAAATCATTTACACTTCAAAGAGCGATAAGTTGATTTGTTCTTGTGGTTCTTGTGGAGCATAATCGAACCTCCCTTTGCTTATCCTATCTCAGTCATCATGACTGATCAAACCCTTTTGCCTGCGATTAGGACTCAGACTCCTCAAACCCTTCAGACTCCTCCTTTGGTGTCTCATTTTGTGCCGACCCCCAGTTCTGATGTTTGACAGCCTTCTGAACACTCTGCTGAGGGAGTTGTACCTGTTCCTGACCCTCTTTTTCTTCTATTGCAATAGCAACAGGCCATTCTAGCTCGAATTGCCAACCAGCAACAGGTGTTGCGAGAGAGATTTGATACCTTGGAACATAGTTGGTTGGAAGTAGATCCTGAGCCGTCGTAAGGGCTTTCAGTAAGGCGACAGCTTACCTTTCCACCTTCTCTACCGTGGTTAAAGAATCTTGATTCTAGGTTTAATCTAGTCCCTTCTCTGGGGAGAGCTGCTCATCTTTCTTCGCCTACTCATAAAGGAAAACGGGATCAACCTCATGTCCAACCGCGTGACTCGATGTTTATTCGTAATGATGAGTAAGAAGCCTTTGTCCGTGCTGAGCTACAAGAACACCAGGAGCGTTGCAACCAGTGGATTGCCAGTCGTCCTCGTGAAGAGCCATGAGTCCGCGATGCTTAGGAGCCAATTGTTGCAGAGTAAAATACTGATCAAAGGATGGGATTCACACTCAAAGATGTGGAAGCCCTTATCAATGCCCGTGTCAAGAGCTCGGGTAGACTCACTTCTTATCAAGTTTCTCAGAAGTGTAAGGAAGCCGTGGGCACCTCGCCTTTCTCTAAAGAAATTGTGGAGTCACCCACTCATTCATTGTTCATGTTGCTAAATTTCAGCATGTTCGATGGAAGAAGAGACCCCCTCAACCATCTGTTCGGCTTTCAGAATGCCATGGCTGTTCGCAGTCCTGATGACAACCTACTGTGTAAAACATTCCCAAGCAGCTTAATTGATGCAGCAGCAAAATGGTTCCGCAATCTGCCCCCTGGATCTATCAAGAGTTTTACTGAACTCAGTTCAGTTTTCATGAATCAATATGTTATGAACAAAAAGAAGAAGGCAGGAGCAGATTCTCTCTTTGCTCTGAAGGTGAAACCAGGAGAATCCTTGAGGGATTTCATGTACAAGTTCACAACGGAGGCCAATGGTATTGACAAAGTGGCAGATGAAACTTGTATAGAAACTTTCAAGAATGCAATGCCAAAGCATTCAGATCTATACAAATCTCTGGCTCTCGACTATCTTGACAAGCCTCGAGGACTTGATGGTTCGTGCCGCCAAGTTTGGAAGGTATGAAGACAATACTGCAGTCATGCTGCGGCCAAAGGCCAAAGGAGTGGAATCCGTGCGGAGAGCATCCTCATAGGAGAAAGGGAAGAGAAGGTATGAATATTCTAGTGACGAGGAATCCTTCCGAAGAATACCACGAGAGAGGGTGGTATATGTGGAGCAACAGGATCAGTCGGATCGGCGCCCGTATGAAGTATATCACAATCATAACCAGCAGCAGAGCAGGACGTACAAGCGTCCTAATCAGGAGAATCAGCAACGAGAAAGACATCCTTATCCATCCAACCAGGAGTGGTACAGGGATGATTAGGACACTCAAGATCGAAACAACCAAGCAGTGGATAGGCGCCCTTATCAATCTTTCCAGGAATGGACCGACCGAATTCACTTCACGGTCAATCCGTCGACAATCATGAAGTCAATGGAAGATAAGCCTTTTTTTGAATGGCCTGCATGACCTGTTCTTGAAATCACTACAGGACCACGAGCGAATGAATATTGCTATTATCATAAGTGTCGAGGACACCTCACCAACGATTGCAAGACCCTGGGAGAGTATTTGGGGCGGCTGGTCCAGGAAGGTTATTTGACAGAATTCTTAGATCCCAATAATGGTGGTGTAGTGCACACCGTGGAGCAACAGCCTCTGTTTTACGGCGAGGAACCTTCAAATAATGTTGGCACTAGAGACGGACTAGAAGCGCTAAGGGGGATCATCAATGTCATCCACCGTGCTCGAACATCGAAGCTAGACTTGAAGCAAGACTTCAGAGCAAAATCAAGGAAACTATCTCATATGGCTGAAGTGTGCCAGGTGCAGGCAGCCACGAGAGGTATTGAGCAAGCTCTCACTTTCTCTGATCACGACATGACAACTATTGTCAGGCCTTATTATGATGCTCTCGTTCTTACCATGCAAATCGGTGACTTCAATATCAAGAGGGTGCTCGTCGATTCTGGAAGTAGGGCAGATATTCTTTATCTTCATGCATTCACACTGATGAATTTAGACCCTTCTACTCTTGTGCCTGCTCAAACCCCTTTTTTTGGATTTGACGGCAGTTCGATGCAACCTATGGGAGAGATTGTTTTGCCCATTGTAGTAGGACCGATCGTTCTGCCAACTAGATTCTCCATTCTCAACGCACCCTCTCCATACAATGTTATCTTGGGACGATGGTGGACTCATGAGATGAGGGCGGTCCCCTCCTCTTATTATCAGGTGTTGAAGTTTTCCACTCAAGAGGGACTTCGGGAAATCAGAGGAGATCAGTTGGCATCTCAAAAGTGCGATTACACTCCACCCGTTGTGCCTAAATAGCAACTACAGGTCGGGTCCATTGTCGAAGAAAGCTCGAAAGAATTAATGTGCAAACCGTCTGTTGAGCCTACAAAAGCTGTCAATTTGGGAACGAATGAAGAACCGAAGATGTTGCAAATTGGAAGAGTTTGACAACGGAGGAGGAAGTCGAACTGCTGGACTTCCTGAGAAAGAACCTTGATGTCTTTGCTTGGTCTCATAAAGATATGACAGGGATAGATCCTAATATCATCTGCCATCATCTCAATGTTGACCCTGTTGCTCCACCAGTTAAGCAAAAGCCTCGAAGACTCGCTCCGGCCCATCATGATGCTGTGAATGAAGAAATTGATAAGCTTATTCTGCACGGATTCATTCGAGAGGTGCAATATCCTGACTGGATCGCGAATGTGGTAGTTGTGCCGAAAAAGAATGGAAAGGATAGAGTCTGTATTGACTTCACCAGTGTCAATAAAGCCTGCCCTAAAGACTGCTTTCCGATGCCTAGAATTGACAAACTTATTAATGCTACCGCTGGCCATGAGATGCTCTCGTTCATGGATGGTTACTCGGGCTATAATCAAATTCTTCTAGCAGAAGGTGATCAAGAGAAAATCGCATTTATAACATAACGTGGTTTATTCTGTTATCGCGTTATGCCTTTCGGTCTGAAGAACGCGAGAGTCACCTATCAACGTCTTATGAATCTTATGTTTAACCCAGTGCTCGGTAAGACGGTGGAAGTCTATATTGATGATATTGTGGTGAAGAGCCGAGTGAGAACTTCTCTTCTAACGGACTTGGCCGAACCTTTCTCTATTCTCCGAACTTTTAACCTGAAGTTGATTCCAGAGAAGTGTATATTTGGCGTTACTTCAGGCAAATTTTTAGGCTATCTCGTCAGTCAGCGCGGCATTGAGGTTAATCCAGCTCAAATTCGCGCACTGTTAGATATGCCAAAGCCAAAGTTGAAGAAGGAGATCTAAAATTTGATAGGACGTATTGCTGCTCTCAACCATTTTATCTCCAAGTCATCCGATCGTTGTAAACCTCTTTTTGAGTTGCTACGAAAAGATTCAATCTTTAAATGGACAAAGGAGTGTTCTCGAGCTTTTACCGCATTGAAGGAATACTTGGGCTCTGCTCCCATTCTTTCTGTACCTAAACCTGGCGAAATATTGTATTATATCTCTCCGTTTCGGAGTAGGCTATTGGCTCCGTCTTGCTTAAGAGCTGTGATGATGTTGATATGCCTATATATTTTATCAGCAAGACATTTCTTAAGGCGGAGTCAAACTATAGCAAGTTGGAGAAGGTATGTCTTGCGCTTGTCTTTTCGGCTGAGAAGATTTGTCCTTATTTTCATGCTCACACTATTATGGTTATCACAACGTACCCCTTAAAAATCATGCTGGGCCGACCTGAGTTGGCGGGGAGAATGTCCAAATGGGCTGTGGCACTCAATGAATTTGATATTCAGTATTGAGCAAGGATCTCAGAGAAGGGGCAAGCCATGACGGGTTTTCTCTCAAATTTCTCCGTTGATGAAACTGGTGCAGAAGTAGATCTTGATCTCCACGAGCTCCCTGACGAGGTGGATAACAGGATCACTGAACAGAACGAGGCAAGTACGCAAGATGAGCCAATAGTATGGAATGATTGGGTTTTGTATGTAGATGGATCATCTAATTCAAGCGGTTTAGGACTCAGTGCTATGCTTATCAATTCGGAGAATATAAAAGTTCAAAAGATGGTGCGTCTAGGTTTTGCTGCCTCCAACAACGAAGCTGAGTATGAAGCATTGCTGCTTGGACTACAAAGTGCCCATGACTTGCAGATCTCTAAGTTGAGAGTGTTTTGTGATTCTCAACTTGTGGTGAATCAGATGAAAGACATTTACGAGTGTAAAGATGACCGGATGAGGCGACATGTGGCGCTTATTCGTGAGAAATGTAAGGTCTTTGTTACAGTTGAGATCAACCATATCCGGAGAGATGACAACAGGCATGCTGGTGCTTTGGCCTACCTTACTTCTATGTTGCAAACTAATGAACCTAAGGCAACCCTCATGGAATACCAGACGTATCCTTCTATCGAGTTGCAACCACAGAGGGAGGTGACTTTCATTAATCCTGTTCCAAGCTGGATGACGGGGTTGATATCGTACTTAAAGGACGGAGCCCTCCCTATCGATGTACATGAGTCGAGGCAAATTCAGTACAAGGCTCCTCGTTATACATTACTGCATGGCGAGTTGTACGGAAAGTCCTTTGGAGGTCCACTACTGAAATGCATTCATCCTGTAGACATTGAAAGAATTCTTGCCGAGCTTCATGAAGGCGTCTGTGGTATTCATTCGAGGGGAAGAACAATGACTTATCGAGCTCTGGGCAAGGACATTTTTGGCCATATATGCAAGCTGATGCAAAGAAATATGTAAAGAAGTGTAGCCAATGTCAGCGTTATGCTCGGTTAATTCATGCTCCAGCTCAAGAGCTGAACACCATATCTCAGCCTTGGCCATTTGCTCGTTGGGGACTTGATATTGTGGGACCATTTCCTAAGGCTCCAGGTAACTTAATCTTTCTATTGGTGGCTACTGATTATTTTTCTCGTTGGATAGAAGTTGTTCCCCTTGCCCATATCAGAGAGCAGGAGGTGAAAAAGTTTATTTGGGAACATATCATTTGTAGATTTGGTATTCCTCAGTCCATTATTACTAACAACGGGAAGCAATTTACGGGGAGAATCATTGTCGAGTTCTGTGAAGAACTTAAGATTAAGCATATCTTTTCATCACCGTATTATCCTCAGGGGAATGGATTAGCCGAAGCAGCCAATAAAAACATCCTAAATGCACTGAAACGACGATTAAAAGATTCAAAAGGGAAGTGGACCAGCGAACTGCACAACGTATTATGGGGGTATAGGACAATGCCAAGAAGCCCAACAAATTAGACACCATTCTCTTTAGCCTATGGGATGGAAGCTGTGATTCCTGCTGAGATTAGTCTACCCACGATACGTATGCACAATTGCAAGAAATCTAAAGAGAACAACAAGAATGTAAAGCTCATGGCTATTCATCTGGATTTATTACAGGAGAAGCGAGAAAATGCTAGCATCCAAATGAGAAGATATCAACAACAATTAAGGAAAGCTTACAACAAAAAAGTACAATGGAGAGTCCTTCAAGTGGGGGATCTCGTTCTACGAAAAGTGTTCCAAAATACTAAAGAGCTAAACAGTGGGAAGCTAAGACCTAATTGGGAAGGACCTTATATTGTAGATCGACTTGGTGGTCCTGGAGTATGTTACCTTAAAGATTTACAAGGTAATGTGATTCAGAAATCCTGGAATATCATGAATTTGAAGCAATTTTTTCAATGAACAAAATTATGAGTTATGTTGGACTTATTACACAAATGTGCTAGTGATTTATGCAAGTGGGGTAGTGTATCCTAACTATATTACAGTAAATGATATGACGTGATAGACGAGGTACTTGTTTTGAGACATATGTGGCTTGGACAAATGAATTGTCATCGGAGCAAACCTGGTGGCTTCTACTAATGAAAAGTTATCCTGAGCGAATGTCTCACTACGAGTTATTATCAATCTATCTTGTGAAGTCATTTATGTTATGTTCATGATATGTTGCTCGATAGAGATTTTTTAAGTGTTTGTATGCCCTGTCATCAAGTGAAGGTGACAAATGCCATACAAAGCGAGATATGTCTTATCGAATATATGCCTTAAACAAATTTATGCCTTACCAAATCTAAACGAGTTAATTAATTAATTCTTTGACATATTGTCTGCGAGATATTCGTTGTGCTAAGAACATACAGAGACGTGCAAGTGCAAATGTGAAAAAAATTAACATTTACGAACCCAGATTGAGTTGGAGTACAGCAAAGAGCATAACACTGTTTCACAAACAAAGAAACAAGAGAAAAACAAAATATCAGAAACACCACTACAAAGAAAATAGTGAAGCATCACAACGGAGATGTCAAACAGTAGGACCCTCAATAGCGGGAGTATCGACAACCACGATAACAACGTCTGGTTCAGAAGCAGGAGTAGCAAGAGCAACGGCATCAGGAGTGGGGGTGAGAGGAGCTTGAGAAGTAGGAGCAATAGGAAGCTTAGGAGCCACCTCAGCAATAGCAGGGCCTTCGAATGAGAGGGGCTGTTCGGCTCCTTCTACTTCTTGTCCCTCTTCGGGCTGGGTGACTTAAGAGCTTTGGAGCTCAGATTGCTCGATTTCATCCTTCAGTCTGCCTTGAGCCCAAAGCCGATTCATAACCTCGATCTCTGTCTCTATCCAATCTTCATCGAGGAGTTTATCCATCTCATCCTAATAGCATTTGCAGAGATCATCAGCCAGAGTCATGGCTGCGAGGTTGGCTTCCTTAAGCTCCTGTGCTATTGCTTCTTTGGCAGTCTCTGATTCCTCGAGTTGCCTCTCTAGAGCTTGGGCAACAACATCCAGCTCAGCGATCTGGAGGGTAGCGGCCTCAGTCTCTTTCTTTGCTTTAGTCTCTCCCTCCTGTGCTCGTCTCATTTCTTCTTCATCTGCGTGAGCTTGCCCTCAGCCTGTTCTTTCTTCGTCTGGGCTTGTAATAGCTCCAGTTGTAGTGCTTTCCTTTGTTCCTTGAGAGCGGTAGTCTTGCTCTTCCAATGAGCAACGGAATCCCTCAGGCTGGTTTGGCACCTGTTGTTGCGTTCATACGTCTCAATGTAGAGAACGTTCAGCTACCGCAATAAAAGAATAGTGATTAGTGCCCATCGATGAGAATAACTGTCTAACAACCAGTGTCAGGACAGCGAGAAAGCCTTACCGTAGCCAGAGCCCGGCTCATAGCATGGAAGATTTCCTTCCCATGCATTTGCTGTGCGGAATTTACTTCCACAGGGAGCCGCAGGGCATAGTTAGTGGCCATGGCCACGTTGTGGTCAGCAATGGCCAAGTCCACGATGTTTGGTCTACTGAAGTTAGAGAGGCCGGGGACCCAAGGAATGGTCTCCCCCGATGTGTCCTCTTCCTGTTGTGTAGGTGCAGGGACTATGGCAGTAGCAGCAGCAGCAGCAGTAGTAACAGCGATGTCAGCAGCCACAGTGGTGCATCAGGGTCAGTAGCAGTAGTTGGCTCTCTGATTTGGAGAGTTGAAGCCGAAGTTGCAACGGCTTTGCCTTTCTTAAGGCGTCTTTCCTCCTTACTCTTCTTCTTGGCCTGAGGGTCGATCGGTGCATCTGCGTTCTTCCTCTTTGCCGGTAGAGCGGCAATAGCATCCTTCGTTGCGATTTTCTATTTCTTTGGTAGGGGAGGGAGTGGAGCAACTGTTTGTTGCGAAGGTCGGAGCTTCTTGACCAGTGTCGGAGCTTTGCTAGCCATTTCTTCTTGTTCTTCTTCTTCTTCGATGGGGCGAGGAGACAGACCAGCTTGTTCTTGTGTCACGCCCCCAAGACCATACACACATAATAACTCATTATTGTGCAGATCTCGAGCATGAGTCGAGAAGACGTCCCAATATCAACATGGAATCACCATTTATGACTGATTCAAACTAGAATTAGTAATGAGGATAACTAAAACTCTCTAATAAAAGTGCTAAATCAAAGAAATTAAGTGTTTAACACAATGGAGTCTCGCTACAGATTCACTCACAAAGCAAGAAGAAAACAACTAAGTTCCTACTATTGAGCTCCACTAATAGCCTTTACTCTCCTCGGACTCTTCCTGAAAATGATGACATAAACAAGGGTGAGCTCACAACTCAACAAGAGATTTCATCCATTAGGTGCACATACAATTATCTAGAGAGTGTGTGCAGCAATTTATAGCAATCATCAAGTCATTTTGCATAGCTAAGCAAGTAACCAACAATTAGTTACTGGGATAGCTTATTTTTGTTATCTAATTATCGTTTTCATTTATTACCATTGGAGTATAACATATCCCACTCAAATGATAAGAATTAGGGTGGCTCATAGCTCACCCAGATGAAAACTCGGGCTTGTACACTATGACACCCGATATCCATCACAACATGGAAATTGGATTTGTACACAACGGCATCCAATCAACCATCACTTGGGATCACACTCTTGGATCACCCAATTGAGAATTCAGGCTTGTACATAACGGCACCCTATTCCCCAATCCTGGGGTTGTACACAACTTCGCCCAAGGACCCCATTTATGGAGGTTGTACACAACTATCCCCCTTAATGGACGTTATCCAGTTTTTTTTATCTTATTAATTTGTTATGGTTTATCATGTGCATGTCTTAACATAGGTATCAATATAAGAGTATGCATACTCATACTCATCACATTCAAATATCAACGTAACAAAAGTAAAACATGTAGTGAAATCAATAACAATAAGGCATGCATCCAATGATATATCAAAATCAAACACCAAAATTAACACATGCTGTGAAACAGTAATTTCTATCAAATGTTGCATGCATTCAATGATATATCAAGATCAAGATCGTAGATAACACATGCTGTAAAAAAAAAAAACTGAAATTCATCAAACATAGATTTATTCATTCAAGATATTAACAAGATCAAATTCATACTCAATAAAAAAAACTATCATATGCATAAACATCCAATCATGGTCAACATACAAGTGGGGGATTCTACTTGCACATGCACGTTCCAATCTGGTTCCACAACGAATTTATCAAATATGTAATATTAATAATAATTTCAATTACTAATGGAAGAAGTCTACTTGCACAGTCACGTTCCAATAGGGTTCTACCATAAATCTATCCAATATGAAATATTAATAATAATTTCAATTACTAATGGAGGAACTCTACTTGCCTTAAACTTTAGTTAACTTGGAAACTCCTTGGAGACTTACAGCAGCACTACAATCCAAGGTCTTACACGCCCAAAACAAAAATTTGTTTGATCCTCCTGGATCCTCTTCTTCCCAATGAGTAAAACTCCTCTAGCCTCCAAGCACGTTCTCTCTTCCCAAAATTAGGTTTTCTCCTCTTTAATTAGGTTTAGCTTTTTATTTATACTAACCCTACATGCAAATTTACAAAAATACCATTACTTTGTTTGTCTCTACACTTTAGGCTATCCGGATTAAAGCTACTCAAACTTGATTTAGTTTAACATTATGGAAAACACTGGAATCAAAATACAAAAATACCCTTACACATATTATTTAATTTAACAATTTATCCGAAAGAAATTAGGGCCGCTACACCTTGATCGTCGGAAGGAGGCAAGCTCTGTTCAGTTGCTAACTCCCACAGTTCTTTCTTCGGCCGAGGTGTCCACCCTAAGTATTCTCCTCTTTTAGCTCTCTTGATATTTATCAGAACGGGTTCCTCTTCCGCGCTGAGCTTCGAGAAGTGAAATCCTTCACTGTGGGAAAAACAATGAAGTCAATACAAGTGCAAAAGCAATGAACCGATGACAACGTGAAACAGTGTGAAAGATAATGGACATCGGACAACGGAAGACGATTACCTGGTTCCACTTGGAAGACACTGGGGACAGAAGGGTTTGATCTTCAAGCCACGGAGACGATAAAAGGGGTAGCTTTCCAATTTCTATTTGTATCCCACAGGCCCAAGACTATTTCGGGAACCTTAGGTTTTTGGTTCCAAGAGTAATAGTTATACAGATCCCCTTCACAACCTCGGCATTTGACGACGTGACGAAAATGGGAAAGATTTCTAATTTCAATGATGTATCCATCCTTGATATACTTGATTATCACGGACATGTACTTGTAAAAAGTGGGATGCATCGGTCCCGGAGCAAGTTGAAGAACAGAAAGTATAGACTCAACGATGGGGTGTAGAGCAAACTGAAGTCCAGCCTCGAGTTGGGCGAGGTAGACCTCAGTGCAACGAGAATGTTTGTCAATAAGAGTACCTTCTTTCTTGAAGTGCAGATTGACTTGGGGAGGAAAATCGAAGTGAGTTCTATAAAGGTCTAAATATTTTTGTTGGTTTTGGCGAAGAAAAGGAGTCTCTCCAATATAGGCGCCATATGGAGCACTACCGGAACAGCTAGCTTCCCCATCACTAGGTACCCTCACTTCCTCCTCTATCCTAGCAACTACTAAGGGTATCTCGGTAGACATCATCACAAAAAGGAAAAATGACGAAGACACAGACTCGAAGACTAGAAACAGAACCAGCACTACCAGAGAAGTATAAAAAAATAAAATAAAAAGAGCACTGAAAAATTCAGAGAAAGAAGAAGCAAAAGCTTACCACAAGTGAGAAAGCGAAGAGGCTCGAAGACTTGAAAGCAAACTAGCTGAGACAAAAATTTGGCAGAGTAATAGTGTTTCGATGGCTAGGTGAAGAAGAAAGTGATTGATCCAGCAAATTTATAAAAGAGTCACGAGTTGCATGACGAAAACGACATCTATCAAAGCCATACACATACACCAGAGGAAGGTCAGGATGGTCATTTCCTTTCATTTTAAATAACTGTGTCAGGAGTAATTTTGCGCAGGATTGTGATAACCTTCATCCCGAGTGGACACCTCAGCAATACAAAGGGTGTATTTGTCTTTTCATAGCCAATATAACCGCCGAAGGAAATAAGGGATCTCGAGCACCGAGAAAAGTGATGATGACAGCCTGCCATGCATTAATGAAGCATGACAGTTTCGTACGCGAGAGAAAGTTGTCACGACGCTCCATATTCGATCTTATCGCTTACACAACGTTTCGATCACCGTATCAGGGCAGGTATTCTTTGTGCTGTTGATGATACATCGCACTACGTTCGATGCGTCATAAGGGGCAATTTGTAAGGGATAAAATTCGTAAAAGATCGAGAGTTGGAGAACGAGCTTGTTTTAGTTGTTATGTGCACGGATAGGTGACACGTGTCTCTCAGATGAATGATGATCCGTTGTCGAATACACAATGTCTACGTTATGAAGTCCACAACGTTCTTGATTGTGCAAGAGTATAACGTTATTGTTGTGCCATTGACAACGAACTCGTTATCGTTTGTACAACGTATTTGTTGTCTGATGAGTACGTTTAATTTACCTCGTTGCGTACACAACGATCCCGAGCTTGCGTCAATAACGAGACCGACTAACAGGAGGGAGTGATCAGGAAGCGATTCCTAACTCTGGCAATAGGTGGAAAGCACTGTCTTGGAATTTAATGCTGGTCACTTCTGAGTGTTGTTATATCAAATCAACTTAACAAATAGTAGGCTCCCACGTGTGATACGTAAGGTTCAAGATCTGTCTGACATATTTGGTAATGAGTGTAAAGCAAGTGGCATGGTCATCCATAACCATCCATGGGCATCCCAAGCTTAACCTATAAATACCCCCAGAGACTTAGTGCATAAGAAGGCCCCTTCCCCGAAATTTTATATTTGCTCATTATAGTGCTTCGATTTCATTACTGGTCATCATCTTCTTCGTGTACTTACTTTATCATCAGAGTGCAGGGCAGGGTCCATACCCTCTACCTTCTACCAATAAACCAGAGCTTGAAGCAGAGATTGACACATGGCATTTACTGAGAAATTCCCCCCACAACTACGGTACTGACTAAGTGAAAGGATATTATGATGTTTAGTTGGATTTTATATACACTTGATGCTTTTGTACTCAGCCGGACTGTTGTCTTTGATAGGTTTAGAGCTGGAGTTGATTGCTGAGCCTTGGGTCGAGGAGGCATACTAAGAGGAAGAAGGTGATCCTTTCACCGAGTAAGCAAGGGACCTTGATAGGTTCCGTTATTACTAGAGTTATGTACTTGCTTTATAAGGGTTGTAATAGAGTTTTTAGATACTTCTCTAAATCGGATTATGATGTTGCTTAGTTGGTTTCACATTACATTTGGACTATCGGACTACTTTGGTTATTTGGTTATGGTGGGTTATGTTAATTTGATCAAGTGGACAGGATGGTTTGTTTATATATCAAATTTTATTATTGTCATTTTTTGGAGACTCATGTTAATATTGCCTTTTGTTATGGAATTAAGCAAGTTTAAGAAATGTCACGGGCCCAAAGTCCCATTATGACTAAGGTGGGGTTTTGGGGTCGTTACATAAAGTTTATTATTTTTTGTTTTAGTCCTTAAGAGTTTTCAAATTTTATTTTAGTCATCCGCTTCTTAAGAACTCTTCTATTTGGTTCCTAAGCATGTATATTGATATTTGCATGAAAATGTAGATCCTTACAGATTCCCTCACAAATCATAAACAAAATAATGCATTAGTTTTTACAACTGGAAAAAGAATTTGTAACTCGATCTAGTTGCCTGAGTCGAGTCAGACTCGACCGAAGTTACTCGCATTGGCTGGGATAAACTAAGTTTATTGGCGAGTTGGCTCGAAACTCAATCGAGTCTAGTCGACTTAGCCGATTATTTAGTCGACTCGCCAAGTTTTAAAACATTGGTCCAATGTATTTTGTCTGTCTCTAAGAAGTTTGAATTGAATGAGTGGTGGAGGTCAAGTTTCAGTCCAAACTCATACGGACATTGACTTAGGGCTTTGTTTCACATGATCAAACGATAGAAAATTTGAAGTTTTTTTTTTCCATTTCTTTTCTCTACTTTTCCAGATTTTCTCGGAAACCAAACATAGCATAAAGGAAAGGTGGAGGAAAACCTTTCTACATGTAAGGTTGTTAGCAACCTCACTTTTTAATGAGAAGATTCCCACACCATTTTATTTTGATGTACCCTTCTATTTGATTGATGATAATTAGCCATTGAAAAGGCTGTTTGGATCTTAAATAATAACTTATTTTTGAGTTCTTACTTTGGACAATTCTTAAGGAGATTAAGTGGAGGTTGTAAAGCAATCCTACAATACTTGAATTGGGTCCAGGATAAGTTGAATCTCTAAGTTAGTATTACCTTAATCCTTGTGACCAAGTTGAACCTCGAAGTTTGTTTACCTCTCCGTTTGTTTCTATATAAAATAGGGGAATTCAAAATCAAATCCACATAAAATGTCATTTTTGAGTGTTAAATCTCTTGTAAGTGAATTACTTGATGAAAAATTAGCCAATTATTTTTTACAGAAAACGACTTGCGTTTTAAAAATTAGTAATACCAATTTTATTTTTTTTTGTAAAATCCCCATCCCTTGAAATATTTTTTAAATTACAAAAGTACCTCTCTTCACATATTTTTATTTTTTTCACAAGTAACAATAAAAAAACATTCCGCATTATTTTCAAGAAAGTAACTAAACAACATAAAAAGTTATCTTTTACCATAAAAGCTTTTACATAGTAAATGAATTTAAGTCATAAAGAGCCTAAGTTGAATCTTGAAGTTTGTATCGTCTATCCCAGCACATCTAGGGATTAGTCCGCTCTCTCTCTCTCTGAGTAAAGCAGACTCACCAAGCAAGGGATATGTGGCTGCTGCCATGGAAAGGGGTAATGATATATTAAACAAAAATCAACACTTATCTTTGCTTTCAGTCAATAATCAACACCTGTCCCTGCTTTAATATGTGATAGTTTTTGCTGAGTAGGGAACACCTGAGAGTAGGATTTGCACTCTTCATTAAAAAAAAAGATTGAAAAAGTAGTTGGGAGCGTTTAAGGGACTACTCACCCTCTTTATCAATCCCAATTAGCAATAATCATGAAAACGAAGCATGAAATTAAATACAGAGCTGTTGTAGTCTAAGTAAATCGGCTGCCACTTTCAATGCACTTTGCATTAGGAAGGAGGGAAGAACAATCAAATTTCAAGATGTCACGTTATTCAACAAGGGAACAAGGAGGGGAGAACAATCAACAAGATGACCCGTTATTAAATAAGAGAACATAATCCTACAGAACACCAATTGACCTGCTCATCAAGCACTGCTACTAGACTTAAAGAACTGATGGGGCACACTTCAAGATAGGAGACAAGTCATCTCAGAAATCCTTAAAAACGGCAAACAGATCTCCACAGATATAATCATTATCTACCAAGCTAACCAAGAAGTGACTGCTCTGCACCTGCAAAAATGAGAATCCCATATTGAATCCAATCACTTATTTGCAAAATGAGAGAGAGCGAGAGATGGGTTGGATACAAGAAGACTACCTCTTCCAGTAATTTCCTTGATGGGTCACCTTCTGGAAATAAGCATGCCCATCCCCTGGTCCAAATTTCGAATGCCTCGTCCTTCCACACCACAAAGCTTGCAGGATCCACAACAGTTGGTTGGATTATCTCCTTTGCTGGGAAGACTCCCCATGTCACCGCATTAACATTAGTTTGGCCGATGTTAGACATCCACTTCCCTTCTTTGTCCACAGCCATGTATGTTAGGGATGGGAAAGCCTTGCATTTCTCAACCAGTGCATTCAGCTTGTCCAGAGAGCAGAAGAACTCCACATAGGCCTTCTGATAAACATACCCACCCGGCCCACCCCATCCTGTCAAGTATATTTCAGTTATGTCATGAAGTGATATACAACTGGCATGTGACAATCCTATTAAAGGATGCCATGATGTGGTTTACCCACCAGAACACAAATCTCTACATCTCTGAATAGGAAAATAAGAACTCAACAACACATTGAATATTAATATTTAAAAAATCAAATTGGATCCAAAAAATTGGAGACATTGAATATTAATATTTGAAAAATCAAATTGGATCCAAAAAATGGAAAGACAGCCAGCCAAACTTTTCTTTCTTCCTCGTTTATTCTTTTTCTACTTTTCAAAGAAAACAAAGGAATTTTACCACACATACATGAAGTTTATAACAATTCATAAATTGGTATCACTTTAATTCAGCATCTAAATACCCTTACAAGCCTAACATAGCTATCCCTAGGGGACGATGACCAAAATGTCTCGTAAGACACGTTCTTGGTACTTGTGAGTTGTGAAGTAAATTTTCAAGAAAATCAGAGTTTTGGTTAACAAATCTTAAACTTTGGTAACAATGTTATCAAATTATTCAATATATTGGCATCAGTGATTTAAAAGGGAAAGATGTGAGCTTTAGGGCCTCCAAATGAGCCTCAAAGCATTAGGCTTAAGCCTTGAAGTTACTCATTTTGTAAATAAAAATGAGTTACAAATGAAAATAATGTAGAAACTTTTAGAGAAGTAACAACATATTATATATATATATATATATATATGTGTGTGTGTGTGTGTGTGTGTGTGTGTATTTATAGAGAGAGAGAGAGAAAGAGAGAGAACATTATATTAATGATTCAACCATCATATAAACAATGCAAGGAAATCACAAAAACTACATTGCAAGCTAGTGGCTCCAAATCCTTTTACCATCTACTAGAGAAATTCTTAATGTAAAATATTAACTGAAAAGTTTCTCAAAGACCCAAATGTTGGACAGAATAAATAAATTTATAAAAAAAAATTGTCTCAGCTTGGTGACTAGCATAGTTACCAAACACCCGTATTATACCCGTATAATACTTTTAGAGGGAGTCTCCGTTTAAATATGCATACTTTTGCCGGATTACGTGTTATACCCATATTGCCGTATGATATATTTTAATATGCGAATTACGTATTAAATGCGTACAATATGCGTACTTTTGTTGTACTTTTACTGTGTTCAACACATTCTGTATTAAATGAATATTATTAGTTAATATCATGATTTTTATGATATTTATAATTATTAATTATTGTTTAATTTTCCTGTACTTTTACCGTGTTTTTGCCGTATAACACTCGTACTTCCCGAACGGATCATTGTCGTATTATACCTGTACCCGTACTTGGTAACTATGGTGACTAGACCCAAATTTTTGGTTAATGTATGATGTGCATGCCTTAGACATGGCAAACCTCAAGGCATGAATCGTACGCCTCATACATTGAGGTATGAGCCTCTGGGATTTGGGCCTTTTAAGATTAAACCTCAGCACATTTTCTTAGCCTTGCCTAGAGGTGAACCTTGAGGCATAAGCTTCACATGCCTTTTCAAAACTCTGAATGGTATAGCAACAATCTTCTTCTTCAACTTATCCCCAACTATTTGGGGTCGACAACAAGAACGACTTTCTGTAATTCTAGTCTATCAAAATCCATATCTTCGTATAAAGCATGTGTATCAAATATATTGAAGCGGATATCGGATCATCCGGTTTTAGAGTGTATACCAGTGGAGGAGGAGGAGGAGGAGGAGAGCCCCTATATAAGTCTCCCAATGGATGGATGAATTGCATATGGGTTTGTTCGAGCTATTTATGGAGATCCACCGTTGGATCTTGTACATGATGGAGATTTGCCGTTAGATCGCGATATGGAGAGAGATCTACCGTCGGATCGAGAGCGTTATGATTAGCCCAAGGATTCTTTTAGTTTGATATTAGGATTTCTTCTTTTATTTATTAGAACTTATTTTATTAGTAATGACAGTTTTGTAATTCTTCGGGTTTGTTCGATTAGTAATGACACTTTTGTAATAACTAGAATTAGATCTTTATTCTTTTTCTATAAGTACTCTCTTTTGAGAATTAAGAATTTACAGAATTTTTAATGAACATAAAACGCTTTTAATTTCTCCTGTGAAATGGTGTGAAGCCATTGGTGTAAAGCCAAGGTAACCTAGATCTCTTCTTCTCTATTGCTATTCTCTTTAATTTTCTGTTTTCTTGCAAGAATCAAGTCAAACCAAACCCTAGATCACTAAACCCTAGCTGCCACCAGCCCCCAATCACCTCTCACTGCTACAGCACTATACAGTCTCCTTATTGACTGCCACCCCACTCCACAGTACTTCCCCTTGCTGCCGCATCAACTAGCCACCTGTCCTAGCATTACCTAACCCTGCTGCCTTGTCCCAGCCCTATTTTCCCTACTGCCGCACCAACCCTAGCCCCATATTGTTGCTGCTACAGGCCTGTGCAGGCCTTGTATTGCTGCCGCACAGCACCAAAGCACCCCCCCTCCCCTCTTTGATTCTACAGCAAAACTCCTTGCTGTCATACCTTCCAGCAACTTGTACTAAGCTGCTGCAGCCCTGTTACTGTTCCCCTTTGCTTGCTAACCTAACTAAACCAACCACATTGCAGCCATTATTGTCCCAAAACCCTAAAACAGCCAATACCCCAAACCCTAACCCTAATTTTTGAAATCTTTGTTAATACTGCTGCTGGCTTTTTTCTTTGTTATTCAATTACATATTGTTGAAGCATATACCTTGCATGCATGTTAAAGCCATTGATCATTGTCGAGCCTAAAGAACTTTTTTTTTCTTGGGAATCTTCGATTGACAAGGAAATTCAATTGACAATTGTCTAAATCCCTAAGCTAGTGGAAATTCCAACTTACATTATGATCACCCATTTCAATTTAAGAAATCTACTACTGTGGGATTGTGATTCGACCTAGGAGTCTAGGACATTAATAGTTCCTCTTAAAAATTACATTATAATTGTTGAATCTAGATAGTTTGTCAATTTTATTATTATTGCAATTAACTTTCTGATCTCACAATCATGTAATCCTAGGTTAGTTGCATGGTCCTGCATCAATTTTGATATCAAAGCATTAGGTTAGCTTAGGGTGTCTCTTGCATTCAGGTTTAGGGCTCATTAGCATCTAGTGCATCACATATAACCTTAGCACATTTAATTAGTGCATGCCCACTTGTAGTGGGAAGAGTTACCAACCAAGTATGGACTCCACACAACTCACCCAGGTCTTAGAGACCCTGACTGTCTAGCTCGCACGGAGACTAGTATGGAAACCCTTAACACCCTCTCTAGGTTCAGAACAGGCCTCCGTTTAGAGCTCCAAAGAGAACTCATCCCTCATTTTATTATCATTTTTTTTTAAACGAGGGTATCCGGGCCTCTTAGAGCACTCGACTAAGTCTTTCGGGACTCGAACTCAAGACCTCCGCTTAGCACCTTAGATCATGCCTATAAAGTGGTGCAAGAGCTAGAGCGGCATCTAAAACCTCAATTCACTAGACCGCAATTTACTAGACCAATTGATTCCCTTGATGTAAACCTATTGTCACAGGGAATTAATTTGTCTCACTAATTGTTCTCGCTGTAGTCACCACTCCCTGACACACGTACTTGACTATATGAATGAATTTTCTTTATATCATAAAGTTATGTGTTTTTTGAATGTGAATCATATTTTTCGCAAATTTTGGTCATTTCGCCCAGAAGATAAGTGATTCAACGGTTCAGAATATCTAAATGGGCAATCCTATTAAAGTGACATAAATTTAGGAATATGGCATTTCAACAGATTTCTGTGTAGCAATGATCTTATATTGAGCAACCAAATATTTAGAACCTATAAGCAAAAAAGAAAATCTAAAAAAAGGTATTCATGATAACTTCTCTTTTTAGTCGAATTGAGCAGTAACAGTAACTGTGTTTAACTCCAATCATTGGAATCAGTGACAACTTAAGCACATTTCAGTAGGCAACTCACCCTAAAAATAGTCTGAAATAAAATTCTCAAAACATTAGAAACAATTCCATTTCATTTTTTTTTAATTCACAAGAATATTCAAGGGTTTAAAGCCTAAACACCCTGCCTTTCCATTTCTTGATGTGTGCTTCACGAAAAATTCTTGACAGTAGGATTAGTTGAACTGTGAATTATTTTCTACAGCAACAGGATTCAACTTATAACATAGGGTTTGACTCTTTAACACTACAATTAAATATTGTTTGACATGAAAAATGCATTTAGGATATTTGAGTTGTTTTCCTAAACAATAGTCTGAGTTTCTGAAACTTTCACAAGAAAGCATAATTACATGAATGAGATAAATTTCACTTACCAACAGATGGAGAGTCGGATTTCTCCCCATTTATTGCTGGTTGGCTATTGATGGTAAGGAAACCCTTCAAGTTAATGTTCCCCAACTGTTCATTTATGATCTTTGTCTCTGGCTGAAGCCCATCTAACTCTGACCAAGGACTGCTTCTTAGTTTGCCCAGGCAGTAGTTCATGAATCTCTGATTTTTCATAAGCAAGGACCATATTTCCTGTGAAGTTACGCCGATCCAAGGGCAGTTTTAAAGCAAAAGATTAAAATAAGATAAAAGTTGTACCTCATGAATATCGTCAATGGATTTCAATGGGACAGCCCATTCCTCATGAAGTTTCTTGTCACGTGCACGTGGTCGCATGAACTGTCGTGAAAGTTAAAACTTCATTCATATGCTACTTCTAATAATTCCAAGATAAACAAATCAATAGAATTAAATATTTCTCAACAAAGTAACTTTTTTTCAAATTTCAAGTGATTGGTAAGACCTATAAGAGTTTAAAAATATACAAGCCAACGGTCAAAGCATAACTTTTTTTTTTTTTGGTTTAACAAAACATAACTATTTATGGAACAGAGAACATATCATAGAGAGTTGCAAGCAGAAACATCTACAAGCAAGCTTAGCAAGGTTCCTACTTCCTACACCATCCCAATTATCATTGAGTTGTCACAAAATCAGATAGCTTTTTTAGCAAGTCGTATTTTTCAGCTAAGGGTAGCACATCAGCGTCTTCTCTTAGGTTTCTTCCTCCCAAGATTACTGCTTTGCAACCTAAGCAGTATAGCTAACTAAGTTACTCATCAAAGGCCGAAATGTTGCTAGTTCTTGAGCGGCAGCCTTAAAGTGGGCGGCTAGGAAAACTATCCCAAGTAACTGCTCATTGCTAGGTTCGGTTAGCTCGTATAGTACGAAAGGATTTAGGATCATTCTCTATTCATTTATGGAATTATGGATCACTATACATGGCACAAATAGTCATCATTCCAACCATCAGAATATGGGATCAGCTCTTGGATAAGCAACACACTGAAGCACAAACCATTTGGTTGATCCTGAGTATCAGTCGAAGCCTTTCTAGAAACCATATGGGAGAGGTCTAAAATCAAATGGACTAAACCATCTATTGTCATTTGCCACTAATCCACACCATCTGCTAGACAGGTAAACCACTCCACAGATTAGCTAGATCCCCAAAATTCACACCATTTGACAATCCTAACCATTCAATTAAGAGGCTTTGTTTGGATGTGATCCTAACAGTAGGTTTTGAAGATATGTGAATGGCACTTCCAAAGTCTCCTCATGGTGTCCAAAATAAGCAGTCAAGTCTTCAACATTGAAGACGGGGTTGAACCGAACCTCTGTTGAAGCTCCAATAAGTAGGCATTTCTCCAAGTCGCTTCAAGACACAATAAGGTACAACATTCTTCGAATGGAGCTGGGAATCTCTTGGGCTTTAAACAAGCCATCACTGTATTACCTTTATTGAATTGAGTGAAATGTCTTAGTACCAAATCAGTCACATGATGGGTATCTCTCATTGGTGGCAACTGTTTGGTAGTTCTTTTAGAGTGAGATTTGATATTTCCAAAAAAGGCTTCTCAATTTCAGGTGGTTGCTCTTTTGGCATCTCATTAAGATCTTCAACTTCACAGCCCACTAATGGGTAAATCACTCTCTAAGCTCAGCTGTCCTCTATTAATTGTCACCTGATAAGCACACTAGAGGTCTTCTTCTCCAACTTCTTCAACAGTGAGGTATCCTATATTGGCTTAAGGATAGTTCGTCAGCCATTGTGTAAGGAAGTATAGGTATGGTAAATCAATCCAGATGAACTTTCTATTCATATAGTCATGGCATTCCCAACAATATGTGACTAACTTTTGTAGGGATTACATCATACCAAACAAAATCAGAATGATTTTTTCCACAAAAAAAGAAGTTAACTAAGCATCCAGTACTTATCAAGATCAACGTAGTATCATTCACCCAAGCAACTAGGTAAGGTCGTTGGTGTTTTTTAACCTTTGGATTCAACTTGTCAACCAACTCCTCGGAAGCCATTGTTCATACTACTTCGACTGTCAATGTTGACCGCACAGACTTTTATTTCACATACTATGTAAGCGTGAAAAATATTGGTATGACTCCAATCTTCTCTCTCTCTTCCTAGGGACTGTCAAGATTCTTTGAAGTACAAAAGTAAGTTCAGGGAGATTTAGTCTTTCAACATCGGGATATTCCAATGGTTTAGGTGTTGAGCAACATGACATCAACTACTGGATCACCTTCAGTTTTGCCTCACAGTAGTGAATTTTCTTTGTAGTACACAACAGAAAATGTCTAGCCCCCATCACACTTGTAGCATATTGCTTCACTATCTCGGTGTGAAGAGCTGTACATAAGAGCCTTTCCTTTGTTATTGTCTATGCTCAATGATCCAAAAGGCATTCTTTGTTAAAACAGACTTTTTTGTCCTTAACACTTTTTACAAATGCCTTTATGTCCCTAATACTTTTTAATAAACACCTTTTATGTCCCTAATACTTTTACAAATGTCTATTCCCTAACACTTTTTTCAAACGCCTGTTAGGTCCCTCATTACAAATGCCCATCAAAAAAGTGCTTATTTGTATGTTTATCAAAGAAGATATAAGAAATAAGAGCTTTTTTTGTTTAAAAAATTTATTTTACCAAATAGACTATATTAAAGAAATTCTAAGATAAACAACTCTTATTTTCTATATCTAATCTAAATAGCTCCTTTTTTTTATTGGCAATGAGGAATTTAGATTAAAGTAAGGACATGCAACAAAACAAAGCACGAGTTACAACAGAGTAAACTCCAGGAATGATCACAAAAGACCTCCCCAAACTAGAACAATAGCATAAACCCCACCCACAAAATACCCAAACTCACATTTGTGGATCTCCCAAATCCACTCCCAACCTAAGGGCAGAACACCACTCTAAGATTAGGTATATAACTCTTGTTTCTATTTACAGATCATCCAACACAAGACCCTAGGAAGCAAAAGACCAAATTACTGCCCAATCATCCTCAAAACTAGCCAAGGACCAAAAGGATAATAAATTATGAAATGAGGATGAGAAGACCCAACAATCCCTAGCCGAAAAAGGACGAATCCCCAAATATTAGAAGGAAAGGATCAATGCAGAAGCAAGTGATCCATCAACTCCTATGCATGAAGGCAGAAGTTACACTGATTAGCCAGTCCACCATTTACTTTTCAAATGGTTACATGTGAGAATCTTATAAAGAACTGTCCAAAGGAAAGAAGAAACCATTGATGAAACACCAAGATTCCAAACAGTCCTATAAGGAAATGGGCAGCAACTAACAGAAACAAAAGACTAGAGAAATGATCTCACTGAAAATTGACAATTGTAGGCTTTAGACTAGATCCTAGAATCCTATCTGATATCAAGTGTTGGGAATAAAGACCCGACGGAAAAGAATAAACAAGCACACACACAAGAGATATACGTGATTTGGCAATAACCTGTCTACGTTCACTGGTCAAGATCCGATTACTTCTTCCTTATTCAAAGAAACCTTGAGGAACCAGTACAAAGCACTCAACTCACCTTCTCAATGAAACTTGAAGAAGATTACCTATTTATCCGCACATCAACCTTTCCCAAGCCCTAGTATGCTTAACCCTTTCTATTATCTCCCACTCTCAATACATTACCTTGTATTTTCAAACCCTAGACCTATAACTAATTATTTATAGCCCTAGACACGAATCCTAAACAATTAGAAACACTCCTCTAAAAAATAGGAGTTACCAAAGCAAAATCCGAACTAAAAACTGCATTAGACTGCTCGAGCGGCGCTGCTAGCGCCTAGCAGCGCCGCAGCGGAATGCTCTAGGGTCTTCAACACATATCTGCCACAAAACCGCTCGAGCGGTGCCCAGCTCCGCCCGAGCGGTGACTCTAGAATTTCTCCAATTTGAGACAAAACCATCACAAATCTCCACCTTTGCGAGAATTCCGCGACACCGCCACAACCAAGAGAACTGATTTCTTAATCACCAAGCAAACCTCCAAGATAGAACACTGCATCACCTACATCTGGGACGCACCTCCACCTTGAATCAAAATCTCTCAAAATTATGTAACCTCATTTGCAATTACCACAAACAACCCTTTTGACTTTGCCCGCCTCTGCACCATCTGCGAAAGAGACCCAATAGCTACACACACCCTCGAATCACCCCGGAATTTCATCCACCAGAATCGATCAAACACGGCCAAAACTCGTGTGAAGCCTGAAAATCGTCCTCCTTTCTAGAAGAATCCCAAACGAGGATTACCTTCGCCTCAATGTCTTCCCAATCTGTATCGGGCATCTTTTAGGATTTACTGGACTCCCCCTTCAACGCTCTTGCGAGACCCTGTTGAACTAGGATATCCTTTACCCTCTTTTGCCAAAGATTGAAACTCCATTTTCCGTCAAACTTCTCCAAAGAAAATTGCCCAAAAAATTTTCAAAGCCATTGAAAAATAATTAGCTCAGAGCTTTGATACCAAGTGTTGGGAATAAAAGACCCGACGGAAAAGAATAAACAAGCACACACACAAGAGATATTCGTGGTTCGACAATAACCTGTCTACGTCCACGACTCAAGATCCGATTACTTCTTCCTTATTTAAAGAAACCTTGAGGAACCAGTACAAAGCACTCAACTCACCTTCTCAATGAAACTTGAAGAAGATTACCTATTTATCCTCACTTCAACCTTTCCCAAGCCCTAGTATGCTTAACTCTTTCTATTATCTCCCACTCTCAATACATTACCTTGTATTTTCAAACCCTAGACCTATAACCACGTATTTATAGGCTTGGACACGAATCCTGGACAATTAGAAACACTCCTCTCAAAAATAGGAGTTACCAAAGCAAAATCCAAACTAAGAACTGCGTTAGACCGCTCGAGCAGCGACTAGCGCCACCCGAGCGGATTGCTCCAGGGCCATCAACACAGATCTTCCACGAAACCACTCGAGCGGCGCCCAACTCCGCCCGAGCGGTGACTCTAGAATTTCTCCAATTCGAACCTATACCTTCACAAATCTTCACCTTGGCGAGAATTTCGCGACACCGCCACAACCAAGAGAACCGATTTCCTAATCACCAAGCAAACCTCCAAGATAAAACACTGCATCACCCACATCCGGGCGCATCTCTACCTTGAATTAAAATCTCTCAAAATTTTGTAACCCTGTTTGCAATTACCGCAACCCTGTTTGCAAATACCGCAAACAACTTTTTTGACCTTGCCCGCCTCTGCACCATCTGCGAAAGAGACCCACCAGCTACACACACCCTCGAATCACCCCAGAATACCATCCACCAAATTCGATCAAACACGACCAAAACCTGTGTGAAGCCTGAAAACTGTCCTTTCTAGAAGAATCCTGGATGAGGACATAGACCCGTCCTCCCCGCTAAAGGCACATCACCATCTCATTCCTTTCGGAAACCTACCAGAATACCCGTCTCTACACCGACTGCAAAAGAGACCCTAGGTGAGCTTCCTACCCTATGCATAACATCTGGTTTCCGACTTTATATAGTCACTATAGTAGCTCCACCTACAACTGTATTCTCATCCAAGAGATATAAATTTCCACACTTCTTCCCATTCATCAAAACTAAGCATCCTCATTTAATCTTGATATCTCCACTCATGTTGTGTAGCAACAGCCCTTGGAGTCTAACTGGCCAAGGGAAATCAGATTTCTTCGCAACTTGGGGACATAAGCTACCCCTCCAAAGTTCGAATCACTCCATCAAACATTCTTATCTTTTCAGTTCCAAACCCTGTGATTTCGCATTCAGATCCATCACCCAAGGACACTTTTCTTGCCCCTTTTTGGAATATATCAAAGAATTCCATATGAGCAAATATGAAACAAAACCCCCGAATCTAATACCCATTATTCACTAGAAGAATTATCCATATTTTGGAGACTGTGAAAGCATCTCCAACGTATTATTTCATTGTCTTGTGTTATAACCTGTTGGTAAGGCTCTTTCCGATGTAGAGTTTTTCCAAATTCTTTCAGAGTTTTAGTGTCGGTTCCTCATCCATAATGCTATGCATCTGTTATCCGCAAGACACAAGCATATTGTGTTGACTGTCATCGCCTCAATGTCTTCCCAATTTGTATCGAGCATCTTTTTCAGTTTACCAGACTCCCCCTTCAACGCTCTTACAAGACCTTATTGAACTAGGATATCCTTTACCCTCTTTTGCCAAAGATTGAAACTTCATTTTCCGTCAGACTTCTCCAAAGAAAATTGCCCAAAATTTTTCAAAGCCATTGAAAAATAATTAGCTCGGAGCTCTGATACCAAGTGTTAGGAATAAAATACCCAACAGATAAGAATAAACAAGTACACGCACAAGAGAAAACAAGATATATACATGGTTCGGCAATATCCTGCCTACGTCCACGAATTAAGATCCAATTACTTCTTCTTTATTCAAAGAAACCTTGAGGAACCAGTACAATAGCACTCGACTCACCTTCTCAATGAAACTTGAAGAAGAATCCTTATCTATCCTCCCTTCAACCTTTCCCAAGCCCTATTATGCTTAACCCTTTCTATTATCTCCCACTCTCAATACACTACCTTGTATTTTCAAACCCTAGACCTATAACTACGTATTTATAGGCCTAAACACGAATCCTAGACAATTAGAAACACTCCTCTCAAAAATAGGAGTTACCAAAGCAAAATCCAGACTCAAAACCGCGTTACGCCACTCGAGCGATGCCTAGCGCCGCCTAAGCGGATTGCTCCAGGGCCTTCAACACAAATTTGTCGTGAAACTGTTCAAGCGGCACCCAACTCTGCCCGAGTGTTGACTCTAGAATTTCTCCAATTTGAGCCAAAACCTTCACACCAATTACCTACATGATGCATCAAAAAAATATTAATGTATTATTATCCGCAAATTGCATGAAATATCAAGACTTTCTGGCCTTATTAAAAATCCCTCAAATCACTAGCCCACCCGCTCTAGAGAACATCTTGCTCAGAGTCTTTGTTACCATAATGAATAAGAACGGAGAAAGGAGATCCCTTATCTCAAACCCCAGGAACTTCTAAAGTATTCCGAACATGGTTGTTAAATCGTTCTAATTCACGATTCAAATCACAGGTGGAAATCGTAATTGGGTTAACTCACATTCGATTTGTGGTTCAGATTGCGATTTGTAATTCAAAGTGTATGATTCATGCAACTCGAGCATGAAACCCCTATTATGTACAAATATTTAAAAAATGTTGTTTTTAATATTTTGTATTTTATCAATTTTTGAAAGGTGTTTTATGTCATTTAAGAAGGGAGAATAAACGGGAAAACCCCTGTTACGAACATGCCAAAACCCTTGTTAGGGTTTTTTCTTTGTTGCTGTGCAATATAAAAACATTTTGAGAGAGAAGATAGAAGAAAGAAAATAGAGTTAAAAGAGTTGGACTCTTGGAGCACTTGATAGTTTATTTTATTAATCTTTTTTATTGTACAAGTCTTTTTGATACTTGATCTCATCCAACATGATTATATAAGTTTACTTTTGTTGATTTATCTTTGATGATATTGGGGGTTATGCTTCGTTTTATAGAGTTCATTCACCTTTTGTATAGTGTATGTAATAAAATGTTCATTACTTGTTTTTATCAATAGATATAAATGAAATCTTTTGGATAATGGATTATTCCAATTTTTCTTATTTAAGAAATATTTTTTTGTATATTTTTAATAATTCTTTTTAAGAAAAGGATTGAATCTTACGATTTACTATTTGAATCGAAATCTGTCCTAAAACGATTTTACGATTCGATTGCGATTTAACAACCTTGATACTAAATGACTCCCATTAATTAGGATTGAGAATGATATAGAAGAAAAGTGTGATCTCATCCACCTCCTCCATCGAACCCCAAACCACATTCTTCTCAATATGTATTCCTGGAAATCCCAACTAGCATGATCGAATGTTTTTTCCATAACAATCTTGCAAATAATACCGGGAGAATTCATCCTAATACAAGGGACGACACATTCATTGACTATAAGAATGCCATCCACAATCCTTCTATCCCCCCACAAATGCACCCTGTGGAGGAGAGATAAGAGAATCCATGACTGCATTAAGTCGTGACACCAGAACCTTAAATATGATTTTATAGACACCGCTACCAGACTAATTGACCGAAAGTCCTTCAGGTCCTGGACCCCTGCCTCCTTCAAAATTAACACGAAAAATATGTTCTTGAGCACCTTATCAAACTGCCCTATACATAGAATTCTTGTGCTAAGACTAGAAAACCCCTTCCCACGATGTACCAGCAACATCTATAGAATTCGATGGAAAAAAACGTTGGACTAGGAGCCTTATCTCCTACCATTCCTCTAATATCCCTCATCCACTTTGAAGGGATGCTCCAATATCTCTCTTTGATCATTTGCTAATCTGTCGAACTCAAGACCATCCAGCTTTGGCCTCCACGACTGCCTCTCCCTATACAACTCCTAATAGAATGATATAGCACTCCTTAATGTCTGCGTCACTCCCCATCCACTTGCAATTTGGAAATGAATTTTGTTTTCCTCCGATACGCGTGTTATGATATCCCTTCTTAAGCCATCTGATCCTGGCCTTCTGTTTCCATAGAATCTCCTTCATCCTCAACCATTTTAGATACTCCAATTTCCTTTCCTCCCTGCAACATGCTTCCTCCCTTGACTGGGACCCTAGTTCTTCTAAAGGGTCCAACTCCGCAATCTCCCCAAGATTTTTGGATTATTAACATGGAGACTACCAAATACCTCCCTATTCCATACTTAAGTATGTTTTTGAATGCTTCATTTTAAGACCAAACCTAGTGATGGCAGGTCCCAAACATGATGCAACCTCCACACTTCTCCCACCAAATCTGTGAAACCTGGTGCCTCTAACCACATATTTTCAAATCTATAAAGGGTGGGCATACCCCTAAAACAGTCTAGTGCCAACATAATTGATACGTACTATGAAGTAGGTCTAGGGAGTGACGATTGAAGGAAATCTGGGGAATGCTGCTCCTAATCACAACAAAATAAGAACCGGTCCAACTTGATAGCTACTGGGCCTCTTTGCGATTGCTACCACATATACTGTGCTCCCTTTAATGGATACTGTAGCAACCCATGATTAAAATTAAACTTCCCAAGCCTCCGCATTTCACTACTGATGAGAAACCCCCCCCCCCCCCTTCTCTCATATGTTAAATGAACGCAATTAAAATTCCGTCCTAGATACCACGGACATCGTATCTAACACTCACATCCTCAAGTTCTTGCCAGAAATCAGATGCATTCCAAAAATCAGCTAAGAGTTGCCAAACGCCACCTTAGTTTTCCTAGAACTTTTACTGTCACAATAAATCTTAAGACCCAAACCAAGGGTCTCATGGGTAGCCATGGTCCTTCTTAGGCCTACAATTATAGACCTTGAGACATGGGCCTATCTTGATCAACTTTTTTAACTTTCAAAAAAAGCAAACACACTGAGTGGCTACTTCTGAAGGCTGAGCGTATGCAAGCAACTATTTGCTACTACGCTAAATCACCTAGGCTATAAGGTCATTTTATTATCCAAACCATCTTCAGATCCTCCTTTATATGGTGTCACCTGAAGGAGGTGAGTATGTTTGCAGGCCAAACCTTTCCATGTTAATCAATATATGGTGACCGCTTGCTTAAAAGACAACAATCACCAGAGGCATTGTTTGAATTCTAATGGTTTAAGACACCTTTTGAATACTCATAAAAACTCAAGAGGGTTTTTGTTTTTTTTTTTGGCCCCCATAGGAGCTCTTATCAGGTGGTTAAGACAGGGACCGCAACCAGCCTGCACGCGTACAAGATCGCTGCACCACAGCCTACCTTTACCACAGGTGGCGTTTGCAACGTCCGGATTTGAAGCCAGGTTGAGAACACGAACGATAACGTTCTTTCCATTGATACACAGCATGTTGCATGTAAAATGCAAGAGGATGTTATATCCAATTTAAATTCTATAAGTTTCTTTTAAGACAACCATTTGAATTCACAACAGTTCCCTACCTGTCATTGGGAGATCACTTGGGACATGAAGTGCCACCTAGGACATCAATGCCAAGTATGTATTAATCATGTACAACATGTCCACTAATTGTCAGAATCAAATGATAATCAGCCAAATGGCTTAAATTAATTTGACAATATCAAATGTAAAACTATATGGAACTTCATCAAAACCGAAATAGATGTGGAGAGAGTGCATCATAGCCATTGCTGCCCACTCCCCATATGTATGCCATGCAAATGGGTGCATAGACGTGTATGTGTTTCATCATTTAGTAGCAAATACCCAACTAAATAGATAAATCAAAGAGTTGTCGGACATAGGTATGCATATGCATGTGATTTTATAAATTTTTCTAATGACTTTAACTAAACTGCATGGTCTTGTATATGTGCTAAAACCATTTAAAAACTAAAGATTTTTCAAATCATGTTTTAGATAAACAAATGGACTTCAGAATATTCTCCAACACGTTTTTTTATGAGAATTCATAAAAATATAATTGGTAGATGATACATAAAAAGCATAAATGACTAGAATAAGTGTAAATAAAGAGTGCTCAACAGGTTAAGCATAATTGGCAATTGAAAATGGATAAAAGGATATCATCATTCAAACCCAGGCAGTAAGAAGGTAACAGGTTAGTAGAATGTCAGACTAGATTACTAGGATAACCAATTGTGTCAAGTGTCTCTGAGACAAATCATAAACATTGGAGATAATTAAATTCATAATATATATCATGACTATAAGGCATTTGTGGTAAAATATTGACTACAAATAGAAAGGATCAAGTATGGGAATTCCTGCATACCTGGTAGTCAGCCAGTGCTCCATACGATGGATTACAAGAATCACCCCATCGCCCACGTGGGTATTGGTCCCATCCTATAGTCCTTGATATGTAGCTTTTCGGCCGATTAGCCCTGCCATCATTGGCCATAGAATATCAAATGTTTTACAAAGTCAAATGAATGTATTTGAACAAGGATATTAGATTGCCAAAGACATTGAATACCAGAAAATTGGCCGAACATCTTCTTTAACACGGAAGACATTAGTTGGTCGTCTCCATGGTAAAGACCTCGAAATTCTTGCCTCTTCAATTAACCCAAGATTCTGCCAATATAAGTTTCTCAATAAGGTCCAAAACCGAATACAAAATGCAAACAGTAGCATGTATATCTCAAGCCATAATCGTTACTAAAATACGAGGGATAACCATTAATATAGCCAATGCTGATTTCTCCATGTTTAGTGTATAAAGGTGCAATGTCTTAATCCCGTGAGCTAGAATTTTCTTGCACATTTCAGTCCCAAGGTGGATTCCATAGGCTTTGACGGCTTCTTCATTGTCCTTAATAGGCTCCAGGGCAGCCATAATCTCGGACGGTATCTACAAGGCAACATTAAATACAAATACCACGAGTTAATAGAAATGGAAGAACCACCAAAACAATCTGAGTTGTGACATATTATTTATACCATGAAATGATGTGGAGAATGTTTAGTCACAGGGAAAAAACAAAATGAAAATTCAGCAGAGCACATTCAAACCCAGATTTTTAACCTCATTCACTTCCAGTGGCTCTTTCCCATGGTTTAAAACTTCAACGCATCTTAGATAAATGTCAATGATACATGTCAGAAGTTCAACTTTCTGATATAAAAGTGTATGTAACTAAATTTTATGGGACGCCTATGAAATGTTAGTGTGTGTGGTGTCACGTCATCCGAAACCTTAGAATTTATTATTGCTTACAAAAAACTAAACTCTCGCATGAAAACAAGAATATGATTTCATATCCATGGAGTATATTAATTGCAAATTAAGATTTTCAAACCCATTAAATACTAGAATTTTACTAAAAAGTTATTTAGTATGACATAGGAGATGTTGACTAAATGTGTATATGATATATTATTGTCATGATAGAAATTAGAACCTATTTAGAATTTAATAAATATTAAATTATAATACCCTCATTGTCGTGCTATGTGCAGCATTACGGGTCCCAAGCATGGATGAAAAAGAGGGTTACATCAAGCTGGCAGCTGGAATAAAACTTTGCCAAAACCTATTTCATGAATCCTGATCCCTTGTATCGAGTTTTTGCTAGGACATTCCCTAGAGGTGACTCGAAGCAGCAATTTGCAGTAGAAAGTAGACAAGGATTAGCTAGGATATTCTCTAGAAAAGTGATCTTGCAATTGCACTCGGTTGTGGCAAAAAAGTAGGAAAGGGTTCTCATGCCATGCTTGACAAATGCCTGTAAAGAAGATAGTCCTGGAAAGTAGGATTTGGGAAATGTCAAAAAACATGTGAGATGTTGGAATTTCTTCTCCCTTGATTTTTCATCAATTTGCACCAAATTCTATTGGATTTGAATCGTTGAACTCCAAATCTGGTGACAATCATACAGTACAATGCGTATGGAGAATTTTTTGGAAAAAATAATAAAAGGTAAATTTTTCTTACTTTTTAGATTTAAATAGGCCATTTAATTTAAAATTTATGTTGTATATTTCCAGTCGAACTTGGTGAGAAAAGTTCTAATTTTCAATCAAAAATATATTTTTAATAAAAATCATTCTAAATTATTTTTTGAACGTGTATTTTTAATTTTTAGGCTTAATAGTACGAAAATTAACTTCAATTTTTTATATGTTGTGTATTTCCAGTTGATCTATTAATCAACAAAGCATCAACCGATGAGAGTGTCAGTGCAACTCAAAGAGGAGTAAAACCGTTATAGTTTATAAATAGTATCATCATCTAATGAGTTAAGCGCGGTGTTGTAATCATATGAATAACCAATATTATCGCCTTTTAAGTTAGGATAGAGAAGAATTCAAGCCTATGTGCAACTCCATTTGAATCTGATTGTAGCCTTTGGTGCAGAGTGGAGTCCCTATGTAGTTTTTCACTATTGTTTGAGTGAATTTATATTCGAAGTATGAAACAAATGTATAGATATTTTATCTTATTACTGGAAGTGCTATATTACAATCCAATAATCAAATATTGTCGTCAATGTGTTGCATATCTTATACACTTTTCCTACTTTTTTTTTTTTGAATCCTAAGTGTGCATTACTATCTATTTTAACATTTCCTGAAGTTATACTGAGATATTCCATTTTTTTCCTAAGTTACTCCACCCCCACCCCCATTTCTCAATGGCGAAAAATCCTCCATTTTAATATTTCCTTGCGATAATCCCATTTTAAAGTTGTGATATCTCCCAATATCGATATTTAAAACCTTGGTGGGAACTATTGGATGCAATGAAAGAAAGAGAGTTTATTTGATGTGTCTACAGAAGACTTAAGTGAAAAGATGATAGAACTGAAGATATTGTTGGGTATGAACTTTAGAGTTGTTGGTCTTAATATTTTTCTTAGCTTGCTTTATTTTGATTCACTACTTCATGAACAATTCATTGTTCTTACGTTTAATACAGTGTTTTAAAAGGCGAAGGCATGAGGCAACTCGTTTAGACCTCCAGAGGTGTAAGGCGTAAGCCTTGAGGTGTGAGGCACTCAGGCTTAACCCTCGCACCCTCATTTTGTAAATAAAGAAATAATCAGAAATTAGAAAAAGTACCCACAAAAGATGATATATATATATATATATCATTCTACTAATAAAAGTACAAGGAGTAACCTAAACTTTATATAGACATACTTTACTTAATATAAAGCAAATTATAATACAAATTTTACCATTTACCTTACTTTGCATAAATTAAATTATAGTAAAAAAATTATAAATTTTAATAGTTTTTTCATACTAATAGAATTCCCCCACGATACTTTGTGGGACCTTCCTTTACTTTTGATAAAACTGAGGCTTGCGGCAGGCGGTGGCCGTGAGTTGCCACAAATCCTTCATGTTCCTCTCCTCTTCTCTCCTCCTTCAATCAGAACTGATCAAAATAAGAAGCATAATTGAAAAGAAGGAAAGATATGATCACAAAAAAAAATGGGGGAGGAGGCAGACCTGATTCGTACACTTGGATTTATTATAAATAAGATCTTCCGTTTTCACGTTCTCCCCAAAATTTTCAGTATTTATAACTAATGGAAAGATGGAAAAAGGAAATAAGTGGGGATTTAGGGAAGAAGAGAAAAAGGAAAGAGATTTTTTTAAAAATACAGACATATCTGTATCTGTATATGTTGTTGGGAGGAAGAAGGTGGTCCTTTATGAATAAAGATCCCTTCTTTTAAACAATTACAAACATGTACTTTATATAAAAATATTTACCAATCAAATATTTTTGAGTTGTGATTAGCGTACTCCTCGATACATTATCTAACATGTCAATGTGTCCTCATGTCCCTTTAACACTCCTTTAACCCTGGTTAAGCTTAACTAGATTAATTACTAATCTACTCAATCAAAATTACAAAAATGTATTTTATATAAAAATATTTACCAATATGTTATACTAATTTCCTACTTACAAAAGAACATAAATATTTTAGAGTAGTGATTACGTACTCCTCGGTACGTTATCTAACGCATCGACATCTCCTCCTGTCCCTTTTAACACCCCTTTAACCATGGTTAAACTTAACTAAATTAAAGTTGAAATTTTTGTTTTATATTTCTTCCTAAAACCCAAGGTTGGATTGTGTAACAACCCTAGGAATGAGTGATTCTTAACCACAGTTGGTGAGTGTTAAAAGTGGGGACTTTTGAAGTGCTGTCACTTTACAAGTCTCGTGAAAAGAACAAACCAAACCCAAAAAGAATGCGCTATAGAAAATCACATAAAGAAGACATTTCTAAACAAGATACTGATGAGTCTAGACTTATCCTAAACCACTTAAATAGGTTTCATAATGTAGCCTAATTTTAACTAGGATTGATACCCCAAGGTCCCAGCTAGCCTGTTTAGGAACACTTGGCTTGGAATTCTCTTACATGGGATTTTACAAATGATAGCTAAGGTGCCAGAACTAAATAAATCAATTTTCTGCCACCTACCTCAGCTACAAGGAGCACAACTGCATGATATGGCAAGTACCCCCATTAACTTTATGTTCGATAATTTTTTTATTATCTTTCTGTTATTTTAAAACAACTATTATTGACTATAATGATATGTTTTTTATGCTTCTTGTTGTAATAATGATATTTTATTCAAAATATTTAAGCCTATATAGTCTACTGTCTTTCTTTTAAGTGGAGAATCATAATAAAAACAATTGATGAGCAATCACGTACCAATTGGTTAAGAGGCACAAAATCTCTTAAATCTAATAAATACTCATTGCTAAATCTGTAGCAAAGAATATAGAATTTTCTGTTATTTATACATTTACATGTGGGACCCAATCCTAAACTAGCTCGTAATGAAAACTCTTTAGTCTCCTTATGTGTAGAAAGAAGTTATTAGTAACTCTTTTCTAATATTAAATTTAAATTTAATTACTAAAATATATTATATAAAATATACTAATATATTGTAAAAATTAGATAATATAAAGAGAGTAATATCTAATAAAAATATATTAAAAATTAGTTTTTTTTTTTTACATCTTAAAAAAATTATGTTTCATTAATAATGAAAAAATTATTCGTGCAATGCACATGCAATTTTACTAGTGTATATATATATATATATAAAGAAGTGCTAAGAAAGGCAAGCAAAAGCTACAATCTCAATTTTTATTTTTATTTTTTTATCGATAAACCAAACAAATATATAAATAAGAAAGGCATGACAAATACAAAGGCACAAAGAGCACATAGTTCATGAGAACGTGAACCAATGCAAGGAGCAAAAGAAAATACACCAATCTAACCCACAAATAGATGCCCACACCGACAATACAATCTAAATTTACATTTTGTTCATATACTTATTGAAAAAAAGATGTTCAATCATAGCACTAGATTTTGGATTCCAACAGACAGCTCCAAAGAACTCTTGAAGAGGTATAAAAATAATAATAATAATAATAATTCTAGAGTCTTAAGTTCTATAGCTAGAACCCAATTTTAGGTTTATGCATGAGGCGTATGCCTTAGGCATAAGCAAGCCACAAGGTGTGGGACATTCGCCTCATGTGAGTTACACTTTTGAGGCGTAAGCCTAAAGGGATTTAAGCCTCAAGGCATTTTTCATAAGCCTCGCCCCGAGGAGAGACTTGAGGCGTAAAATCGCATGCCATTTAAAACACTGGTTTAATATGTTTGCATTTACTGATAATAAGAAAAACTTTGTACTCAGGAAAGGACAATCATATTCTTGGTTTTAAATCCAATATATGGTGTTTAGAACACAGGATTTTAGAATCCATGTTAATTGGGTTGTGCAATTGTTAAATTTAAATTGTTGTTATATTAGTACATATTGTTATTTATTTAATATCAACGTTTATGGAAATACTATGATAAAACAAAAGGACCCAAGAATAAGGTGGTAAAACCTAACAGGAAAACATTGGTTACTTTTTGAGAAAAAATGGAAAAAAAAAAAAAGGAAATTACGATTTGAAACTACAGAGATGTGTGATAAAATGGTTAACTATATTAAAAGATCGTGAAAGGAGGCTTTGGGTTAATCTAAGAAAAGTCTCACATAAAGAAACATGATGGTGGAGTAGCAAGGTTTTTTAATGAGCTAGAGAAAAAAAATCCTGCTATAAAGCTTGGAAGGAATAAGAAGCCAGGAAAATCAAAAGAAAAAAATGCTAAAAACGAACTAACAAAGTTATACGAGCGGTCAAACATAAGGCATATGACGATCTTTAATAAGCAAGATACAAGAGAGGATTTAAAAAAAATCTATAAATTTGCAAGATAAAAATACATAGATCATCTTATATACCTTAAGTGCGGCGACGAGAGAGTCTTAATGATGGATAAAGAGATTAAGGAAAGATGGAGATATTTTCAAAATTGTTGAATGATAATTGTGAGGGGAACCTTAGAAGGGTAGACCAGATGAAGTTAACTTATGGGATACCAGAGAATATTACTGTTTTAGGTAACCGAAGTCAAGGCCTGGCTACGACAATGATAGGAAAGGCTCTGGGATCATGTTGTATTTCAATTATGGTGTAAAATGCATGGGAAAAACTGGTTTCTACTTGGTGAACGATGTTCAATAAGCTTTGGAAAACTAAGAAAGTTTCAAACATATAGAGGAGAAAGATTGTAGTACCCGTACACAATAATAAAGAAAATTTCAAAAATTACATGTGGAATCATGTGAAAATATTAGAGATAGTGATTGTAAAAATATTAAGACAAATACTATGGTATAAAAAAATTATTGGGCTTCATGCCAAGGTGGTCTACCATTTGGCATATAGGCTTATAGCATATGATAAGAGTTTTTAGAGAGTTAATCTGGTAAAAATTAGGAAGAAAAAATCTCGATCAAATGAATTGATATCATTTTAGGACATGCCAGCAAGAGGGAGCGATAAGTAGTGTGAAAACAATTAGTTGTGAGACTAATGATTTTCCAATGACAATAGGTACAACAAGGGTCAGCTTTAAATAGGTACCTTATTGCATTTTTTATAGATGAATTTGCGGTGGAAGGCAGGCCAGAAGTTTAGGAATGAAACCGGCATATCAATAGGAGGTTCCTTGGTGAATAGATTTTGCAAATGACGTGATTTGGTTGAGGGTACTAGATAGAGGGTAAATCCAAAACTAGAATTATAAAGAGATGCCTTAGAATCTAAGAACTTTAATTAAGTCGAACCAAGTCAGTATATATGGAATGCAGCCATTCAAAGAATAGGAAAAGGGATGAGATAATAAGGTTGATGGCCAGAAATTCCTCACAAGATCCTTAGAATCTCAGCTTGGTTATTCATGAAGGAAAGACTACAGATGTTCATAAAATTAGTATTGGGTGGATAAACAAATATGTGCTTCTTAAATGTCATGTGACTAATGCATTCAAGTCAAACTAAGAAATTTTGAAAGACATGAAAAACCCTAGCAAAAAGCAGAATGTTAAGAAACCAAGAACTTTTTCTTTGTATCGTAAACAATTGAAAATACTCAAGAGATTCAGAGACTCAAGGTGTTTCTTGCAATAAAGTTTTGAGATCAAAAATCTAGGACTCCTTAGGTACTTCCTTGGAATTGAGGTTGCTAGCTAGGTACAAGGAAGACATATTCATTCCCAACGGAAATATATGTAAGACTTGCTATGGGGATACAGGAAGACTATGTGCTTAACCAGTGGAAACAACTATGGAGGGCAATCTCAAACTTGATTATGAGGGTAGAGGATGTTGATATGTTTCAAAAGCTAGTCAAGAAGCTGATTTACTTGTCCTCGACAAACCCAGATATTAGCTTATAAAGTTAATGCAATCAGTCAGTTTATGCATAAGCTAAGAACTATACACCTAGAAGTAGCTGAAAATGTACTTAGGTATCTAAAGTCTTCTCTCGGTAGCGGTTTGTTTTTTCGAAAGAATGGGAACTTATAGGTTAAAGGTTATACAGATGCCGACTGAGCAGTTTCAGTAAAACAAAAGATCAATATCCGGGTATTATAATCTTATGGTGGGTAACTTCGTCACATGGAGAAGCAAGAAACGGGCCATTGTAGCAAGATCCAGTGTTGAGGCCAAGTATAGGGCAATGAAACATGGTGCATGTGGTTATTGTGAATCAAGATCCCTATGATAGAGCTTGGTTTTCCAATCCAATCAGAGATGAGGTTGTATTGCAATAATTAAACAACCTTAGTATTTCACATAATCATGTACAACATGACAAAACAAAACATATTGAAGTTGACATACACTTAATTTGTGAGAAGGTGGCTGCTGAGATTATTAGTCTCCAGTTTGTCAAGACACAGGATCAGTTGGTTGACATATTCACAAAGACAGTGGCATCGAATAGGCATCACTACATTATAGGCAAGCTGAGCATCCTGGATATCTATGCCCCACTTGAGGGGGAGTGTTGTGATGGACCTAAATCATAAAGTCCATAGCCTAATATGAATTTATGTTCCTGGGTAGTGTGTACATGTTTTACAACCTAGTAGGGGTATTTTATGTCCACACAATTGCTTTATTAATAAAATAGATAAGAGTGATCAAATTCTTCTTCTTCTTCTTCTTTGGATTTCTACATTTAGTAAAAATATATTGTGCATCTCCTGTCCTCTGTTCCCATAACGTTCTCTTAGATGCTGAAAGTCTAACATTTCTGTAATGATTTTCTACTTTTGCATGATATGTCACCATTTCCTAAGGGACCGAAACATAATCTGAAACCAAAATTTCAACCCATGCTCTAGCCAAAGTCAGCATGCGTGTCAATATCTGGGAAAACTATCTATTTTTTTTCTCTGGAAAATTTAGATCTCAATAAACTGATTACCACGATGTGGCCAAGCTCCACTTGAGATTTTCTATCAAGTTCAGCATATTATATGTCAGAGAAGTGATAAAATAGGCAATTTTACAAAGTAGTTTATGTGACTGTAAATTTGACCCCACTATCCAATAGGGACTCACTGGCCGTTTGACGTCTCAAATTTTGTCCACAATATCTAAGCACCATATTCAACTTAAAAAAAATTGGGACATGAGTCATTCGAAAACAGAATAATACTCTACCAGTCTCATACTGAGATGAAAATCATCCTGAATCTTGCCTACAAAAGGTCAATGAGTAGAAGATAGCATACCCTAGTTTTGCAAAAACCAGTCATGCGCAAGAACCCCTTATAGTTATTTATTGGCATAATGCCAGGAACAATTGGGCAAGTTATTCCAATTTGACGACAGTCATTCACAAACTTCAGAAAAACATCAGTATCATAGAATAATTGAGTGACAATGAGATCTGCTCCAGCATCAACCTATAAAAGAAAAAAGACCATTAGTACGAGTACAAACAAAATGTGCAGGTGAAAAACGTAACATCAAAAAATGATGCCACGAACAGTCCACCAAGTACTATTTGTAGGACAATAGATCTTCAATAATAAGAAAATGGAAAAAAAAATACAGTGAAAGAGAATTAACCACATTAGAAATAAAAGGTCTTCAATTTAAAAAGAGAGATAGAGAGAATAAATCATATTAGAAATAGCAACAGATCAAATAGATGCTGAAGCATTTAAGTAGTTCCAACTTCCAACAGCAATGAAGCCACGCACTCAGGTTTTTATATAATGCGGCCAGTCGAGGAGAAGATTTTATTTTGTGGACAACCTAAGCATAGCTATACTTATTTGGAATCAAGTTTGTACCCCTTCGAAGAGCATTGACTTATAGAAATTTCACAAGGTTTTCCAACACTGATGACTTTCCTTACAACATGAAATGACCACCCAATTTATGACAATTCATTCACCATTATTTAGCTCTCTATGAAAGTCTGATTAATTATTTTTTGTGATTAGTGAAGCTTGATTAATTATTATTTATTAGTGAAAGTCACTCAATCCCTATCATCATTAAGGACATGATATTGATTAAAATACAACCTTTTGGCATAACTACCTGAGTGAACAATTCAACCAAGAAAAATAGGAAAGGTGAAAGAATACACACGCAAACAAGTAGGAGGTGTTTTGAAAGGCATAGATCTATTCTCGATAGACTATATATCCTCCTATCGGAAAAAATTAAAAAGACTAAATATAGGATTAGAACTACTAAGTAATTTCCTTTTTGGGAATTTATTATTTCTTTGAAATCACATTTTTTGTGCATTTTTTCTCGAAAGCACTCTTTATGCATTCTTTCATTTATTGCTGATAAGAGTATTCTTTTCAGATGAAATTTTTCCCTGAAAAAACATAAGCGTTAAGAAGCATAGCCCTCACACAAAACCCTTGCATCAGAACTAGTGTAATCAAAACGTCTTAGAATTATTTCTAACGACCTATGCATTCTGTTATCATTTCCAATTGGACGATCCATTAATCCAATTAGGCGACACATAGAAAATACGGGTCCCCAAGGAGGCGATTTCCAGGTTACCAAAAATTACGTTAATTATTAAAATAATAAAAATAATCAAGATACTAATATATTATTACAAATTAAAAACTAAAAATTAAATAAAGCATACGACCAAAAAGTCACTAAAAAATAGCATAGTTTGGACTTTGGAGAAAGGAGAGAGAGAAAGAGAGAGACATGCAAAAACCCTAGACAAATCTTTAAGTAAGAAATGTTCTACCATATAATATGTATATATATATACAATCGAAAAAAAAATAACTGTATGTAGATCTCGAGCACCTTTATCACTAGCGCTTTAATGCCCAAAGACAATATCTAGCTAGGCGACCTTGGTTTAACAAGAGCCCGCCTAGACCTTGATTAGGCGATAAGAGGCCCTGGCTAGGCAAGGCAGTGGCCTAGGTGACAATTTGACTATATTGATCAGAACACTATTATTGAGTGTTTATATTGATAAGGAAATGCAATACACTACATTAGAATATAACAATAGAACAATCAAATATCTAGAATACAAAGGTTCAGACAATGAGAGAATAATACCCCCAAAAAAGGAGAACTAGGCCCTATTTAGAATGAGAGTAAATCAGAATTTTCTGCTCTTGTGTAGTTAAAATGTATGTAATTTTTTTCCTTTTTTGGGTCATTTAGACCTTTCATTTATCTTTCTTCCATAACATGACATCTTTAAACACTAGAAATGGAAAATAAATTGGGAAGACAGTTTGCAGAAAGGAACTCCCCCTTGCAAAAAAAAAGGTGTACTCAGAATCAGGATAGTTGGAACAGTGGTCTAATTGAAATACAAATATCAGAAAGATAACCATCTCGCGAGGAAAGATCTTCAGTGCATAAGGCATTTGTACTAAATTTCCTTCAATATAATTTGGTCAAGAAAAGCAGACACATTTTTTTCGCAGTACTGTATAGATATAGATTGTGGCATAGAAGATACACTAAAGGAAATGTGTGCCCATAAAAGGTGATATATATAGATCAAAGCGGAAACAATACAATATAGTACAAAGGTTTACAAAGAAAATGAACCAAGTATATGCTACAAAAAAGATGCCAAACCAAGGAGCAAACACTAAACATATTATCTACATAAATCAAAAACCAGTGAACCACTTCTTGTCGAAGTCTTTCCTAATGGCAAACCATGATCACAGGAGCTGCCGCGCGAAAATGTAAACCCTCTCCTCAGAAACATCTGAGACTTCAAAGACCCTTTAATTCCTTCCTAACCAAATAGCCCACCCGATAGCCTCGAGCAACATAGCTCGTAAAACTGAAGTAGGAACCTTTTTTTTTTTTTCTTTTTCTTTTCCTTTTTTTTTTTTTTTTTTCTTTGGGTACAAGGTATCATTTATCTACTGTTAGGGTTAGTAAATGGTGAGTAAACTTTATACCAGCCACATCATCAAAGGAAACTCCTTTCCAGGGACTTGATCCCAAGACCTCCCTCAAACGAGGGGCACACCTCGCAATCTAAGCTAAAGGGACAGTCATCATTTTTGAATCATTACAAAGTGAGTTAATCTTAAGAAATTCGAATATAAATGTGGCTTTTGTGTCGGCATGTATAACTGTATATTGTAAGGCATGTAATATCCAATAGAAAGCAGCAACTAAGAACAGAATACCTGCATAGTTAAAATGAACCAGGGGCATAGCCATGAAGGAATTAAACAAGAGAAGGCACTAAAATATATACCTTCCTCTTCAAATAAGCAAGATCGTTCTGATATGCTTCTAAAGTAGCCACGCCGTCACTTTGTATCACATCAGGATGTGCCTCTGAGAAGAAAGCCAAGATTTTAACAGATGAATTGACGACAATGATGATTCACAGACACAAGAATTTAAACCAAACCTGGGTAACCAGCAACAGTGATGCCAAAGTAATCGCCATATGTGGCTCGAACGTGTTTCACCTGAACAACACACACACACACACACAAATTTTTATAAATAAATAAAAAATTAGAAGATGGGAGTAAATCAAATTCTCACAAGAAATTGAAGTGGGATTTATAAATAAATAAATAAAAGAGTACCAGATCAAGAGCACAAGCAAAACCGCCTTGAATTTGAACAAACTTGTCCTGTCCGTGAGGAGGATCTCCCCTGAGGGCGAGAACATTCTGAATGCCATTAGACTTGATGGTTTGGAGAGCGTGGTCGATCTTATCGAGGGGCATGTTGGTGCAGGTAAGATGCATCATGGTCTCGACGCAGATCATGTTCTGCATCCTGTTGGCGATGTCGAGGGTGAGATCGGCAGTGGAACCACCGGCGCCCCAGGTGATGTCGCAGAATGTGGGGCTGTGTGCCACCATCCGATCCATTCTCTCGAACAGATTGTCAACCCCATCCTCCGTCTTTGGTGGGAAGAACTCGAACGAGAACACCACCTGCCCTTCCGCCGCCGCTTGGATCTTCTCAATCACCTTCATTTTATCCACCTCCTCCCTACTCCTTACTCGCTGCAACTACCAGATCCGGACCACCCACCGACAACAATACAATTCCGAAACAACCAGATCTCGATTCGAGGCAGAGAAGGTATGATATCCCCCCACTTCTCTCTTGTGCTTTTTATATGCAAATAATTATATTATATTATAATTATAATATAAATAAAATGTATTACTGACTCTTACTAAAATACAGATTTAACCAACGAAATTGTTTGATGCTGGGATCATAGTCTCATTGATAGATAGATAGATCTGACTCTCCTTTTCTTCTCTCCCCTCCTCCCAACAACCGCAAGAAACTCAACTCTTGAGAGGTCAATCTTTTTTGGCTTCCTCCTCCGTAGGGTCCCAGTCATAGTCCCACACCAACCCCCTCCCCTCACACCAACTCTCATACCAACTAACTGCCACTCAGCCATTTTTCTCTCACCTTCCTATTGTTTATTTATTAGTAGACGTAGCCCAACATTTCCATCAGGCCCATTACCATTTACCAACCCTCTTGGCATTAGAAAGCCCCATTACCATTTACCAACCTTCTTGGCAGTAGAAACGAGTCATTTCATTTCATCTGTTCTATATCCCCTTTTAGAATCAGAATAATAAAATTACTCTCACATTTATTATTATAATTATTGACAAAATTATCCTCATTCTTATATCTTTTTTATTTTCTAAACTTTCTCACATCTCTCACACATATATCAATCTCATTAGCGTCTCTCTTCCCATTCCCACCCTCTCTCTCTCTCTCTCTCACGTGCTTAGCACGTGCAGCCCACTAGTTTACTAATTAAAATGTTTAGTGCGAATGAACTATATGCATTATGGGGTGGCAATTTTGACCTGAACCCTCTAGTACTCGACCAAATCACCTGACTTTTCATTAGTTCGTTTTGATTGAGTTTTGGGTTGACTCGGGTTTGGTTTTCTAACCCATTATACTTGGTTGGGATTGCATGTGGCTTCCTGGACTGTTGGGTCATAATACTAAGTTAATTTTAATTAATATTTAACTAATTTAATATATTAAATACTAATTTTAGGTTTAAGTTTATTATAAATTAATATGTACAAAAATTCAATATTTATTTTAAGAGGCTTGGTGGACATATATGGGGTGAGGCCTGAGAGTTTCTTTTTAGGGTTGGATTTGGGTTTGTCATCTTAAAATGCCTATAAATGTGTCCGGCAAATCTGACCGAAGCTAACCCATTGCCCCCCTATTATTGCAAGGTTCTCTCTCTCAAGTAAATCCTTTGAATGCTAATTAGCTAATGTGAGCAGCGGTAAAAATCATTTGCTCTTGAATTAAAGAATGAATGTCAACATCACCTACATTGCATAAATCTTCCCATTAAATTTCAAAATTAGCAATGAGATTTGATTGTTGCTGGGAGTCAAAGAGCTTGTTGAGTGAGCCAGTGGGCTATTTGATTCATGTGACGCAGAACAAGAAAGGTTCGTACGCAAAACTATAAAAGGCCCTAAGATCATGAAAAGACCCACATTCAAATTGGCCTAATAATGGAGAATGAGTCAGCTAGGCCAGGGTCTGGCACAAGTAGAACCCAAATCCAAATCTAAATCACAAAAATGGGTCAATTCATAACAGATCCATAATTAGTATTGACATATTCCGGTGTCAAAACATAGTGTCTAATAGTGTGTCTTGTGTCCTTGCCTACAAGTATCCAAGTTCATGATGATGAAGACCGAAAAAGTTTGATTGAAATCATTTAAAGTGTTGTCTTTGTCTCACACATAAGATGGTAAGTGACCTAGATACCTTATACCTTAGGGGGTAATTGACTTAAAATCATTCTATGAACCTTAGGTGACTAGGTACAGGACTTCAGAGGCGTAAGAGGAGTTAGAAATGCAAAGTAACCCATGTTCCGTATATGGGGCATAAGTCATTGACCGTAGTACATTGTTTCAAATAGCTCGAAAAGATCTACAACTTTCGTGAATAAAGTTTTTTCAAATTTTGGGTTCAGCAGTCGATCAGTGCCCTCCAGCGGTCAGCCGCCCATACAAAAAAATGTATGGTGTTTTTTTTCCAGAGAGTTGCTCTTCTAGCGGTCGACTACTCTACACGATTTTAGTCTTCTACTTTGTTTAGAAATCTATTTTTGCTTCTATATAAGTAAGTTCAATTCCCCATTCAAACCCAAGAGTTTTGAGATTTTTTTAGAGAGTTTTATTGAGATTATTAGGATTTTCCAAACTTATTCTCCTATCCGCTTCTAGCCTAGAAATTGCAAGTCATTGATTGTTTCTTGCTTGCTTATTTAAAAACCTATTGTTTGGAATCCACCTAGGGTTTATCAATTGAACAACCATCAACCTATTCTTTTGAAGAACAAATTGGTCGGAGTAATCCAAAGCCTTTGCGAATGAGATCGATCCGAGAAGGATCATGGTTATTTGATCAGAGGAATCTGGAACCGACATTGACATAGATCGATCGAAAGATCGTGGTTGCGAAGATCTAGGAGAAGCACAAGATATTGCTGTAGATTGTGAGACTTGCGGGTTCGTGATTACTCATCGAGGTGTGGAAGACTGAGTACTAGGGTTTGTTGTGTCGAGTCTGGTTGAATACAGTTCGAGTCTTGTAAGTATTTGTTTGTTTTTACTCTTAGTGATATCTTTTGGGTGGATTAAGTCTCATGGTTTTTCCCGAAATGGTTTCCACGTAAAAATTCTTGTGTTGTGGTTTGTTTGTCTTTCTTAATTCTACACTTTAATTAATCCTCCCTTAGTTAATAATTTAATTGTATAGAACCCCGGATCTCAATGGCTATTTACAGTGAATACTGCTATGAATAGTGCCAGTGAATAGTGTTTTCAAGGTTTTAAGCTTTATGTATTATTTGGATGATATCAATGAAGAAGAGGGTTTTGAAATTTACTAAGAGCGTTAGATGTGTTATGAAATATTTTAAAGTCTTATGGGTTCTTCTTTGATGATCATAGGTATTAAAGCTAAGAGGGAAAAATTTTAAGTGTGGGAAAAATGGGGAAAAACAACAAACAGGGGAAAAACCAGGCCAACCGGTTGACTAGTGCCCCATGACCGGCTGACCCGTCCACCTCTGGTCGACCGCTGGTGAGCTTTTGTGCTTGAAACCGACTTTGGAAGATATTTTAAGGGGTGTTAGGTATTTTGGCAACCCCATGACCTATAAATAAGCCCACATTTCGTGGGTAGGGTTTATTCCAAGCTTATAAGAAGTTTTTGGAAGAAAGTTTAAGATAAAAGAGAGAGAAGTTAGGGTTTTGAAGAGGTGTTGTGCTAGGACTAAAGGTGAAGTCTGGATTTCCGCTTTCCAAACTTTCTCAAAATTGAATCTCGCTTCTAGGCATTCTTTTCAAGCTCTAGGCTATTTCAAAAGGTAGATACACTCTACTAAACCTAGTTTTGTTATGTTTCATCAATAGGATTAGGTTTTTGGGTATTGTTCTTGGTAAATCAAGGTCCATGACCTTGATAACTTGTAAACTATGATTATATGTTTTAAGGTTTTGCTTGATTTTTTTCACACTTGATATATGCTCACAAGCACTTGTATATTCGGGTTTTTGCTTGAATAAAGATATGAAAAGTAGGTTTTCGTCTCAAAGAAGGATTTTGCTTTGAAAATGGTTTTTGGCTCAAAGTATAATTTTGGTTTAAATGATTCAAGGGCTTGAAGCCTTGCTTGTAAAGCTTGTAAAGAAGAATTCGTCTCAAAGGTGTTCCGAAAGAACACTTTGCTTGTATTTGCTCAAATGACTCAAGGGCTTGAAAGCCTTGCTTGTAAAGCTTGTAACGTTTGTAATTCATCTCAAAGGTGTTCCGAATATACAAATACTTTGCTTGTAACTCGTCTCAAAGATGTTCTGAAACTTGAACACTTTGCTTGTAAAGAATATCTCAAGGTAAAGCTTGTAAAGCCTTGTTTAGAAGTATGGTTTTGAAAAGCTTGCACATGCCATGTTTTAAAAAGTATTGTGGTTTCCGCACTCTGATTTCGAAGTACACTTTTTTCGCCTATTTTGCTTGAACTGCTTGTTTTGCCTTGACTTGTAAAGTATGCTACCATTAATGTCTATAACATGCTACTTTATTAGTTTGTAGACACTGAGTATTCCATGTTCAGCCAAAATGTTATCTTAGGTAGGTCCATTTGATGTTTGTACTTCCACTCCTTGCATCGAGGAGTATGTTGAGAAAAGCCTGCTCAGGAGCATAATCTAGAGGAGAGGGCACTTGATAGGTGGCCTTACTCAAATTATTTTTGAGTGTTGTGATGAGTGAGCATGTTCGCTCTTTACTTTTGATTTAGTTATCATGTATAGACTTGGAATACGTTATGCTAAGAGAAACATTTTAGTTGCCACTTTTATTGTGCCATGGAAAGCTCTTGCTGGATGGTTTGTAGTTTTTGCCACTAGCCAAAGTCTCATATCTCCTATGTGGGATTTTGGGTCGCGACAAATTGCATAAATTAAAATTGGGTAGATAGACCTTAGGAAGACCTAGCCACTTCCAATGGGTTTGTGAGTTCTCAACTTAAAAATTATTTTTGGGGTTCACCGGAAATTTTCAATTGGTATCAAAGCGGGTTCACTAATTTATTAGTGCGATCTATTTTCTATTTATTCAGTGAATGTGAATCTCCAAAGAGAGGGAGGATATATCTCTTATCCCCTATTATTTGATGGGAGTAATAATGCTTATTGGAAAGCTCGTATAAGAGCGTTTCTAAAATCCTTGGATGAAAGAGAATAAATCTCTGCTGAAGAGGATTGGACACATCCTACAAAGACCATAGATGACCAGACCATCACCAAACCTTCTATTGAATGAACCAAGGATGATCTTGAAAGTTGTAGATGGAATTCTAAAGGTCTTAATGTCATCTTCACAACTGTCACACACAAAGAATTTCGGCATATTTCTAAACGTGACACTTTGAAGGAGGAATGAGAGTAAATTCAAATTACCCTTAAAGGGACATTCTTCAAATTACTCTGCAGGGTCGAGTCCTTGATGGTCAGAGGCCGCCCACCAACTCAAAGTGATGGCTGGAATATAGGGACCTCCCTCCCACCAGGTGTTGGCCCTAAAGGACCTGGGGCTAAGAACGAATTAGGTTGGATGTAGGCTACAGCTGAGAGGGCGTGTTCTGGATAGGAGTCTTGCCCTTGCTTTATCGAGCTTGCTCTTGCTCATCTTGATTCCTCTTTTTGTTAAGCTCACTCTTGGCCTGTGTCATCAGCCTCTTCTTTGGTTGAGGATAAGCTTTGGCAAGAGCGACTTCTTGGGGGTGTTGATGCTTGAGCAGGGGGCATAGCCTTCCCAGGTTTCTTCTTGACCTCCTTGGTATTAAGTCCGGGACAGGCTCTCGAGGATTCTACTCGAGATCAGGGATGACAATATTGTCCTGTTCCATCTTGCTCTGAACCTGAGAGGACGTGCTAGCTTGAGAAACGTGATCTGAACAAACGCCTATGGTCTCGTCCTCTTAGGAGTGCGAATTTGGTCTCCACGTGATGTATTCTCCCCCTCTCTCTTAGGCAATGCCCCTCGTTAATCCTTGAACCTCGCTTATTCTAGGGGAGTGAAGTGAACCTTTGACTTTTTTGCAAAATAAAAGAGTAGAATGAGGTATGAACGACAAAGCATTAATAAACAAAACAAAGAAGGCTCGGCCAAAGAGCCTACCTGACTGGAACGCGTTGGGGACTGGCTATGCTCTTGGCGTCCTCCACTCACTTGAAACAATGAAAGAATGTTTCTTCCCATTTTGTCTCTATCAACCAGACCCAGGATGATTTCCCCGACCTGTTTACGATTCGACCAGTAGAAATAGTTTCCATCGTCCTCCGGGCACTTTTTCGCATAGCGAAAATGGAAGATTTTTCTGAGACCTACATTATACCAATCCTTATTGTATTGAAAAACTTTGGACATGAACCTATAAAAGGTAGGGTACATCTGTCTTGGGCTAGTTGAAGTGCAGACAACACTTCTTCGATCAATGGTTCGAGGGGAAATCGGAGGTTGGCCTCTAGTTGAGACTTATGGACTACAGTAACATTGGTTCATGGGTTCATCCCGCCATCCTTGGCCAAGTAATGGAGTTTTATGGATGGAGGGAATTTATACAACTCCCTCAACCACTCAAGAGACTCTTTTACTCTCCTCCTACCAGAGGAAGAGGTAGGGATCAGAGCCCCCGTCGAATCACTCCTGAAACTATTACCCTCACTCATATTGACGAAGGATGGAGAAGAAGTGAAAAATAAGAGGAACATACCGAGTTCTCACTTGGAGACTTTGACGAACTAGGGAAGCTAATGCATGAGGCTTCGAAGAACAGCAACGTAACAATGCGCAAAGGAGAAGGTGAGGAAATTGAACCCACCTCCTCGCCTTTTATAAGCATATCCTAATTTGGATGGACGAAAATAACCCTTGGATCCATCGTACGTGTGTCGACTTCAAGGGTTGGATGGTATTTTTACCAGCCTCGAGTTTTCAAAACATCATGCAGATTTTGAATCCCACAAAGTAATGATGCATTCAGCTGCATTTATGGTGATAAGACAAACAGTCGGATGTGCGATTGTTTCACCTTGGCCCAGCTAGCATGGCATTCCATTTTCACGTAGCTTGAGATGAAGCTCCAATTTTTATCATATTCTCGCCACTTTGGACTAAGCCCAAAGCACCGAGAGGGGGGAAATTGGTGTAACAAATGTCAAGTCGCCCTTGAACCCATGCAAAGCCATGGATGAACCCCGTATAAAGAACCTTGAAACATGGTCCACTGACACCACATTAATGAGAACTAAGAGATTGGCGGCTCGCTAGAAAGATGCACTCATTGTTTAGATATTATCTTGACCAAGCGTTAAATGTCGGTCACCTTAGGGATCGACACCAACATATAAGGGAAGGGACGTGCATTTATGTGAGGGTGCTTACCTAACATGAACATCATGATTAAATTGGATGCATGACCATCCATCCACGTAGATGGCCATAATAGGCTCCCGCCTATAAATAAGCCAAGAATTCTAAGAGTAAGAGGTTGGTAATTCTCTCAAAGAAAAGACCTATCTCACTTATCTGTCTCACTGTTTTAAGAACATATAGGCCTTACCAAAGAACTCACTCACAACTTCTCTCTTTCTATCCTTCGTATCCCGTACTGACTTAAGCTTCAGAGTGTCTTTGACAGAGCGGAAGGCCTCTCCTCAACAACTCAAGACCAAGCTTTCATCCTTCATTCTTTAACCAGTAAACCAGAGACAGCTGGATCTCTAAGAATTTACTCCCACAGAAAGGATATGATGTGTTTACGAGAGAATTGAGATTTTACTTCCATATCCCAGCACACATCATAAATGATCCTGAATATAAAAAAATGGCATACACACCTAGGACTCAGGCTACAAATTAAACATCAATTCAGGATGAATGCAAATTCAGGAAAAACCCCTCTTTGGAGCCCTAATTTTTTAAATAAAGAACCCTTATTTGTCTCCCCATCTGCCTTCATAAACATGTCTTTAAACGTACTGATTTGACTTCCATTATCAAATTCAAGAAGAATCCATAAAGATGTGATCTTCAAACACCTCTTATTCTCTACTCAAACTAGCCAAAAAAAAAAGCAAAGGCAACGTGTTGGGAAGAGAGGAATGCAAGCTCCCTAGGTGCAACGCCCGGCCTCTGCCTTCCCTCCTTTGTTGTTTAACTAAATTTAGTAGTATTTTTTTTTATAATTTGGTGTATAGTCAGTAAGTAATGGTTTGCTCATAGCACCACCCTTTATTTACCATGTATATCATTGTATCATCGGAAAATTCTCTAAATCTCTCTAATAATCAATTCGATGCACCATGTATAACATGCCAGCAAACAGGCTTGCTGAGACCTTCAACAAAACCCTCTATATAAGCTCCTTGAGAGAGTAATTTCCAAGTCAAAAAAGAATAGAACCAATGAACCGGTAGAGTGGTTTAGGGTTCTGATGATAAGGTTGTAGCCCAAGGATTGAACCCTAGAAGGAGGGGTGAATAGGGTTTATGGCAAATTCAAATTTTATTCCTATTCCCTTAAGTGAAATTTCAATTTAACTAATTAAAAGGGAAAATAATCTAACAATTCTATAATCAATGCAAAACAGTAAGTAAAGAGAAGGGATAGAGAAAACAAGCACAAGATATGTTATCGAGGTTCGACACTCCCGCCTACGTCCCTAGCTCAAGTTATACACACTTGAGGGTTCAACACGATATACTATTGCATGATCTTCTTCTGGGTGAAGATCAAACCTTTACAATCTTCTCACAGGTAAAGATAAAACCTAATTACAAGAGAACACTCTCTCTTGACTCAACATAGTTCCCCGCTTCAAGGACAAGAATCCACTGATTCTTGATTTCAAATACACTTTATATAGAAGTGTTTACAATTAGATTTTGATCCTTACATGAGCTGAATGATCACTTGAACACTCTCTAACAGTCTCTCAAAGTATGGAGTTGAATAACTCAATATGGACTACTCTCTAACAGTCTCTCAAAGTATGGAGTTGAATAACTCAATATGGACTCTTTTTGGGTTTCTATGTTTTTACTCAAAGGATGGATCGATAAATGATAGAGTGAGTAATAGAATGATTGAAATGATAGGATTTCTTGATTTCGTTTATAAATCATATCAATTTATAGCCCAAGAAGTTTTATGGCCGTTGGAGTTGCATTGAATGCAAAAAGAGCCGTTTGAAAACTAGCCGTTAAGAGTTAAAAAAAATTTTGTATCGACGAAATCAATCGACTAATATTGTGTGCCTCCACAAATCAGTCGACTAGTTTTCAACAAGTCAATTCCAGAAGCTCTGGGCCATAATCAATCGACTGGTTTTGAACACTAGTGAGAATCAGTCGACTGATTTTGTGATTAATCAGTCGACTGATTTTATGATCTTTCACACAAAACTCTACTTTAATCAACCTATATGATATGAATGATTTGGTTGGTCAACTACCTTATCTCTATTATGTTTTTAATCATTCCATATAATGTCTAAGGACCTTATAAAGATATGCAAAGTTGGTCTTAAGGTTCCTATGGTTAATCTAGACTTTTGAGCTTTCAACCATCAAACTTTGAGGACTTTTTACAAAAGTCCTAAGCACTCTCAATAAAAAATATAAAACATTAAACCTTCTAATAAGAGAGTCTTCAAAGTCCTTCAATCTTGATCTTGGATCTTTTCTTTGGATGAATCTTCATAAGTTTTCCTTGTAGACCAATATGGCTTTTTAGTGGATCTTCTTCTTCTTCATGCCTTGAGATTTGTTCTTTTGCAAGACTTGGAATAATCTTCAACTTGATTTGATAGCTTGCTTATGACTTGATATTGGATCATTTCATTGCTTGTTCGCATTTCCATGCTCTATGCGTTGAATGGTTTGCTAATGCTCTTTGTACACTGAATTTCACATAAACTTCATAGATACATTAGTACACAATAGTCATTACATTATTGTGTTATCATCAAAATCAATGAGATTACCTTAGGTTGAAACCTATAGGCTAACAACATCCCCTTTTTGACGATGACATAATAATGGAATAAAATGGGATCAAGCTCCCCCTCAATATATAATTTCAATAAAAATTTTGAGGTAAGCTTGTGGGCAGTGAAATTACGACATCAGATCAGATTGAGTTGCACCAACTTCAGTGCACCCTCTTCACACCGAATCAAAAGGAGATGAAATGTATGGACCACACCAAGCCCAAACCCTCAATGTGGCTTTGGTCTATCTCTTCGGACAGACATAGTTAAAGAAACCCTTGCGAACTGGTCAAATAGCCAGTCCTTAATGAAGCCACGCGGATACCTCTTTATGTCAGTCCTTAGAGAAATGACACATGATTAGGGTTTGCCCTTACAAGCAGACCCCTTTCAAGCTCTGCGGACAAACTCTATGAGTCCATCCGTGAGTCAATGACTAGCTCAGTCCATGACCATAAAAGGCCATGGACCTAACCCAGACCAAGGGCTGGACCCATGGTCCCTCTTTGTGTTAGTTTGTGGACTAACTAAAGTTAGACCCTAGTCTACAACCCAAATAAGCTTCGGACCTGACCCAGGTCGCAGGTGAGACCCATAGTCTCACCCCTTCAACTTGCGAACTGACCAAGGTCAGTCTTTTCTCAGCTGGCAGTCATATACTGACTGTCAAGTGACAGAGAATCCCTGATAAAAAAGATCTCTCTTCTAGCTTTGAGAGATCCCAAGATAGAGATCCCCTCTTTTTCTCTAATAATAGAATGTCATATGGCACCCTATTCGAAAGATGAAGTAATCTCTTCCCTTTTTCTGGGAAAATAAGACTCTTCCCTCTTTTAGAGGGAAGCTTGATCCTCCTAGGTTTTCCAAAAAGGGAAACCAATTTGGAGTCCTTCAAGAAAAATAACTCTCATGCGTACCAAGTTTCTCCAAGATAAAGGAAACCAACTGTCTTGGACAGATGACCCTCTCTAAGGAGAGTTGGCTTCTTTTGATTTTCTAAAAAGGAGAAAGTTAAAGAGGAATCCAAAAAGGACTCTCCGAAAGATATAAAAAGGAGGTTTCTCACAAGAAACCCCTACGAAGATGAAAAAGGAATGAAGGACAAATACGAAGAAGAGGAGAGAGAAAAAAAAAGTTTTCTTTTCTTTGTACTGGAAAATAGTTACCAATGAGGAAGAAGAAGGATATCCCATCAATGGAGAATATCAAGTGAACCCCCAATATGGCCACCTCTTTTTTTTTTTTTTTCTTTTTTGGATACAAAGACCTGTATGAGGTATCCTGTATCCTGTAATGCCTACATGGGACCTAGGCAACCCCATTGAATAAATAAATATTTTATTCAAATATATGTTCTTTTTTTTTCTTCTTCTTAATTAGAGGTTTTTCCCCAAATTAGGAAGATAATTAACAGTCTGGGTTTACTCAGATTGGAGGGATAGTCCCTCACACAAAATAATAAACTCCATACAACAATGGAGGCAATTTGACACGCAGACGAAATTTACGCGTTACAAATTTTTGGCACGCCCCGTGGGACATTCTTCTCCTCTCTTATTTGATAAAGAATAAAAAAATAAAAGAAAAATAAAAAAAGGAAAGTGAGTGATCCTTTCCTTTATTTTTCTTATCGGTTTTGTACAGGATAATCGAGTCTGTATGTGTGTGCCGGACCTACGTCTTGACATTCTTCTCCGCATGTCTCGAATGAACCAGGGTTTTTCCATGGATTTCTCAAAGTTCTCAAAGGGTTTGTTAAGTAAGGGCTTCACACAATGATTTTAAGAAAACTCCATGATATTGTCTAAGATCGGTTCACAAGCTCCAAGGATTATATTAAACTCACAAGAACTCTATGATAATGTCTAAGATCGGTTCACAAGCTCCAAGGATCACAAATGCAAATGTTCTAAGATCTCTATGGTTTTGCTCTACGTCTCTATGGATCATAAATGACTCTAAGGAACTCTACGGATTTAACTCAAAGAACTCACAAGGCTATGATTATCGCAAGACTCATACGGTTTTGGTTTATGGATTTCATCATATGTGCTATTTTACGGTTTCTACGCTTCAATGTGTTTAAGGATTTCAGTTTCCATGATTTGCATGCTCCATGATATTATTGTTTATTGTTAGTAGTATGTATACGCTGAGTATTCCACACTCAGCTGATATTTGTTATCATCGGTAGGTGCTCAGGTTCCTTTCAACTTGTGTGGTTCGAAGCCTTGGGTAGAGGAAGAATATCACGACCCGGAGCCTTCTATGGACCACTACCAGGATGACGGCTCACTAGATAGGCGTCATGACTTTGATTTCTGTTGACTACAGTAGTTAGAAAGATATGATATTTTTTTAACTAAGAGTGGGACTTGTCCACTCCACATTTTGGATATATATACATATGTTTTCTGTCAGTTCAAACTTGAACTAATTGATAGGAGTAATTATTGTAAGTTGCTTCCGCAATGTTTCATAAATCGTTTCCGCTATGTATATCTTGTGTACTCTGACTTGTTGTTACGTGTGCCTTATGTACCATATGGGATGTATGATACGGCGGTCACGAGCTAAAGTATCCTTAACTCCTAGGGGGTATTTTGGGTCACGACAGACTTGGTATCAGAACTCTAGGAATCAATTTCCCTTGGGCTAAGAGGAAGTAAGTTCTCTGAGTTGAACTTAGAACTCAGATGGACTTGTTTGTGTTAGGCTTGCTACCACGACATAACCGGTATCAAGTGAATCCTTAGGTCGGTCTAGGATCCTAATTTAGATGTCGTGTTTGAACTATGCCCTTAGTCTCATCCCAGAAAAGGTAGATGCCTAACACAAGGGTCTTAGCTACGCTAGAAAACTCTAAGTTTCAATGGTATTATTATGTGTATACTTTGATGTATACTATATGCAGGTATTAGCATTTCATGTTTATTGAATTGCTATATGTTGTGCGAGGGTTGGTATCCAAGTTAGACTCATGTTTTGCCATTGACCTCAGGATTTTACATCATGAGACGCGGCAATCGAGATCGTGGTTACCATACTCGGGGATCTGAGGGTGAGGTTCCGAGAGAGGAGGAGCCACTTTACTTCACGAATGCTATGGATTCCATAGCAAAGACTTTGGCTTTATTGGCAGCCAAACCTACTGTGACTACTCCTACCCCACGACTACTCTTGTGCCTCCACCGGTGCATCACACCGCAGGACTTGAAGCTTTTCGGAGATTACAACCTCCTACATTCTATGGGACTCTGGACCCAATGGTGGTAGAGGCATGGATTATGCAGTTAGAGAAGACCTTTCGGGCTCTCTGATGCACTGAGGAGTAGCAGGTTGAGTGGGCTTCCTTCGTGATGGAAGGTGAAGCCAAGCATTAGTGGAGAGCTGCCCAAAGGCAGAGGGATGTTGCGAAGGCAGGGGAACCCTAGACATGGGCGGAGTTCCTGGACACCTTCCAGGAGCTGGAGCAGGGGGCAATGAATGTAGCCGAGTATGAGGCTAAGTTTACCGAGTTGTCAAGATTTGTTCCACACCTAGTCGTGACTGAAGATCTACGGGTCAGGAAATTTGAGATGGGGTTGAGAGTGTTCATCTGTGATAGGGTGTCCATCCTCCAAGTAGAATCCTGGAGAGAGATAGTAGGAAAGGCGAAGATCGCCGAGAAGAATGCAGAGGAGTTTATCAGGAGAAGTGATAATGGCTTCGGAAGGAGCATGTCCCGGGGTCAATCTAGTGGTTTGGCACAGTCCGAAAAGAGGACCAGGACTGCTCCATATCAGTTCTCTTAGCTAATGTCGGCTGAAATGCCTCCTTTTGTGCCTCAGGAACCGCGCCCTACGACGTCATAGGCTACGAGGGTTACGCCTCTGGCTTCCTCCGCATCGTAGGCATTCGAGGAGTGCATCGTATATGGTTGTCGGCACAAGACTGGGGATTGTCGAAGATTATTGGGTGGATGCTTCCATTGTGGTGAGGTTGGTCACGTGATACGGGATTGCCCACGCAAGCAATCACAGATTGGGCCATAGGGAGTCCGACCTCCAGGCAGGCAGCCTTCGCTTTAGGGGTCTTCATCTCAGGCCTCCATATCCTTGCCGCCCACCCAGCAGCCTCGTCAGGAAAATTAGGGCAGGGTATTTTCTATGACCGACCGAGACGCACAGGCATCTGATGATGTTGTGCAAGGTTCGTTGTTAGTAAATGAGTGTTTGGCATGGGTGTTGATCCACACGGGATCCACTCATTCATTCATCTCGCCTAGTTTTGCTGAAGGCTTTACGTCTGAGCCAAGTAAGCTACCTCGGGAGTTGTCCATTTTGACTCCATTGGGCAAGTCTGTTGAGACAAATAAAGTGTATTTGGGCAGTGTTGTGTAGGTCATGCAACATGAGTTGCCAATCGACCTGATCATTCTGGGATTTCGATGTTATCCTAGGTATGGATTGACTCTTAGCTCACCATGGACACATAGCGTGTTTTGAGAATGTGGTGAACTTTGAACCGACTAGGATGAAGCCGTTTCATTTCAAGAGACTTCAGAGGAGAGACATTGCTTGTTTTGCAGCTCTCAGTCTCGCGAATGTAAAAGTACGAGACTCCACATCCATTCCAGTTGTGTATGAGTATATGGATGTTTTTCAAAGACCTTACCAGGATTACTTCTTGATTGGGCAATCGAGTTTGCGATTGAGCTAGCTCAAGGCACAGCTCCGATTTCAAGGGCTTCGTATAGGATTGCCCCTATCGAGCTTAAAGAGTTAAGGGAGCAGTTGGAAGAATTGTAAGGCCTTGGCTTTATTCGGCTAAGTGTCTCACATTGGGAAGCTCCGGTGCTCTTCGTGTAGAAGAAGGATGGGTCGATGCGGATGTGCATTGACTATAGGCAGCTAAACAAAGTCACTATCAAGAATCGTTATCCATTGCCTCGGATAGACAACTTGTTTGACCAGTTGAAGGGCGCAAAGTTCTTTCCAAAAATTGACCTTCGATCTAGTTATCATTAGTTGAAGATCAAGGAAGAAGACATTCCGAAGATGGCATTCAGAACCCGATACGGTCACTACGAGTTTTTGGTTATGTCTTTTGGTCTAACTAACGCGCCGGCTACATTTATGGATCTTGATGAACCGGGTGTTCAGATCGTCTCTTGATCGGTGTGTGATTGTGTTCGTCGATGATATCTTGGTGTATTCACAGACACAGGATGATCACATGAGAGATCTCCACCTGACATTACAGACTCTTTGAGAGCATAACCTGTATGCTAAGTTGAGCAAGTGCGAGTTCTGGCTGGACAAGGTGTCATTTCTTGGGCATGTGGTGTCTGTCGAGGATATCTCAATAGATCCTATGAAGATCGAGGCAGTGATGAATTAGGAGAGGCCAAAAAGTGTTACCGAAATTTACAGTTTTCTCGGCCTGGCAGGATACTATAGGAGGTTCATGGAGGGATTTTCCAACTTAGCGGTTCTGCTTACCTACCTCACGCGAAAGAATGCTAAGTTTACTTGGAGTGAGAAGTGTGAGGCAAGCTTCCTAGGGTTGAAGAAGAAGCTTACTACTGCCCCTGTTCTCACAGTTCTGTCTAGGAGCGGTGGCTTCGAAGTCTACAGTGATGCTTCACTTGTTGGGCTTGGGTGCGTTCTTATGCAGCATAAGCAGGTGGTTGCCTATGCTTCCCGCTAGTTGAAGGAGCATGAGCAGAACTACCCCATGCATGATCTAGAGCTTGCAGCAATCGTCTTTGCGCTGAAGATTTGGCGTCACTACCTCTATAGGGAAGAGTTCGTTGTGTTCACGGATCACAAGAGCTTGAAGTATCTCTTCTTCCAGAAGGAGTTGAATATAAGGTAGCGTCGATGGATGGAGTTCATGAAGGATTATGATTTTTCCATTCAGTACCATCCGAGTAAGATGAACGTAGTAGCCGATGCCCTTAGCAGGAAGCCTTACGAGACTATGGCTCACATGAGGGTCCAAGAGTGGAAGTTATTGAAAGATATGTGTAACCTAGACACTACCCTCAGGCATGCTACCTGCGGGCCAGTGTTGTCAAACATCTCAGTTAGGCCATATATCTTGGACCGGATCAAGGAGTTGCAGAATTCGGATGCTGAGTTACTTGCTTACCGAAACAAGTCGGTCAACAATGGCAGTCAGGAGTTTTCTTTGAATGGTGATGGTGCCATCACATTCAAAGGCAGGTTGTGCGTTCCCGCCGATGCAGCATTGAGGGGTGAGATATTGGACGAGGCTGATCGATCCAAGTACACGATACATCCGGGAGGTACTAAGATGTACCAGAATCTCAAGAGGCACTACTAGTGGCGAAACATGAAGAGGGAAGTCACAGAATATGTTTCTAGATATTTAGTGTGCCAGGAGATGAAGGTCGAGCATCAGAGGCCGGCAGGTCTTTTGCAGTCCTTCCCTATTCCGAAATGGAAATGGGAGAATATCTCGATAGACTTCATAGTTGGTTTGCCAAGGACGGCAAGAGGCTCCGATGCTATCTAGGTCGTAGTTGACAGATTGACAAAGTCTGCACACTTTCTTCCGTACCGGACTACTTTCAGTTCGAATCAATTGGTAGCTTTGTATGTTAAGGAGGTGGTTCGTCTGCATGGGGTGCTGGTTTCTATCGTGTCTGATCGAGATCCTAGGTTTACTTCCAGGTTCTGAAAAACTTTTCAGAGTGCTATGGGTTCTCGGTTAGAGTTCAGTACCACCTTTCAGCCTCAAACCAATGGGTAGATTGAACGGGTGAACTAGGTATAGAGGATATGCTCCGAGCTTGTATGTTGGACTTTCAAGACAGTTGGGAGGAACACTTGCCGTTGGTAGAGTTTGCCTACAACAACAGTTACCAGGCAAGCATCCAAATGGCGCCTTTTGAAGCTTTATATGGTCGCAGTTGTAGATCTCCTCTATACTGGGATGAAGTTGGTGAGAGGAAGGTACTGGGTCCTGAATTGATCGAGCGGACCGTAGAAAGGGTCAAGATCATTAAGGAGCGATTGAAAACTACTCAGGATAGGCAGAAGAGCTATGCGGACACTCGCCACAGAGATTTGGAATTCCAAGTTGGGGATTGGGTCTTTGTGAAGATTTCGCCAAGCTGGAGAATCATGAGGTTTGGAAAGAAAGGAAAGCTCAGCCCTAGGTACGTGGGGCCATTTGAGATCATCACTAGGGTTGGTTACAGGGTAGCCCTACCACCTCACATGGCAGCGGTCCATAATGTATTTCACATTTCCATGCTCAGGAAATACATTCTGGATCCATCCCACGTCATTGCTCTTGATCCCGTGGAGATTCGAGAAGATCTCACTTTGGTGGAGCAGTCGGCTCAGATCTTAAATCGTCGAGATCAAGTCTTGCGTACCAAGACTATTCCGTTAGTCCTCGTGAAGTGGCAGTACCATTCTACAGAAGAGGCTACGTGGGATTTTGAAGCTGAAGTATGGAAAAGTACCCTCATTTGTTTCGTTGATGTTATGTTTATGTAAATTATTTCTTTTGCTCTTTTGGTGTCATTCCAATTTCGAAGACGAAATTCTGGTAAGGGGGGGAGGATGTAGAACCTCGAATCTTCATTTCACTAAGCAATGAATAGTGTGTGAATAGTGTTCAAGTGTAGTCTTGTACACTTTGTGGGTTTATGCTAATGGAAATGTTTGGATATATTGTGTACATATGTTGATGGGTGTTTATAGCCTAAAGGAATGTGTTTTGATTGTATAAGGTGCTAGAATTGGATTAGAGAAGGTTCAAGTAGTGACAAAAGGGTTTTGCAGCAAAAACAGGGGAGCACCGATCGCTCGGTGAAAACACCGATCGACCAGTCATCTACCAATCGCTCGGTAGCTATCGACTGATCAAATATTTTGTATGGGAAAAAATTCTAGAGAGGGTGTTTTCAACCGATCTCTTGGTCGAAACCACCGATCGCTCGGTGCGCCACCGATTGGGCGGTTATATGCAGATTTTCTTCATTAAGGGTTTTTAAGTCTTTAACCAACACCCCATTTGCCTATAAAAGACTCAGCTCGTGCCTTAGGGTTTAGAAACCCTTAGTGCATAATTTTGAGAGAGATTTGAGAGTAGAAGAAGGAGAGAGGCTAGGGTTTGCTCAAGCTTGAAGGAAAGATCAAGTTCCTTCCCTTCCTTGGTGTTTTGCAACTACGAACTCGAGGTTTTCACTTCTCCAAGCTTTGGAGTCAACTTTATCGATTTCACCAATGTAGATACATTCTACTACCAATCTTGTGATAATACTAGTTACCACATGATGTTCTTCTTATTCTATACTATAAATCTTGACTTAATATTGTGTGTGATGTTGTTGTTATACTTGGAAAGTAAATTACCACTATTATGCACTCTATGTGTTTGGTTTAATACCTCTAAGAGTTTTTGGTGTTTAAATATGTTATTACTTTCATATGTTCGCATGTCTCGTATGAACCGGGGTTTTTCCATGGATTTCTCGAAGTTCTCAAAGGGTTTGTTAAGTAAGGGCCTCACACAATGATTTTAAGAAAACTCCATGATATTGTCTAAGATTGGTTCACAAGCTCCAAAGATCATATTAAACTCACAAGAACTCTATGATAATGTCTAAGATTGGTTCACAAGCTTTAAGGATCACAAATGCAAATGTTCTAAGATCTCTATGGTTTATCTCTATAGTTTTGCTCTATGGTGTTGCTCTACGTCTCTATGGATCATAAATGACTCTAAGGAACTCTACGGATTTAACTCAAAGAACTCACAAGGCTATGATTATCGCAAGACTCATACGGTTTTGGCTTTCGGATTTCATCATATGTGCTATTTTACGGTTTCTACGCTTTAATGTGTTTAAGGATTTCAGTCTCCATGATTTGCATGTTCCATGATATTATTGTTATTGTTAGTAGTATGTATACGCTGAGTATTCCACACTTAGCCGATATTTGTTATCATCGGCAGGTGCTCGGGTTCCTTTCGACTTGTGTGGTTCGGAGCCTTGGGTAGAGGAAGAATATCACAACCCGGAGGCTTCTATGGACCACTACCAGGATGACGGCTCACTAGATAGGTGTCACGACTTTGATTTCTACTGACTACAATAGTTAGAAAGATATGATATTTTTTTAACTGAGAGTGGGACTTGTCCACTCCACATTTTGGATATATATACATATGTTTTCTGTTGGTTCAAACTTGAACTAATTGATAGGAGTAATTATTGTAAGTTGCTTCCGCAATGTTTCATAAATCATTTCCGCTATGTATATTTTGTGTACTCTGACTTGTTGTTACGTGTGCCTTATGTATCATATGGGATGTATGATACGGTAGTCACGAGCTAAAGTATGCCTAACTCGTAGGGGGTATTTTGGGTTGCGACAAAGTGGCTCAACCACTTCGCAACAGGTCAACTCAAAAAGCAAGCATATGTCACCAGAAACCCTTCGGGGTCAACTAATGGAGCAAGCTCGTTTCGGGCCCAAACCATGATCTAGTCAAAGGTCTAAATAGCAAAAGTGCTATGAGTTGATCCTAAGACAAACTGTTGAGAGCCCTCAACCCAAGTTGGTTGTTGGAACTCACCCCTCAAGAGTTTATCAATAGAGGGGAGGTGCTACCAAATTCTCTCAGGACAAAAGAACAAGAACACTAGCCTAAGGGACTTAACAATAACTTCCCCAACAAAATTGGTTAAAAATAACCAAAATAATCAAGTACAGGGAATCAATTTGCAGGAGAAGTATGCGGATCCATGCTCAAAATCAGAAGGCTAGTCCGCAGGCTAATCATGCGGATAGAAAGAGAAGTGGCCAAGGCCACTCCGCGGGCAAGGGGCAATGCCCACCCGCGGACACCAATCAGGGTCCGTGGACCCAAAGCTCAGTCAGACCTAAGGGACTAGCCCAAGATTACTCGGCGAATAGAGTGGCATCCAACTCCGCGGACAAGTCTAAAAACAGACCTGAGTCCGTGGACATAAGAGTCCACGGACCAGACTATCTTAAGAGGCAGAAGAAGCAGCAGATAGACACATGTTCCCTTCTAAAGAAAGAAATAAATTGGCAGCTAAAGGCCAACAGAAATAGGGTCCCACTGGGACAGAACTCGACACCTGATGACATCGTCAATGATGTTATCAGATCAAGAAAAGAAAGGACGGACATGCAAGTTTCTTCGAACTACGCAAATGACATTAACAGTCGTGATCAAAGTCACCCAACTTTTAATTCAAATACTGACATGGACTCAATATAAGTAGACAGAAACTTGTTGTTCAGGCTGGGTCCAAATGCATTCAGAGACATTAACCCAGCGACCTTCATAGCAATGACAACAACTGTTCATCGTCAACATCAACGACCTTTGTCCAGAAATGTTAGCCCATTCTAGGGCTAAACAAATATGGAACCAGAAAGAAGAACCAGAGTACCGTATGACCCTCAGGTTAAAGTGCTGAATATAAGTTCTTCCTCCTTTGAAATGTCAAGGAAGAAAACTCTTAAAGAGATCTTCTAGCTTAAAAACCAGAAATACCTCTCAGCTCCGCCAAAGAGCGCACATAATTACCGATTGAAGTCAAGAAGACCTGGAAAACAGAGGTCATCTCCTATTCATCATGTTTGGAGGGAATCAAAAACCAGAACGTCATACCCCCTTTATGAAAGGGTTTCCATTAATGTGGTGGGTATAAGGAGCAACCCTGATCCAAAGTAGTTTACAAATCCTTTGTTCCAAGGAACTGGTACACCACTCGAGTAAAATCTCTCGAAAAGGCAACACTCTCAGAACTCAGCTGCTGTCATTTTAGCTGCTTTGGACGAAGTGGAATCTTCTAGAGCTATTGAAACAATAGCTCTCGGTCAAACGATTCCAAGAAGAAAGAGGAGCCGTAGAAATTAGGCCAAAGGCAACGAAAAAGCCCAAGACCCAACTCAGTCAGTTCCAGAACTTGATGACCGAATGGCGCGGGACAGAGTATCTTTACTCTGTAACGGCTAGTTTTTAACGACTAGTTCATTTCTATTAAAGCCTCCAATGGCCATATTTTCTCTTAAGCTATAAAATGAGATGATTTAAGATCAAAATAAGTACTCTAATACTTCCAATCTTTAGAATCATTCACTCCAAGCTTAGATTTCTAAATCTATAATGGTTGAACCTAGAATCCCCAAATCCAAGTTCTTGAGCTATTCAACTCCAATCTTTGGGAGATTTAAGTGTTAAAAGTGATCTATCAGCTCGTGTAAGGAGCATTTTCAGATTGTAAACCTCTTCTTGTAAAGAGTGTAAAAGAAATCAAGAATTCGTGGGAATCTTGTCCTTGAAGCGGGGAGCTTTGTAAACGGTTAGGACCCAATCCGGAAAGTGGACTAAGTCTAGGGAGGATTGTTCCCTAGCAAGGTTTTAATCTTGACCTGGAAGAGAGATTGACGATTGGGAATAAATCGTAGTGAATCCTCTAGCAGGTATAGCTTGAGGCGAGGACGTAGGCGGAAATTGCCGAACCTCATGAACAAACATCGTGTGTCAACTTGTGTTTGCATTCCTTAACACTTTTCCTTATTTCTCTCTATTGCTTTCATTTTAGAATTGCTAGTTGCATTCCCTTGATTAATTTAAATTTCGCAAAAGGGACTAAGTTAACTTTTAATTTTTCATAGACCCTAATCCCCCCCCCCCTCTTTTAGGGTCCATTACACGGGCAACAAAAATAAGTAAAAACATGGAAAAGAAAAGAAAAGTGGACAAAACACAACAAAAAAATGTATTAGAAATCCAAAATTTCTTTTCTTTTTCATGTTTTCACCTATTTTCTCGACAACCAAACATAGCATAAGGGAAAGTAGACTATCTAATACTTCAGCTGATGAAGCTGTCGCAGCAAGCTAGAGTTGGATCATGACATCTTTCTGGATTAAGTTTGCCTGCCCTTTTTATGATGGTTTGTACTTCATGAATACTTTGTAATGAAATTCTGTTTTGAAATTTTCTATGCTTTGATTGATGTTTCATTACCCTTTCTACTTACTTCCTACAATCATAATTGACCCATGGGCAATTCGTGCCAAAAAGGGGGAGAAAGTGTTTTGGCTCATATTTCCTGCTTATTATATTTATCACATACATGTTTCACTGTGTATGCTATCATGTTCAGGAGTGCAAGAGTACATGCTTGCAGACAAGCTCTCCAAGACATGACAAGCTTCAATGTCTAATTTTGTTTGGAGTCATGAAATTAATACTTGAAATCATGGCAATCTCATTTAAGAGTTATATTAATCTACACCACTATTTGGATTAGTTTGGGTGATTTAGCATTGAGTCATGTGCTTCAGTCAAAGTTTTGGTTTCTTCATGGAATAGCCAAAGAGGGTGATTGAAAGGTCCATATTTGCAATTGGAAAATTCTGTAGTAAAAACATGGTCAAAGTTAGGTCTTTAGTATGTTCGTCCCAGAATGTCAAGTTGATTCAACTGAAGAGCATTTCGTAAAAGCTCAGCTCTCATGCCTTAAGATGGTAAGTGACTTAGAGACCTGGCCTTGACTTAGAAAATTTAATTATACCTTAGGTGATTAGTAGCTTGATCCCTAGATCTCTGGAAATCCAGTCAATGGCCAAAACAGAGTTTTTGCAGACACTCGCTCAAGCGAATATTGGTCGCGCTCGAGCGAGAGTTGGGTTGGCTCGAGCGAATTGCTCTCAGTTTAATGTTTTCTTCTATTGACTGAGATTCCAGTAGCTTTCTCGCTTGAGCGTGAGAAAAGTTGGCCCGAGCGAGATGATTGGTTGATTACTAAAAACCAAAATTGGAAGTTTCTATTCAGCCATTGAATAGGGTTCGCTCGAGGGAATAACAACCTAGCTCGAGCGAGTTCCAAATAGATTCAGTATTAGAAATAGAACACTTCTAATTCCAAATTGTGTTTGGGTAACATATAAATTCTAAAGCCTCTAAACACAAGTAAGGGTTTTGAGCTAAGAGAATATATTCTAGAGAGGTGTTCTTGGATTTCCCACGTCTTTCCCACGTCTTTGGTTGAAATCCAATTGAACCTAATCTATCCTTCTTCCTAGAGCATCCAAGCTTGATTTATCTTTCATAATTGTTGCTTGCGGTAGTATTCCAACATTGTGGAATCCCTCTAGTCGATTAGTTGAGTAACCTATACTTGAATCCCTTCTCCTAATTGAGACTTTTGGCTAGAGAAATCTGCAGAACCTCTACTTCAACCCCATTCTCTTGATTGAGACTTTTGGCTAGACAAATCTGAAGTCACAGCTGTGGAGATCGAATCTACGGGTTTGTGGACTTGCTTTACTTGAGCCAAAATCGTTGCCGCGGAGATCGAAAATACGGGTTTGTGGAGTGAGACCTTTGAGAAAACTTGGCTGGTGAGGAGCCAGAGCCACTATGGTGGAGATCGAACTTGCAAGTTCGTGGGTGTGCAAGCATTTGAGAACCAATGCCTTGGATCGAGGTGTCAAGTCCGGTTTGGGTAAGGTTCGAGTTTGTTCTTTGATTTTCTTTTAGGTTGTGTTTAGATTTGTGGAATTAAAATTGGCCCATAGAATTGAACTCTTTAGAATTGAATTCTATAGAATTTATAATTCTACCATTTGGATGCATTGCCAATTAGATGAAATTGAACTGCAAAAAATTTGATTTCATTTATTTTATCCATTAAATTTTAATTAACATAAGATAATAACCAGCGGAAGGCACGCACGCTGCACGCGTGTGTACAGTCTGATGCACGTGAGAGAGGGGTTGGGAGAGTGACTGGGGAACCCTAGAGGTGAGTGAATTTTAACCACAGTTAAGGAGTGTCAAAAGCGACACATGTTAAACTGTGGGTGCAATTGATGAGAAAAGGGTAATTTGAGATGGATGAATTTTAACCACAGTTAAGGAGTATCAACAGGTGTAGATAAGAAAAGGGTAGTTTGGGAATTAAGTAAAACATTAAATCAAAGTTTTGTCTTAAGGGTAGTTTGGGAATTTATAACTTTAAATAAATTGTAGATGAGAAAGGGGTAGTTTGTGAATTTATCAAAATCAGGTTTGAAAAATGGGTAATGAAAATTAAGTAAAACATTAAATAAAGGAAGATTTGTAAGGTTTGTATATAAGGATAGTTTGAGAATTGACAAAAATAGGCTACGGGGGTAGTTTGGGAATTTCCATCATTAGGGGGGCTTCTCTCATTATAGTAGAGATAATTATAAATTATAATAATTTTTAATTTTATTAAATTACTATTAAATATTAATATTATTATAATTTATTATTTTATGTATTAACTTATAATAATTATTATTTTAGCTATTAAATTTTAATTTATTTAAGATAATAATTATAAATTATAATATTATTTAACTATATTAAATTATTATTCATTAAATATAAATATTATTACAATTTATATTATTAATTATTAGTTTATGTATTAACTTATAATTATTATTATTTAATGTATTAAACTATTATTTTATATATTGAATTGTTATTTATTGAATCTTAATAGTATTATAATTTACAATTATTTTTATTTTATTTATTGAATTAATATTTACATAAATTACTTAGTATATATTAAATATAAGTTTAAAATTATAATTCAAATATAATTATAAGACATATAATCATGTAATTAATATATTTATTAAATTTAAAATTTAATAATAATTTATATTATTGTATAACTCAATTATTATTCATTTAAATCACACGTTCAGTTAGAGAGATTTTCATAAGGTTTGTGTCTTTCCCCAATTGTATGACAACTGTGTGAAATCGTCAAATAACACATTTTAATAAGGATTTGAATTCTGTTCATTTAACCTACGAAATCATAGCTTCAATTCCATGCGGCTTCAATTGCATGCGGAATTAACGATTTCAATTTCAATCTTTTTTATAGACAAGCCAAATGACAGAATTGGAACAACTAATTTAAAATTTTAAAGCTTAAAATTTTCAAAAAAAAAATTAATTTAAAAAAATAATAATAATAATTAACTAAAAAATTTAAAGAAATTACAGAAGTCAAGTTCTGAACTTAAATTTTTTTTTAAAGTTCCATCCAACAATGTTTCATGTCAAAAGTACATCGAATTTCAAAGTTCTAAATTTTCAGTTTAAAAGTTCTGCGTCAAAATAAAAATGAACTCAGGAATTCTAGAACATTAAAAGTTCTAGACTTTCATTGTTCCGGAACATAAATGTTCCAGACTTTTGAAAGTTCTACCAAAACAACAGACAATACATTGGTAAAGACCACAACTTATCTATAATGTATAATTCGAGTCAAACCATCCCTGACATGACAAATATGAGAGGTGATGGTGGTTTACCCTATCTCCCGTTCGTGAACTTGGAATACATACCATAGCAGCAAATTTTCCACTTCTTGCTTAACCACCATACTAGAGTACACACCAACTGGGCACCTACGACCTAATTTCCAATCGGTATTCATGTGAGAACACAACCCCGACCAGAAATTGGCAGGGTTCATAAACTCGGGCCCCCATTAGAAATCAGGTGACTGGGTGCTAACCGACACCCCTAGGCATACAGGCATTATGTGGTGGTAAATTGAGCTTCAAGCCTATCCATCCAACACCACCAATTTTTGGTGCACCAAGCCCACCATACATTATCTTTCCCAAGTTAAACATGTCAACGGATACCAGATTATCAAAATATTTAAAGAATATACATACAAGACCACAGACCTGTTATTAACTTGTAAAGAAAGACATCTCGTGTTGCAACAGGTGGCGTAACAGAGGCAAGATCAAGCACTACTAATTTTTGTTACATTTTGATGAGCCAATAAGCTGCCATAGAGATACAAATTAATTGACAAAAGAACAGTGTAGTTGTTTCAAGAAACCAGTTTGTGCCGGTATACCAGTGAGGCGATACCTACAAATAATAAATACAAATAATAAATAACATATAATAATCAACATATTTATTTCTTTAGTCTACGGATGAAGATTAGAGCCCAAATGAGATCTGCACATACCATGAGTACATATTATCATCACAGGTTGCTACTCCACCAACCTCAAGTGATACATCCTTCAGGCATAAAAATGATGAGCACAATAACATTAGGAAATACTGCATATAGAATTTTATGGCCAGTAAATGGGAAGATATATCAGATTGAAAGTACTTAATTTCCTACAACAGTTCTTTAAGACGTAGTTTGGATATTCACTGAAAGTTTTGACAACTGCAAGCATATAGCTTTGCTTAAAGGGTTTGATACACACAGAAGAGTAGAGCATAAGAAAAATTGAAATAGACCTATAGTGTAGTACAACAGGTTAAGGTTCTCAAAGAAAGAAATCATTCTCAATTTTCTTAACAAAGACATCCAGTGCAAGGGCCTATAACCTCCCACTGTTCAGCTTATATAATCCTGCTCTAGGGTCAATCTTGGATATGATTCATTAAACCTTTTAGTCCCTGCCATCAAACACAATTTGAAAGTAAAATAACATTTCAACCCAACCAAATATCCAAACAACACTGACATCTTTCCAACAAGCAGGCCTAATCAACCACCAAATGACTGAACTTCAATTCTCAAATCAATTTTGAAGGAGTGAGGTGTCAACTTCTATATGGTGCCGTGTCACAATGGAACTCTTTCCACAGAGGAAGAAGGCTGCAATACCTCAGCCATCACCTAGCCAAAGCCAGCCTCATCACAACCAAGCACGTCCTATACTCGAACCACATGCCATAATGCACATAAGGATTCGATTCACCACTAAGTCCCACACGCCAAGCCCAATTATCAGGCACACAAATTTGTCGTGTCATTGACAATTGTTCCACTGGCAGAGTTCCCATTTTTATCAATGTTCCATCTCATTGCACTTCAGTACCACCAAGGTCGTCTTTTTCTTTTTTCATTCTCTGTACAAAGATAACATTTACCTATGAGGAGAATGATTACACTTTAATCCACCTTGTGGATGGAGGAAAGTTGAGGACGGTATGGGCATTCTTAGGCTGCATTTCAAGGCTAGGTTAACCTGCAATGCATACTTCACCTGGTTATGAGCTGCCTTAGTAGCACGGGGAAACTGAGAGGAGTGCTACTACTTCTCCCATGATAGCCAGTACATCCCAAGGGAGAGGGGAACAAGGACACCAAAAGAAAGCCAATGAGGGACATGGCATCATGTTTAAGGCAAAAGTGCCACCAGTCCCAATGCTTAGCCAACATTACTCAGTTGAACCATTGCTTCCACAACCTTCACCATACACCCAGATAAGGCCATCAATCTGGAGGACGGTTCTTCCAATGTGGTTCCAGGCTATAACTCATGACCCGACCCAGATGCACTGTAATTAATCTATGCAGAACCTCATAATCCAGTCCCAATGCTTAGCCAACATAACTCTGTTGAGCTGTAGCTTCCACAACCCTTGCCTTACCCCCAAATAAGGTCGTTGATCTGGAGGAATGGCTTATCCGATGTGGTTCTGGGCTACTATACTGGGCTCAGATGCACTATCATTAATCTATGCAGTACCTCACAAATAATTTTCATCCCCGAGAGGCAGATGGCTGCCAAACAGTGACTGGTTCATGATGGACAGCCTTTGTCATCAAGCTGCAACTGAACTTCCAGTATCTCCGAAGCAAGGGAGATGGCACAGTTGGCAATTGCCATCAGATATGGATTAAAGTTAGTTAACACTTTCCATTACTCACAAACCAGAATTTCCATAACATGATGGCGATCATAATACTGTTCCGATCATTGTCCAATTTTGACTCAGTAGTGAGGTCCATTGACTGCACCAGCCATTGAATGAGGTAACAGATGACCTTGAGATTTTGATGTTAAAAGAGACGCAAACAAAGCACATTGAGCCACTAGGAATATAGCAGGAGATGCGAGACAAATTCTCTAGCATGTCCCCACATCGGACAAGTCGGGTCAGCCACCACCTTTTTCTTCACGAGACTTCGGTTTATCACTGTTAAGTTACAAATGCACCTCCATAAAGATACTTGGAATTTTTAGGGTATGTTCATTTTCCACATAGCCTTCCATGACTATCTGGCCTAGAAAATGAGGTTGGATGTGGACCATCTTTACCATTTTCTATTATAGATCGTATTGACCGATACTATTACAATATTCAATAATATCAGTCGATAAATTAAAATTTTGGAAAAGCATTAAAAAAAATACATAGATTCGACATGTATCAAATATGTATCGGTATGCATTGAGTTATTGTACCAATGCAGTCAATATATACCAAAAAAATAGAGATGTGTACAAGTGTATTGGTATACCTAATTTCCGATATGTATCAGATCGATATAGCTGATAAGTATCGATATGTTGAACCATGGCCCATTTTCGCTAGATGATGAACCTTCCAAGAAGCTACCCAATTCGAAATCCTCTCCACCACTGGATACCACACAGATTTGGCCTTAACCACACTTTGAAGAGGCATACCAAGGTGCATCGACGGGAAAGTGTTGATACTACAGCCCCCAAAACTCTAGCAAGCTCCTCATTATCTGGGACTTCTCCACCCCCAAACATTTCACTTTTCTTAAAATCTAAGACAGGAAACTGTCCCCAAACATTTAAGGAACTCTTATCTTCTTGGTGACGCGTTACACCGGATCAGGGTATCATAAGCAAATTGTAAATGGGAGACCCAAGGGCATCTCTACCTACTGAAAAACCTTCGATAATACCTTCTGCCTTGCTAATCATCCTACTCAGCCTCTGTGAATATGATGAAGAGGAGCCGAAAGGTAATTGCGTTGCCGCAGACCCCTAGTAACATCTGAAATATCCCATTGGGGATTGATTAAGACTGAAAACAAAACCGACTCTTGGCAGGCTTTCATCCACCCCCAACCCCTCTTTAATCAAAACCCCCATACAACCCATTAATTAACTTCAGAGCTCCCAATTTACAAGATCGAGGGACCTTTCCAAGTCCAACTTACAAAGAATGCTGGCTCTACCACTCCTTAGCCTGGAATTGAAACATTCATTGGAAATTAAGATACAATTTAGGATTTGTCTCCCTTTAATAAAAGCAACTTGTGGAGGTGAAATGATTGAGCCCATCATCCCCTTTAACCTACTTGCCAACACTTCAACCAGAATCTTATAAACACTATCCACTAGACAAATAAAACAAAATCCTTGAGATCATAAGCTTCCCAGATGCTGAGGATCAAGGCAATAAAAAAATCTATTAAGTAGTTTGTCAAAGGTGTCAGACCTGAAAAACTCCTTCGCCACTCCCATAAAATCAGCTCCTAGGAATGGCTAGCATCTCTTGTAGAACAAAAATGTAAAACTATCCAGGCTAGGAGCTTTGTCTCCTGTCACATCTCAAATAACCCTATAAACTTCCTCTTATTGGAACTGTCTTTCCAAACTATACATATCCTCAATCCTACCAAAACTAATACATCCAATTTGGGTGGTCTAAAAGCGTGCCATTCCTAAGGTTCAAAATTTCGACAAAATTTCGAATGTTTCGACGATATATATCGATTTCGGAGGGTCCCGAAACATATAGAGTAGGAATTTTGGTTTTTACAAAATTTCGCAAATTTCAATCGAAATTTCGTATATTTCGGTCAAAATATTTTTTTTTTAATTTTGAGATCATGCTAGGTTTATCCTACTTTGCAAAAACATTGTTATCTATAACAGTTTTGCAAATTAACTCTCCATTTGTAATTGTTAATAAAATGATTATTATAGCCTTAACATATTTTATAACCTCACAAAGCCCCCTTAATTGTTAATAAAATGACTATTATGCCCTTAAGATATTTTATAGCCTCACAAAGCACTCTTAATTGCTCTTGAACTATTGTTAAGTTGTAACCCTTATAGTTAACTTTTTTCTAAAAATCAAGATTAGATGCTTTAACCTTAAGGGTTAGTGAATCTTAACCACAATTAAAGGGGAGGGACACGTTAATTTTTTTTTTCTAAAAACAAAGGTTAGATGCTTTAACCCTAAGGGTTAGTGAATCTTAACCAAAGTTAAAGGGAGGGACACGCTAATTTTTTTATTTTATTTTTCTAAAAACAAATCTTAACTAAATGTTACATATCTCCTACAATTGACTAAGATAATAAAATGTAGTTAATAAGTTTTTTAACAATATAGAGAAATATCATTATACATTGTCGTCAGCGTCAGCGCACATCTTTAGCCCCCTTCTCATTTCATCTCTTATATACATTGTTGTTTTAATTTTTTTTATTTTCATATGTGTATTAACATCTATTTTAACATTTCCTTAAGTTTCATTGGAAATTCCATGTTTTTCACTATTTGTTTTTCAATTTTTTCCTCCATGTGCGATATTGTTCCCTCGATATCGATATATCTTGCAAAATATCCCTGAAATATCTTTTTTCCACGACTCGAAATGACATGCGAAATCGATATTTAGAACCTTGCCCATTCCTTGTATAAATTCTCTAAGAAGCTTACCACCTCCTGCCATATATCATCTTCCTTATATAGCCACACTTCTCCTAATTTCAATCCAAATATATGTTTTGCTCTTTTTCCTAGGATTTGCTATTTTATGAAAATATGTTGTGTTCTTGTCTCCTTTAAGCTACTTTCCCAAGATTTTTGTCTCCAGCAAGTTTCTTCATATGCACGAGGTTTTGGATTTCTAATTTCAAATCCTCTCTGCCACAAGCCCGGGGGAAAAGGAGTCCTTTTTTTATTTTTTTTAATCGATATTATCAATTTCCTCAAAGATTCTCACCTTTCTAGAAATTATAATACTCAAACACCTCCTTGTTCCAAATTTTTGAGTCTAGCTTTGACTACTTTCAACTTTGACCCAAAGATAGTGATCCCCAAAAACTCGCATTCTTTTAACAAACCCAATAGAAGTCGGGAGCTCTCAGCCACAACTCATATCTAAAAGGAAGTGACCCATTTCTCAACCTAACAAGCTCCAAAAAAATGGAGACATGATTAGAGGTTGGCCTAGGTAGGGCCGTCTGAAACATAAACAGGAAGTGCTCCTCCCACTCCAAGCAAAATAAAATCTGTCCAGCTTGCTCAATGACGGCCTATCCTAAAAAATTAGGACCAATACTACCAAGAGTTAGGGGGTCATGGGTATTGATGCCTGACAATACAAATATATATATATATATATATAGGAATATGCCAATTAGTACCAAAGTTACATGTCTTGGGATCAATTCTGCCATTACCTAGAGCATAAATTTTGCCAAATTCTTCATCAAGAAAGGGGAGATGATTTCGAGCCACATCGGAGCTCTATGTGGCTAGAGTCATGACTCATGAGATGAGAGTTTCTGAGTGTTACATTGTGATATTTTTCTTTTAATGAGATGCATTATTATATAACAAACCCATTTGTATACCCATTTGACTTTACAATTTCAAACAACACATGCAACTTAACATCGTTCTTATATTTGATACTCTACATTCTTCAATATTATTATGTAATGAGTTATGTATGTATATTTATTCTTAGTTATTCATTACCTAAAGTTTCATCTTAGATTTCTAACATTTCCTTAATTTTTTTTTAATAACTAACATTTCCTTAATGTTTCCTGCGTTTCCTTAATTTTTAAAATGTTTACCTAGATTTCATTAAACGTCTTCAAAATGTTTCCATTTCCTAAGTGACTGAAGGTTTCACCAACAACGAAGTTTAAAACCTTCGATTTGTACTTGATTTGGGACGGTCCGTGTGTGGGAGGAGCCTTCGAGAACCTCAGCCCATTTGCTCTTTCTATCTAGGATGAAGGTCCAAAACGGAGAAAAAGAAGGTGACCCAACCTATCTCTTAATCTGCCCTGGGATTTTGAGACAAAGGCATTGGCCTACTTGCACCCAACCTTGCAACGGGGAACCACTTTCCTGCCAGAGCTTCCAAATTATTCGTTCAAAGTTCAAACCAAACGTACGCTCTAGATGAATTGTCATGGGTGGCAGGGTGGAAATGGCATCTTCTTCGACTAAATTCCGTTCCTCCAGGTGGTCTGAGGATAGAATCTCTGCTGGTGACATATCGCTGTCTTTTTACACAATTGCAAAACTATGATCTCGGGTTCAAAAAACAAGGAGTTTCCATCTGATTCGTCTTCCTCCGAGTGATCTTCTCTAGCAGGCTCCTTTCTTTTCTGTCTTTCTACCCTCTGGGATGACCAAAAATTTCTTTTCTTTTTGCTCCCTGATAGTACTGTCCATCTCCTCAAAAGACATATCTTCTCACCTTTACCAGCTTTGTGGCCTCTTTTTCCCACACTAAGTTATTGGCATTGAGAAAAGTCAAGATCCTGTGGGGGTGCTGTATCAGCCTCCCTGCTGCATGACTTTTCCTTCCCTTTTGAACTTCTAAACTCACCCCCAAGTGATGTCAAGATGACCATCGGATCTACCCCAAAAGCCTTTGATGATATAGGTTGATTAGTTGCACTACCTCCTAACTTTGATTAACCGTTTAAGTCAAAGTCCAGACCCAATAAAGGAGTTAGATGGATCTAATTCGACCCACTCAATCCTGAAAGTTGAGTCTGAACCCCCACCATGTAAAGGTTCCAATTAATCTCCACCACAGCTGTGTCAACCTTTGCTTCTTGAGAAGACAAGTACTCTTTTTATTCTTTTTTAAGATTTACATAGCCCTGTAACCCATTATAGTCGACATGCGTCCCTCCCTCTACTATAACTAACCTTCTTTTTCAAAAAGATGATGAAGAGGCAACTCCAAAGGCTAAAGGTTCTCTACACGGCTATCTCCGTACAGGTTAGGGATACCTGAATATCTTTGAATGTCCATGTATTTACCAGTTCATCATCTTCTTCACGAGGATGTCCCTCTGCAAGCTAAGATTTTGGCTTCGGCCAACTCCAAACTTCAACAGAACCCCATACTTCAATCTCCACGGGGAAAATTACTATAATTGTGCCTCATTAGAAGTATGGAAGATAGCTCAACTCTCTCTAAAAAGGATTAGTTCGAGCTCGATAGCAGCTCCTTACTGATATTCTCCGACTCCACCCACACCACCAATCCCACCTACTTGCCACAATGCAGATGATTGCATCTGACCACCTTTTTTTTTTTATCGATAAGCAAGCATTTATATATATATAAGGAAAGCAAAGTAAATACAAAAGAGCAGATAGAGCATAGTTCATGAAAACGTGAACCAATGCGAGGTACAAAAAGAAGAGCAAACATAGAACACCATACTAGCCCCCAAAAAGGCCCTCGACTACACTTCGAGTCAAGCAAACGAGTCTGGGCTCACCCCGTCCTGGCTTACTAAAACCCACTCCAACACCAAAGATCTAGTTTTCGCACATAAACGAGAAGGAGAGTTCTCGAAAACTCTCTTCTTTCTCTCTCTCCATAGAGACCAAGCTATGACACCCAGTAATATCTTCCACAACGCCAACCTTGATCATTTCTCACTTACCAAATCCCAACAGGATAAGAAATTTTGAAAGGAAGACAGAAAGACCCTGGACACGCCCATGCGAGAACGAAAGAAACTCCAAATCTCACGAGCTATAGGGAGAAGGTGATCTACCGTCTCTTCCGCTTGGAGGCACATAAAACAACAATTAGCCATCATCCACCCTCGACTTTTCAAGTGGTCACAAGTGAAAATTTTATTCAAAACCACATTCCATAGAAAAAATGATATTTTAGATGGAATACCCGGATTCCACACAGCCCTATGAGGAAAATGAACAAAAGGACCAGCTTCAAGCAACTGAACTAGAGATCTCACTGAAAAATGACCCTTGTTGTCTCTATACCAAATTCTACAATCCCGACCCTGAGAAACCGAAAGAAGAGACCCCAAACACTCTATCAACCTACCAATCTCAACAACAATTTCCCAGTCATTTAACCCTCTTCTCAGTTTGGGACACCAAGCTACCCCCCCTACCTCTGTCGATAAAATCCCCGACTGTCACCTTCCAGTCCGAAGCTAAGCGAAATATAGTGGCAAAGTCATCCTGCAGTCCGAAGCTAAGCGAAATATAGTGGCAAAGTCATCCTGCAGCCTCGTGGACCCACTCCATACATCCTTCCAGAAACCAGTGTAGTCAAGGCATCGCCTAGGCATTTTTGGAGGGGTGGCACCCGACTAGGTGGCTAGGCAGTCGAAAAAGGCTAGGCAATGCCTAGTCGTTTTGTTCCTAGGTGGTCGCCTAGGCTCTTTTTTTTTTAAAACACTGTTTTTTATTTAATTAGGGCTTAGTTTATAACTTAACTATAATTATTTTTTTTCTTTTATTGTTTTAGGGCTTACACGATTTGGGAGAGAACATACGAAGGAGAAAGAGAAGAAGAACGAAGAAGAAGAAGAAGAAGATCTGAAGAAGGAAGATCTCGGGCCTCTCCCTCCCTCTCTCTCTCGCTCTCTCTCTTTCTCTCTCTCTCTCTCTCTCGCATAGTGCGTTCTCTACCGCACTATGCATTTTTTTCTTCCTAATTCCTCTCTCTCGCAAGCACAGTTTGTTCTTTACCGTATTGTTTTTTTTCTTCCTAATTCCTCTCTCTCTCTCCCTCCTCTCCTCTCCTCTCCTCTCCTCTCCTCTCTCTCTCTCGCGTGCGCACAGTGTGTTCTCTATGCGTTCTCTGCACTGTGTTTTTTTTTCTTCCTAATTCCTCTCTCTCATGGTTTCTGGTTCTTTATTCTTTAACCATTTTTTTTCTTCCTAATTCATCTTTGTATTTCTTCTGCAATTCAAATGAAAACAAATAACGTTTATTTTTAAATAAAATTGGACAGGTGAGATTTTATTCATTATAGCTACTCCTAGCTCGAAGCTGAGACTGATCGATCATTTGATCAATTGAGAGGGTAGTTATTGGATCTGGTTGGAGATATCGACTTCTCGGTATTTTGACATTTTTGTCTCTTTCTCTTTAAGTGGAATGCTATTGATGCCTTTTTTTTAAAGGGGAATACTACCCACTGATCTTTATTTTTTTTCTCAAAAAAACCATTCCTTGAAGAGAGATCAATAGTCAATATCTCTCTATCTTCTCTCAGTCTTCCCCCACTCAGATTAATGATCCATGTTTCCGTATGTAACTTTTGGTTTGATTCTTTTAAATGAGAACCTGAATCATTAATTTGAGAGGGGAAATAATATTGTTAATATTATTTGAAAAAAACATTACAGCATTTGGTCAATTGGTGTTTGGTTTAATGACATGAGAGGGGAAATAATATTCTTTCACAATTTATAGATAATAAACTTTTCTTTCTTGCATTGTGGATATGACTGCTTGTGCAATGACATGAATATGGCTGCTTCTGTTATGATCTTTAAATGACATTTGGTTAATTGTGTTATTTTTTTTCTTTAATGACATGAATATGATTGCTTGTGCATTGATCTTTCAATGTGTTATGTTTATGCTTTCTTTATGTTTCAAAGATGGAATCAGAATCAGAATCAGGATCATGATCTATTCGATCCACAAACTTAGGATGGAAATATGGTTATTTAAAAGACTCAAAAGACAAGAATGCAGTCACCTGCAATTTTTGTCATAATACATACAAAGTTGGCATCCACCGGTTGAAGATACATTTAGCTCAATTTGGCGGAATGTAGCCAAATGCTCGAATGCTCTAGAAGCTGTCAGGGATGAAATTCGAGTTTTCCTATCCCAATCTTCAAGTTCAATGAGCAAGATTAAGGACTTGCATATGGCTTCAAATACTGTAGAGTAAGAAGAAGTTTGTTTAGAAGAAGATACTGAAGAACCAAAAGCAGTAAATTTAAGTGGAGAGATAAGGCCTCCTAAGAGGAAGGGGCCAATGGATAGATTTGTATCTTCAAAACCAGATAACGCTTATAAGAAAAAGAAAGGAAAGCAAGCAACAATTGAAGCTGTGTTGAAGAAAACTGAACGGGAGAATGCTTGCCAATATGTTGCACAATGGTTTTATCATGTAGGAATATCATTCAATATTGTAAGATTGAAGAGCTTTAAAGCAATGATTGAAGTAGTTGGACAATTTGGACCAGGGATGAAGGCACCAAGTTACCATGAGTTAAGGGTGTCATTCCTTAAGAAGGAAGTGACGCACTAATGAGATGTTGGAGCCTGTTAAAAAATCATGGGATAAATATGGATGCACAATAATATCTGATGGTTGGACAGACGGGAAGAATAGGATATTGATAATTTTTTTAGTGAATAGTCCTTCTGGCACAGTGTTTTTGGAATCTATAGATGTCTCATCATACATGAAGATAGGGCAGAAGCTTTTTGAGTTGTTGGATTCCTATGTAGAGAAGGTTGGTGAGCATAAAGCAATCCAGGTTATTACTGATAATGCTTCCACGTACGTACTTGCTGGAAAAATGTTGATGGAGAAAAGACGTCATTTATTTTGGAGACTGTGTGCGGCGCATTGTATTGACCTCATACTTGAGGATATTGGGGAGTTTCCGAGAGCGAAGGGGGTGTTAGAGAAAGCAATTGGTTAGAGTGGATTTATATACAGTCATGGATTCGTATTGAATTTGATGAGGACACATACTAGTAATAGTGATCTTCTTCAACCGACCATCACAAGATTTGCAATAGCTTTTCTTACCTTACAGAGCATCCACAAAAAGAAATATGCTTTAAGAAAGGTATTCACTTGTGATGAGTGGAATAAATTGAAGTGGCCGCGTAATGTAAAAGGAAAAAAAGTCATGGAGACAGTTTTGTCTACTACTTTTTGGAATAACATCGTATATGCAATGAAGATCACAGCTCCATTAGTGTGTCTTGAGATTGGTTGATGGGGAGAAGAAACCCCCTATGGGATACATTTATGAAGCTATGGATAAAGCTAAGGAAGCCATTAAAGAAGCAATGGGTGGCCAACGATATGAGCGGTGGTAAGTCATTAATTTGTCTCTTTGATAATACAATACATGAGCATAATTTCTTAAGTATTTTATAATTTTATTAATTAATATAATTGATAATCATTAATATATGTACAAGCCAATTTGGAATATCATTGACAAAAGGTGGAATGTACAACTTCATCAACCTCTCCATACGGCTGAATATATCTTTAATCCAGAGTTTTATTACAACAATCAAGATATCGAACCCTGTGAAGAGATTATGAAAGGATTGTACGAAATCATTGAGAAGTTAATTCCAGATTTGGACTAACAAGATAAGATAATAACTGAGTTGGCAATGTATAGAAATGCTAAAGGCCTTTTTGGATGGCCCCTGACGATCCGACAAAGAACTACAATAACACCAGGTTATTAATTATTAGTCAATTACTTTTATTTATTAAGTTTTTACTTTTTAATTAATTTGATGTTTTGGTATTGTTTTCTTACTTCTCATGATCTTATCTAATGTAGAGAAATGGTGGAAATCTTTTGGGAGTTCAACCCCTAATTTACAAAAATTAGCTCTATGAATTCTTGGCTTGATTTGTAGTGCAAGTGATTGTGAGCGTAATTGGAGTGTATTTGAGCATGTGAGTATATGTATATACATGTCTTTCCTTTTTATTATATTTGTAAGTTATTTATTTTGTAAATTTTATATTAATGGTATAAAATTTTTAATTTTACAGATACACACAAAAAAGAAGAACATATTAGAGCAAAAAAAGTTGAATGATCTAGTCTATGTTCGTTATAATCAAAAGTTGGTGTAGTGATTCAATATAAGGGATTCGTTAGACCCTATCACATTGCGGGATATTGATGAGTGCAATGAGTGGCGCATTGGAAGCATACAAGAACTAGTGCATGAAGATTATGATTTAACATGGGACCAAGTTGCAGAGGCTTCTGGAACAAATGCAAACGCACCCGACATACTAAGTCTAGTTCTCACTTGCAAAGGGGAGGTCCAAGTGGAAGCTCACGAAGAATGGTTAAAGAAAAACCACTACTTGCGTCAAATGAGATAGATGACGAAGAACTATACATTGATGTGGATAATGATGACTCAGATGGGGGTGACGATGACATAGAGAATGAAGTTTTATTAAATTCTCTTATTGATGATGATGATGTGATATGAATGATTGTAATAGACTTTTTATTTTATGTTTTTGTGGAATGTGGGTGTGGAGTTTTGGTCTTTTGGATGTTATATATAATAATATATATGTATATGAGATATATATATTAAATTTATTGCCTAGGCAATGCCTGGGCGTCACCTCGCCTAGCTGGGGCTAATCGCCTAGGCATCGCCTAGACGCCTTGACTACACTGCCAAAAACTGATCTCAGTCCCATCACCTACTTCAAACTCGAAAAAAGGAATAATTAGACGGGTTGTTGTCATGATCCCTTTCCACATCCCCACCCGTGGGGTCTCAACACATCCTTGGGAACCCAACAAGAAACCTCCCCGTATTTGGCGACAATGACAGATCTCCAGAGACTCACTTTCCTCCCTAAACCTCCAAATATATTTCCCTAAGAGAGCCTTGTTGACCAAAGACAGCGGCTTCAAATTAAGACCCCCTTCTCTCTTTGGGCGACAAACGCGGCTCCAATCGACTAGATGATACTTAAACTGACCTCCTTTCCCATGCAACATGAACTCTCTCTGCATATGTTCGAGAGTCGTAGCCACCAAGCGGGGGATGACCAAAGTAAACATGAAGTATGCTGGCAAACTACTCAGAGTGCTATGTATCGACGTTAACTTCTCCCCTTTTGATAAAAAAGATGATTGTCATCCTGACAATCTCCTAACTAGCTTCTCCACCACCTAGGCCCAAGCTACATTGGATTTGAACCGAGCCCGGAGGGGTATCCCTGAATAAACCGATGGCCCCACAACCAAGGCTCTCCACTAGGATATTAAGATCAGAGACCTCCCCGACCCCCACTATTTCGGATTTGGACAAGTTAACCTGCAACCTGGAAACGGCTTCAAAGCAATGAAGTAAACCTTTCAGAGAACTAAGGTCTTGACGAGAAGCTCTGCAGAAAATTAATGTATCGTCGGCAAACTGGAGGTGAGAGATCCTCAGCCTGTCTCTCCCCAGAGAAAAACCTTCAAAGAATACTCCGTCAGCTCGAGATAGCATCCTACTCAAAGCTTCTGAGACCATGATGAAAAAAAAGGGAGAGGGGGTCCCCTTGTCTCAAACCCCTAGAACTTTGAAAATAACCAGCCAGACTCCGATTGATGAGGATGGAAAAAGACACCGATGAAATGCACAATTGCATCCTATGACACCACTTGGGACCAAAACTCATTTTGTTCATCACGTAACCCAAGATCTCCCAATTGACGTGATCAAAAGCTTTCTCCATATCCACTTTGCATAGAATACTTGGATCCTTAGATTTAATCCTGACATCGATACATTCATTGGCTATTAGGATGCCATCAAGAATCTATCCCGCCCACAAAGGCTCCTTGTTGGGGGGAGATAATGGGCTCATCACTCTCTTAAGGCGGCATGCTAAGACTTTGGAAATGATCTTGTACACACTGCTAACAAGGCTAATCGGCCTATAATCTTTGATATCCACAGCTCCTTTGTGTTTCGGGACTTACCGAAAGAACTGCAATCAAGATCGTTAGCTACGCTATTGTTTCCACCATTCTTCTTGATGTGGCAAAACAGACCTTCCACTTGCCCAACTGAACCCCTAACTGCCTCTACATGGCACGGCTTTGAGGTATTTTCCCGACTAAACTTCAAGGTATTTGCCGACCTTGGATTTTTTTTTGTGGGTGGGTGTTGGGGGGGGAGGCTGCAGTTCTACAATTGAGGCTTTAGCCAAAAGCTGTTGTTTCTTGTTCTCCTTAGGGATGAAATGTTTTGGGGCTGCATCAAACGCAATCCATTCCACTCTGGTAGGTCCTTCCAGGATGATTATCATCTTCCTACCCTCCCTTTAGAAGAAGGGCAAAGCAATGAACACCCCCTGGCAGATTCTTTCTTCTTACAGCCAAGAAGGATCCATTCCTCACTGTAATCTTGAACAAAAGTTGTTCATACTATTCAGTGTTTCTACTATCACCTTTAACTAGAGCTATGAACGAAGTGAAATTGAAGCGGATAGTGGTACTTCCAAATTCATATCCGATTACATATCCGACTATCTCAATCCGATTAAATATCTGACAGATAGTTGAATAGACTATTGGAATTCAACTTTGATTAAAATTTCAAATACGGATAATATCTGAACGATCCGATTACTTTAAATAAAAATTGAAGAGAAAGAAAAAATGCATATATATATATATATATATATATATATATAATCGGTTGGAATTACACAATAAGTCATGGGAAGCAATTTAGCACATACTCAAAGTAGCAAACACAATTATAATTACACAATGTTCATGAATTTCAATGGAAATTCATGAATCTCAACAAAATTTAACAAACCTTTTAGAAGTTAACATGATTTACATAAAAAAAGAAATGACGAAAGTTACCCGATTCAAACAATCAAATGCATGAACATTATGTTGAACTCTTCGTTCCGTTGATTGAAACTCCAAATCAAGTTGTTTATCACAAAAACTCAAAATGAGTTTTGAGTTTTGAGGTGTAGAAGCAGAGATGAATGAAAGAAATCTGTTTTTAGGGTTATAGCATAACCCTATATAAAGAGAAGTGTCGAACGAGTCCTACGAAACTGAAACGTATTGGCCGAGTCCTATCGACATGTATTAGATCTGATGAGTCATATTCAACCCATATTTTAAATGTATCAATAATAGTATTGTATAGGTCTCTGCCAAGACTGACATGTATCGGCTGATACATATCGGTTGCAACGATTTTTATTTCCATGATTTGAGTATATTATCCTCTATTTTTACACTACTAGCTTACAAATGCGAAGACCCTTCATTTACATAAAAGCTACTCCCCATTAATATTTTAAAAATACACCCTTTTTAATGATATAAAGGCTGACCATCTCCCTAAAAGCTATATATTTGTACAAATTTCCTTAGGTAGAAATCAATGTCTAGTCCTCTCTCTTAATTGAGAACTATCGCTTTGTTTCTTATCAATGGTGGTATGAAAGTAGCCTTTTCAGGGGCTTTACCACCACCCTTGTTCTTGTAACAGTATCATACACTATAGGTCCACAAATATTCCCGCCAGTTCACCATGCCCCCAGCACTGACTTTCTCATTCCAGCTCGTATTTTGATTGTTAGAACCATAGTTCCATCCTCAAGGCTCTTCATGTGTGCAACTTAGCCACATGATTTATCTCATTCCTCTATTTCTTCTTCGTGACAAATCCAGTCAAATCATTTTCTTTAACTTCAATTCTCTACAATCATGCACTTCGCACCTCTATAAAAGCTTCTATTCTATCAACATATTTTTCCTTGACTCACCTTTTCCCTTCCAATGGGATGCAATACTTCAAATATGCCTAAAGGCACTTATCAACCTTGCCTTATCAACCTTTAAGAGTATCTAGTACATTCCACCTACATGTTGAGTAGGAAACCCCCAAAAGTAAGTGAAGTGTTGGATATTTCTTGAATTTCGGTCTATATTTTTCAATTTTCAGAAACAAGGAAAGACGAGTGCAAATAGATGACTATTAAGTGGATTAAAGACAATGTATTACTTACCCTTAGTAAGATGAGGAAGACCTTGCTCTCAACATAAGAGAAGCAAGCTACAACTATTGGTATAGTAGCTACAACTATCAAGTAAGACAAGGAACTAGAGCTTGCTCCTCACCTCGAACTTGGAGGGGCGGGTTAACTACCACAAAGAGTATGAGAAGCTGGCATTAGTTCCTTTACTCAAGATAGTTGAGTTCATTTTAAAAGTTAGGAAAAGCAAGTTTGCAAAGAGGGTGAGCACATCAATCTCATCTCCAATCTTTAATTGAAGTTGCACGAGTGATCTCGAGTTAGAGAGTCGAGGTGAGGCTAATGGTGACCTACATTCATCCACAAAATTACATATTTTTAGTGGAAATTTCATGTAATTCGTATATTTAATTTTTTGCGAAAAATTTGTTGCAAAAATAAGATTAAAGAGAACTAACCCAAGGGAAAATTTACCAAGGAAAAAAGAACCCCCCACCCACCAAAGAAAAGAAGGAAAGTTGAAAAAGGTACAATTAGGAGGATAAATCTTCACAAAAAAGAGCAGTCTCTCAACGCTTTCCTTGGCCAAGGAGTCGGTCTCTCATTAACTGATCTAAGAAAACAAGATGTTCCATAAGACTACATTGTATGTAGTAATTCAAATCCATGACATTGTTTGAAATATCCCTGATATTTTTAATATATTCTAAATATCTTTCTATATTATAGGGATGCGAAATATCTCACATGTAGTACTTTTTTTTATACAAAATTTCAATGTAGTCAAGGCGTCGCCTTCATCTCTAGGCAGGCAAAAGTCACAGGTCCTCTTAATTGTCAGCCTATTTACAACTTATCAATTTATTTACATAAAATATCATTTAAGTAAATGAAAGTCAAGTATATCATTTCAGTAAATGAAAATAAACTTTACTTTCATTTACTTAAGATATTTATATATAAATAAGGTTATACCACCCATTTGAATTCAATAAAAATTATCCTATATTCAAATCCCTGAAGAATAATGTCAATTTTTTAGTTCAAGAATAAAATGCGCTTTTTAGCGTCTTTTAGGGATTACGTCAAAAATTCAACTTGCAAATGCTAAGGTATTCTCAAATCTTAAAATTTCATAAATTCATCTATATCAAAATATTACTAAAAACCCAAAAGTTTGGTAAAAAAAGTCTCATATTTTAATCTTCAAAAATATCTATATATAGGGTCAAAAGTCAACTAACAGTTCAGCATAAAGACTTACATTCATATTATATATTTATATACTAGTAAAAGTGCACGTGCCTTGCACGTATAATTTTTTCATTATTAAATATAGTTTAGAAAAAATATATAATTTTTAATATATTTTCATTCGACATCACGTTACTCTATTTATATTAAATAATTTTTTAATATAATATTATATTTTATATAAATATAATTGATTAATTAAATTTAATATTCTTCTATTAATTTAAATTTAATATTAGAAAAATTATTTATCTTTTCTTGATTGCTCCCCGGGTGCCAATCTGGAATTTGTACGGTCCTTCTCATAAGGGTCAATCAATAGGAGTGTGGAAATTATAGGAAGATACTATTCATGATTGTCTTCCCTAAAATATAGTAGTCCTATACCAACTCTCCTTTTTGAGAGACTCTCTTTCTATAGAAATAGAATTCTTCTCTAACATATGGTAGAGTCCTAAACCAACTCTCTTTTAATAATGGGTCCCACATAATATTAAATAGTGACTAAATTAAAGTTTGGTTATATTATAAATTATGTATTAAATAAATTAAGTTAAAGGGTATTTATGTCCAAGTAAAGTTTTGCATACTCCTTGTACTTTTATTAGTAGAATGATATGTGTGTGTATTATGTGTTGATTTTCCTTACTTATTGTCAACCCTAGGAGATTTGAATTGCTATATGTATATATTAATATTATATGTATATTTAATATATATATATACAATTTATTTATTTTTATCATTCCGGGCATCACCTACGCAACGCCTTGCCTAGCCATGCCTAATCACCTAGACTACACTGTAAAATATGTCCGATATATCACACGATATTTCAAATATTTTAAATATTTTTGACATCTTTTAAAAAAAGGGGAAAAATTTTCCCCTTAGTCTATAAATGGGAACAAAAATCGACCAAAGAGAAGAAACTTAAGAGATTTTAAAAGAGTTTGAAGGATTGGAGGGATTTTTTCATTTTCTTGAGAAATCTAACTTTGGTACCCACATTTACCTGTATCACACGATATTTCAAATATTATTGACATATCTTTTATAAGTTGGGTACATTTTTCCCCTTAGTCTATAAATGGGAACAAAAAACGGCCAAAGAGAAGAAATTTGAGAGATTTAATAAGAGTTTGAAGGATTGGAGGGACTTTTTCATTTTCTTGAGCAATCTAACTTTGGTACCCACGTTTACCTATATTTGTCATTCGGAGTCGTAGTATACCCCATTTGCACTACCTTTGGCGAAATTTCACTAAAAGATAAGAATTTTTTTTAAATTAGAATGTGGTTTTTCATAAGTAGTGTCATTAGTCCTAAACTAATGCAAATGTATCAATTTGATTCACTAGATTTTTAAGTTCAAAATTCAAATTTTCTACTTTAGGGAGGGGAAATTGGGCAAAACTCAAAATTTTCAATTTTTTTAGCTTAACTCCATGTGGCTTTGATTGTAGGATGGGTAGGATCATGGATTAAAGATGTATTATGTGTGGAACTCTGATTGTGTATTTTTATTGTTATGATTTATTAGAGGATGAACGAAAAATTTTATGTAAATTATATCATTATCAATCAATCATGCATTCTTGTAGTAGACTCAGTAGACATCTTTGCCCCCCTTCCTATTGCATCTCTTATATAAATTGTTGTTGTTTTTAATTTTGATTCTTAAATGTGTATTAATATCTATTTTAATATTTCCTGAGGTTTCACTGAAAAATATCATATTTTTTCCTCAATGTGCGATTTCCTCCCTAGAAAACGATATATCCCGCGACATATCTTTTTTCCGAGGTGCAACATATCCCCGCTATATCAACATTCAAAACCTTGTTCATGAAGACTTGATGTGAAGCACAAGAAAAACATCGTAGTGTGCTTCCATTATAATTCTACAAACTTTATGTTGCATCAGTACAATGTTCGCAAAAAAGTTCCACTGAACAAGATATAGAAGAGATGACTAGGAGCAAGAAATGAGAAAAAAAAGTCATTTTTGACAAAAGATCGAACTTACCCAATGATTATGTCACAAGGTTACAAAACTCCCAATCTTCTTTTGACATGTCAAGAATTTCAACACAACCATCCTCGAACATAACCTGCCGCAAAGTACATATAGATAATTTATGCTTATAGTTGCTCACTAAACTACAACAAAAATATCTCTTACCGTATGTTTTTTCGAAGTGTTATCGAACCGTTTTATAATCCCAAAATACCTGGAATATTTAAAGCATGCATAGCAGATTTTCAGTAGACAGAATTGAAAAGAGCATAGAACTCAATAATCAGTTCGAAATATCATGTCACCGATATGCCAAATGACGTAAAATCGGATTCAGTACACCATTATAATAGCCAAAATAACAATTGAAGGGAAAAAGACACTCAATTGCAAACCATTTTTCGGCTTAAACTTTGTAAACACCATTTAGATTTTATACCATTATAACAAGATCATAAGTCTCTGAAGAAAACAGAGAAAACTACATAGTGTTTCATAGACCCTTTGGTTAACTTTTCTTCCATTGCATTGCCTGGCAGCTGATGTAAATCTTTTTCCAAATTTCTTCACATGAATTTTGATAAGAAATAAATTTTGATAAGTTATGTCTAGCTCAAGCTCAGGCATTCCCTGGAAGTGACCTGATGCATCAAGACCCAGTTGTAATGGGAAGAGATGATAAAGACTACATACTGGCTCATTAGTGGTAGCTTGCTGCTGTGGCAGACAGTCATATACATTATAATGGTTGTGGGCAGTGAAATCTCACCACCAAATGTAATAAACATGGTCATGTATAAGGACATCATACTAGGTGGCTTGGGTTCCTTAGGTAGAGACACACCATTGGTTGCTTTAACACAATGAGATTACAATAGGAGCATGATTGAGTTTTATGCAAATCCAAGCAATGTGAACAAATACTAACTCTGAAATTTGCAAAGGAGAACAAGAAAGAGAAGGAAGGAGAGATGTGCAGAAACTTACAGAAATAAACCTTCCTTCTAGACTACACCTTTAGCCATTAGTCCTTGCTTCCCCACAACGCCTAAACATTCCCCCAACGCTCTAATCAGTGTCTAGTCCTTGCAATTTATTCCTAATCAAACTAAGCTTTTATCCATATCAATAAAGTCAGTCCCTTTTTTCTCTATTTTTTTGGAGTTTTAAGGTCTACCTAATAAATAAGTCTGCTAATATCGTGACAGCAACATTGTGATTTGATGGCAGCTTTGGGCTTGTACCTGAGTCACAAATATACTTAACTTTTGTTTTCTTTTTGGTGAACACTTTATTTTACTTGTGTATGTGGAGTGTAAATAGGAAAATAGAAAATAAGTTACGTTGGAAAGTAACGTGTTTGTCCAAAGAATTGCCAAGAAGAATAGAAGAGTAGAAGGAATAGAAAGAAATTTTGCAATTGGCCCAGGTATGTCTCTCTCTCTTCTAATTTCCTTTTTTCCACTTTGTGTGGGAGGAACAGGTTGTCTCTGTTTGTTTCTTTCGTCTTCTTTTTTCCTATTAGGTAGTCCCTCCACCACCCCTCTCCCGTCTGCCTCTGTTTTGGTCAATTTTTCTGTTGTAGAAACCAATACTCTCCCTCTCTCCATTGATTTTTGTGTTGGGTGACTAACAGTTCCTCCTCTCTTTTTCCTCTTTTTAACGTTAGGGAACCACTTGTTCCACTCTTTCTCTATCCTTTTCTGTTGGATGGATCGGTGTTTCCTCCTATTCTCTCTCTGGTTTTCTTTTTTCTGTTAAAAATAAATGGATTGTAATTCTCCCCCCTATTTCACTACCGGTCTCACTTTTTGGATAATAAGAGTTAGAAAGAATTTATGCTAATTATATATAGTTGTATACTTGTTTTTGTCTAATAAACATTTACAGTTTATGGGTATTAGGTGAATATGTTTCCAAAAACGAGTCCATATTTGAGTTCAAAGGCATGGACTCTTGTTGCTATAAGACACAACGTCCGAATCCATGGCGACTCCATGTTCGAATTCATGTCCATGCGTATTGGCATGCGATGTTTGATAACCTGCACAACATAACATGCTAAATGACTGCAAATATAAAACCCATTGTGCATGTCTCTGATTCAACTTGCTTTGCCTATTAATATGCTTTAACACCACATGATCAGTACAAGATAAATTCTCTTTGAACAAGATAGTGTCACCAACCACCAATGAAGGCCTATATGATTGTCATCATATGTGGCATATTGTCGCCTTGTATCATTCATTATCTTGCGGAATAAAGGCATCAGCGGCCATTCTTGATTTAACACAACACCTAGGCCGACATGCGACAGATCATAATCCACCTTAAATATCTTGTTGAAATCTCATAGAGCAAGGACTGGTGCTTCTGATATTCTCTTCTTAACAAGCTGAAAACTATCTTTTTTTTTCTATTGGAAGGTCCTTAAGCAATATCTTGTAGAAATCTAGTAAAGCAAAGACTGATGCTTCTGGTATTATCTTCTTAACAAGCTGAAAGCTATCTTCTGCCTCTTTTTCCTATTGGTGTCTCTTTTTTCTATTGGAAGGTCCTTAAGCAATATGTTATAGGAGCATCGTGTCGAAAATTCAAATAAATCGGAAATAGAACGTTTCCAATGCATAGAAACTTTGCGAGTTAACACAATAACAGGAGTTGGCCAATCTAAGATGATTTAAACCTTTGTCATGGACCTTAATTCCTTCTAAGAACCATATACCTCAAAAATAGAAGTCTATCTGTTGCAAAAACAGCACTTTCTCAAATTTACATACAACTTTTCCCTTTTAACACACTGAAAACTTGATCTAATTCTGTCTTAAGAGTTTCAAGGTTAGGGTTGTACATCAAAAGGTCGTCGAAATTTGCAATGTCAAATGTCCCAATAAAGGGCTGAAACACTTGATTCATTAACCTCGCAAATGTACTAGGAGCATTAGAGAACCCGAATTGCATGACCAGCCATTGATATAGCCCCTATCATGTTTTGAAAGTAGTTTTCCATTCATCTCCTGACCCAATCGGGATTTGATGGTACATTGGTACCCACTTCTCCAGTCTACTTTGGAAAAGTCCTTTGCCCCTGCCAACATATCTAGCACATCATCTAAACGAGGAATTAGGCACAGTATGTTATGGTAATCTTATTTATGGCCCGACTATCAATACACTTACCCACGAACCATCCTTCTTAGGAGTAAAAAGTGTTGATGCTGTAGAATACCTCATGTAGGGATGTTTTGAATGGTACAAGTATATTATGTCATACTTGTAAATAGTCAATATAGCATGTGTATTTCTCCAATACATTCAATATATAATACAGGAGTGAAAGAGAGAAAAAATACTCTCACATTTCCCCCAATCTTTCTCCTCAATTTCTTCTTCTCCAAACCCTAACCCTAAATCAACTTGGTATCAGAGCAAATTGCTCCAAGAGGAATATATAGAAGAAACCAAAGAGAACAAAACGGAAAAGTACATTTGCTACCATCAAATGACGTCAGTGTAACTGACATCATCAAACGTACCATCAGCCGTCAAATCTCGACTGTAAATGTGTTTTTTAAGAGGCTTTGATTTTAGGAAAATTTTTAATTAAGTTTCGTGTGATTGGAGTATTTTTGAGAAAATTATGATACTTTATGTGAAAATATAAGAAAATTAAGAAAAATACAGATTTAGTTTTTTTACCCACCAGATTCGTATAAAGGTTTTTCTCTGAATTTGATCTCAAGTGAATAAACCTTTTTTATGCTTGAAAGAATGGAGGTGGTTGTGGATCATTTGGACCTATATTGTGCTCTGGTGATCAATTTTCCAAGACCTGTATGCTTTTTGTTTAAAGTTATTTTTTGCGATGAAAATGGTATATTTGTGCTACTTTGAATGTGAAACGAATTGCCAATTGTATTTTGAGGAATGTGGTGTGTTAAAGAAAGGGTTTGGAGTGTGTACTCCACTCATTGAAGTGTGTGGGCACCAAGTGTTTGGTGAACATCTCAAGTGAGGTTGAAGTTTAGGCTCACCAAGTGTTTGGTGATTGTAGAAGGTTTCATTTGCAATACCAAAAGTTAACAGTCTTCTAATGCACTTTTGAGTGGTGAAGGAAGCATGGGTTTGACTTAGAATGATTCTCCTAATCTTCATATTACTATTTTGAAGCTAGATGGCCATAATTTTCCTGCTTGGTTACAATTGGCCATGTTATATATCAAGGGTAAAGGGAAGATGGGGTACTTGACTGGTGATATACTCACTCCTAGCCCTCTAGATCCAACCAACCTTTGGAAGATGGTATACAGAGAATGCCACTGTATATCTTGTCTGCTCCATTCGATGCCGACGGATATCAGTAGCAGCAACTTGTTTTTATCAACCGCTAAAAAGATTTAGGATGTGGTTACCATGGTTGTCAAGGAGACTTGAGACGATAGACCCCATAGACCTGATAAACTTTTTGCAACAGAAATCTCCTCCAATGTATGTTACATTTTTTTGAATAAGAGGTCTTGCATTTCATATAAATTACAAAATCTCCATTACCAAGATGCACTCTGATAGAACCATCCTTGGAGAATGGAAAAAATTCAATTCTCAAAAGTTGGAAACACCGCTCGTCATTGTTATTAAAGGCATCGCCTAGGTTACCAAGTGCTCAGTTGGGCTCAGGCAACTGACTGCCTAGGCGGTCATCATTAAAAATCTAATATATATATATATAATATTATTATTGTCCAAGTGTATAAAATTTTATTTTGTTAGAATACAATCGTTTGGTCAACAAAGAGGCATGCTAATTTATATGCTTCTTGAATTTTTTACTATATAATATGTTAGGTTTATATATCAAATAAAAAGAGAGTTTGCAGAGTGTCGAGCATATTCTCCCATGTTAACCTGTCATCTCTATAGCCCAATGAGTGGGATCAATTGATCTCTCTCTCTCTCCCTCTGTTTGTGGGTGGACCATATGGCCCCCTCTGTTTTTAGCATGGTTGTTAAAGGGTTCGCATGGTTGGGCGGCCCAATAACAAAAAGACAAAAAAAACTTTAAATGCCCTAAAATAACTCTAGCCCCCCCTCCCCCCAAAGATCTCATAAACTCATCTTTAAAAGATCTTTAATAATTTAAATAAGTGCAAACTATATAATTATATATATTTTACTTATTATATGATTTTATTACATTTCATTGGCATAATCAAGAAGAAATGAGAGTAAGAGGTCAACATCTCCCTCTCTCCTTCCTCTCTTCTCTTTCTCCCTTATTCGGCAGTCACAATGACTGTCGGGCTATTTTTTTTATTTTTTATTCAGTCATACTCTCTCCCCTCTCTCTCCCTCTCCTTCATCTCACTCTCTCTCTCTCTCTCTCTCTCTATCTCTATCTCTATCTCTATCTCTATCTCTATCTCTATCTCTATCTTGTGTTCGTCTGTCACTATAGATTGTTGTTTTTTAATGTTTTTTACCCCGTAGTCTCTCTCTTCCCCTTTTGACAGTCATTGTACACTCTTTTTTTTGTTTCATTTTTTTTTAACGCTTGGAATCTCCCTTTATTAAACATAGAACTGTCTCTAATGATGGTTCTATCAAAGTGCATCTTGACAATGGATATTTTGCAATTTTATTCAAGGAAATGCAACATACATAGATCTCATAATGGGAGAGATTTATGCTGCAAAGAGTTCATCAGGGGACGCCTCGAGCACCTCAGGCTACCTCCTCAGGCGTTCATGAGGTTTGTCGCCGAAAGTCACGTAGTCGCCTTAACAACCATGTTGTTCGTGTGTCTCATAGTTACCAAGTACAAGTATTGGTATAATATGACAATTATCCATTTGGGGAGTACGGGTGTTATACAGCAAAAACACAAGAAAAGTATTGGAAAATTTAAAAAAAATTAATAATTATGAATAAATAAAAATCATGATATTAACTAATAATAATCATTTAATACGGAATGTTTAACATGTTTAACACGATAAAAGTACGGCAAAAATATGCGTATTGTACACGATTAATACGAAATTCGCATATTAAATGTGTATTATACAATGATACACGTAAAATACATAACATGGCAAAAGTACGCCGTTTTAAACGGCGACCCATCTAAAAGTATTATACAGGTATAATACAAGGGTTTGATAACTATGGTGTGTATGAGTTACGCCAAAGTATTTGGAAGATAAAGCAAAGTAATAAATCCTTGTCCACATATTATTTCACTCTTCAACGGATGTAAGGTGTTGGATCACTCTTCAGACTTTTCACGCCAAGTGTTTAGACAAAGCATCTGCATATAAGAAATTGGTGGCTGAAAATTGTTTCTAAGTTAGTTGTGAGTCTAAATTCTGAGTATAAGCAAGTTAGAGTTCAAATTGTAGGAAATGAGTCCCTTCCATCCTTAACTGAAATGTATGTTTACTTGCATCATGAGGAGCGTCATCAGAGTGCTTCCAACCTTTTCTTTTGGAGAGGTCGGCCTTTGCCTCAATCACAAAGAGGAGGCCGAAGTGGTCGTGGTAGATGAAGTTAGACAGGGCCAATTGATGATGATGGTGATAAATTGAAGTGTGAACATTGTGGTCACACTCACCATACCAAGGACACTTCCTGGGATCTTTGTTGCTCACAGCAAAGGGGCCTCACAAGTGGTGGTTGAGGAAGTCGCTATAGTGGGTGCTCATTCTGTTACCTCCACTAAGACCTCAAACCCTACCCATACATCTGCATAAGCTCATCTCACGAAGTGAGATTGGGGCTTTCAGGCATTTTATGGCTCAACCAAAGCCTCCCAGTGTTGCTTCCACATCCTCCTTTGCTCATTTAGGTATCAACCTTAGCTTTCAATGCCTTTGTTTCCACTCCTAGATTATCGATTCAGGGGCATCGAATCATATGACTGGTATGTCCTCCCTTTTTACATCCCCGATTCTAGTAGGAACAAAGTAAAAAAAAATTAAGGCTCTTACTCTTCTATTACTGGCAAGGGTAGTATTGTAGTTATCTTCCAATGCCATTATCCTATGTTTTTCATCTACCTTAACTTCGATTTTAAACTTTTGTCTGTGAGTCACATCACCAAATCCTTGAATTTCTCATCTCATTATATTTTTCAGGACTAGGAGCAATGTAGTCAAGATGTCTAGGTGATGCCTAGGCGAGGCGCTGCCTAGGCGATAAAAACAATTAAATTACATATATGTATATATTAAATATACATATATATAATATATTTTTTTTGGTAACGGAAGGCGTCCCAAATCCTTCGAGGCAAGGACTAGTCCCTTCGGGTGTCCACACCGACCCACTCAGAAATTTCCCTACGGACACCAAGGTAAGTCGAGAAGTGGGATCTGAACACACAACCACATGGAGCAAACCCAGGATGCTAGCCAACTGCACCAACCCTTGGTGGGTTGGAAATAATTTATGTAAATTAACATTTAATTTTTATTTTTATTTTTTTTGGAAGGTAAGCTGGGGTTAGCCAGACCCCTTCCAGAGAAACATAGGCGGGATTCGATCCTAGGTCCCTGGTACGACACCAAGGGACTTTACCATTTAATGTTGTAAAGCTTGAATGCAAGTCTTTTTCTGTTGAACTATTAGTTGACTTTTTGACCATGTAATGAAAATATTTATAAAGACCAAAATATAAGACTTTTTCATCAGACTTTTGGGTTTTAGTAATGTTTTGATATGGTAACATTAATGAAATTTTAAGATTTAAGAAATACCTTAGCATTTGAAAGTTGAAATTTTGAAAAATGCACTAAAAGGTGGATTTTATTCTTGAATTGGAAAGTTGAATTTTTATTCTTCAGGAATTTAGATCTAGGATAATTTTTATTGAATTTAAATAAGGTATAACCTTATTTACATATAGATGTCCTAAGTACTTATATGTAAATAAGCTATCGAAAGGCTTACATTTAAGAGGAAATGAAAAGAGGGTGCAAAAACGCCCACCTAAGGAGGCACCGAGGCGATGAGAATCGAAAATCGCCGAGGCAACACCTTGACTACATTGACTTGGAGAGGAGGATGATTGGTACAAGTAATAAGGAGAATTTTACTTGCTGGATCCTCCATCATGTATTGCTTCAACTGTCCAAAAGCAACCATCTGGAATTAGGAGTGTTAGTAGTTCAAAACAATTGTTACAGTGACACAGGCGTCTTAGCCTCCCATCCTTTTTATTACTTAAATGCATGTTTCCTAAGTTGTTTCATTTAATTTCTACTTCTCAACTTCAATATGAGATATGTGAATTTCTTAAACATTGTAGAACTTCATATCCTGTCAGTGGTAACTGGTAACAAAAGCAATTCACAGTTTTCTATCGTTCACTCTAAAGTGTGGGGTCCTTCTCCAGTTACCTCATTAAGTGATTTCCATTATTTTGTCACTTTTGTGGATGATTTCTCTCATGTTACTTGGGTATACTTACTTGAATACAAAAGTATTGTATACTTCCGTTAAGGACATGGATTGACATACGATGGATAAATAAATAGGCAAAGAAGATCATCCACCTACCAATCATTCAGATTAAGTCTAAACCTCATAATCCAAACAAAGGACAAGCCCTCCCTCACGAAACACAAGAACACAGATGACAATCTATGTAATGATGAGAAAAGATTTTAAAAATCATCCCGCAAAGATCATGATCCACCCCAAACATCCTCCCAAAAACTAATCTCTAACCCATTCCCACCCTGAATCTAATGTGTTAGAAAATTTCCCCTAGGTATTCAGTATTCCTTTCCACAAGCCCACCCCATAAGGACCTTTCACTATTTCGATTCCCAAATGGATTTCAACCAAACCTCACAGAAATTACCTTTCTCCATAAACTTTCCTTCTCAGGCCCAAAATACCAAAGCCATTTCTCTAGAAGTACTTTGTTAACCTCTACCAAGGGGAGGTTCAAACCATCCAACTTCATGGGAAGGGGAACACACTTCTAGTCTACCAGATGATATTTTTCTCTTTCCACCTTTTCATTCCATAAAAATTTTCTTAGAATTCTTTCCAACTTAACTGCGATGGAGACTCGGATAGGAAAGAGACAAAGCAATTGGGTAGAGTACTATTCAATAGTGCTGGTCGACCACTTTCTGATAGATATATCGCCTTCCACCCCTCTAGCTTTGTCCAAAATTGATTAACAATGGGATTCCATGCCTCCAATGGAAAACCCTAGGAGAGTAAGACTTTCAATTTAAACCCCAAATAAATTGTGAATTCGCCCCCCATTTGGAACATCCCCAACTCCAATGATTACGCTTTTGCTTCGATTGATGAGGGGAATTTCTGCTGCAAGGAGTTGAACATGCAACGCCTACTTAGACTACCGTCTCAGGCGTCCATGGGTATGTCACCTCAAGTCACCTTGACAACAATGCTTGACACCTAGAAACTCTAAGGAATTGAGTAACATTGGAACTCAACTATTCAAATGATTGTTTGACTACTCTAGATTAACTCTTTGACTCTCATTAAATACATAATAGGGCCACCTAACCACAATAGAAATACACTCTTACAAACATTAGCTTCAGTCTACCAAAATCTGCTGCATCAATGGACTTTAATTTCAGTCTATTAAAACATCTGTTGCATTAGGTTTTCAACACAGTAGTGTCATATATATGTAATACTTATTAGTGTTTCCCTGTTTCATGAAGAAAATGTACAGATAGCAGATTATAACTATAGATAGCTTTTCATCAAATATTTTCAAAAGTGTCATTAATATAAGCATTTTTATGGTAGTAATAGGCAATATGAGTATTAAGAACTTTTTACAGTCCTTTGCGTACAAGCCAACCACCACTAGGGCCCACCAGAGAAAGCAGGCCAGTCCCAGCCTACAAACCTGTAGACCTAAGGCTGCAAAAAGATCTGTTACATAGGCATCAGGCCGGCCGAGCCCATTGAAAGCCTTGTAAGTATGTTTTCAGAAATTACAGATGCAGTTAATATGCTTCATCCCCCTAGTAATGACTGTTAGAAAGGCATTGCAAAACAGACAAAACATATCTCATGAATGCAGCTAAGTTAACTATATAGCCATGGAGAATGATTTGCTACAAGACTTAATCCAAGTACCTCTGTATATTTTTTCTTCAAAGTAATAATTTCTTTAATAACTTAAAAAGAGCAAATTCCAAGGAGCAAACCATACCTCTTATCCATGGGGCGTAGTATTTGAACAATTTGACCAATACAATTATCAAAACACGTTCTCCGATTAGGGGCGTGTCGAGAGCTTCCTAAATAGTGAAAAAAGTAGTTTAAATATATAGTCAGACAATATCTGTCTTCATGTAAAGCACTTTAACAATTGGAATTCCATTGATTTTCTTCAAGGGTTTGGATCATCTAAAATTTATAACTGTTCAAATAACTGAGAGAAAATTCTCTTACCTATATGCAGACCTCCATTTGTGTAACCCTTTCCAAACAATAATTCCGCAAGTTAGTTCAACCTTTGCATCAAACTTGATACGATTACAATTATAAACAGAAAATTAACATAAGAAAAATCTAATCTGTTAGATGATAAATAGTAAAAGAAGACTTCTTCAAGGTGCAATTTGGTCAAAACACATCCTTCAAAATGTCCGCATAGTTTTGTATGATAAAACATCAAAGGAACTAATAATTTCAGGTACTACAATTCTCCAAGAATCACTTGTATTTCCTAAATCAGTATCAATTAAATGGTATCAAGTTAATAAAAGATACAAACATGGATTAAAAATAGACACCTTTCAGTAAACGTCGGTGGATATGTGTCGGTTTCGGTGGACCCCGAAACGATAATGCTACCTAGTATAAAAACTACATAGCTTTCTGACACGTCGGTAAACTTCAGTAACGTCATTTTGTGTCGTACGAAACATTGAAAACATCTTATTAAAATTACCGGACTTCGGTCAAAGTCCACAGAAAAGTTTAAAACTATACCAAAATTACTTGTGAACATGAAACCCATTATTAAATAAAAGGAAAAGAAAAAGACTGTTTACAATTTTCTGTACAAGATTCATCATGAGAAATCACGTGTGTATTTCAGCCTTATACAGAAATCACATCTACTTGAACAGAGGAAAATATTCCAAACCTTTATGCTTTTCAACCTTGTACAAACATCACATGGAGATGGAGGATGAGTACAGAAATCACATGAGGACAAGAGGATTCTAAAGCCTTTTCCCCACTAAATTCCCACCACAAAGATCAATTTCTCTACAAAAAGTTTTGTGGTGTATTGAGGAGAAGTAAGATGATGATGATGATAAGAATAATAATAATAAGAATTGAAGGAGTTAAGTAAAGAAGGGAAAAACCAGGAGAGAAGAAAACTTACATGTGGAGACTAAAGAGATTGTGGAGCTTCTGGTCTTCAGCCTTCATCCACTTCCAAATTCCACCCTCCGAGTCGTCAACCAAGTTCTCCCCTTCCCCTCTTCATGTTCAAAGGCTCTTAGAAATTAGAATCTTTGTTGTCTTACGAGGGGTTTCGATAGACTTCCTCAGAGACTTTTGGGTCTAAGGAAGTCAAAAGTCGATCACAGATGCGTTTGATTTGTCACTCTTGTATTGACTCCCCAAAAAAGTAAAAAGTCAAAGTAGAAATATCAACTTCCCTAGAAAGCAGGTCGAGTTGGCTTCCATGGAAAGTCAATATTTCAAATTCCATGGGAAGTCGACTGAACGAACGTCAAAACGAGCGGACATTTTTTTTGGGGGGGTAAGCTGCGCAACTCCTCTTGCACATGGTTTGCAGGTGATTGCATGTATCTGAAGAGACTAGTGCTTCCTTGTCAGGGTTGGGACACACTCCGTTACCAAAAGAACCTCCATTTTGTCCAAAGTCCCAACGTCGCAAACTTGCACGTCCTCTTTTCGGTACGTCTCTTCACACAAATGGGTTAGCTTCGGGATAAATTACCTCATCATTTTCCATTCTCTCCCCCTGTGTGGGATTTCTGTATGACAGTCAATTCAATCGTGTAAATTTTGGGCCTTAGGGTTAAGCACATCCCAACACTCTATTCTTTCTTGGACGAGAGCTTTCATAAAAGGAAATCGATGTTTTTTGGTTCAAATAGTATACGGGTACAGACCAAACTTCACATAGTTCAGGTGATCCTAGCTCTTCAACAAGTGCATTTGCCTTCGCTTTTGATGCAATTATCACTCTCCAATGAAGATGTCATTGCTCAAATTGCATTGATCAGCTTTAATTTTGTCTTCCTAATCCAAAAGCTGGCATAACATTTTCAAAATCCAGATCATTGTGTGTCTCACTTGCTCGAGTTGTAGTGCAGTTGAGTATATTTCCTCTTCTGTTTTGGAGACACAGGAAACTAGATGTTTTCATTTGGGGATTTTTCAATTTTCTCATTTATTTTTGGCATTCCCAATAGCTGTTTGGATAAAATTCTGATTAATTTGAAATGGGCATAGCCATATATTTGGAAAATTTTGAAGGTATATTGGCATTTTAAGCAGACATTTGGATAAATGTCTCGTTGATTTAAGATGGTGTTTGGTTTATTTTGAGTTTGCTTTGGGGAATTTATGGTTTTCAATTTATTTCGATCTTATTTTTCATTTTTTACTTCAAATTTTGTTGGCTGATAACTTGGATATCATGATGCTTTTCTTGCTGCATTTGCAATGTATGATTTCCCACACAGCAGTTGTTCCTTTCAAAGTCAGCTTCTGAAATCAGATAATATACCTAACAGAAATTTACTAATTTTCCTTTTTATTTGGGCACCTTGCTTATACTGATCAAGGAGTTGGAAGCTATGAATTTCTGTTTCTTTCGTGAAATGTATTCATCTAGGCGCTAGGCGGTCGCCTAAGTGGTCCATACAGAATTTCTTCTAAAAACCTATTTTAAAACCCTACTTTCAACCCTCCTTTAAAATCTTATTTTAAAAACTCATTTAAAACCCTCTTTTAAACCATATTTTGAATGAGATAATGATTAGCCCACCACGCATTTGATTATGTAGTCAAATGTTTTGTCCACGTGTCCCTTTTAATACCCCTTTAACTATGGTTAAGCTTAAGAAAATTAAGGTTAATATATTTTTTTTTCATAAACTATGGTTAGATTGCTTAACCCTAGGGGTGAGTGAATCTTAACCGCAACTGATGGGTGTTAAAAAGGGGGACATGGACCAATGAGGACCGCACATTCCTCTATAGTAGAATGCGGCGGCGTTAAGTTAAACATTTCCTATTTTAAACCCTATTTTAAAACCATCATTTAAACTCTTAAACCCTATTTTAAAACTCTCTTTTAAAGTCTAAAAACACTATCTTAGATATATAGGTGATGCATTTAAACTTTAAAAGCAACATCCAAAGTCAAAACTCAAAATCACCTTAAAAGTTAGAAAAGTTCAAACTATATGTATCTATTATTCATATAATGTGTATACACTAATATTACATATAAGGAGAAAATACATTTACACCCCCTAAGGTTTGGCGAAAATACACATAGACCCCCTCAGTTTTCAGAAAATACATTAGGTACCCTTGCTTTTTAAAATAATGGCACTTACACCCCTTCTATGTGTTGACTGTTAGTCAACTAACGATTAGGCCCCCTTACGTGGCCACGTGTCCCTTTTTAACCCCTTTAACTGTGGTTAAGATTCACCCACCTCCTTGGCTTTTAGAAAAACAAAATACTAAATCATTAACCTTGGTTAAAATTTTCTAACTCCTAGGATTAAATTTTTTTTTATACTTTTTTCTAAAACTAAAGATATTTGAGTGAACCTAGGGGGCCTAACCAGTTTTTTTACACATGGCCATCTCAGGGGCCTAACCGGTTTTTTTACACGTGGCCACCTCAGGGGACACGTGTCCCTTTTTACACTCCTTAACTATGGTTAAGGTCACCCACCCCTAGGATTCAATCAAATATCTTTAGTTTTAGAAAAAAATTTAACCCTAGGAGTTAGAAAATTTTAACCAAGGTCAATAATTTTTTATTATTTTTTCTAAAAACCAAGGAGGTGGGTGAATCTTAACCACAGTTAAAGGGTTTAAAACGTGGCCACCTAAGGGGGCCTAACCGTTAGTTGACTGACGGTCAACATACAGAAGGGGTGTAAGTGCCATTATTTTGAAAAGCAAGGGTACCTAATGTATTTTCTGAAAACTAAGGGGGTCTGTGTATTTTCGCCTAACCTCAAGGGGTGTAAATGTATTTTCTCCTACATATAAAAATATATTTAATATATATAAATATAAATTAATTATTTTTATCGCCTAGGCAGCACCTCGCCTAGACACCTTAACTACACTGATCATAATACTAGAACAAGAGGATGGTTGATTATCAGGATCCTTATTAATGAATAATTGGTTACATGTGCCCCCCCCCCCCCCCCCCCCCCCCAAATATTTTAGATTTTACATGGTTAAATGCTCAATCATGAATATCAAGGTGTAAAACATGTATTTCTGAAATTTCCATGACAAATCAACCCCTATAGATTATATTATATTCTAATGAATATTGTTTTTCCACCTCTTATATATCCATTGGCATCACAAATTCTACAAGTCCTAAGGAAATACATTGGACAAAAATACCCTTATTATTGTAAGTAATTATTGCTGTATGTATTTTTATTGTCCGTATAGTTACTGCTATTATTTGTGTGTGTGTGTGTGTGTGTATATATATATATTATCACTATATACTTATATGTATACAAAAATAAAAAGTACGATTAACGGACTAAGGACTAAGAGTAATCTATTACAGTCTGAAGTATGCATTATAATAATTTCTTATTCATACACATCATTATAAGTATTATAACACATACTAAGAGTAATATTGAAAACATATTATACCGATCAATATCTATCCCCTTACTTAAAAATGTGTACGTCAACGACGAACCTTTACTTTCGTCAAACTCTCTATTACCTAAAATGCCCCTGTTTCCATGAGACTTGAATCACAGACGCACAGTTTTTGTTCTTTTCCAATTTTGCCTTTCCTATAATACCCTGTCAATTCTCCATTACTATAATACCCCTGAAATTTGTCCACATTCTTCCCTAAATGGTCCCACTGCCTAAAACCAACGCTTATCTCACCGATTCATGCCACCGAGTCACCTAGTCGAGTTGGTATTATTCAATCGCGATTGAATCTTAACTTCATTCACTGTAGTTAAAATTTACTAATTCTTAGGATTAAACATTTCCCAACATGTAACCTTGGTTTAACATTATTTGGATTTGTTTGTACATGTTTTAGCAAGAAGATCAAGATCGGAATAAACTGTTCTTAACCTTCATTGAATTCTCCTTTTTTATTTTTTTTGCCCTACCTTTATTTGACTTAGGTCAAGAATTAAATTGATTATAGGCTCCTCACCATCTGATCTTATCAAGACCCATGTCTGCTATAAAGTCATTGTGTTGTCTAAGCTGTAGCTTCCGTCCAAGAGGCGTATCCATCTGCTTTTTCTTATTATTGATCGGGGCACCTGTATCAGTAATATGGAAGGGCTCCATCAGTTGGAGGTTTTGCTTGGTGTATTTTTCTAGTATTGCACAGATTAACATGCTTAAGTATGACAGTGCTCATGGTCAAAAGATCATGACACCGAGGTGAAGGACTGTTCTGTCCGACTCTTTGGTGAGAAACTAATCAATTATTTTATTAGAATAAAGTATAAATATAATTTATAATCAGATAAATTTTAAAAGATTAAACTATAAAATTACATAAATTTAGAGTATATTTATGTAAATAATCATAAATAGTAGCTATTCTATAAGGGATTTATCTAAAAAATGTATTTGATAAATGATAGATAATAAAAATCAAAAACTCCAGCTGCAATTCTGAAACCTTCCATCACTTTTTTTTTTTGCAAAAATTAAGTCTATAACAGTGTAGTCAAGGCGTCTAGGCGATGCCTAGGCGATTAGCCCCGGCTAGGCGAGGCGTTGCCTAGGCGTGGCCTAGGCGATAAATTTAATATAAATATATATAACATCCAAAAGATCAAAACTCCACACCCACATTCCACAAAAACATAAAATAAAAAGTCTATTACAAGCATTCATCACATAACCAAAGACATGTTAACATAGTGGGGTATTAAACACTTCAAAATCTGGGTAAAATACCCAAATTCTAAAACGATTTAGAATCTTATTACTACTTTATTTCATGTTTTTATATTTTTTATTTATTTATTAGGAAATTTTGGATTTTTTTAAAGCAAAAAAAAATAAATAAATAAAAAATTTGTAGGATCGCCCGCCTAGAGGAGCGCCTAGGCTACAGAGGCCCAAAATCGCCTAGGCGACGCCTTGACTACACTGGTCTATAAACATGACCAATAATCCCTCCTCGTGCGAGAAGGGGAGGGACGCTCCACACCCTCACAAAGCCCATTTAACTGTTCTTGAACTCTGGTTAATAAGTTTTATTTGATTAAATTTTTTCTAAAAACTAAGATTTAAAATACTTTAACCCTAATAATTAATTAATCTTAATTACAGTTAAAAAGAGGTTTAAAAAAAACACATGTCAAACAAGGGGCCGCATAATCCATCCTCGTCCTAAGGAGGAGGGGACTATTTTCCAATAAAAATGTCACAGGTTACAAACATAAAACTGGAGTTCTTCATGACCTAATTTCAAGCTATTCCCTCTATACTCCGCTCAGAAGGTCAAAGTCAATGTGAAGAAGATGCAGTTGCCTGCTTTGGTTTCTTAATAGATACAGGTGCAGTACAGGTGGTTTTTCCATTAGAAGTCCAATGGTGAGCAGTCACCTCCAGATAGAATCCAAAAGTTTCGACCTCTCCATTTCTGATAGAGGTTGGCTCCAGATTTATGAAAGAGAGAAGGGATACCAGTCGAGGGTCCAACTTCTTCTATCCGACGTCCCTTGGCTACTGGAACAGATCGTCAAAGCAAGTTCTTCAAAGATGAATGACTATATTCTAGGCAAAATCTTCCTTAATGGTTCTTCAACCGTTATATTCAAACGTAGAAACATCAATGGTCTGTTCATTAAAATCGCCATTTACAAAAATGAGAGGTAGACAAATGCCATCTTCATTCCCGAGGGGAAGAAAGGCTGGGGTTGGGAAAGCTTCAGTATTACTCTTAAAAAATTCTTACCCACTACAGCACCAAGAACTCTCCCAATCCCAAGGATGCCTTACTGAAATCCTCCCTAAACAAAGAAACTGATCATTCCCGCTGGAAGGAAATAGCTACCTTGGAGGGTGCTAAAGGGTGTTGCTCTATTACGATCACGGGAGGGCAACCTTGGATTCAGTTTCACCACAAATTCAAATTTGCCAAATTTAAGGAATCAGCCATAGTTGTCTCCGCCTCTACAGAAGGGGTGAACTAGGTTCGGGCCGAAGATTACATCCGTGAACTTGGTCCAACCCTCTCCAACATCTCCCTCTTACCTTTCGATTCAAGGAGGGCTCTCCTTATACTGGACAACTCCAAGAACAAGGAACTCACTCGAGATATCAAAGGAAGAACTCCGATTCAGATACCGGGAGGGCCATCCCTTGCGTTCTATAATTGGTGGCCTAAGGCAAATGCATTATCTTTTACCGGATTGTCTAAATCGAGATGGATTGGATTACAGGGGCTCCCATTCCATCTATGGAAGGAAGATATATTCATCAAAATTGGGGAGCTTTGTGTTGGATACGCAGAAACTCATCAATCACCATTAACCTCTCTTGCCTTAGTTTTGCAAAAATTAGAGTATCGATTGGGGGAATCCTAGCTATTCCAAGGATGGTGAGAGTGCAAGATAAGAAAGTTCTATATCCAGTCGAAACAAGCATCATTTCGGTGGCGGAAGAAGCTATGAGCCCTTGGTCGATGGTGGGGCTCCGACATAAGGCGGAACATCCCGAGGTTGAAGATGATGTCGTGGAAGGCATGTACACTTGCGTGTTGGGGGGAGGATGTCAAAACAGAAAAGCAAAAGCCATGTGGGGTTAGAGCGTGTACAAGCCTCAAAACTACAAAGCCCCCATCCTCAAATCCATCAATAGGTACAAGTACTAGCCATAGTGGGCAGGACATCAATAGGGAAGAGGAAAAAAATCTCAAGAGTAGACGCAAGGGGAGAAATAAAAAAAGGAAAAGCAAAAGTAAATGTATTAAAGCACTCCACAACCAAAGAGAGAAGGTTTTGTGCCCTGAAGTAGCAGCTGACATAGTACAGGGGGCTAGTGTCACTCCTCATTTAGGGAGCCCAGGTCAAACAATTAAGTTGGGAAACTCAGGTCCAACAATAAAGGAGTTGGTAGACGATTCTCAGGGGGACTCAGCGGTGGGCCGTAATCCAGCGAAGGCCTCTAAGTATGACTTAGGCCCAATTGTCCCAAGAGGAGTTGGCCCTTTAGAAACAGACTTAGATGGCCCATCCAAATTAGATGGACCTCCAAACTCAAGACCCAGATACAGACTTGGGCCTGAAATATGGCCGAAACAAACCATTCTCAGGGGTACAAGGATTGCCATCTGGGTCAGCCTATACTCCCGAACCTGATTTGGCTCAAGCGGATCCTGCGGGTGCGGATCCTTTTCTTCTAGACCCGGTTTTTAAAAAACTAGGGCTTCCTTTGAGTGCCCGTCCCAGTGTAAAGGTGGTAGCAAGTGAGGATCACCGAGGAGGGCAATCGATGGTTCCTTTCTCTATTGGGGCCATGAACATAGGTGGAGAGTCTGCCTCAATCGACAATGGAAGGTCCCAGGTTCGGCAGGGAGGCGTGCAGCAAGATCAAGCCCTTCCAATGGTGGTAGTAGTGGAGGACACCCCAAGCTCAGCAACTTTCCCTCCACCCTATGAAGTTTTTGGGGTGGTGACACTTAGCCACAACAATTTAACCCATCTTTCTGCCTTGGGTGCCTACGGTTGCTATCCAGAGGAAGCTCAGAGTGGGTCAAGGGTTCAGGACGAATCAGGGTTGTGCAGCAGGTCTAGGCATTTGAGTTCACCTTTTCTGGCTATTTTAGAGATCAATTCGGAAGCTTTGGAATCATTATCAGGTTATTCCACACCACCAAGGGAGGTAGCAGCGCATCATCTTCTTGAGATATCGTCGAGCAGGGTTTGGGATTTAGCAGGAGTTTCAGATTTGGATATTTCATAGCCGGCCCGAAATCAGGGTAGATGAGGGATCATCGTCTAAGGTAGTTTCTCATCCTCCACCAGGAAGTCAAGCACCATCTTGTTCTACGGAAGCAACGTCTGGAGGATGCGGCAAAAATCTTTTCCCACCCACACCGTCCTTGATCAAAGCCAGTGTCCAGCATCCCGCATCTTTGGTAAGAGATTGCTCAAGGGCTCTGAGCTCACCTTCTATTCCTCCCTCAGGTACGGCTTCCTGTCTGCCTCATCTCCCTTCCCTATTCAGAGTTCTTTGAATAGGGTTGGGCGGTTAGCTCTTCAACGATCTACTAGTTTGAATTCCTATTTGAGCTTGCATTTACAGGGAGGACTGATATCACAACCAGATGAGGAACCAACGATTATTTTAAGGGCTAAATCAATGCCCTGCTTGAGTAATATCACTGAAAATAAAGATAGCTTAAGGGTGACACCCCAAAAGATCTATCTGGAGCAATAGGTGGGAGGTTGCACTCCTCGTCCTCTGCAGTTGTCATAGGTTTATCTCCTTGGGTCAACAATAAAATGAAGGGTATTAGCAAGTTCATTGGCCTCTCGGTTGGAGGCCACGAAGATGAGCTGCGGAGACTATTTCAGTCTCTTGAAGCTTCCAACCGTGGGAGGGTGGTCAAGCCAAAGGCTAAACCTAGGCTTTCCTCAGGTTCGAAGAGGAGAGCACCTTTGGAAATGAGGCGATTAAAGTGTGTTGTTAACTATGATAGGTTCAGTCGTAGAGTGTCTCCCCAATCTAAGCGATTGGGTAAGGGTCCTCAGAGTAGTCAATGTCAGATCTACATCTATTATCCTGGAATATTCGCGGTCTAGGTTGGCCCACGAAACACTCGGCAATCAAAAAAATCATCCTTTTCAAAAGACCTTCTCTGCTCTGTATTCAGGAAACTAAGTTGAGGAAAATCCGGCCACAACTAATTCGTGATCTATGGGGGGACGGTCCATCAGATTGGTTCAATGTAGCTTCCATAGGTGCCTCAGGGAGTATGCTACTTGTATGGGATAGGAGTGAAATTGAAATGTTGGAATCCGAGTTAGGAGCGTTCTTGATATGTATCCTTTGCCGCTTGTCCAGTGGGGGATCAAATTGGGTTATTTTCAGGGGTTTATGGCCCATCTGGGGCTTCTGCTAATACTGATTTTTGGCAAGAGTTAAATGATATGAGTGTGAGGTGGAATGCCCCTTGGTGTATAGGCGGTGATTTTAACTACACCCACTTCCCTTATGAGAGACGAGGTGTGCAATCTAGGTCAGCCAAAATGTGGAGATTCAAAAATTTCATCAACCAAAATAGCTTGATTGATTACCCCCTTAGAGGAGTCTAATTTACTTGGTCTCAGCTTCCATTGGGTCATCGTGCCAGTAGACTATATCGGTTCCCCTTCTCCCTTGATTGGGAATACATGTTCCCTGACCTTATCCAGTCGTCTTTACCTCGTCCCACTTCCGACCATGTCCCAATTCTATTGGCTTCCGAGAAATCGAGGGGAGGCCCGTCATCCTTTAGGTTTGAGAATATGTGGCTTTAGAAGGAGTTCAAAGCCTTAGTTTCTGAGGTGTGGTCTTCCCATGTGATTTGGGGGCCTCCTAGCACGAGGCTTGGCCTGAAATTGAAAGCTCTCAAAGCGAGAATCAAGACCTGGAATAAGGAGTTCTTTGGGAACATATTGGAGAAGCCAAACTTCTACTTGATATTTAATCTCTTGACACTGTTGAGAGTTCTCGTACGCTATCCAAATCGAAGAGTAGAGTCAGGGAGTCCATGAAAAATGCTTATTTAGAGTCAGTAAGACTTGAGGAGATTAGTTGGAAGCAGAAGTCGAGGATTAGATGGTTGAAGGAGGGGGACCGTAATACTGAATTCTTTCACCGAATGGCCAACCTCCATCGAAAAGCTAATATAATCTCTAGTCTTCTAGTCGATGGTCATTTGCTGACGGATCAAAAAGACATCGAGGATAGTGCGGTCGGGTTCTGTAAGAAGTTGTACTTAGAGAAAGTCTCCTAGCGCCCTAAGCTCGATGGTCTATTATTTGCCTCCATCTCTTCTACCCAAAGTGAGGAGTTGGAGCGACCATTCCGAGAAGATGAGGTTCTCAGTGCCCTTCAATCTATGGCAGGGAACAAGGCCCCCGGCCCTGACAGCTTTTCCATTGAATTTTACCGAGAATGCTGGGACATTGTGGGGACTTTTTAGCTGTTCTGTAGGAGCTGCATGAGTCATGGTCTTTTGGTCAAGCAATAAACAATACCTTTGTGACCTTGATCCCTAAGAGGGTTGGGTCTCAAGATCTGAAAGAGTTCCGCCCGATCAGTTTGGCCAACAGTACATATAAAATTTTAGCAAAAGTGTTGACTATCCGTCTTAGAAGTGCCTTGGGATCTATTATCTCTCCTCATCAAGGAGCATTTGTAAGGGGGAGACAAATTCTAGATGGCATTCTTATTTCCAATGAATGTGTGGACGAGCATTTGAAATGTAATACTCTCGGCCTTGTGTGTAAGATCGATATGGAAAAGGCATATGATAAAGGCAATTGGGAATTCCTCCTTTATGTGATGGGCAGGATGGGATTTGGGTCTCATTGGTGTTCTTGGATTTTAGCTTGTATCTCCTCTGCATCTTTCTCGATCCTCATCAATGGGAGCTCTAAAGGCTTCTTTCGCAGTTCCAAGAGATTAAGGCAAGGGGACCCGTTGTCCCCGGCATAGTTCATCATTGTTTCTGAGGCCCTGAGTCAAATGTAGATTCGGGCGCAAAGTAGGTTGCTTGAAGGTTTCCCAGTTGACCGAGAGCGGATCATTATCTTGCACCTCCAATTTGCTAATGATACTTTAATATTCTGTGGTGCCTCTTGTTCTCAACTCATTAATCTCCATTGTATCCTGCGTTGTTTCAAGGCCGTGTCTGGCCTTAAGAATTAACTTGGGTAAGAGTGACATTGTGCCTATTGGCGATACTCCTCACCTTGATGTCCTGGCTAGCTGTCTTGGTTGTCGTAAAGGCTCTCTTCCCTCCTCTTACCTCGGTCTTCCGCTTGGGGCACTCTTTAAATCCAAAGCCGTTTGGGGCCCAGTATTAGACCAATTCTCATCGAGGCTTGCGGGTTGGAAATCATGCCTCCTCTCCAAAGACGGTAAACTGACCCTCATCAAAAGCACCCTTAGGAGCCTGCCAACTTATTATCTTTCCACCTTGGTTCTCCCCCGCTCTATTGCGGTGTCCCTGGAGCGCCTTTAGCACAATGTTTTATAGCAAGGTAAGGATGTCACAAGGAACTATCACCTCGTCAAATGGAATCAAATTTGTAAACCGTTTAGGTCAAGGGGCCTAAACATTGCCCCTCTCAGTGAAGTGAACAAGGCTTTACTGAGTAAGTGGGTTTGGCATTTCGGTGAGGAGCGGGAGAGCCTATGGAGGAAGGTGATTGTGGCCAAATATGGCCTTGCATCACCTTGGCTTCCTAAGAGGGTAAGGGACCCGCACGGTGTGGATCTGTGGAAAGGTATTATGAGAGTGACCAAATCTCTAGATCCTTTCATTAGGTTCAAGCTGGGTAATGGGGCCAAAATTTAGTTCTGGCACGATGTCTGATGTGGTCAGTCAGCGCTTAAAGATGATTTTGGATCTATCTTTGCTTTGGCCACTCATCAGGGAGCTTACATTGTCGAGTGGGCAAAGAGTTTGGGTGGAGGTTTTGTATGGTGCCCTAGGTTTAGGATGGATTTAAATGATTGGGAAGTTGACAATATACGTCTTTTGAGCAAGTTGAGCCCCTTTTCCCCTAGAACTCAAATGAGTGATTGTAGGGTTTGGTCTCGAAGCACCAGTGGCCGATTTTCAGTGAAATCACTCTTGCAGTCCTTTGGTTCTCCCCCTTTGCGTTTTTTTCCCCATAAGGCTGTGTGGGTTAACCAGGTTCCCACGAAGGTATCCTTCTTCCTCTGGTCTGCAGCACTAAATAAGATTCTAACTACGGACCAGTTAAAGAGGAGAAGGTGGAGCTTTGCTAACCATTGCTATATGTGCCTGAAAGATGAGGAAAGTATGAATCATTTGTTCCTACATTGCCTGGTAGCCTCTGAGATTTGGGCCTTTTTCTTGACTCGGTTGGGTGTGGAGTGGGTCTTCCCATTTTCCATTCTGAGCTTTTTAATCTGGTTGGGGTTTGACAACTTTGGTGGGTGCTAAGGAAACAATCTGGACTTTGTTACCGGGAGCGATAGCATGGGCCATCTGGAAAGAGAGGAATGACTGAGTATTTGACAACTCCCCATCCCCATTTTTTCATATCCTAACACGAGTGCGCTAGTCAATTGTGGAGTGGAGTTCCTCTCTCCATTTGGCTCATGCAGTGAGGGACACCTTGCATCCCTGAGGAGTTGTTGGTGGATCTTGTGTTATTTTGTGTTGGTAGCCGGTCCTTCCTTTAGCTCTGTTTCTTTTTCTTTCTTCTTTTAGTTTACATCTCTGTAAACTGGTTACATCTTTTAATATATATTTGATTTACCGATCAAAAAAATAAACATAGTATATTATACACTATAAATATTACATATATATGTATACAAATATAATATATATATATATATATAAAATATTTAAAAAATTACATTATATTATTTTTTGAAATTATATTAAATATTCTGCACGTGCAGCATTAGCTAGTATATATATGTATTAAAATACACATTAGTTGCAGATCAATTATAATGCATTATATAGATTACTATTATACTTAATACAAATATAATTACTTACATATTATACCTACATAAACTGAGCACTAGGGGTGGTTATCAAACCCAGGTGCTCGCGAACAGCTTGAGCTCGTTCGTTTATTTAATAAATAAGTTGAGCTTGAACAAATTTTTTGAACTCGTTTAGTTAACGAGCCGAGCTTGACCACACCCCTACTCGGCTCGATAAAAGCTCGGCTCGTTAAGCATGAGAATGGTATGTAAAGCGTGTAGTTTAAATGAGTGTGAGGGATGGTTAATGAATGGCATGTTGCTCTTTTATAGGCCAAACTCCCTCAGGCCATTTCGTATTTAAGCGATGTGGGACTAAAATCTTTGTGAAGTTTTTTTTTCTTTTGGATCCTTGCGAAGTATGCTGAGTGTCTGTGTTCCCTCCCCAATATAGTCCCACATCGGTAACATTTGAGAACTCTTGAAGAGAATTTGGCAGAGAGATGGGCTGAATGAGTTGGCAACTGAGTCGAAACTCAGTTCATCCCGACTCGAGCCGAGCTGAGTCGGCTTGGTTTTTTTTTTAATTAAAATTATAAGTTTTTTTTTAATTATTAATCATGTGTAATTAAGCTCGTAAAAAGCTCGAGCTCCATTTCTTTATTTGAAACAAGTCGAGCCAAGCTTGAACATTCCCAAAAAACATAATACTCCATAAAAACTCGGCTCGTTAGGCTCGGCTCAGCTTGAGTATCACCCCTACCGAGCACTTGGGTGGACATGTGGCGGTCCCAGAGCAATTGTAGGGAGTGAACCATTGCATTTCAAGAGTTATTCCCTATTCTACAAACTCTTCACGTTCTTTGGATTGAAAGAACTTAACTCATCAAGTTTCTTAAAAGTGGCACAACTCTTCACTTTAGGTGCTTTGATTGGACACAACTCCTTGAAAAGAGGCAGTTACCGCAACTCCTCCAAATGAGACTCTACAACTCAGACACAACTGCCCAATCTTTCGGGAGGCCATCTGCAACTCTTCAAAAACTCTTTCATAGATTTGTCCCTCGGCGGTGAGTGTAGAAACATGTGTATCCACCCCAAGAGTTGCAACCCTTGATCTTCCCTCAATCCATCCCAACTACTCAAACCATTGCGACCCTTCAATTCTCTTCAAAGCTTCTACAATCCTTTATATAGATCTTCCATATTTAATTCCCCCATTCTCTTTATCTGCGTATTTGTTCCGTGGTGTTTTCTCCCCTTGCGCTTAGAGATTTTACTGGTTTTAGATAGCGGGATGCAAGAGAAATAGCGACAAAATTTACATGTGTCACCTCTCTTGACGCTTTCCCCGGAGAGGGGTTTCCATCATTGTCCATTGTCTACTATATACAAAGAAAAAAAATGGGCAGACCCTCTTAATGAGATCCTGATATATGAAGCTATCTATGAACATCGTCCTCCTACTTGGATACCAATCTATCATCTAAGGAAGTAGGGGAAAAGCGTCATGACAGGGGATCAAGAGGGATACTGTCAGGTTGGGGATGAAGAGAGTTGTTGTCAGGGGAAGGTTGTTGGGTCGATTACAGTTCCTGGCTCTGATCAGAGTATCAAAAACTAAGTATATAATTTATTAGTAGAAGTACTATATAGTATATACAAAGTATAGTCATCACACTTAAAGATGAGGAAGTGACAAATTGGGGAGTTGGAGATGTGGGTGCAAGGACAATCAAGTTGTGAGTAAAAGGACAATCAAAATGAGAAAGAGGAGGAGGAGAATCAGCTCCGTCTAGGGCTGTCAACAGAGTCGAATAATATCCGAATCCGATATGAATCTGTATCCGACTAAATAAATAATTATTCGTTTAGCTATCCGGCGGATCGGATTCAGATATCCAGTTATATATTCGTCACTATCAGAGCAGATATGGATAGTGCATTATTCGCCCCGCTATTTATCCGACCGATTATGATTATAGAATATATTTATATGACAAAAACACCTTTTACACAATTATAAACTTTTATTAAATTTTAGGTAATATGGTAGTTTCCTTACCAATATAAGGGTACTATAGTACATTTACCATCTACTATAAATGCCATCTTAGACTCAAACTCTAACCCGTTCTTCATTCATCTTTGCTTTGTGCTCATCTCTTCTCCTCTCCCTAAACAGACGTTTTGCGTTTGAACTCTGAAAGTGAGAGTGAAGGAATGTTGCCGTGGTTACGTGAACGGAAGGTTGGAAGATTAGGGGCAGGAATCCACCCACAACCACCCCATGGATGCTTATGTGTTCTTGAGGATCCAGAGTTTGGATCCTCAAATTTCCTCTAATATAATGGGGCTTTTCCTTATCCAAGATCATGGAGAGAAGGAAATGGTTCATCTGGCTTTCGAACTAGCGGCCACTTGTGCACTCAGTGGTCCTAAAGGCCTAGAAGGATTTGGGACTTTCATCGAACACACCATCAATGGCATCTATGCCTTCTTCTTCCTCCCGTTTCCTCTCCAACAACTATAATTCCAACCCCAGATGACCTCATTAGCCCCAGTTTTTTCAATCTCCACCTCTTCTGCAGCAGCTGTAATGAATGGAATCAACATGGTTGTTGGGTCTTCTTCCTTGTCGACGACTTCCTCTTATCCATTTTACTGTAGTGATAGTGATCTCATCGACGAATTTCAGCTCCAAAACGAGCTCTCCTTCCTCAACGAGGCTTCCCCAACTCTCATACCCAAGAATGCAAAGTTATTCTTGACATCTATTGATTATTAGCTAGATTCAGACACTCAAGATGCTCACCAAGGCTCGGTTTGGTCCAGGTGTCTCTCTCTCTCTCTCTCTCTCTCATAGTATCAGTAATCGGATATTATTTGAATTTAATTATATTAGTCAGCCAAATTCAGAAATTATCCAAATTCAGAGTATCCGTATTTGATTACGCAGTCGGACGAATTCGGATAAGATCCGAATTCGAATATTTAACCGATTTTGAATTTCTTATTTTAGTATCCGTGGGATATCAGAGTGGATTCAAATAGTCGGTATTATTAAACAAATCGAAATCAGATATAGCACTATCCGCTCCGAATTCGCTCCGTTGACAGCCCTAGCACCATCTACCTTAGAGTCTCATAGGAATAACATGATAGCAATTTGGAATTTTTAATGTGGTTGTATTGTCATCATGAACTCGTGTTTTATGATTTGGTTAAGTTACTTTGGTGTCCTTTATGTGTGAACTCGTGCTTGTTTGAACTTATGTTTGTTATATCATGAATCATGATCATTTATTTTAGTGATGTATGATGATAATGACTAATCTCTTTAAGGTTTTATGGTGTTAAGTTGCTTATATTTGCTGAATTACAAATGTAAGGGCATAATAAGTGTTATGTAAATACTAATTAAGATCACATATACAAAATTTGTATCACTCTTTTTTATCAAAAAAATGTCTATTTTACAATTTTTATTATTTTTCCTATTTCCTGGAATTTCATTGTTTATTATGATATCATACTGAAATGAGGGTCAATGGATTCAAACAGAATGGTTGAAGAGTTCAACCCAGACTGCCCAATTTTATGGGTCAACGAACGGTCCAGGTTAGAAATATTGGTTCTAGCTTATCCTCAGTAGCAATCCAACCATCAAATTAGCAACTAAGGAAGTAGGGAAAGGGAAAAAAGAAGATAAAAAGAAAAAAAGTATTACTATCATTGATTAGTTTGCTAACTCTAACAAACTTTCAAACTGATTGGTGGTTTAGGATGGGTCATCTTGAATTTACCTGTATGCACTGTACAAAAGACTGTAAAAAACTAGTACATTATTTTAGGGGACAAACTTAGAGCATTATCAATTCCATATTATGAATCTAGCAATCTATGACAAACTATCATATAAAACTAAAAAAAACAGGATGCATTACAAAGAATGTATCACGTATCTTAAGTAGCTCCAACAGCCAATTGTACTCACATCTTTTCCAGATAGAATTGCTTGCATTTTTGGAGAAGACGCTGCCACCTGGCATGCAACTAGTTTCAATGCAGCATCTGAAGAAGACAACTTAGGCTTGCTAGGTTTAACTCCCAGCTTTTGCCTGCATCCTACAGCACCACAGTAGCAATTCTGATCTGCACCAAATTGAACAAACCTGCTGATTTTGTTAGACTGGTTTAAAATTCAGAACTCCAGACACACAAACCCATGTGTTTTATGTAATAGGGCATGAAAAGGTCATATAAAGCTTAATGATTGACACACACATGCATGCACACGATATATGCATACATGCAAATAAAGAGTCTTGTAAAGTGCTCATACTGATAATCATAGGTCAGATGCTCGCCCCTTTTTATGTCACGAGTTGCAAATATGCCAATTCTGGTTTCACCATCAATTCTCCTGAAGAAAAAAATCATGTAAGACTAAGATAATACCATTATGAATACCATTTCACCAATAAGGACAAGTATAAAACCATTTCTGCATCTCTGTATTGGGTTGACAACTATGATTAATATATCTTGACTTGTTTCCCTTGTATGTAGCATCAATGACCATATCCCGATTAATTTCACATAGATAAAAATTGGTTTCTCCACGGTCTTTCATTGTCCAAAGTCTTTCCTCACAAGTTTTGTCATCAATAACTGAGATGAAGCCAAAAAACAGTCAAAACACAACTAAGTTAGAAATTACACACTAAAATTTAATAGAGAGAACTTGTAATGATCGACAAATCTCACCTTCTCCGACATACTCTATTACAAATTCTCCTTGATTGATTTCTTCTTCTGCTACTAACCCTGATCCACATTTCTCTGTCTACAAGCAATATCGTAATTTAGTTTGTCATTGAAAGTGCACATAAAAGTTATAATACACATCCATACATAACACATGGCATAGAAGAAAATAGAAGGTTGCATTGGCATGTGAGACAACAAAGCAAAAGAACATAAGTTTTTCATCCCTTTAAGCGAATCATAAATCAAGACCACGTCTTTTAGTCATATCCAGCAGGTCTACAAAATAATTCAAGATCCATTGCTTTAGGTATATCAGAAGGAGAGGATTGCTTCCGATGTTCTTGCTACAGCAATTAGAAGCATGGGACAGGCTTTACTAACAAAATTCATAGCTGCCCATGTTGATCATGTTCTTCGAGTACAAGAGGATGTATCACTTATAGTGACCCGGCTCCCCTGAAAGAATTGTGAATTCTTAGACCATTATGAGATTATTCAAAATGGGTGAGAGCACTTCCAAGCAACACAGCCAACACCAACCATTTGAGATGATAACCACGACTTTTCAACAAAATTGGAAAAAAAATTAAAAAGAACAAAATATTTGTTGACATTCTTAAGTATTATAACTGTACAAGTTACCAATTTCTAAACCCTTAACTACAATTGTTATAATGGATAATTATTTATTATAGCTAGAGAAAGTTAATAAAAACTCCAGCCCTCTATTTTCTTTTTCTTTGAAATTGTAACTCCAGCATTCTTCCATCTTTCTAAATTTTACAGGTACTTCCGGCTGACCTGCATGTCAAAGGAAAGAGCAAACTGCCGCTTACCTCTTTGAAGTCTTACGAAGACAGAAATAGTGTTTTAGAAGTTCAAGTACAAATAGGCAATGCTGATATATATATAATAAAGAAAGTAAATTGACTTGATATAGAGGAAACTGGATTTGACTGGGTGGCTTTATTAACAAGATCTAGTGTTCACCAATTTATGTGTAAGTAGAATACCCAAAGAACCAACCTTTAGGGAGTGTTTTGTTGATTATACCCACCAACTGAGACAGTGATTAGTGACTGGATATTAAGTGTGTACATATCTCTCATATCCCCTTCCTACAATCACATTGATTATCAATTTATATATGTTTACAGTTAAAAATGAAACTAAAAGACTGAAGCTCTTGGAATATGACTAACACTACTTTTTTCTTCAGACAAATAATGAAGGAATGCTATTAGATGCAAAAGACAAGCCCCATTACAGGAGCACCATAGAAAAATCTAGCAAGGAAGGCTCTAGCCAAAAAGGTTAAACATGTTACTGTGAAGTGCCATGAATTATGGTAACACAGCCTGTTAGAAAACTAGAATTATTCCTTTAAAATCTTTCCAAATCGAATAACAAAGGAAGAGCACCCCCAACCCATAACATTGTCGACTATTAAATAAATGAACATGAACTTGTCCTCATAAAAATGAGTATTTCTCTCCCTTCCATATGCTCCAACTCTAGGGAAAGTGACCATCTTCCAAAGTATCCATCCCTTCTTCCAGAAGGCACCATGCATCCTACCTTGGATATAAATGACACCAATAAGCACATAAGAAGGCAACTATTTAAGGTAGAAACTTAATGTACTAACTGTAGAATCCTACTATTTTATGTATTCTATTTAAGTCTTATACACTGTATTCTTGCTATACTAGTAGTATCTCTTATACACTAATAGTATATCATTAGTTGAGTATAAATAATAGAGAGTAGGAGAGAGACAATTAACTCTCTCTAATTTTTCTTAATCCTCTTCTTCCCTTTCATTTTCTTTTTTTCTTTCTCTTTCCCTTCTTCTTCTCTCAAAACCTAGATTCAAACCCTAACACTCATCTAATCTAATCCAACTTGGTATCAGAGCCTAGGGGAATACCCAATGAGTGCAGCGCAAGAGGAGGGACTCAAAACAATGTTGACATTAGCATGACATCATGCTGATGCTAGTCGTACCGTACGGATAGGTGACATCAGCGGTTGGTCTGGTTTTTATGCTGGTTAGTAGATTTTGATTTTATAGGAATTGTGGTGAATTTTTGAGGGTCGAAGATGTGTTTTTTCCGAGTTTTCCTCAAATTTTTGGAAAAAATTTAGTTCGAGTATTTCTAATCGTGCGATTGATTTGGGTTTTTTGATGAATCAACCGTATATTGTTTGATCCATATGATAATTATTGACTAATTGGAACAAGTTTTGTGAAGATCGAGGAAGTATTGAGTGTGTGGCAACGTTTTTTCCCATCTACTGTTACCAATTTTTTTGTTGTTGGGGTTCAAAAATTTTCCATGACTAGTGGGTGTTGTTCCATGGATTTGGCCTGTTCAAGACACTGTTAGGTTGCGGGTTGTGGATTTTTTGGGTGTTTTTTCACCAATTGTGGAGGATTCCGTTGGTTGTGGAACCCTAAATTGTTTCCTTTTTTTGGTATTAGTATTTTGTATTGCTCTCTTCGGCTTGATTTGTGTAAATCAGCCATGTGAGACACTTGATGGATGAATCTCAGGTTAGTCACTCCTCTAGTACCGTGCAAGGAAGAGGAAATGTCGGAGTCAATGCCAGTAATGCCCCAAACCTCCAGATTACTACAGTAAAGTTAGATGAGACAAATTTTTTTGTTTGGTCTCAAACCGCAACATTATTTGTTAAGGGCAAGGGAAAGATTGGGTATTTAAATGGTGCCATCCCTACTCCCAAGTCCTCAAATCTGGCCCATGCCAAGTGGGAGGCTGAGAATGTCATTGTAATGTCATGCGGTCATGCCTTCTCCACTCTATGCAGTCAGATATCGATATTCCTTCCGCGCAAGAAATATAGGGTGCAGTGATACATACCTATTCTAAGCTTGGAGGTACGGCACGTGTTTATCAGTAGAGTATCTGCCAACTTGAGCAGGGGTATGTCTATTCCCACATATTATTCCACTATCCATCATCTTTGGGAAGAGCTGGATCACAACAGACTTTCCAGGCTAAGTGCCCTGAGGATGCGACTGTGTATAAAAAATTGATAAAACAGAACTTTGTTTGGGTTACGAGCCGGATTGAATATGGATTATGAACATGTATGGGTTCAAATTCTTGATCCAGTCCCATCTCCCACTAAGGTCTAAGCATACTTACATCGTGAGGAGCGTCGTCGGAGTGCTATGCTTAAACCTCCGATACTTGATAGATCTGCACTAGCCTCCTCATTCCAGGGAGGAGGTAGGAGTGGTGATTGTGGCAAAGGAGGTGGTCGTTTTGGATCCTCTGGTTCTTCTACTGGTGATCGGGATAAACTTAAGTGTGATCACTATGAGCGTACTCGTCATACATGAGACACTTGTTGGGACTTGCATAGTCGTCCTCCCCCACGAGGCCCTTCTGGCAATGGACGAGGAGACAGGGACAAACGATATGGAGAGGGCTCGAATGCACACTCAGTTACCTCCACAACTCCGGAATCTATTGTTGCGCCTCCTTCATATAATCCTAATCGTTTTAGAGATGAAATCGATGTCTTCAGCCATTTTATGTCACAGTTGGAGACTCCTAGTGTGATGCCCCGAACCCGCGCTTAGGGAATCAAGTTTCGAGACGCGTGTTCGAGGCGTCACAGTTGGTATCAGAGCTAAAAGTAATAACCATCATAACAAATCGTATCTGACACACTGTTAGTTTTGAATTAAATGGTGATTTGAAACCTTGTGTATACGATAGGAGTGAACACTAGAGATATGGATCATCTCCAGGAGAGTGTAAGAAATAGTCTAAGCAGATTGGAAGAGGATTAAGGATAGATGGGTGATATATTTTGGACGATCTTTTGATACAATAGATTATTGATGTCCCTATTGTGTGATAGTAAAACGTTGTTTTCATAATAAGGAGAACGATGCCACCCCGACGAGCACCTGAGGGTACATTGGCAGGAGCTTATGAGGCTATTGCTGCCTTGGCTAAGCTAATACAGCAGCAACAGACTCAAAGCATGAATGGAACTAGTAACCGTATGCCCATCGCTACCATTCTACAGCATGAAAATGTAACCCGTTTGGAGAAGTTCAAGAGACTGGGACCATCAACTTTTACGGGTACTACAGATCCGTTAAAGGCAGAAAACTGGATCAGAAGCTTAGAGAAAATATTTCGGGCTATGTCTTGCCCGGAGGACGCCAAGCCGGAGTTTGCCATTTCCATGCTCGAAGGAGAGGTAGAGCATTGGTGGACTACAGTGGAGAGAACAGTCCCAGAGAGCCAAAAACCCATGAGTTGGGCAAAGTTCACAGAGTTGTTCTACGAACGATATTTCTCTGCGTCTATGAAGAAGAAAGAAATGAAATTTCTACAGCTGACCCAGGGGAACATGACAGTCAACGAGTAAGAGCAGAGGTTCAACCAGCTCTCTAGGTTTGCTGCCAAGTTCGTAGAGGACGAAATATGGAGGGTGGAAAAGTTCGAAGAAGGATTACGACCTGCTATAAAAGGAAAATTAGCAGCTCAAAGATTTATATCATTTTCTGAACTTCTAGACAGAGCACTCAGGGTAGAGAGACTGAGAGAGTACACAAAGAAATGGCCAAAGCAAGGGTTGGCAAAGAAAAGGGTCAGATAGAAAAGTCGGGGGAAAATAAAGAAGTGAGAGATAGTGACAACAAGAGGAAATTTGGAGACTTCGATCAAAATAATACTTCTGAGGAGGCTAAGCAGCGAAATTGTGAGCGTTGTGGTCGGTTCCATCGGACAAAAGACTGTAAGGCCGGGGTTTGCTACCAGTGCGGCAAGCCAGGCCACATCAAGAAATATTGCCCAACCTTGGGACAACAGTCGGGCAATGGAAGAAAGGGGCAAAATTCAAGCAGTGGAGGAAAGGGTCGTGTCTTCGCTATGACACCAAAAGAAATCCAACATAATGAGGACATTATCAGAGATAGACTTTAAACGCTTTTGTGTTGTCATAGTAGGCATTGCCATGATATATGTTTTTGTATGTTTTGTATTTCATCCATTGTTAATATGTCTATAAAGACTCTAAAGTTTTTTTTATATATAGAATCGATATATTTGGTAATGTGTTCGAGTGCATATGAGAATGGAATATTACTTGATTACATAGAACACTCGTACCCTTGTGGTAAACTTGGCGGTATGAGGTACCCTTTCCTGTTGGAAGATACAAGTTGATCAAATTTCGAAGATGAAATTTCTGTAAGGAGGGGAGATTGTAACGACCCGAAATTTTAAGATAAAAATTTATGGATCCTTAACTGTGATTAAAGAGTTAAGTGTCGGTTAAATTGGTGAAAAATGGGTGTTGCTCGGGATTGGATTATACCGAGGAAATTTCAGTATTTTTGCTGGAAAATCGTACACAATGTGTGGGCCTACTACTTGGACGATCAACTGTCATGCCAGATCCGTCGTGTATCGATTTGCGGGACTGCGGAGGTTTTGTATATAAGAAAATCAAGAAAATGGGAAATTTACAGATTTCCAGAGTTCCGTTGGGACTCGATATATCGCAATGATTCTAATAGAAATTCGTGCGGCTGATACCACAGCGTGCCAATTAGCCGTGAGGACTACCGTATGTCGTTTCGTCAATTTATTATCTCATATGAAGAAACGGCAATGTGTTTTGTGTCCGAAATCAGGAAATTAGTAAGTTTTGCTATTTTCTTCCGGACTTACTTTTTACTGTCAAAACTTAGTATGTTTCCCCGAAATTTTTACAGTAGGGTCGGACTACCCCACATTCGGTCATCTAAAGTTTCGTCAAAATCAGATTTCGTATAATGAGGTTTTGGAGGCCGTAAGTGCGGCAAAATCGGAAACTTTAACCAAAAGACAAATGTTGACTTGGTCAACCGTTCGACACCTTAATGGTCATGTGCTTTTGCACATGATCTCACCCCTTTGCCAATAAATAAGAGGCCAGACCCTCATTCAGTCATTTTTGCTCACGGTGGTGTTTGGCCAGCCAAACACCCCACTTTCTAGAGAGAGAAAGTCTAGAGAGAGAGAGGAGAGAGAAAGAAAAGGGAGGTCCATCTTGGTAGTGTTCGACACTCCCGATGCGTTGGCACGTCTATTTTCTTTCCCGGCGCCTCGATCGACGTGTAGAGAGAGAAAGAGAGAAATCTAGAGAGAGAAAATGAAGGTGTGAAGGCGAGGCGAGGAGCTTTACCTTGGGGTTAATCGTCCTCCCGAGCGTGTTGGCGGTGTCCATTTCGGCCCTACACGTCTCTAAGTACGTGAAAGAGGTAAAATCCCTTTTCCCTCTTTCCTATTTTCCTTTTTAAATATTTTTTTCTTGTTGTGAATGATGTTCTTGCTTTATGGCATGGATGAAAAAGGGTCCAAGACCTATTGTATGTGTAAAATGGGTAAAAACCTCTTCCATCTCTTCTCGATTCCCTTTTATTTGCTATATTCTTTATGTGGAATGTATGTGCGTGGATGAAAAGGGGTCAGAGACCCCGTGGATGAGGTATGAAATGAAAGGGAAGGGATTAAAAATAGAGAAGAGGGTGTAGCCTCGGTTTCGGGTCTAAAAGCCCAGAATTTCAAATCGAAATAGGTCGGGCGATCGATCACCCTGTCGGGACGTTTGATCGCCAGCATGCAAAAGCCTGGGCAATCGAGGCAATCGATCGCCAGTGCCCAGGTTTGCCTGTTTGGATTGTGATGAAGTGTAGACTTAATGTGGACCTTCAAAAAGCCCTGATCGAGTCTCGGGTATGATGTAACATCACTCTCGGGTGATGAAAAGTTGATTTAAGTATTTGTAGGGCGATGGATGGACCCATTGGGCCGGATACGTGCCCTATCGGAACAACCTTGTATAATGTGGTGGTGTTTGAGTGTTTGTAGGGCGATGGATGGACCCATCGGCCCAGATATGTTCCCTACCAGAACAATTGGTATGATGTGATGATCTTTGAACATTTGTAAGACAATGGTAGGTCCATTGGCCTAGTATAGTCCCACCTCTGGACAATCCTGTGTGATATGATGTTATTGTGACAAGGTAAGGCGATGGAATGGTTCATCGATTGGATAATGTTCCTCACCGGAATGGTATACCCTTGGACTTGATCCACGGGCGTGAGGCCCAACAGACTCAATTAATCAAGCGAGGCTTGGATCAATTGGAAATTTCCTACGATTAGAAAACCTAACCTGGGTTAATGCTATATGTGGTTTCCTCTTTAACTAGGTCCGGAGAGGCGGCGTCTGTAAAGAGTCGGGGTTCCTCCGTGACTGATAATCAGGAGTGTTAGGATGGAATTGGGCCTAGGGGCCCAGGGCTGATTGGGGTCTACGGACCAGTGATGTATTGAGTTTACGAATTTAATGATTTTACCTTAAGGGAGTATTGACCTAGGTCGATAGGTATACACCCAACGAAAGCTGTGATAACAAAAGTTGTTAGTTTTGGCTTCTCCCTGACTGATAGTCGGGAGTAGATGGATTAATATCCACAGATCCTCTTTGACTAGGTCAGGAGTAGTGATGTTGTATAGTTCATCTATGACTGATAGTCGGGAGTGGGTGAATTATTATCCATAGATCCTCTTTGGCTAGGTCTAGAGTGGTCGTATTGTGTAGTCCTCCATGACTGATAGTCGAGAGTGGGTGGAATGTTATCCATAGATCCTCTTTGACTAGGTCAGGGGAGAACAGATGGTTGTGTTGTCTGATATGATAGATATGCCGTGAGGATAGAATTCCCCACCGTGACTGAGTCAGATAGTTGTATTATCTGATATCTGATAGATATGCCATGAGGATAGAATTCTCCACCGTGGCTGAGTCATATGGTTGTGTTGTCTGATATCTAATAGATATGCCGTGAGGATAGAATTCCCTACCGTGGCTAAGTCAGATGGTTGTGTTGTCTGATATCTGATAGATATGCCGTGAGGATAGAATTCACCACCGTGGCTGAGTCAAATGGTTGTGTTGTCTGGTAGAGATGTCGTGAGGCTAGAGTTCCCCACCATGGCTAAGATCGGATGATTTGTGTTAGTTCTAGCGGGTGAAGGCCCGGATTATGTATTGAGTCTATGAACTCAAGGTTGTACGGAGTCTAAGGACTCAAGGTTTGATTTCATTTGGTGTAAGCCCGGTTGATCTCGATAGTTATCATGGGGGTATAGGACGCCATGGTAACAGAGTTGATGGTAACGGATTCGGAAATGGATAACGAGTCTACGGACTCTAAATTGGATATTGAGTCTATGGACTCAAGGATAGAGTGTGAGCGGTTATCTGGAATGATAACCTAGTATTGTAGACGATGATTGGATGAACTTGGAAAATAGAGGTTGGGAACCTCGAAATAGGGTGAAATACCATGAGTGACCTCGGGTCACAGATTACGACATTATATATTATTATAATATGAGAATTGAATTACAATACCATAGCGTTATTGATGATTGTTACTAGGTGGAAAATAGCCTAGATGAATTGTGGATTTTGCTGGGCTCTATGACTCACTCCTCTCATTTCATGTCTTCAGATTCTGAAGCGGTTGCCGGTGGGTAAGGAGCTACGCTTGATAGAGTCTAGATAGTGTACCGGCGTAGTTGTGGCGCTAAAAGTGGGGGCTATTGTAGCCAGTAAGGTAACGCATTTGCTTATGATGAGTTATTGTGATGACCAATTGTTATTGTTTAAGTAAAGCTCATAAGAAAAGTTGAAAAATTCCTGCATTTTCGCGGGTAAAGTCTTCCACATGTGTGGTTATGACGAACAAGCACGCGTCTCGAAACTTGATTCCCTAGGCGCAGGTTCGAGGCGTCACACTTAGTACCGTCAATGCCGCTTCAGTCCCTTAGGTACTTCAGCTCTCAGTGCAACTATCTCTGATCCCATGCGCTCTTGGGTTATTGATTTAGGAGCATTTGATAATATGACTGGTATGTCCTTTTTTTCTTCTTATTTTATTGATTCTGGTAGGAACAAAGTTAAAATTATTGATGGTACACTATCATCATTGCAGGTAAGGGGAGTGTTTTTGTTACACCCTCTATGTCCCTCTCCTCTGTTCTTCATGTTCTTAATTTAACTTTGAATCTTCTATCTATTAGCCATATTATAAAGTCGTTGAACTGTAGCGTCACTTTCTTTCCTTCTCACTGTGTGTTTCAGGACTTGGAAACAAAAAGGACGATTGGTACGGGCCATGATGAGAGGGGATTATATCTGTTAGACCCTTTGTCTCGCATCGCTTCATCAGTCCAACAGTTTCTCCACGGTGTTCGGATTATTAGTAGTCAAGAGAAGTTGTTCCAGTGGCACGGATGTCTTTGCCACCCCCAGTGTTACCTAGGCACGTGGTATAAGTGTCAAGTGTCCAGGTGTCTAGAGGTGTTCAACACAACAAGTTCTGAAAATCTCAATACGGGGGCATAAACGTACAAATTTTTAAAAATGATTTATATATATATATATATATATATATATATGTATATATATTTTAACTAAATTTTTTAAAATAATAATAGAAAGATGGAGATCACCTATCCCCAATTTTTTTTTTTTAAGTATATACCTAAGTTATAAAAAATACTTATATAGGGAGTATAAATGAGCAATAAGAGAGAGAAAAAAGAGACGAGAGAGACGTACATATGGATCGTTGTTATTGCCGCTGCTCTCCTAATAAAATTTCCTCTATGTTTCCAAAAAAGCAACACAACTTGACAAAAAGTTCCTAGCAATTGTATTTTTATAATGACACGACATACTTGAAGTACCACGTACCTAACCATAATGTTGACGTTACTATAACATGATATAAGCACGTACCAAGGAGTGTCGTGTCGTGTCCAAATGTCGGCACGACAAAATTTGAAAAAACAGAAGTGCCTAGGTAACACTGGCCACCCCTCTCTTTCCCTTCTTTGCACTGTTGAACTTATCCCTATAGTGGTAATAAATGCAGTTCACATTTTTCTCTAATGCACTCTGATGTGTGGGGACCATGCACTGTTATTTCTCCATGTGATTTTAAGTACTTTGTTACATTTGTGGATGATTTTTCTCGTACTAGATGGGTTTGAATGTTGAAATCTAAAGGTGAAGTTGACATTGTTTTTCCTTCTTTTCACAAATTGATTGCTACTCAGTTTAATGCATCAATTAAAGTGTTTGGTTCTAACAATGAGGGTGAGTATAAGTCGGATAGTTTAACGACTTTTTTTTATTCTCATGGTATCATTCATCAACCTTTTTGTGCTGGTACTCAGCAAAATGGTGTGTCTGAGCGAAAAAACCATCATTTGTTGGAAGTCACTAGTTCTCTTATGCTTGCTATGAATATGCCTAAATCTTTATGGTCTGATGTTGTATTGACTGCTGCATTCTCGATTAAACAAATGACTTCCAGAATTTTGGAGTTTCAATCTCCAATTTCTTGTTGTCTCCTTCTACTCTTTTGTTTCCAGTGGCCCCACGCATCTTTGGTTGTATTTGTTTTGTGTGTATAGATTGTTCTGGTTGCATGAAGCTGGACCCTAAGGCTCTTTGATCAAAAAGGGTATAAATGCTATCATCCCCTTCCCGTCAATCCTTTTTTTTTATGGATGTTACCTTTTTTTAGTCTACTTATTTTTCTGTCCAGAAGACATCTCTTCGTGGGGAGTATTAGTGAAGAGATATTTTCCCTGTCTATTCCTATTTTCTCTCTTCTGACAGCGATCACCAAATGACAGAGGGTAATGGTAGACAGGGGAGTGTGAACCCTCGGTTACAGAATTGCAAGTGTACAAGCGAAGACAAAAAGATACCAAGGAAGCCCCTCATGAGCCCTACCAAGAGACCTCTTCTCATCTAAGTAACATTGTTCTTTCTAGTCCTAATATTGTTGATTCTTAAATTCTTATTGCTCTTAGGAAAGGTACTAGGTCGTGTATACAACATCCTATTTCGAATTTTGTTTCCTATCATGCTCTGTCTTCCTCGTATCACTCTTTTGCCTTAGCTTTGTCTTCTGTGTCTCTCCCTCGCAGTTTAGCAGATGCACTATCCCAACATGGAAAAAGCGATGTGTGATCTTGAAAAAAATAGTATCTGGGATATGGTTAACTTACCAAGAGGAAAGAGGTCAGTTGGACGTAAGTGGCTGTTTATAGTGAAACACCGCTCGGATGGCTCGATTAAGAGATATAAAGTTCGCCTGATTGCAAAGGAGTATACTCAAACTTACGGCATAGATTATTATGAGACATTTGCCACAACTGCAAAAATGAACTCAGTGAGAGTTCTTTCAATTGCTGCCAATCAGGATTGGCCCTTATTTCAGTTTGATGTGAACAATGCATTTCTTCATGGTGATTTGGAAAAAGAGGTGTATGTGTTACCTCCTCTTGGGTTCAAATGCCCCTCAGATGAAGGGAATGTGTGCAAGCTAAAGAATGAATTGTATGAACCGAAGAAGTCCCTCATAACATGGTTTGAGCAGTTTCGCAATGCTAAGGTGAAGAATGGTTAGACAAAGTTAAGCAGACCACACATTGTTCCTCAAGCGATCTCATTGGAAGGTGACTGGCTTGATTGTTTATGTGGATGACATTGTAGTAACAAATGATGATATGGATGAGAGTCACTGAAGGGTAAGTTAGCAAAGGAATTTGAGATCAATGATCTCGATCTTCTAAAGTATTTTCTTGGGATTGAGGTTGTCAAGTCTAAGAAGGGCATCATTGTCATTCAGCGCAAGTATGAACTTGACCTACTCGAGGAGACAGGTATAATGGGTTGAAAGCAATGTGATACTCATTGATTCGAATCATAAGCTCGGTGAAGATAGTAGGGAACGTCTATTGGATGTCAAGAGGTACCAAAGACTTGTTGGAAGGCTTATATATCTATCTCTAACCAGACCGGTTATTGCTTATGTTGTCAGTTTGGTCAGCCAATTCATGCATTCACCAACCACTGGACATCTAGATGCAGTAAATAGAATTCTCCACTACTTAAAGTCATCTCCTAGGAAAGATTTGTTGTATACCTATAATGGGAACATAAGAATTAAAGCCTACACCGATGCAGATTGGGTTGGTTCAATTTCAGATAGACGCTCTACTTCAAGGTATAGCACTATAGATAGAGGTAACCTTGTCATCTGGAGAAGTAAGAAACAGAATGTGGTTGCTAGATCCAGTGCAGAGGCAGAATTTAAAATCATAGCATACAGGGTGTGTGAACTTCTCTAGCTCCTGAGTGAGATTGAACTCCCTACCGGAGGTCCTATGAATTTATACTGTGATAATAAGATAGCTATTAGCATTGCTCACAATTCCGTGCGACATAACCGAACTAAGTATATTGAGGTAGATTGTTATTTCATCAAGGAAAAGTTGAAGGCAGGTTATACTTGTACTCCGTTTGTGAAGTATGAAGATCAATTGGCTGATATGTTCACTAAGGGCCTTGGTGGTACTCAGTTCCGAAATATTGTTAGCAAATTAGGCATAAATGATATCTACGCACCAACTTGAGGGGGAGTGCAGAATCCTACTCTTTTATGTATTTTCTTTAAGTCTTGTATATTATATTCTTCGGATACTATTAGAATCTCTTATATACTAATAGTATACCATTAGTGGAGTACATATAATAAAGAGTAGGAGAGAAACAATTAACTTTCTCTAATTTTCCCTAATCCTCTTCTTCTCTTTCTCTTCTCTCTTCTCTCTTCTTCTTCTCTCAAACCCTAATCACTAAAACCCTAGATTCAAACTCTAACACTCATCTAATCTAAATCCAACTCTAACTTCTGCAGGTTCAGGTGTGGAATATAAATTGTCAACCTATACTAGATACAACAACTATTATATTTCTTTCACTTCTTTCCCTTTTCTGTGAGCAAGCCTAGGAATTCTCTAAAACGGCAAAACCATATCTATAACCAGTTTATAATTGTAAGTATTTACTAGCTCTAGCTTGCACCTTTTACGATGACAAGAAAACCATTTTGCAAATAGGAAGATAAATATATTTTCTCTCTCACCATTCTTGTGAGAGAAAAAAATGGCAAAATTTGTAGCCAGGACTGTTTCTCCAAATTTGACCAGTCAGTGGTCCAATAATTGCCTTTTTTCAGGAAGCTCTACATGGGAATAAAGTGGTGAATGTACACAAAGATGCTTGCAATATTCAAACACTACAAAGCATCAATTTATGTGCACTTCATACCATAAAGTTAACTATCATTACAGTAGCCAGAGCAAGTCCTGTCATTATGTTTCTCCTTTTCATGATTAATGAGGTGAATAATGCGATTAAAGTCACCTGCGTTACTACATACCTCCACTAATTTCATCTTCTTCACTGTTCGCAGCTGAAATGGTTTGTTGAGACATGAGACCCCGCATTTACAACTTGATGAGCAGCTGGACAGTAGCATCCTATAGAAGGAAGACATTCCCATAATGCATGTAAATTTTATGACAAGTGCAGAAACTAATACGTAAATTTATCATTTTTCAGGGCAGATTCCTGAAATACACTCCAATATAAAAAGCCACATCACAGTCCATTTCATTTCTACTTATAGAATGGCGGAACAGGAATCCAACCCCATCCAGTTGGGAATTGGGACAAGGCATGGTTGGCAATGATTACAGCATCCAGTTTCTAATGATAGTTAGCGGTAACTCAAGAAATCTCCATTTCGCATTCAATAGAGCAACCATGATTGACCAAGATAATTCTTACCCACAGTGACAATCTCTACCACAAACACTAGAAGATCCCAATAACAAACTACACGAACAGAATATGCCATCATCCTCAAGACGCCTTTTAATCTTTTTGGCAAGATATATATCTTTCAATGAGTCAATATCAACAAAAGTCAAAATGTAGAAGAAACAGGAAATCAGAAAACAATCACTACAAAATGTGTAAATAGTATCGATCAAGCGCATCATTTGACAGAACCGATAGAATGGAAGATATAATAAGGATCAAAAGTATGCAGCTTTTACCACTGGGAAATCTAAACCAAGCAGACATGGTCATAAAAAGCTTTTATCTTCAAAAAGATGAGGAATCAGAACAAAAATCATAGTAATGAATGTTATAGGACACGTTTTTGGTACTTTGCAAGATAATATCAGCCACGAGATTGTATAGAAGAGATAAAAAAACTAAATTTCAGATGGATACTGCGCCTTATAAAAGTGTAGGGATTAGGCTTCCGTTTCCTCAACCAGTCTGGAAGTTGAAAATCGACAGGACTTCCAATCTCCTTCATCAACTTGTAGAATATGTGCCCGACGCTGATGTCCTCGGAATTCTGATTTACCAAAAGAATGAGAAGAGCTAAGAAAGCAAAACAGAGAAAGAGAGAATGAGAAAAGCCAAGAGAGAGAAAGAGAGAGAGTAAAGAAACGATATAATGGCCCGGAAACAAATCTCTGAAAAATAAAATCTTTTTAATCAAGAAACAATATAAAACAGTAAAGTTCATTCTTTTTCTGATTAAAAAAATACTAAAATTCATTCAACAAAAATAAACTTGTAACAAGAAGCGTGTATCATTAAATAAAACTATAGCACTTTCTTGAGGTTATCGCAGAGCTAAAAACAAGTGCTTGGAGAAGAAACTCATAAATGGATCAAAGCCTTTGCATCTTTGCTATGTTGGGGCATGCACATCAAACAAAACTAATAATGCAGTACGAGCCACAGTTGCACATACTTCACAAGAACACTAGACTCCTAAGGTCATAACTTATAAGCCACGATATCATTGATATGCAAGGAAAAAGAGGAAAACACAGTGAAATGCTGCAAATTTAACTCATATTCTACTAGAAAAGAAACAGCCAGTTGCTAGCACTGTCTTACAAGGGAAAAAAATAAGATAAACAAAATAAGAAGTTCAAAACAACTGTCTGAAAGAGGAAGATTCAAAATTCTTTAAGCTTCAAGAGACTTCACTGATAATGTAAAACTAATAAACAAAATGATCTGAGAACAACTTTTTTAAATCCTGTTGCTCCATACGAATGAGTGGTAGGGAGAGACTCTTTCTTTCTAAAACAAGGCCATTTTCATGCCACACAAGATCCGGAATAGATTTCACGACTGAGAGATTATTTTGAGAGAAACCAGAACCTCATTAAACACAACCATCTCTAACAGTTCTTCCAAGTGCAAATAATACCTTCATTTCTCCTAAGAGATCGTGAACTTCTGAGTCATCTAAATTAGACTGTCCTACAGATAGATAAAAGGTAAAGTCTCCTAAGCCCTTAAGAATGCCAGGAAAAAAATTTACATCATCCTCCACATTCCACAATCACCAGTCAACCTACCCAACTACTACCATAGTCAAATCAAATATAATCATACTCCCATTCAAGGATAAGTACTGCATGTAAAGCTTTTCCTGTCAAATATTTTGGAAAAGATTGTCAAGAACCTGCTTTTAATATGTAAAGTCTTTTCCAGGAAATATTCCAGCAGTGTAGAATAAATGTACTGAAGTTAGGTATCAAACTTTCTTCAATGAACAAAGACGTAATTGCAAAATTTGGCTATTTTGACGAACCTTCTTTATAGCAGGCATGGCATTAATCAGCTTCAATTACGGCAATGATATTATGATATTGAGCAATTTCCTAAACAACCAACAAATGCAATAACCAAGGCAGTTAGTTTAGAAAGTACATTCTTAAGAGCTACAAATGGTGATATAGAGTGTGGACCTTTACCATTGTATAATTCAGATAAATAAGTTGCAGCAGAACTCATAATAGCATAAGTGACCTGAAAATATAAAGATTTAGTTTTTATTGTGATGAATACCGAACTTCATCAGCATAATGCTAACATATCTCGCATGAATATTAAAACTAAATAAAGCAAACAGTACAAATGCCAAAACCCCAATAAGAGGAAAAAGAATATTGGAAAATATCAACACATTTTATGATTAACTTACATAAATCACATGTTAATGGGAAATTTGCTTCGCCCTGGGGCCTAAATAAGAAGAAATTAATTTAGGCCCGCCCAAAGCCCAGCAGTACTCTACTTCTAAACATACATTGCCAAGGTCAGACTTTCTACACCCATGCCGAGCTTGGGATGTCAGGCCTAAGATCCACCATTCTCATGGTTCAAAATATCAGTGCTTATCGTACTGTACATTCACTATTTAACAATCCCAATTCAAAACATACAAGTATTTCAAATATTATAGTGTATTGATAGAATAGTGTGTATTTCATACCGTATCAATGCAATATAACATGATACTCACCCATATTTATGTACTGATAGAATATTGTGTATTTCATACCATATCGGTGCAATATATACCATGATAAACACCCATATTATTTGATAATCATCAATACTCCTAATATTTATGTATTTCAATAGAGCATCATCTGTTTCATACCATATCGGGGGGATAAGCTACCATAAACTACAAAAGACCTGAAATGTTGCAGAGGTTCGGTTAAATGTCTTAAAAAAAACCTCATTTCTTCATATTTATTTTATCGAAACCACATTCCAGAGGAACCCTTTTAAGAATACCAGACTCCCAGATGAGACGCTGAGGAGCAAAATAGCTGGAATTATCCAACAGGGCATAGCCAAAGGACCTGACAACGAAACCGCCCCTGGTTTCCAAAGCCCCAATTCTCCTCTACTCCGCCTCAACCTTAGGAACGGAATGACTATCTCTGAGTGTAGATGGAGGATGATAAAATCCATCTCCCAACCATTGACCTCCCTTCTGAGAATCAGGGGGCGTTACCTCCCGCAATAATATAGCACTAATCCAAAGAAACCCACTCATCTGACATCTCTTACAATGCTGTAAACTTAAATTTGTTTCAAAGGGCTTGACCTCACCACACATCCTCCCAAAAGCTGACATCTTTTCCCAAACCCACTTGAAAATGAATATGCTCCCTGATATTGGAATTGACTTTCAAAATTCCCTTCACATCCCTATTGCATAGCTTTCATCCACGTCATCACTCTCCCAAGGACTGCGATTACCGTCGTATTTACTAATAATTACCCTCATCCATAGACTATCCTCTCCTCCCCAATCTAAATCCTGGTCAGATTTAGGGGTCGTTTGGCTTAGATCGTCCAGGCTGCAATCACTGAGATTATAATTACCGGGATTATAATCACTGAAAAAATATATGTTGTACAAAATAGAAGAATTTAGGTAATTTGCTGGTTTTCTCTGATGATAACATCTGGTTTTCTTATTGCAGGTGGTCTTGCCTCACATATCAGTCTCCGCCATGTCCAAAGCCACCCCAAATTTCTCCCTATAATCCAAGTCTAGCATGCACACCAAGTGAGAGTCTTCCAGATTGAATCTGGCTGAGGATGCTATTGTCATTCAATCTTTTGAATGGATGGTTTTGTTTGAGGCTCAATGAAGCTAGTGCTGACATAACATCAAGTAATCTGACTTGGAAAATGCGAAGAGAGCGAGGAGCATCAGATATGGAGACTACAAAAAACGTAAGGGTGTTCTTGAGCAGCTACCTTCTTCATTGAGTAGAGGAGCAAAAGAAAAGGAAAAATGACACGCAGAGAGTGTTTATGTGTAGTGTATGTAAAGATTTCAAAAAGGAAAACAGAAAAACAGCAATAAAGTATGCATCTGGGTGTGGGACTCTGGGTACATCAGAACAGCACCATTCTCTTGAGCTGGTGTTACATCCAAAAATAACTGGTATACATATAGCTTTGTTGAGCCTTAAATCTCAAGAAAAGCAGTTGACATCTGGGGACGAATACCATGTACATCCTGTGAACAGAGTTTGCATACAGGTAAACCCTTAAAAGTTAAATCTGAAGAGCATTCATTGCTAACAGATGCAAAGTACAAGAAGAGCTTACTTTTGAAATGGATTGAAATTTGAAATCCTAGCCAATTTCAATCTGAAACCCCATTCATAAAACAAGGGAAATCAGGTACAGAAGAAGAAGGATGAGGCGGAGAATGAAGAGGAAGAAGAAGAAATAAGAAGGATGAAGATGATACCTAAATTCGGCTGACGGTGGTCGTCGCCTTGAATATCTCCAGCTCTTGTGAACTTTGATCAAAGGGAAAAGAAGATGGCAATGGTCCAAAATGGGGAGAAGTGAGAAATATCAGTGTGAGTTGCGACTTTAAGGCCGATTATGACCCATTAATAATCGTTTTATTTCAATTAGAAAACATGCAATGAAACCATGGAGAAGTGATTATTGATTATTTTATGTGATATCCATTCCAAACGCTATTAGTTGAACCATAATCCATTATAATAGGTTTTTTCAATTATAAGCAATAATTGATATGAACCAAACGGCCCCATATTTTCCACCCTTGGATAATTAATTTGATTTCTAAGCTACGAGATGAATACCCACATACTTTAAATAATCAGGGTCCAAGAAGACATAGCTCGATACTTAGGCCCAAGGGGCATAAACAAATAGAATGTTGAGGGCTCCCCCATGGCCCCACAACACACCCCAAGCAAAAGGCCAAATGATCTAGATTATTTACCTCTCCTACATCGAATACAGTCAGGACAACTAGGCGACAGTGGACGCCTAAGGCGACCCGCCTGAGGCGACCGAGGCATTGCCTGATGGACTCCTTACAACAAAAATCCCCCCCATCTATTAGATTGTTATATGTTGCATTTCCTTGAATAAGAGGCCCTGTAATTCGTATAAATTGCACAATTTTCATTGTCAATATGCACTCTGATAGAACCATCACTGGAGACAATCTTAGGAATAATAAAGGAGGATATTAAGTGATGAGAATAATACTAAGAAAACAATTTACAATGACTATTGAAATGGGGAACCGGGGGAGAGAGGGGCTGTGAGAGATAAAAAAAAATACAGTCTACAATGACAGATGAATAAGAGAGAGAGGAGGAAGGAAAGAGAGGAGAGTATGGGACAGTAAAAAACTTTAAAAAAATATTCTAACCATCAATTGTGACTGCCGAACAAGAGGGATAGAGAGAGAAGAGGAAGAGAGGAAGAGGTCGTACCTCTTCTCATTTTTTCTTTCGATCTTTTTTTGATCGATAATCTAGGCAAATATTCGAGGATAAAAAAACATAACTACAAAGATAAAGACAAAGCATAGTACACGAGGCCGTGAACCGATACATGGAACATAAAATAAAGACAAATAAAATCGTGATAGCCCCTGATATCAGCCTCACAGTCACTAAACAAAATTAGACTGACAATATGCTCAAGTCCACCCCCCACCTGCCTAGAAGAGCACCAGGCCAATACCAACGAACAAGTCTAAGAACAAATGTGATAGAGGGATGAGGGAGAGCTCTCAAAGACACTCTTGTTCATCTCCTTCCAAATGGACCATGCTATAGCACCCGGCAAGACCAGCCAGATAGCCATCCTTGAGTCATCCCCACTTACCAAATCCCAACAAGATAAAAAGTTGTGTAAGGAAGAAGGAAAGACCAAATCCACGCCCACTCATTAAAGAAAGGAACTTCAAATCTCACATGTTACAGGAAAATGCAAGAGCAGATGATCCTCCGACTCTTCCGCTTGGAGGCATATAAAACAACAATTAGTCATCCTCCACCCTCTAGATTTTAAGTGATCACATGTGAGAATTTTATTCAGAGCAGCATTCCATAGAAAGAAAGATGCTTTTAAAGCAATATCTGGATTTCACACAGTCCTATGCGGGAAAAGGGCGAATAGACTAGGCTCAAGCATCTGAACTAGAGATCTCATTGAAAAACGACCCTTTTGCCTCTAGACCAAGTTTTGCAATTCCGGCCCTGAGAGACCAAATGATGTGACCCTAGTCGCTCTAGAAGATTAATAAGCTCGACGACTTCCCAATCGTTTAACCCTCTCCTCAACTTTGGACACCAAACTACCCCCTCACTCCCCCTATCAATGTAGTCACCGACTGACACATCCCTATCTATGGCTACACGAAATATGGTATCAAAATCGTCCTGCAATTTCATGACGCCACCACAGATCTTTCCAAAACCTGACCTCGGATCTCCCGCCGACTTTAAACTCGAAAAATGGGACTACGAATCGCACAACTGACATGATCCCTTTCACATCCCCACCCTGTGGACCCTCCTAACTTCCTTTGGAACCCAACACGAGTTGCCCCATATTTGGCTACAATCACAGACCGTCCTAGACTCTCTCTCTCCTCTCCGAATCTCCAAATTCATTTCCCCAACAGAGCCTTGTTTACTAGCAACAAAGACTTCAAATTTAGACCACCCTCACTCTTGAGGCAACAAATACTGCCTTAGAACTAGCACCGGGAGGCATACCTAGATACACCGATGGGAGGGTCCCTACTCGGCAACCCAAACATGCCGCTAAATTAGCCACACCCGATACCTTCCCGACCCCTATTATTTCAGATTTGGACATGTAAACACGCAACCCTATCATGGTTATACTTCTTCTTGGTTATGCCCAAGAAAAAAAAGCATACAATAAGTAAAATATATATAGTTATAAGAGCTATACTTATTTAATAAATTTTAAAAAAAAGAGGGGGCTTGTTAGAGCTTTGGGGAAGAATTTTGAGGCATTTAAAAGACTTTTTGTAACTAGGCCGATCGGGACTAGTTGTGCGCAAGGTCGCCTAGGCGACCGTCTCAGGCGATGCCTTTAACACAATAAAAAAAACAGAAGGAGAACATATGGTTCACCCACAAACAGAGGAGAGAGTGACCAATTGGTCCACCCGTTGAACGAGAGAGAGGGCAAGTTAGCATGGGGATAACATACTATCTTTCTTCTTCTATATGCAAACACTTTTTTTGTTGGATATACAAACTCTAACATAATATATATGATAAAAGACATGAGAAGCATATAAAATATCATTTTTTGTTGACTAAACTGACATCTTCAAATAAAATGAATTTTTTATACCTACATATATCAAATTTTTTATAATGGCTGCCTAGGCAGGCACATAATTGCCAAGTATGGGTACGAGTGTTATACGGCAATGATCTGTTCAGGAAGCGCGGGTATTATACAGTAGAAGTATGGAAAAAATTAAAAATAATAAATAATTATAGATAAATAGAAATCATGATATTAACTAATAACAATCACTTAATACAAAATATGTGTTAAACAAGGTAAAAATACGGCAAAAATATACGTATTATACGCATTTAATACAGAATTTGCATATTAAATATACGAAAAATATGTGTATAATATGTAACACGGCAAAAGTACGCCGTTTTAAAACGGTGACCCCCTAAAAGTATTATACGGGTATAATACGGAGGTTTGGTAACTATGGGAAGGCAGTCGTCTAAGCCCAATAGAGAGTGCCTGATTGCCTAGGCGACCACCTTTAACAACCATGGTCGAATATTTCATTTATTAAAAGTTTATTCTTAACCTAGATATCACATCAAAAAGCCTCATCATGAATCTCAATTATCTCATCTAACAAATGGAAACATCATACGAAACCAGAGTGCCATGCAAATTGATGATGGGAAATAAAAGGAGAAAACGCACCCACTAAAAGCTATCCAAAACCACGCCCTCCACTTTGCAAATGAGTCTACATAACGCTTTAGTGGCCATAATGAGAAGAAGGGGGATAGGGGTACCCTTATCTCAAACGTCGTGAACAGGGATCGGGTCCATCATATGATATTATAATTCATCTATGGTGTTCTTTAACCCTCGCAGCAACATAAATCTGATGCACCACATCATTCACCTACAATGTTAACAAAAGCACATAACCAATATGCTCAACACAACATGAGTCACCAACATTTGCACCCCAAATAAATCCACAACCCTCATACGGAATAATATGTACATATGAGCTGCATGCTCTAACACATTAATCAAAAGACACCAACATAGTACCTATTGCATCATTTTATACATTACAAACACCTAATCGTGTTGCATAACCTTTTGCATTGCCAACCACAAGACATAAACATCACTTTCTTGTGTTCTATAACCTGGTGCATCACCTATTACACTACATGTGATCACCAACTTGCTCCGAAAAGCCAATAAAGCCCATGATTGCTGATACCCCTATCTACAAGGTGTGTCCTAAATCCTAATGTTAGGACACTCAGCCCAAGTCGATAATCGACTATCGAGTCTAACTACAAAGGGAGACAAAAGAGAGTATTTCTAGGGATCATTCACCACTTTACTTTACAAGACACGGTACAACTATTTCAGGAAAGAGATGTTAGCGATGCTCCCCTTAGCAAACCACGGCGTCTTACTCCATCAAACACATGTAACCTCCACGCTTGATCTATCTAGAAGCCTTCCCCGTCAATGTAGTCAAGGCATCGCTTAAGCGTTTTTGAACTGTCATTGCCAAAACACCTCCCAAGGTGGCCATTTTTTGACCATACTCATTTCCTCTTAACTGGAAGCCTGTTTTACAGCCTACTTACATATAAATATCATCAACTTCTTACCGTGTTGATCCGTGGAGAAAGAAGCAGGCATAGTTGTTAAATCGTTACGATTTATGATTCAAATCTTACGATTCGATTCGAATCCCAAGCAAAACGATTCAAATCAAAGGTGGAAATCTTAATTGGGAAAATCTCATTTGATTTGCGATTCAGATTACAATTTACGATTTAAATCGTACGATTCATGCGATTTAGGCGATTCGAGCACGAAAGCCCTTTTACGGACCAATACTAAAAAAATATTTTTAATATTTTTAATTTTCTCTAGGTACTAACGTTAAACAATTTATAAATCCAATGTGACATTCAGTATGATACTAAAACTTGTACTTGCTTTGCTATTCTACCCAAGCCTGGTTGAGGAAGAGTCGAATCTATCCAATTTTTACAGTGCGATGGTTAACAGCTGTTCTCGGAATAGTTGTACATACCGTTTGTTTTTTAGGGTCAATATCAGTTATATCTTTTAACAAGAGAGAAGAAACAAAAAAATCTCTATTGCAGACATGCCAAAACCCCTATTTGGGTTTTCTCTCTATTGCTAACATGCTATGAAACGAGAGAAAAAAAGGGAAGAAAGGAGGAAAAAAAAGATGGAGTTGGATTTTTGGAAAACTTGATAGTTTATTTTATTAGTCTTTTTAATTGTACAAGTTTTTTGATACTTAATCTCATACAACATGATTATATGAGTTTACTTTTGTTGATTTGTCTTTAATGATATTGATTTTATTTTTTTTTCATTTTATAGAATTCATTCGCGTTTTTTATAGTGTATGAAATGAAATGTTCATTACTTTCTTTTATCAATAAATATGAAAGAAATCTTTTGGATAATAGATTATTCTATTTTTTTATTAAGTAATTTTTTGTATTTTTTAAACATTTTTTTAAATGGATTGAATCTTACAATTTACGATTTGAATCCCGATTTGAATCGAATCGGTCCTAAAACGATTTTACGATTCGATTACGATTTAACAACCTTGGGAGCAGGAACTTGGAAGGCGATTTGGGGGGTGATCCCTGGGGCTATTTTTGGATGTTGTGGGAAGAGAGAAATCATAGAGTATTTGATGGCATCACTTTGTCTGTCCCTCGGATCTGCGAGCACGTCAGGTTGGTGGTCATGGAATGGGCAAGGTTACTTTGTGGGAGGGAGGAACTGCAGGAGGTATTGTACTAATCTGTGTTATTCCTACGAGTAAAGGTATTTTTTCGTGCTTCCCTGACATTGAGTTTACATGCCTGTAAGCTCTTCTAGCCAGGTTTTCTCTGTTGTATCCCTTCTCCCCTTTTCAATGAATTGTTTTATCGAACGTAAATAATTTCATTTACTTAAGATATTTATATGTAAATAAGGTTCTACCCTCCATTTGAATTCAATAAAATTATCTTAGATCTAAATTCCTGAAAAATAAAAAGTCAACTTTTCAGTTCAAGAATAAAATCCATTTTTTAGCACCTTTTAGGGTTAAGTTAAAATTTCAACTTGTAAACGCTAAGGTATTTCTCAAATCTTAATATTTCATCAATTCTACTTTTCAGTTCAAGAACAAAATCCACTTTTTAGCGCTTTTTAGGGTTAAGTTAAAATTTCAACTTGTAAACGATAAGGTATTTCTCAAATCTTAAACTTTCATCAATTCTACCATATCAAAATATTACTAAAACCCAAAAGTCTAGTAAAAAATTCTCATATTTTAGTCTCCAAAATATTTTCATCTACAGCCTACATGCAATGTTACTTAGGCACTTCAGTTTTCCTAAATTTTGTTGAGCCGACACCTGGACACGACACGACACTCCATGGCACAGCATGATACTCCTTAGTACACACCTCTGTAACAAAAAACTCCATTTTTTTCAAAAATTCGCGAATTATTCGCGCATTTTTACTTTGCTGATTTATTTTCCGAATTATTCACGAATTATTGGATTCCCGAATTATTCGCGAATTTTCTGAATTATTCGCAAATTTTACGGATTATTCCCGAATTATTTTCTCAAACTTAGCAAAAAACTACTTATTTTGTATATTTTTAATCAAATTGTTCGGTATATTTTTATATATTTTTTATTTGTTCCGAATTTTCCCGATTTTTTCCAAATTTTTCCGAATTTTTTCGAACTTGACCTCTGCCGAATTATTCCTGAACCCCGACTTTGTCACTATGGAACACACCTATATCGTGCCATGGTGACGTCAACATTATGGTTAGGCACATGTTGCTTCAAGTATGTCATGTCATTTTAAAAATACAATATATTGGATTGCTATGAATTTTTTTGTCAAGTTGTGTAGCTTTTTCGGAAACATATAGTAAAAACTTACTAGGAGAGCAACTATACCAACAACGATCAATAGGGACATCTCTCTCTCTTTCTTGTTGCTCCTTTCTATTCTCTACACAAGTTTTTTTTATAACTTTGGTATATACTTTTAAAAAATAAGGACAGGTGGTCCCTCGTCTCTACCATTGTAATTATTCTTTAAAAAATTAAGATAATATATATATATATGATAAATTTAAAAAATTATATGTTTGTGTCGCCGTATTGGGATTTTCATAGCTTGTAGTGCCAAACACCTCTAGTCACTTGGTCACTTGACACCCATATCACGTGCCTAGGTAACACTGCCTACAAGTGAAAAAGTCATCAACAGTTCAGCAAAAAAAGACTCCTTTAAAAAAATTGAATGTTAATTTGCCTAGATTATTATCAACCTTAGGAGGTTTGAATGCTATTTGTATATATTAATATTGTATATATATGTATGTATATTTAATATATATATATATAATTTAATTATTTTTTTTCACCTAGCCAGGCATAATCGCCTAGACGCCTTGACTACACAGCTCTCCGTCCCAGATACATCATTGTCTGCATTTGTATGACTATTTTTCCCTTATTTTTTGACAAAGTTTAGGCGAGCATTAAGGTCAACATTGCAATACAGCATACTCCATCCCAACAATTTTAGAACATACTAATGGCGCATTAAGAGTCAATATAGAAAACACTTTCACGAGTCTCGAAAAATAGATTACAGTAGAAAAATAAATTTAAAAGCAAGGGGAAAAAGTAGTGGAAAGAAAGTTTGAGCAAGGCCATCGTCAAATTTTTCACAGGGGAAAGTAGACACTTGTAATTGTCGCTGGCATCCTCGATTGAACACAGGAAGAGGCAAGCAATAAAGAAAGTGTTTTCAAGGCATCATTTAAAATCATAATGGCCTTAAGAACAAAATAGTAGAACAGATCATTGTTTGTTCAAATTCTTGACCAGAAATGTTCACTGAGGCATTTTTTCGAACATATAGGGTGGAGAGCCATGTCCAAAAAGAAGAAAACCTAAATTTAATTTTTCATACAAGCTAGCAAGGTGATAGTCTCTTTACAATCGGCGTATAGATATGGAGGTTGAGAAAGAGTGCTTTCCAGACAGAAGAGCCATAAATTAGTCCCACAATCAAGAGAGAATATAGATAGAACTTTAAAGTGGAAGCCAAAAAAGTAAATATGAAAGAAAGAAAGAAAGAAAGAGGATGTAAGAGAGCACCTCTACTCGGCCTACCGTCTGAGTTATTGAGCCCCGAAGGATAAATAAAGAGGCAGTAGTTGGCGCGGCACCGGTGAAGGAGACCAAAACCGTCGTGGTGGTGATAAGGAATGGTGCCCAAAATCGAGGTTATGGCGTGGAATTCGAATGTAGATCTCGAACTACACCCCCGTGGGCTGTGCCTATTGACGAGGGAGGCAATTAGAGAAGAGGAAGTAGGACTCTTCTTCTTCTTTGGCTTTCTCGAGTGGTAGAAGTGTGGTCTCTCTTCTTTGGGTTGGAGCTCCTCGCACTCACAAGTCACAACCACTGTGTAGCTGGTGATTTCCTTAAAAAAAACGTTAACATATCAGTTGGAGATTTTACAGAGAAAAACAAAAAGGAGGATTCAATGTCTGCTTTTTTGAGTTTGGATCTGGAGGACAGAAAAGACTTATGCAAATGCGATATGGTTAGGAAAACATCTCTGGGCATTCAAATAAGAAATGCATAATCTGCAATTTGGGTCGTAATTTGAACTTGCTCACCCCGAAACCCTAACCCGAAACTCCCTTTCAATGGGCCTCCGGGTCTGTCCTTGCCCAGCCCTCACTTGTAAGGTTCGGCCCAAGTTCTTGCAGAGCTTAGACTAACTAGACTGAGGCCCTACCCTCAGGGCTGTGTCTGGGCCGGACCTGGGATTGAAAAAAAGATAAAGAAAACATTTTTTTGTCATGATATTTATCAAATAAATAAATTAAAATAAACCACACGTCCAAAATCTCATATTATTGGTCAATGAAACCTTGGACCTATGACATTAATATTCATATTCATCTAACAACATAACAAGCATGATAAAATGAGAGTCTCAAAATTTCTCCTTAATTAATCAATAGAACTTTAAACCAACTAACTGAATAATTATCTGAACACCCATATGATCTTAAGTATAAAATTAAACCTAAGCAACATCTTAATTGAAATTGTCTTATTACATCTTTCTTAAAAACTGAAATAAAACTATTATCTAAAAATCTGTGATAGGGTCATCTATCTAGATCTCTTTCTACTTCAACCTGGTCACCTTCTGGTTCTTCTTGATACTTCTCTTCAATCCAAGTTCCAAAAGCACAAATGTCGAACCCTCCTAAAACTACCAACATAAAAAAGGATAGCTGAGCAAGTGAAAGCTCAGTACATACAAAGCTTAGCTAAAAATATAACATATAATCATGGTCATGCTTTATCATAAATAAACATATCTTACAGTTCATGTGCGGAAACACGTAAACATAACATCATCCATGACATGTAAGACTCGTGGCTTGTGAGGACATGTAAGACTTGTGCGTGTTCATATAAGTTCTTGTAATCATATGTATCAATGCATGTAAGAAGATTCGACAACGCCTGTAACATGAAAGTTCTCAATGACATGTAACATGAATGATTCCTTTTTTTTTTTTGGGGGGTAAGAGATAACTTCATTGCAACTAAGAAAGAGGAACATCTGAAAAAGAAACTGGCACACTATTAGACTGGGAACCCACAAGACTGAGGATCTCCTCAGACTAATATTCAGAGCACGATGAGCCAAGTCATGAGCCATGGAATTCGCTTCCCTGTTAACAAAGGAGAACTCAATATGTTTGTGACGCTGAACCATAAAAAGGATGTCCTCTAATATGGGTTGAGAATCGAAACGAGTCGCAGATGATATGCCTGTTAGATAGTCCATCAGCTCCTTGGAGTCGGATTCGACCAGAGTTTGGTGCCACTAATTAGACACTATTAAAAGAACTCCTTCTCGAATAGCTTCTGCAGTTATAGCTGACCCACCAAACAGAGCCTTCCATTGGCGAAGAATAATAAGTCCCTGATGGTTTCGCACCACAAGACCAGTTCCAGCTGCGATGCCACTAGGAAGATCTGCCCCATCGACATTAATCTTAATCCATCCAGCTAAAGGAGGGGACCAAACTCTGGTAATCATACTCAAAACAGGAGGAGTTAAAGCCAACTTGCAATTGCAATACTCCTTGAATAGAATCTCCACAAGCTGGATGCTAGTGCGAGGGTCTAGGGAAGATCCCTCAAAGATCGCTTTATTCCTCATTTTCCAAATACTCCATAGCAGAGTGGAAAGTCTGATCCCAATGAAATTCTCAAACTTATCAAATTCCGGGTGATTGTTCCACCGATTCCACCAACTTTGAATGGACTCCTCAGACATAGTTTGGAAGTCGAAGAGAAAGTGAGGACCCAAACCAGACGCTCCTTGAACAAGGGCACTCCAAGAAAAGATGAGTAGTCGTCTCAATGGCAGTGTGACATAAAGGACACCATTCATCTACCTGAACCTTCCGGCAAATAAGATTAGAAACCACTGCCAGTGCATTGTGACAAAGCCGCCACAGGAAAACTTTGATTTTGGGAGGGATTTTGAGTCTCCAAATATTTTTCAAAGTATTACTTTCCACTTCTGAATTGCTACTTGAAGAAGCTTGTTGATTAGAAACCATGGAAAAAGCAAGATGGACCGCCGAACAGACCAAAAAATCTGATGGTCTATAATATGATAGTTCTTTCAATGACATGTAACATGAAAATCATGTGCGTGTGAGACATGTACTTGTAATACTTATCATGTTGTGCAACATGTGGTTGAGTGTCATGATCGACCTTCATCTAGGTTATCCCTAGGGTTCCAATATCAACATATCAAATCTCACCAAAGCCACCCATATAATTAAGGTTAGCGGATTCAGTGCCTGGATATCATCCTCTAAGTATTTACCTATCCGAAATTCCACCAATTGATATACATGCATAGTTAGGCATAATTTACATGGAAGTTCATACAAGAATATACCCTGAGGGTAATTTAGTGATTGGTATTTTGGTGTTTGGTCTTATGGCTAACCTTGGTGGGGTAGGGCTAAACCAATGATTTAATTTAATGGGTTAAATTTAGGTTCGAAGCAAACAATCTTTAGTGGGGATATATTAGTAATTCTCTAAATGAAGTTTAGTATAAATAGAATTGTTTAACCTAATAGCCATCTTTTTGCTAAACCTGAATTAGGAGGAAGTGAGAGACGATCATTTTGGGAGGAGATGAGGAAAGCGCCTGTAGAGTATGAAATTCTGTCGGATCCAGTGGAGAACCCAGTAATTCGAATTGAATCATCTAAATTAGCATCAACTCTCTCCTAAGCAATCAACTTCTTATCTTCTTCTCTAAATCGGATCTAGAAGCAAGTGGACACTTCTATAGTTTAGATGAAGGGTGTGTTGTGATCACAAAATAGTTTTAATGTGTTTTTCTTCTTGTGTTAATGATTGTGTGTATGAAAATATGATAGATCGGATAAATATTTTATACAGATATTATTCTAATTTATTAAATATGTTATGGGTGATTTTAATAAATGATAGAATAACATATTAGATTTTAAGGAAGAAAATATGAGAGATCTATGAGATTATAATTGGTGAAATTTCAAAATTGAGTTCATTTGTAGAAAATTTATCCAGCTTCGGTATACGGGTCATAACTTTATGACCTTAAGTCCGATTTTGGTCTGATAGTACATCATTTCAAAGAGTTCGAAAAGATATACAACTTTCTTGAAGAAATCTTTTCCAAAATCAATAGTTTTGTGGGTCAAAACCTTAGTCGAAAATCAAAAATGGGAAAAATGATATTTTTCACATTAATTTTTCTAAGATACTTTAATTGAATGTATGTGTGATTTGCAGGGAATGCTAGAGGGACAGTTGCTCAGGCTGGGGAAAACAAAAACCCATGAACCAGACATAGGCACATAGCATTAATTATCAGAATAAACCATGATCCAAACAACAAAATCATAACCAAGCTGGGTTTTGATGAGTATTTGTGTCTATCCTCATTTGGGTATTTGAGATGGATCTAGATGCTCAAGTTAAGATAGAAATTACACTAGGGTTGTTGAAGAGTCGAATTGAACAGGAAAAGTCATGCCAATTGAATAATGCTACCACAAGAGCAGAGGAGAAGAAATAAGGAAGCGAATTAATAACTACCCAGATTCAAGAGTTCAGGGACTGCATCAACTCCTACAAGACCGGATTGGGAGGTAACCCCTATACTTGGCAATAAGAAACGAAATTGCTGCAGTCTTTGAGAACCTAAATTGTGCTCTTGGCTAGTCTGGAATTGATAATCATGCTCCGTTTGTTTTGAGGTAAAATAGGGGAAAATAAATGGATTCCATGGAAAATATCATTTTCTAAGTATACTTTCTTTAGTACAACTGACATTTTCCACGAAATTCATTTGTTTTCCTCTATTTTACTTCCGAAACAAAGGGATAGTGTATGTGACATGCTGGAGTCTTGTGACATGCTGGAGTCTTGGGAGTCATTCAATTAAAATTTTTTTTTTTTTTTTGTAAGGTGATCAATCACACCTTTTATAATAGTTAGTGGCGCATGTTGATACACTTGAATTGATGTAGTAATGACCTTATAATTATGCATCATGTGTGTAAAATTCATCAACAAAAAAACAAAAAAATAAATACGAGCTTAAGAAGTCATTTTGTTGCCAATCATATAGTTCTTCATGCGTGATCAAAATTGGATTTTTACCATATGTGCACCAAAACAGGAGATTGGGAGGGGGTTTTTCAACTTTCAAGGAAATGGCTTGAAATTTGCATATTATTTAGATTCAAAAATTCGGCCTTGGCTTGTCTCTGGCGAAGCCAGAAAGGCTTATCTCGGGGTTCCATAGAATAGGTGACAAGTGGGGAGAAGTCATTTCATCTTCTCCCCCATTTTTTTGACTTCTCCCCATTTGATATCTCTCCCCCTTATTCTCACTCACTTATCGCCACATGTCTTCTTATGGGTGGAGAAGTCAAAATCATGGGCCCACCATTTTGACTTCCCCACCACTTGTCACCTATTCTATGGAACGCCGAGATAAGCCTTTCTGGCTTCGCCAGAGACAAGCCAGGGCCCAAAAATTCAGATGGGGGGTACTTCTCCCAAGGACGGATGTTCACTTCACGCGATGAACATAGATACACACTGAGTTGGCTTGTGATGCGGAAATTAAGATTGGAAATCAGTAAACATTCTCCAAAATGAATCTTATTCACTTTTATAGCTTACAGATAAAAAGTTGTATGGAGAATGGAGATAAGAGGAAGAGGAAAATGGATAGTCAGATGAGAAGGGAAGAAGCCGAGAAGATGAAGCCGGAGAAATTAGTGGGAGTATGGATGTTGATCCAATTACTCCTCTCCGAGATGAAGGCGGCGCCGTGTCTATCAGAACCCATCACGAACATCCGATCTCTAGGGGGGTGATCGGATATGAGTATGCTATCCAACATCTTCCACCACCTCCAGTACTCCATTCCAATTCCAAGGCCCCTCTGCTCGCTACTACTTAAAGGGAACTCTACCTTGGTCCAAGAGGCAGAGACCGGGTCGTAGCACTCGCCGTCCGTCAGGAATCGCCCCTGCCTCTCGCTCCCGTACCCACTCACCACCCAAAACCTGCTGGAATCTCCATCTCCATCTCCCTCGCAGCACAGCCCTTGACACTCGTCCCGTTCCTCGCACATCTCTGGGAGTGTCCGCCACTCGTCCGCATCAGCGTCGTACACCTCCGCCGATCGGAGGGCGTTCTTCTGGTTGTCGTGCCCTCCGGCCACGTAGACGGAGGAGGGACCCACAGCCGCGCAGGCGAAGAAGGAGCGCTCCACCGACATGGGGGTGCCCCGACGCCACCCTCCGCCGCGGATGAAGTCGAAGACGTGGACGTCGGCCACGGAATGGAGGGTGGTGGGATCCCAACCGCCCAGGAGGAGGAGTTTCCCAGAGGAGGGGAGGGCCACGCACTGGCAGAACAGAGGCATCCTCATCCTCATCCTCTGCCATGTGTTATCGCTACCGTTGTAGATGCTCAGCCCCAACAGAGGTACCCGCCCGACCTCTCTTTTCTCCTCTGGCGTTTCGCTGTCGCTGCTAAGGGCTTGAACCAGGCAGACCAGATGCTCGGCGGTGCCGGACTTTCGCCTCTCTCGGTGAAAGGAAGGATGACTTAGAAGGTTGCGCCACCTCTGGCATACAGATTTCAGATTGGAGTGGAATCGGCATGGTACTCGGACCAAGCAATCCAATCCTATCTCGTCTGGCAGCCCCGGAATCAATTCCCCCATTTCTTTTCTTTTTTCCTTTTTCTTTTTCCAAACAAAACACACTCAAAAATGTATGTTCAAATGATTAGGACTTGGGAAAGAGATTAATATGGTCTTGGGGATGAAGGATGGTTAATTATACTTCCATGTGCACATGGAGGAGATGAGCAGAGAAACGGTTAGAATGTAGAGGAGAGAAGCTTGGGACACTCGAACACCAAAGAGAGTCTTGAGGGTTTTGAGCCTCGGGGTTGGGGGTATTAGTATATGTAGGCCTTGCCCCTTAGGGTTTAGGAAGAGGGGCCAAAGGGCTTGACCAACTCTGTGATGTAGATGGAAACTGAACTACGTAATAATACAACTAGCGGTTGGCACGTGCGATGCACGTGAGAGTGAGAGGAAGGAGTTAAGGGACACGTGTTAACCCGAAGGTGTGATTGAACTCTCCCCAGGTTCAATCGTGAGTGGCTGTGTAACTATTATTTTTAATAGATAGATGAGTAAGGAGGTAGTTTGGGAATTAAAGTAAAATATTAAATCAAAGTTTTGGTCTATATAAGGGTAGTTCAGGAAATTTGAAAAAATTGCTACGCTGCCTCTCCCATTATAATAGTAAAGATAAAGAAGATGAGCAAGGGGGTAGTTTGGGAATTAAAATAAAACATTAAATCAAAGTTTTGGTCTATATAAGGGTAGTTCAGGAAATTTGGAAAAATCAGGCTACGCTGCTTCTCCCATTATAATAGTAAAAGAAAAGAAAAGAAAAGAAAAGATACTCACATGATCACATCCAAATACTTTAAAAAAAAAAAAATTTAAAAATTTAGTATTCGGCTACTCCCAAGTGTATTCCCAACTCCAAACTGTCAATTCAGTTATTAAATGGTACTCGGACCAAGCAATCCAATCCTATCTCGTCTGGCAGCCCCGGAATCAATTCTCCCATTTCTTTTCTTTTTCCTTTTTCTTTTTCCAAACAAACACACTCAAATGTATGTTCAAATGATTGGGACTTGGGAGAGAGATTAATATGGTATTGGGGATGAAGGATGGTTAATTATAGTTCCTGCATATGGAGGAGATGAGCAGAGAAACGGGTTAGAATGTAGAGGAGAGAAGCTTGGCATACTCACACACCAAAGAGAGTCTGAGGGTTTTGGGCCTTGGGATTGGGGGTATTAGTATATGTAGGCATTGCCCCTTAGGGTTTGTTCGGTTGAGAGGTAAATAGGTGGGAGAAAGAAAGTGAAATAAATCTATGTTTGGTTGTCGAGAAAATAAATGAAAACATGGAAAAAAAAATAAAAAATTGGACAAAACAGAACTAAGAATTGTATTAGAAATCCAATTTTTTTTTTCTTTTCCATGTTTTCACCTATTTTCTCGACAACCAAACATAGCATAAAGTAAAGTGAAGTAAAAAAAGAAAAGAAAGAGAAAGTGGATTTCTCTTGTATGTTTGGTTTGAGAGAAAAGTAGTGGGAGAAAGTATATATTTTTTTTTAAATATACCCCTTGTTCACATTTACAAAACTCTTTTGATAAAAGGGTAGTATTGGAATAATAATGAATTTTTTTCACTTTCTCTCACTATTCCACCAAAAAGCTGGAATATGAAATGGGTGTAAATGCAAGAAAATCTGGTATTATTGAGCATCTTGATTCTGTAGAAAGTAAAGCTTTCTTGCATACCGAACATGGGGTAAGTAGGTGTTTCTCTCACTTTCTTTTACTTCTCCCACTTACCCTCCAAACGAAGACACCCTTAGGGTTTAGGAAGAGGGGCCAACGGGGCTTGCCCAACTTTGTGATGCAGATGGAAAGTAAACTACGTAATAATACAATACTCAAATGATCACATCCAATATATATATATATATATATATATATTTAAATTAGTATCCGGCTACTCCCAATTGTTTTCCCAACTCCAAACTGTCAATTTGTTAGTCAATTTGTTATTAAAAGATCAAGATAGATCAAGATATGTGGCATTAGAGAAGATAAAATAAACTAAGCCAAATCTTGACCATGGTTAGTTAAAGACAATTACAATTCGGGAGTATATTTGAGAGTACCCATAGATTAACTCCTTTTATTTTTTACTAATGATTAAAAAAAATGATGATACAATGGGTGTGGCCTGTATGAGAAGAAGTGGTGTGATCTATTCCCATTGGGGTAATGTTTTGTAAGAGTTTCATTCCTCTTATTAATCGATGATTAAGTAAATGATTTTTTTTTTCCAGTGAGAGATACGCGGTTAGGTCGCAACATCAGTTAGTAGGTTAGTATGTGTTCCAAGTAAATGATATCTTAAACAAATTTTTTTTATTATTTATGGTAGCGGTCCCATTCGCATGCATGATATACTACATTATATATATGCTCATGAATCTCCCCGACCTTCAATATAAAAGGAAATTGGAGAGAGAGACATGTCAAGCTTTCTATACAATGATTTTTTAATCACAAAATAAGTAAATAAAAACAATGACCTCCTTGAAGGCAATGCGCGTGGGTTACATTGTGCCGAGGCGCATACTGAAATTGTTATTCGAGCATCATAATGAAAATCACAAACGAGAGACAATCTAATATCAGCTATAATAATATAAAAAGGATGCCTAGATTCAAAACTTTATCGAGTCTTTTGTAATTTCAAAATTATTTTCCTTCGTATCTTCTTAATGAGTCCTTTAAAAACATAGAATAAATTTTACAAAATTCTTAAACTACCCTTATCATAATCATAATATAAGGCATACACTTAATTAAGTGTTTGCTTAATTCTCATACTACCCTTCACTCATTTATTTATTAGGTTTGAAATTCTCTACAGTTATAACCAGACTTGTTGGACTCCAATTACGCCTCTGAGGTCGTCATGTGTCCCTTTTAGCACTCTTTACCTATGGTTAAGATTCACCCACCCATAAGGTTCACCACTTATCTTTGGATTTAAAAAAAATATATATTAAAAAAAATTTAACTTTAAGAATTAGTGAATTTTAACTAGGGTTTAAAAAAATTAATATTTTTTCCTAAAAACCAAAGTTAGGTAGAACTCTAGGGACAGATGAATCTTAACCACAGTTAAGAGGTATCAAAAGACACACATGGCAATCTCATGGGCATAACGGGACTCAAACTGTGGTTAAGATTCACCGGCCCCTAGGGTTCACCTACTTATTATTGTTTTTTAGAAAAAATATATTAATTTTTTAAAACCATAATTAAGATTCACTAACTCCTAGAGGAGAGATAAACAGAGAGATTAATATGGTCTTGGGGATGAGATGAGCAGAGAAACGGTTAGACTGTAGAGGAGAGAAGCTTGGGACACGCACAACAAAGAGAGAGAGTGTGAGGGTTTTGGGCCTTGGGGTTGGGGTTGGGGTTGGGGTTGGGGGTATTAGTATATGTAGGCCTTGCCCCTTAGGGTTTAGGAAGAGGGGCCAACCAGGGGCTTGCCCAACTTTGTGATGTAGATGGAAACTAAACTACGCAATAATACAATACTCACATGATCACATCCGATATTCTCTCTCTTTTTTTTTTATAAAATTAGTGTAGGGCTACTCCCAAGTATATTCCCAACTCCAAACTGTTAATTCAGTTATTAAAAGATCAAGATCAAAACTGATGTGGCATCAGAGAAGACAAAATAAACAAAGTCAAATCTTGAGCCTCAGTTATTAGTTATCAACAATTAGACTTCAGGAGTATATTTGAGAATAGCCATAGATTAACTCTTTTTTTTTTAACTAACGATAGAAAAAAAAAAATGATGATACAATACACCCACCGGCCACTACTTGCTCCAACGGGTGTGGCCTCTATGAGAGAAGTGGTGTGATCTATTCCTACTGGGGTAATGTTTTGTAAAAGAGTTTGACTCCTCTTATTAACCACACCACACTTGAAGATTGCTACTAACAGTAACAGTAAGTAAATGATATATATATATATTTTTTTGGGCGAGAGATACGCGGGTAGGCCGCAACATCAGTTAGTAGGTTAGTATGTGTTCGAAATTAATGATATCGTAAACAAAAAAAAATTATTATTTATGGTAGCGGTTCCACTCGCATGCATGATATACTACTACATTATACATATGATGTAATCCATCAATATAAAAGAAGTTGGAGATAGAGACATGTCAAGCATTCTACAAGCCAAGAGTCAAGATACAATGTTTTTTTAATCACAAAATAAGACAATGCCCTCCTTGTAAGGCAATGCGCGTGGGTTACATTGTGCCGAGGCACATACGGAAATAGTTATTCGAGCATCATAATGAAAATCATAAAGCAGAGACACAATCTAATATCAGTTATAATAATATAAAAAGGATGCATGCCCAGGTTTAAAACTTTATTGAATCTTTTGTAATTTCAAAATTACTCTTCTCCTTCTTATCTTCTTATATATTACTAGCGGGCGGCAGCATGTGTGATACACGTGAATGCAAGGGAAAGGAGTTAACTAAAGTTAATAGGAGTTAAAAGGGACACGTGTTAACCTACGGGTGCAATGGAACTCGGGTTGTGATTCTTTTCTTTAAATAGATAAGGGGTAGTTTGAGAATTACATCGAAACATTAACACATTAAAGTAAAACACTTGATCAAAGTTTTGTTTTATATAAGGATAGTTTGGGAATTTCGGAAAAATCAAGCTATGCCTCCCTCTCGCATTATAATAGTAAAGATGAGCCCTTAAAAACGTAGAATAAATTTTACAAAATTCCCAAACTACCCTTATCATAATCATTATATAAGGCATACACTTAATTAAATGTTTGCTTAATTCTATACTATCCTCACTCATTTACCTATTAGGTTTGAAATTCTCTATGGTTATAACCGGACTCGTTGGACTCCAATTATGCCACTGAGGTCGCCATGTGTCCCTTTAAACACTCTTTAACTGTGATTAAGATTCACTCACCCCTAAGGTTCACCCATTTACCATTGGATTAAAAAAAAAAATTAACCCTAAGAATTAGTGAATTTTAACTAGGGTTTAACAAAAATTACTTTTTTCCTAAAAACCAAGGTTAGGTGGGTGAACCCTAGGGATAGATGAATCTTAGCCATAGTTAAGGGGTGTCAAAAGAGACACATGACAATCTCAAGGGCATAACGGGACTCCAACTATGGTTAAGATTCACCGACCCCTAGGGTTCACCTACTTATTCTTGGTTTTTAGAAAAAATATATTATTTTCTTTTAAACCTTGGTTAAAATTCACTAACTCGTAGAGTTAATTTTTTTTTCATATTTTTTAAAAACCAAGAATAAGTGGGTGAACCTTAGGGATAGTGAATCTTAACCCTAGTTAAGAAGTGTTAAAAGGGACACATGGCGACCTCAGTGGCATAATCGGACTCCTCACTCTCTTGGCAAAATGCTCCGAAAAAAGAACGTTTCGCCAGGCCCCGCCCGCCCCCTTTCTTTGCTATACCCAAAATGTCTCTAAAGCTTTTTGGTTTTTAAAACGTCTCACCATCATATTTCAATAAACAATGTGTTTCTCACAATTTTTTTTATCCAATCATATTTCAATAAGCAATGTGTCTCGCAATTATTTTTTCCAAAATGTCTCTCAAGTTTCTAAATCCAAAATATTCTTTAAATATTTTTTTCAAAATGCCCTCACTAGGGTCCCTCTTCCTAGTCTCTCTCCCATTTCTCTCTCTCATGTGCATCGCATGTGCCACCCACTAGTCAGCTATAATGTTATTAATCTTTCAAGGAGGATCGTCCATGTGAGCATTGAAATTTCACTGTCCATGAGTGAAGGTGCATCACGCACCTGCACACATTGGATCACCATCCACCATGGAAATAAAAATTGTCATCGAAACTGATACGAAATGGGTAATACATATAGGTATCGGTAGTTCCTTATATGATGTTTTTACTGATACGAAATGGCCGAAATGTACCACTTATTAGTTATTTATGTTTTAATTGATTGTGTAAATGTAATTGTTTATTACTTTGTTTTTAGTCATTTTCTATGACTTTATAATTGGTTCTTATAACTTATTTCATTTTTAAAATTTTAATTTAATTTTATTATTTTTTTCTTAAAAAATAAAATTTTATATGTAACGTCCAAAGCCGATACCGAAACTAATACGTATAGGTTTCAGTTGGGACCAATACATCCCCCGAAATCATATTTTTAATCCTTGTCATCTATATAAGGCGGTGGGCTTCACACCCAATAAAACTAAGCACGTGTGCTACAGTGGACTAGCAGTTGCAAACCCATCAGTCTACCAACGTTAAATGCTAATTGGCGAGATCCCAAGGCAATATTTCCTTGCAAACAAAGTGGATGGATGAGGTAATTCCAGTCCATATTGGACTGTCATTTGTTCGTTTAAAAAATTCAGTTAATCAATTTGTTGCCCAGTAAATGGACCCTAGAGAGGGTGATTAGGGTCAATGACACAATAAAAATTTACCTTGGTCTATTTTGCGGAATTAAAGAATTCAAGACGATGCAATAAGTAATAATAAATAGGAATAAGAAATAAAAAGTTAAGGAGATACAAACACCAAGAGTTTGTTCACAAGGTTCGACAACTTGTCTATGTCCCCGCCTTTCAACTTCCTGCTTTAAAGATTCCCACGATTTTACTCGCACAAGCTTCTTCACTGGGTGAAACTCAACCCTCTTACAATCTCTTCACAGACTGGGATACCACCTTTACAATCACCTTTCACAGGTAGAGATGATCATCTTCATTACAAGAGAACACCCTCTCTTGATTTCACAAAGCTCTCCGACTTCACGGACAAGAATCCTTGATTCTTGATTTCACTCAGTACAAAGGTGTGATTGAATTTTAATCCAGTTACAGGGCTACTTGATGAACTAAATAGGATTGGAATAATACCTCTACAAATCTCTCAAAGGATTGGGAGTTTAAAGCTCAAATTGGAGAATTGGGGATTTCTAAGATTTTCAACGTGTGATTGATGAGAATTGAATGATATGATCAATGTGTATTCAATAGTAGATTAGTAGTCATTGATTGTTTATAAATGAACTCAATTTATAGAGTTAAGAAGATTATAGCTGTTGGTGGTGCATTTAAAGCGGCTCTAGCCTTTAAAAAACTAGTCGTTACGATTTTCCCACAACTAGACATCCAGACGTCGACGTCTGGATCACCAAAAATCTTCCTGAGCTACTGCTACACCCAAATGGCAACGTGTGAAGATCGATTCTTCTCAGATGTCGACGTCTGTATTGATTTCTCACTGACTTCTTGATTTTAAAAGACTTTTAAGATGAGAATGAATTCATAGGTCTTTAGACTTCTCATTATCATGTTTTTAGCCATTATTTAATATGTCCTAGGGTCTTGGAATATTATCCAAATTGGTCAAGATTTCCTAAGGCCAATCTAGGCTTTTGAGTTTTTGAACTTTTCAACCAATTGAGGACTTTTTACATAAGTCCTAGACTCTTTTATGTAGTACAATTTAAACATTCTTGAGTCTTCATTCTTCTACATAAGTCCTAGACTCTTTTATGTAGTACAATTTAAACCTTCTTGAGTCTTCATTCTTCTGGACTTGATCTTAAATGAGTTCTCCTTTTTAATTTCATGATCCGACTTGGACTTTGGGTGAGATCTTGAATCTATACCTTGGGATGATTGGTTTTCCTCTTTGAGTTCTTAATTGACTTGAACTTGAGTGGACTATTGAGCTTGAATGAGAATATGGCTAACTTAGCCTTTTGTCTTGATTTTTCTATTGTCATTGAGTCTTGTCTTTGCTTGATAGAATATCCTGGTTGAGTCATTCTTGAAATTTGGACTAATGTTCCTTAAATCTGAAATTGACATACACTTTGTAGAACAATTAATACCAAAAATGTTCATTGCATTATTGTGTCATAATCAAAATTATTAGGGGTACACAAGCTTGTAACCTTTAGTCTAACAATCTCTCCCTTTTTGATGACGAACATGATAATGAAATGAATTTTGAAAGAGCTCCCCCTCAATATATATATTTAATAAAAATTTGAGGTTAGCCCCCCCTAAACATTTGCATTCAAAAATGATTTTATAATATTAAACTTATATGCATATTTTTGGATCATTTATAATCAATTATCAATATTTATGACATTCAATAATTCAACAAAGATATAACACATGAAGTTTCATTCATATCCAAAAGTTTGACATTCATCATGAGTCATGTTAATTATAGAAATCAAATAGATAAACAACGTAAGTAATAAGAAAATCAAGAGAAGATCCACAAAAAAATAACCTAGAGAAGTTCCAAAAAATTATAAACTTCTCTCTCATTACATTATACGCTTCTCCCCCTTGGTATCTTAAAAAAAAAACATACAAAACAACAAAACAAAATGGTCTTCATTTTCCTTTTCCTTCTTCTCTCTTTCTCTTCTAAGAGATCTTGTCCTTGCCCTTGGGGTCAGTAGGAGTGCTGTCACTGGAGATAGACTGAGCCTAGGGTCACTCCCTAGGTCTCACTGGAACCTCCACATCTAAAGGAAATGTGATGTGTGACATGCGGGCCTGAATATCCATAAGCTCAATAGCTATCTGAGTCACTCGAGAAGCTGTATCACTAATGATCGGAACCTTAGCACCCACTAAAGATGAAATCTGATGAAGGTAGGAGCCTTGAACCTTGACCGCATGCCTAATGCTGGAGACATCATCGCTCAACCTCTAATTGAGTACTGAGGCATCCACAACCTTTCTCTCAATCAAGGAGAGAATAGAATTGGCTCGGTTCTTGATCACTTCCCTTGCAATCCCAATTTCCTCTAGGCGAGGATCCATTGACTCAGCTCTTGTACGCATCTTAGTCCGAATGTTATCCATCATAAAACTCTGGAGAGGTCAATCTTTCTCTAGTCTCGGCCTGGAAGCTCAGCATACTATCCTTGATGGAAGCCTGGAAACTCAGTTGGCTCTCCCTCATCTCCAACTGAAAATGCTTCATGCTAGAAGCCATGGAAGCTATCTGACCAGTCATCAAGCTCATCTAGTCCTCTGTCATTGCAGGTCTCCTCAGGGACTTAGTATAACCAAACTGTCTTGCATCCTCAAACTGAGGTGAGTTCTCTCTCTGGTAAGATGCCTCTAGCTCTCTCTTTGGCACTACCTCTGGCTCTGGATCTGGCTCTGCAGCTACTGAAGAAGATGAGATCTCTGATGGTCCAAGAGCTGAAGAAGATGGAATGATAGGGATGATAGGAACTGGAATGGGATCAACTGAAGTAGTAGGAGTTGGAGTAGGAGTAGGATCAGGAATAGGAGCAACTAAGGGGTAGGAGCTGGAGTAGCTGGAGTAGGTTCTTTTGGAACCCATACATGATGGTCTTCTACCCATATGTAACCCATCCTCTTGATGGTTCCTACAGTGTAGATGTCAGTGTCCTTGGCATCTACTCTATCTTGATATAGATGAAGAGAGGTTTTAACAAATTTGAAAAAATGAGTGAGGGTTTTACCAAAAGGTAAGTGACCTTTGGTCTTCTTAGAGGCTTCAATCATGACATGAAGAATGATAAAAGATATGTCAATATGCTTGGTGGTTAGAACACACCAAATCAAAAAAGGACATCAAAAAAAGACATATGAGTTCTACCACCTCCCCTAGGAGTGATAGTATAGGAAATGATATGATAAATAGGAGGAGCTTCCAAAGTAAGGTCTTTAATGTTGGGTTGAAAAGCTTGGGTGATGTTTTTGTTTAAGTACATAAGCTTTAAAGCTTCAACTACATTAAAACCAGGGTGGACAGCCCATTGGTTAGTGGTGTAGATTTGGAAATCACCACTTGGAAGGTGGAAAATCTGCTCAAGTACCTTTTTAGGAAAGGAGAAGTCCTTCCCTTGGATATGGGTTGAAATAGTGGCAGATTTTTCATCATATTTCAGATGAACATAGAAATGATGCATTAGGGTAGGATACAAGGACTCTTTTGATTCAAGAAAAATGGTCCAATAAAGGGATTTGAATAGGTCACTGATAATACTCAAACTATTTTCTAAGAAGAAAGAAAAATTTACAACTTTACCTTAGAAAAGATTGAGTTTGATGAATACGGTTTGGAATTTCTTTGCATATTTATCCGATATGAAATAAATAGGGGCTTGATCTGAGGAGCTAGTAGCTTCCTTCCCGTTGGAGCTTTTTTGCTTCTTCTTCTCTGGTTTCTTTGCTGGGGTCTTCTTTCGAGGCGGCATCTTGCACGAATAGAGTTGGGGAAATGAGATTTTAGATGATTGGAATGGTTTAGGATCAACTGGAATGAGATTTTGAAGGATTTGGAGATTTGAAATGGATTTGGAGGGAAGAGAGGAGTCAAATACGACAGGGGATAAAGGTTTAAGAATTTTGGAAAATCAGATTTTAGAGTTATTTAAATATTTACGAGTCCAGACGTCGACGTTTGGAGTGTATAACTCAGCCTACATTGATGTTTGACTTTATGAAGTTTCTGCCAAAATTTTTTACCTTGAGACGTCAACGTCTGATGATTGCTGAGCAGCGCACGTCGAATAGCAAAAGTCTGATACCAATTTAGCCCAAGGGAACCTAATGCCTAGAGCTCTGATACCACCTCTGTAACGACCCCAACATCCTACAAGGCTAAAATAGGACTTTGGAATCGCCACATTACTTAAACCTGCTTAAAAGCATGCATACAAGGCTACTACACGAGTCTTCAAAAATGAGAGTAATAAAATTTCCGATATATAAACTATAATCAAATAGCAAAAGTCTACGGTAAACATATACAACTCACTCTAAAACCAAAGAGTCTGATACACAACCATAAAAGTCTACTGAGCAACATCCTCTAAAAGTCAATTACAAAACTCTCTCAATGAAAAGAAATGTAAACTAAGAGGTGTAGCCGCCCAAGTCTCCGGCCCCCTCCTCAGAAGGCTCACCTTCACCTCCTTCCTCGAGGTAAGTCTCCTCAACCCACGGCTCCGCCGTGTACTCCTGCTCTATACCTGCCAAGACAAAATCCGGCTGAGTACAAAGGTACTCAGTGTATATAAAATCCAACCAACAATAATAATATACCTGCACTTAGTCAGAAACATATCCAATAACATAATAACATAATCACAGTGCAGAAGAACGTGTGCGCATATACATCATATCATCACCTTGACTCGTGTACTTGTGAGAATCTTAGACTTGGAAGACAATACACTTATGAGTTGCTTATGCTTATGAGACCACGTGCTTGTGAGATGCTTATGCTTATGCACTTATTCAGATCATACAATGATGTGACATGCCGTTCTTGGCGGATACGGACCATGCCTATGAATCAAATGTAATTGACATGTCGTTCTTGGCGGATACGGACCACGCCATGCTTATGCTTATTCAGAATGTCATACGTATGCCATGTTCATGCTTGTAGTCCACATGTGTGACTTGTGAGACTCTTATCTTCGCATACACGTGCTTGTGTGCTTAAGTGTCGAAATTAATATTCGAGTTGGTAATTGCTTAGGTTCCGATCTCCCACCATGGAAACTCCACTATATGTCCCATACCAAATAGTTAGAGAATTCCCGGTCTGAGAGATTTTCCTCTAAGTTCTTACATTCCCGACTACCAATTTCCATGCAAGTAATTAGATATACTTACCAAACAATCACATATATATCTTATCATAATCCTTAACACGATTCATAATCAATTTACCACCATTTCATAAGAGTATAATCGCATTTATCCATTCAAGCCTTTTCACAAACACCTTGAGTACACATATAATATGAATCAATTGTTTCTCTACTTTTCATGCATTCATCAAATCATAATTTCATCCATACAATCCATATATTCATCCACATCCACAAATTAATCCCATCCTCCATACATTCTATCCACATTTAAATCCATATTTTCATTCACATTCTCATCCATAATTAGCTTATTTCATAGAAAATTAGGGAAAAGGCATCAAACATCTATTTCTACCATTCCTAGCATCTTAACATTCACAAAACCTTAAACTAAAGTTGATTAGGATAGTATATCGACCTTAGGAATCCTTCCCTTGGATTCAGAATGCTCCCGAGACGATTTGGAGAAGCTTTGAGGACGATCTTCAAGCTTTCCTCTCAATCTTCTACCAATCTCCTTCCTCTCCAAGCAACCCTCTCTCAAAACCCTAGGGTTTCTCCCCCTTTTTGCCAAATTAGGTTAGAACTAGGTGGAGTATTTTAATATTTCGAGTAGGACCCCCTATTTATAGCCCCAAGGTCTGAGAACGAAAAGACCAAAAAGCCCATACTAAAATTCTGTAAAAATCACGAAAGACCGAGCGATCGGTGGTTATGACCGAGCGATCGGTCAAAAACACACTCTCTGAAAAATTTTCCCATACAAAATTTTGGACCAGTCGATAGATACCGATCGATCGGTTTTGGACCGATCGATCGCTGGTTCTGACCGAGCAATCGGTTCCCGCAGGTTTTGACTCCCTTTACTGTTTTGGCCATAACTTTTTAGTCGTTCATCGGATTTTGACGATTCAACTTGCGTTGGATTCGTCTTTCGAAAACGAACATTTCTAGCGTTTTAGAATTTCTAAATTCCACTTAATTAATAGACTAAATTGTCCCCAAAGTTGACTGATCTGTAATTCCATTAGACAAAACTCACTATTGACTTGGCTTAAACTCAAAATAAGGAAAAACATTAAACATGAACTTCGAAGAGGGTTCCAAGACCTTTCTAATGGTTCAAGAATCACTCACTTCCCGTGAACGGTGCCAAAACTAGCGCTTCCTAAAGTTTAGGATGTGCTATGACATCCATCCGTTACAAGTTGATTAAGCCTAGTTTACATCACCATAATTAGATATAAATACACACACTTTAACACCTTATAAAGACTAAAATACCCTTAATGCAATGCACTAAAAACATGAAAGAGATTCGGGTCTCTACATAAACTACCCTGTCGTTCTGGAATGAGCCTAAATTACCTTTATTCCGAAACGAGTTATAAATTACGCTACAAAATGAATCATAAACTACGATCACCACCTTCTTGTTGAAAGAACTATTGCGGTTTGATCCCACCAAGTCGGGTATGCAGGCAGCTTGAACAAGGGTCCAACCTCCACCTATGATAGAGACTGGCTCCTTTTTTTTTCTTTTAAATTAGCATAATCTAAATCACTTAGGCAAATTCTTTTAATTTAATATTATTTGGCTTAGACCTAGAGAGTAAGTACCATTGTCAGATGGGGTCCTAGGGTGCCTAACACCTTCCTTGGAACTTAATCGAATCGCTTACTTAGAATCTCAACTCAGACTGTAGGACCTTATTCGCCTTTATCCGAGTTCCTATTTATCCCATAATTAAATAGGTGGTGACTCCAATTTAAAGTGTTTAGCGTTGTTCTCCGCAGGGCCTTGGCCAGAAGGAAATGCGGTAAATTTCATACTCACAATAATTTATGTCATCACATCAACTTTTCATGTGATTTCAAAATATTATTAAAAATATATTTTTATATTTTTGTTGAAGTAGACAAATAGGCTACAACAAGGCTGCCCATCCCCTCTCTCCCTCTTGTGTGCATGTGGATTAATACATTGACAAATCGCCATTCTTCTTTTAGATTTTTTGGAACTTTATCCTTAAATGGGATAAAGCAAAGAGGAAGTCACCAATAATAAAAGAAAAAGTGGGATAGGACAGATCCAGATATGGATGGAACATCGAAACCCAAGTAACAATTAAAGAATATTAGGAAAAAAAAAAGCGGAAAAAATGGAGAAGATGGGGCAAAGCTGCTAGCCGAATCTGTCGCGCACATGATCTACTAGAAATATCTATGAGTGTGGTTTCTTTTTTGAAATAAAAAATAAATAACTTTTAAAATTTGTTTCAGAAAAGATAAATAGTTATCGGCCAAAAACTAGACCCACTCTTCCAGATTAGCCACATGCATGCATAATACATCTACCCACTACAATCTACAGTGTATTGGGCTCCTCCCATAGAAAAATAAGCCGATGACATTCCATGATGCATTTTGAGAGATCTACAATCCTAATAATACCTTTTCCGGATTCTAAGAATAAATGATCTCAACCATCCATTAGATCCTCTTATTCAGGTGATTCAAATTTTGAGTCTGCAATATTTGAAATTATAAAAATAAAAATGATATTAATCGAATTGATGTATTAAAGATAAAGAAATGTAACAAATACTACTTTTATCAAGTTTTGTGGACGGAATTCTAATTTTTAGATTTATTCTCTTTCAGAAAGAAGGCTTATATAATTTTGTTCTTTTCCTACAAGTGTCTTCCGCCTACACTTGAATGATCTCTTCCGTGTTGTGTCCTCTTGATTGGAAAGGTTTCAAGACTTTAGGATAATTTCCTAGTTAGATTTCTAGTAGCTGAAGTTCTTTTTTTAATTTGAGTAAACGCATATCCGAGTATGATTCAAAGAAGCAGATAAATTTTAAATATTTTTTTTATAAAAAAAACATTGTTTCTCAAATCTCGGAAATTTGGCAAACTTAAAAGGGACATAACTTTGGTCCTAAATTATTCGTATTCACCCTTCCAATTAGATTATGCCTTGTGCACCAATAAAAAAAAGGATTATGCCTAAAAAAATTGGTAATACTTGTGGTGATTTGATCTCTTCACGATTTATCTTCCTACACTTGTGAGTGGATAATAAATGTTAATAGGCAATGCTGGAAGTAATCAATAATTTTTTTTTTGTAGAAAAAAAGTAAACAAATATTAATAAGTGATCCTTTGATCAATTCATTGATTTTTAGTGTATTTATCTTCAGAGTGGATCCTTAATGGAGAACAATTCTTCTTTCTTCCTTGTATTATTAAATATGTATTTAGTGAGCACGCGGATGAGGAAAGATAAAAAAGAGAGTAAAAAGTGTGACAAAACGGAGAGGAAGGGCTCCTTCAATCAACATGGGAGGATGTGATGTGTGTTTGACTGGTACTCCAAATCTCATGTCCAAATTGGGATAAGATTGGCTCTGATCCACAAATCATGCGGCACCTGATGATAATTTGGGGGAGAAGTCATTTCATTTTCTCCCTATGATTTTGACTTCTCGCCAATTGATATCTCCTCCCTTTTAAACGCCACATGCCCCATGATTTGTGGATGCTCGAGCCGGACGCTTGGGCATCCACCATAGCCAATCTTTTGCCGTCCAAATTATGTGTACACTGGAGTAGCACTCGCACCAACCCCCAAAAACAAATATAAAAAGGCAACAAAAAAAATAATAATAAATAAAGAGAGATAAAGAGTGGTTATATATTGTAGAGAGAAGAAGAAGAGAATTTAATTTGGTGGCACAAAATCAGTTAGGCTCCTTCTCCCATCAATTCATCTCTTCTTATATATCCTCATCACAGCCCTCAATGCTAACACATTAGAGTACTATTGACTTAGCTCAAAGATATTTAGTATGGAAAGGCAACTCTATACTATGTCATATTCAGAGATGATGAAATCAATAGCTAACCTTTATTTTTTATTAGATTTAATTGTGAATTGTGATCTTGTCTATTATAACCATGTTATTTAATGCAACTATATAAAAAAATAAAAAGCTAAGAACATGTATATCACCACTAAGCATATGGGCCTATGGCAATTCCATCATCCTTGCCATTTAAGAGCAAAGATGCAATTAAAAACAAATGGAAATGGCAGAAAATTAATCAAAAATATTATGGCTCAAGGTTCAAATTAATTATATATCAAACTAGATTCAGAATGGTAACGATCGTAAATTAACATTCCTGACATGTCTTGGTAAACGATAATATTAACCTTATTCTCAACCCACATATAAGTCAAATCAAGACACCTTTTTATATCACGGATTGTTTAAAATATGTGTAGCTTCTTCGATTTGTTGTGGACATACTTTAGTAAATAACTCTTTAGGTGATCTTCTTCAGGGTGACATATGCAGGGCCCCATCACTCCATTCTCATTGATGCCTCCATCCCTTTTTTATATTATTATTATCAGGGGATATGAAACCTCTTTGTCTCATACATGGATGATAATTCGGTTTGCCATTAAAAACAGAAATAAAATAAAAATGCAGACCATGAATCAATCAATGGTCGTGACCCTTCTCCATTATTGCTCTATTATATACTTTATTCAACTAGATTAAACAATTTCTTATTCTTGACATCACATGACATTGCGTTTTATTTTTTTCCCTTCGGGAACGAGGGTATCCAAGCCTCTTAGAGCACCCGACTAAGTCCCTCGAGCCATGCCAATCCCCTTATACTACACAACCACAAAAGCCATCCCAAAGGGCGACCAACAAGGGGAAGAGACTCAAACTCAAGACCTCCGCTTCTTGAGGCATGGTCTTGGCCACTAGCACGCCAACCAATCATTGTTTAATTCAGTTTGAGTTTAACTTGGCAACACAGCATCATTGCAGCCCTAGGTTGCACTCAGTCGGGTTTGCCATGCATGCACATTAAAAAAATATAATAATTCACATTGAAAAATAGGAAAAAAGAAAAATAGCTATGAACAGGAGCTCCGGTTGAACAGTCAACTTGAGCAACCCAAAAATTACCCTTGAATGTGATAGTTTAGTAATTATGAATACAAGGAAGGATATTTTTTCATAAATACCCCTTCAAAAGTAAGAAGTTGAAAAGTAAGGATCCCTCTCAAACTTTGTGTATATGAATGGATTAAATTTGTGTATTTTATTGTATTGTAATATAATAATAAATACTTTTATTGAAATCATGTAAAATGTAAGAAGTTGTAATATCTTGGACAAAAAAAATAATATGGGTCTAAGGTGGAAAACCCATGGGCCAAAAGCCCACCATTTGTTTTAAATTTAAATTAAGGAGATAGAGATTAGTTTAGATTAGATATTTTTTATAAAGTCTTTTAAATCTCTTTAAATTTTTAAAAAAACTAAATACAAGAGAGAGAAAGAGAGAGAGATCGCAGGAAAAAAAAATAAAATAAGAATTATGGAGAAGCATAGATCAAGCCCAAGAAAACAAGTGAAAAGTTCGAGTCGAAATTTTTTGGGAGGAAACCAATAATCGAGAAAAAAAAAATCTAGGTAGGTTTTTGCTATTCTTTTTGTTATAATTAATTTGTAGTAATCAAATAAATGTTTAATAGTGATGATATTGTTACAAAAAATTCTAATTAGATGATGACATGTTATTTGAGATTTTCCGAATTATATTACCATGCATTAATTTTTATTTGTTTATTATTGCACAAATAAAGTAGAAATTTATAATATGAGTTTGTGAATAGATGAAAAATATGTGATACAGTGATTGTTATGTTGTAAATAACATGTTATGCATGATTGATGCATTAAGGACGGTTATATGATGTCATGGGTGAGAGCTCCTAAAATGATGAGCAAGCTAGGATCGTGGATCCTTAGGTGAAAGGCCCTAAAGCCCTCGAGGAAGATCCCTTGATTGGGATAGTCAGTTTGACCGAAACTGGTACTAAAATCGATGATGATAGTAAGGTCGAGTTGGTGTGAAAATCGAGTCATCATACTTGCATGAATCATAATGTTAATTTATATATTTTTCAATGTATTTATATTGCATATCTTTTTATTATAAATTGATTGTAAGAAAGAGAGTGAATTTTTCCTATTGGACTTCATAGCTCATTAGACCTTCATGTCAATATTTTCAAGTATGGAGTAATGGATGCTTGGAAGTGAAGAAAAAATATGAAGACTTCTCTCATGATTTAAAATTAATTACAAAATTAATTGACCATGTTTTAGTGGATATTTTTAATGTTATTTATTTATTTAATTGAAATTAGTGAGTGATGTATGAACTTTGGATGTAAATTTATTTTCTGAAATTCATTTATATATCTTAAGAAGTCATGATAGGTATAGAGACCAAATTTTAGTTTTAAATAAAAGTAATGCGACATTGTTGTTTTCTTAAAATTTTAAGTTTAGTTTCGAAAAAATATTTATAGAATATTTTCCTATTATCAGAAAATTCTGAAATTTTATACGTAGTTCATAAACTTATAGAAGTATGTTCCTGTAAAATTTCAGGCTAAAATAATTTCGTTTACTGTTTATTTCATAATAATTTTGATGGAAAACGAACTTTTAGAAAAATCTGGAGTCCGGAAAACGAACCTGAAAGAAAAAAAAAATAAAACAAAAAATTAATATACTTAAAACACCAATTAAAAATTAAATTATTAATAATTCTCACCCCTGAATTCTAGATCTCAGGTCGGACCATAGATAATGAGCTGGGTTGTGAGTTTTTAGAAATCGGGATATGACAGAAGTAACCCTAATATTTGAGACAAGTCTCAGCTTGAATCAAGTTCAAGCTAAAGCCAAACTTGAGCTGAGTAAAGTTTCTTCAAGTCAAGCTCGAGCCTAAACATTCGAGCTCAAATCAAGTCTTGCCGAACTCGAACTTGGCCAATCGCAGACTCAGCTCGATGGCAACAGTATGTCCATTGTATACTTGTTGAAATGTCTTAACATTAAAGAAGAAAACGTTTGGCAACAAGCATAGAAAGCGTATGGATGAGTTTGAATTTGAGTCCAAACTGAGTTCAAGCTTGCCGAGTCCGGACCAATCCAGGCTGATCAGCCCACTAAAACTATGGTGGACTGGGTTTGGCACAAAGGTCTAGGCTGAGTTTGGGCCGAACTTGGATTTGGGCTGAGTCTAGCAAGGCAGGGTTAGGCCCGAACTGACCTCGGCTTAGACCAACTCTGCCCGGTATGCATGAAAGAATAATATATGATATATTTATATATGAGTTGGTCTATGGGTACTCCTAATTATACTCCCTAATCCTAACCGTTTATAACCAATTACTAAGGGCCAGGATTAGAATTTGCTTATTTTGTCTTCTCTGATACCACATCAGCTTTAATCCTAATTGTTTAATAATTGAGATAAACGGTTAGGATTTGGGAGTATATATGGGAGTACACCTTGGGAGTATCCCTAGACTAATTCTTTATATATACGCATGACTAATTCTTTATATATACGCATGACAGAGGCAGATATAGATTTCAATAAATAAATATATATTCGGGAAAACAAAGAACTTAGACAGCTTATGATAGTTTGGAATTATTGAGACGAAGTAAAAGAAAATGAAAATACAACCCCATCATCTTGCCAATACTATCATGACTGGGGTTGTCAATGGGTTGGCTTTGGTTAGGCCTGCTTTATATTCAGGCCTCATATATTTAGGCCCAAGCCCGCCTATATTTATTGGGCTACGGGCCAGACGGGGCTGCTTGGGCCAACCCATGTCTTTCAAAAATAGTCATTATCCCCCATTTTCAGTTGTTATAATAAAGCATTATAAGCCAATTATTTACACTCCTGACATTAGTCAAAGGAACTTTATTATATGGAACCCACTATTCATTTTAGTCTTACTAAATAACGTGCAAATATTTTACCTATTATTCTTATTGAAATATAACTAATTAGAAGTTTTGTTAGTAAAAGTATCATGTAATTAGTGAAAGTATTAAATAAATATGTTTTACCTTTTAAGCATTTTTTTTTTTATGAAAGATAGAATACAACACACGCACACACACCACAACTCACACACGCACTTGACTAAAGGAATCAACCCACGCCACACTCCAAAATGGGTACCAACCGTTTGGAAGTGTATGGAACCTTAAGTACAAGCACATACAAAACTAGCTGCCCAATGTGGGACTTTCTGTTTTTTGAGAATTGTACTAGATAAATAATGGAAATCTATGTTTCTACGTGGATGCCGTGTTTGATTGAATAATAAATTATGCATGGTTTGAGGACTTCAAATTTTCACCCTATATGGATCTTTCTGACTGTAATTGAGGTATACCCTGCTACCACAACTGTTGTTTAGTGCGTCTAGGTTAGTAATTTGTTTGGCACTTGGTTTTGGTATAGCTATAATTTTGCATGGATTACTTGTAGCTGTATCAACCTTTTGGCCCAATATTCACACGTGGCACATGACCTTGGTCTCAAGTATTGGGATCCAAGTGCAACCCAAATAGAGTTGGGAACTTGTAAACAAGAAATGGAGTACTTGGATTCTTAGTGATAAACATCCTTAAAAATCCTCTGGCTTGGGAGTCCTCTAGTCCCGAGGAGGGGATTATTTTCCTTTTATTTTTATGGATAGAAAGCTAAAAATGGAGTAAATGTTCTTCGCGATAAACATCCTTGAAAATCCTGTCTTGGGAGTTGGGAATCCTCTTGCTCGGTAGGAGGAAGAGGCTTCACTCACTCCAAATAGAGTTGGAAACTTGTAAATCTAGAAGATCCCATCTCATCTATTTCCAGTCATAATTCCATTTTTTTTAACAGAAGAAATACAAGTTCATAAACGTCCAAAAAGGGGAAATCATGAACTTCACAAGAATACTCATACTTTCATTGTTCTTTCTTAGTTGTGTTCCAAGCTTTCTCTGTCCACTTTGTCTCAACATTTGAGACCTTAAATAGAACTGGGTAACTGGTTACTTTTAAATAGGCGAAGAGTCATTAAAAGAAGGGGCCCATGATGCAGGATGTGATGCGTACGCCTGAGTTTGTGACAGGCCAAAACGTCCCAATAATAAAAAAAAAAGTCATATTCAGGGATATGGGGCAATTCACAAAACAATCTGGCACCATCACAACATATTCAGGAACTTGGAATTTCGCTGCCTTGATGTCCTTGCCTAGTGCCTAGTTTGCCTTGAACTGAGCCCTTAAGGATCTAAAATCTTGCTACTTTGTAGTACTACCTCAAAGCAAAGCTTTACCATTATCACTACTGTAGGCGTCTTTATTTTTTGGACCCCTTTTTGTATTATGTACTGTATCACACTGAACGTTCTGGAACCTTCCCTGTCTCGTACACAGCTGAAAAATCATGGTCTCCCAACCCCTGGCTTCTGGCCTTCTTGAATGCCTACATACAAGCCAAGAAAGATCAACTGTCAATCATCAGACTTTCCCATTGGGGGGCTCAAATATGTTAGGCTAATTGATTATTTACCCTATGTATCTACTCTTCATCACTGAACCAAATCAATGATCCCACATGAGGGTGAAGTTAACATCCTCAGAATTATAGATGCTCAACTTGCAATGGGCACCAGTTCTGGAGTGTTAGGAAAAAAGTCGGTCTATCTAATTCCTCTCATTTTTTGAGCTTCATCAGATAGACGTCACCCATTTTAGGGCCTTTTAGTACATGCTTCTGTTTTAGTTAACTTATTACTCGCGCAATTATTTAATTAAGATTCATTCAAAACAGGATTCTGACAAAGAAGGTTTCGTTTGATTGGCTCTACTTGAAAAAATGGCAATTTTTGAAAGTCAGATTTATGATTGTTTGGTTGCCTCGAGTAAAGTAGATAATTGACTAAAACTGTGAACAAGAGCGATGAGAAATGCTTGTGGCCTTGTTCGAGAGATCCATCAAATAACTTTGTATATACTAGCAAAGAAATAATGCAGTCAATTGATAAATGCATAGCCTTGCATATAGCACAGATGGTGGCAGGGACGGTGAATGTTGGCCATGCATGTGGTAGTGGTGGTGTTGGAGGTGATATAGGTGGCAGTGTCAGTGATGTTGGCAGCATAGCCAAAATAGCCAGTGGCATCAATGGCAGTTATGGAGGAGGCAGTGCTAGTGGTAGTAGTTGTTGTGGCAGATGTCCGAGATTGAAATGGCAGGGGTGGCGGAGGCAGTAGCTATGGTTATTGTGGCAGAGGTCAAGGGCAAGGGGGCAACAGGCCATTGTTGTGGGGTCGTGTTGAATTACTTGACCAACTTTTGTGCACGTACAAATATGTTTGACTTGCTCGAATCCCGATTTCGGCAATTGTCACTACCATAATCAAGAATTAGGATCTTTCCAGGAAGGCTGGTAATTGTTTGCAAGTAAATAAGCTTTATTTTTGTTTTCTCAATTCTCCAGTTTGTAAATTAGCTTTAATGGATGAGTCAGCCACTTTGAGTTTTCTTATTAGCATGCTGCCACCCACTAGCCAACATTTGTCTGTCCTAACACCAATGCTACTAGCTGGCTTGTTGCGTCAGTGTTGGGATAACATTCAAAGAGTAAACAAAGATGAAGGGAGAACATAACCTCATTGGCTGCAGCAGCAACTGGCATTGATACTCCATTTTCATCCCCGAGTGCAAGAGCCAATCTCATATCCTTCTGCTGGTGCTTTAGAGGAAAAGCAGGGGAATAATTATTCTGGATCATAGCAGGTCCCTTCATCTTGAACATAGGATTAGCAATGGCACCCAGTTCCTGCCAAGAAGAAACATGTGGTAGTTAGCTCCATTTCCAACACACCTTTCAAAAATGTTGTAGGGATCACTATCTAACCAATACGTCGAGAAGGGTCTGCTGATTTAGTCCACTACTATCAGCCAGAACAAGTCCCTCTGAAAACGCATTCATCATACTGCGGAGAACCAAACAGTTTTATTCAAATAAGTGAGATTTCACCAAGCAAGATTGCACAAGTATTTAACCACGAATATATCATTCAGCAACAGACTTATAATTAGTCAACTACATTCTCCAAAAACATTGCATGAGTTTGTATGTGGAATTTGCCATAAACAGCTGTGGGCATTACTGATATATAAAAGAAAAGAAACAGAACCCTAAGGCGTAAGCATAACATAGACAGGCACAACCTCAGCATCCTTAGATCCTCGCATAAATTGGTCCAGATAATACCCGAATTAAAACTGTTGTAATAGGCCTAATAAATAAGCCCATTGCTCTTTACTTTATTATTGTCTCTCCTCTACCCTTATGTTCTAGTGCTTTTATTACTTGTACCTGAAGGACACCCATGTCATTTCATCTCTTTAGTAATATATAAAAGAGATCCAGAGGAAATGAAAATAATTTCTTCCATTCCCTTTTCTTCTTTTCTTTTTTTTTTCTTCTCTTTTTCTCTTTCTCAATTCCTAAATCATCACACCTTAATTTTTCTACTGTTTTTTGGGTATCAGAGTAGGAAGACAAGGCTTGCATTTTTTTTTTGATCGAGTGTTCGTGAACAGTGTTCATGAATAGTGCACTAAATAGTATTACTCTCCCCAGGTCAATAAAAGTTCATTTTTTAGAGTGTATTTTTAAGAATTGTTGTATTTTTTTTCCATATTTTTTAAGGTGTTTCAATGGTCTTATACCCATTTGTTTGATTTTTGGAGAAAAATTCAATCTTGTGATTGATCACTTGGGTGGAGCTTTTAGGACCAGTTTTGTGTGAAGTGTTGAAGATTGATGAGGTTTATTATTATGAAAATTTTGAATTGTTTTTCGTGAAGTTTGGGTAAGAATTGAAGGTTCTACAAGGATTTATTTATGGTATATTTGCTATCCCCTTACGTTTCGAGTATGATTGGGCTGTTAAATCAATTATATGACTATGAATTGATTCGTGGGGATTGTTGGTGTTGATTGACAAGCTGAGTTGTGTAAACCAGCCTCATTGTTGGAATTATTTTTTGAAATTTAGGAGGCCCCAGACATATTCATATCACGGTGTGCAATCCCTTAACTGACACTCTGTCAAAGATAAAGGGTATAAAGGGTAGTTCTTTGAGTACGGGTAAACAAGGTCTTCCCTCCTATGTGTCCTCTCAACCTGAGAAACCAAATTTGTAGATTACAACTGTAAAGTTAGATGGTCATAATTATTTGGAATGGTCTTAGTGCGCCAAAATGTTAATTGGAAGTAGGGAAAAGTTGGACACATTACTGAGTATGTGGTGGAGCCTAGTATTTCGGATCCGGAGTATGATAGATGAGAGTTTGAAAATCTTACTCTTATGTCTTGGTCATAGTTGCAGGAAAGCTATGTACATGGTGGGTTGCTTGCGCGTTTCCTAAACTCGCTTCTGTCACATCCCTTTAGTGGTCAAAGAAGACTATGTATATCGAAGGTGATGGGATAGACCTAAGTCTACAACCCATGTTGTAGACCCTAAGCAAGTACCGTTATATTGGAACCTAGGGCACTTAGTTCTCCACACAATTCTCATGTAAAGCAAAATTGGAAGTATGGATGTTCATTCTAATATAATGGAAGTGAGAAGCTCCTATCTAATTTCTCGCTTCTCATTTCCTAAAGAGTTTTTTTGGCCTGGCATCCCGCTTGCTTTTTTTTTATTAGTAATCAAGCTCATATTATAGGTGAAAAGGGAATGAGGATACACGCAGTCCACAAATTTTTTTTACTAAGTAGCAAACTCAAGCAAAAAAGATACAAAATAAAGGAAAAACTAACTATAAGTATTCCACACACAAGCCACTGAATCAAATGAAGAAGGACTTATCTCATCAAAGAAAGTCACCCAAATTTTTATTTTCTCAACGAATCGAGCACCATTCTAATATTAAGTGTCTAATGCGCGAGTCCTCAAAGATCCTCAAATTCCTCTCTTTTTAGATTATCACGCACCCACAATCAACAAGATAAAAGGTTTTGGAAGGACGAATGGAAGACCCAATCCACTCTTAGTTGGGAGAGAAAGTAGCACCAAATACCATGTGCAACAGAACAATATAAAAGCAAATGATCTACAATTTCTTCCACACGAAGGCATAAAAAACAAGAGCTTGTCATCCTCCACCCTCTCTTTTTCAAATTGTCACATGTGAGGATCTGGTCCATAACCACAGTCTAAAGGAAGAAAGATACCTTCAAAGGACTATGTGGATTCTGAACAGGCTTATGAGGAAATGGGAATGAGAGACCTAAATCAAATGACCGTAACAATGATTTCACTAAAAACCGACCCTTGTTGTCACTAGACCATATCTTTTAAGTCCCTAACCTAGAAGCGCAAAGAGGAAGAATACGGACTCTGGAGAAGAGGAAGCAGATCCTCGATTTCTCGGTTGTTTAGATCACGCCTAAGTCTAGGAGTCCAAACCACTATGCTGTTACTCAACTCAAAACACTTTGAAACCAAGGCATCTTTATCATCTACAAGTAGGAAGATATTTCCAAACTTGTCTTTGATTTTAGCCAAACCAAACCACACCACATATCCTTCCAAAATCTGATCTTTGATCCATTTCTAGGCTTGAATCTGAGAAAGAGTGACAATAATTGAATTGTCGCCATAATCCCTTTCTAAAGACCCAAACCGTAAGAACTAAGAACACCTAACCTCTCTAGGGTCCCAACAAAAAGTTGCCCCATATCTTGCGACTATCACCTTTCTTCATGAACTCCCTCTCGTCCCCAAATCTCCAAACCCATTTGCCTCACAGTGCCTTATTGACGTTAACTAACGATGTCAAGTTTAGGCTGTCATATTTGGATTTATTCCCTTTATCATTCTACATAAAGTTCCCCTATAATTGTTCCAAGGTATCCATTGTCAAGCAGGGGATGGTCAAGGAGGACAAATAGTAGGTTGAGAGGCTTTTGAGGGTGCTTTGGATGAGTGTTAATTTGCCCCCCTTAGAGAGGAGTTTCGATTTCCAACCTGCGAGTCTATGGGAAAATCTTTCATCAATAAGGGACCAATGGCCTTGAACTTGAAACTTGATCCCAAGGTCAGACCGAGATGTGGAGGGTAAAGATCCAATCTTACAACCTAGGCAGCCTGCAAGGGCCTCCAATATGTCACCAACCCCAATTACTTCACTCTTCCCCAAATTGACTTTCAGGCTCGACACCGCTTCAAAGCACCTGAATAAACACCTAAGGTGTGCCAGTTGGTAACAAGAAGCCTAAAAAAAACACGTTTGCTTCGCTTCTCGTTTTTGCTCTTCGTTCAAGAAACTATGATCTTAGTTGCTAAACTCCATGCAACCTCAGACTTCCCGTGGGTTTCTTTTCCTTAGGATTGTATAGGAAATTTGAGATTTTGCTACACAGACCTACTCTCAGGCACGTAATATTGCACGGGTTTATCAATTGCGCTTGCGCCAGGAGATTGCTCATTTGATAGGATGACAAATCTTTAGCTGATTATTTTCTTCGTCTTCAAGCTATATGGGAGGACTTGGCTCACTATCAGTAGTTTCAGTCGGTGTGTGTTTGCTGATGGTGAACAATATCAACGATTTGTGGATTAGCATAGGATATTTGAGTTCTTAGCTAGGTTGAGCTCAAATTTTGAATTATCTCGCATTCAAATCTTGAGTAAGGATTAGCTATCATCCCTAAGTCAGGTGTAAGCCCTTATTAAGGGGGAAGAGAGTAGACATGGTGCATGCATGTTCCTCCTAATAATTCAGAACGATTCGCCCTAGCTACAGTTGCACAACCACATAAAGGAGAAAAATGACATCCACGTAAGCCGAAATGAGCTGAGTTCAAAAGAGGGGTAAACTCAAGTGTGACCATTGTGAGAGATCGATGAACACTGAGGAGACTTGCTTGGGATCCAGTTGGCAGAATGGTAAAATTCGCTCATCCTAGATAGTCATCAACTGCACATTGCACTTCATCAACGAGTTTTACTTCCTTCCCCCACTCTTCATCTAGGGAGATGCTGACAGTTCCTCCAAATAAACTTGAGAGCATTCCCTACTTATTTGCTCAGTGGGATCACTCCTCTCCATCATTCACTTCTCTTGCCAGTCAACTACCAATACTTCTACTTTTATACATCATGTGTCTTTTTTACCCTTATCTGGCTAGTCCTAGATTATTTCAAGAGTATCTAATCACATGTCTGGTACGTATTTTATTTTTTCTTCTTATAATTCATTTAGCAGTAGCATTAAAGTCAAGGTTGTTGATGGTTCTCTTTTCCCAGTCTTTGGAAAGGGGACCATCGTGTCTCTCCAAATCTTTTTTTATCTTCTATTCTCTATGTACCTAATTTTTTTCCAATCTCCTATTTGTTAGCAGCTTAATTAAAACTTTAAACTGCAATGTAACTTTCTTTCATTCGCATTGTGTATTTCAAGATCTAAAGACAGTGGTAGATTAGGAGTGGTCATGAAATTGATGGTCTTTACCTCCTAGATTCAGCTTTAACGTCTAATGCGCACCAGTTTAGTAGTAGTGGTGATAAAAACTAGATTATGCTTTGACATAACCGAATGGGTCATTTGCCTTTTCAATCCTTAAGAGTTTGTTAGCTTTTGTTAGTCCGGTTAGTTAACAGGGTGAAGTGTGTGAACTAGCGAAACATTTGTCGTGTCTATTTTCATCGAGTAATAAAAGAAATCAGTTTCTTTTTAATATTGTAAATTCTGATGTGTGGGGTCCTTCCCCTACTTTGTCTATCTTTGGCTTCCGCTATTTTATTTCGTTTGTAGACGATTGCATTTGGTCATGATTGAAATGTCAACAACATATCATCATCGACGATATATATATATATATATATCAATGCCAATAGTCATTGACACATTTGCATGGGGTAATATAAATTTTACAACATTTCGACCGATATCAACGATATATCGTTAATATCGCAAATATCGGGCAATATCCACGATATATTGGGAGGACCATAATTATTTTGAAAGAACTTTCACTATTTTGATATTCTTAGTATTTTACAACTTATTTACATAAAATATCATTTAAGTAAATGAATTTACTTTTCTTTTTATCGATAATCCAAGCAATTATATATAAGAAGCGAAAACCAGACACTACAAAGATAAAGACAGCATAGTTCACGAGGTCGTGAACCGATACTTGGAACATAAAATAAAGAACTATGCAACCCTGATATCCCCTGATAGCAGCTTCACAGCCACTATACAAAATCAGACTGACAATATCCCCAAGTTCACCCCCCGCCTGCCTAGCAGAGCACCAGGCCAATACCAACGAATGGGTCCGAGAACAAATATGATAGAGGGATGAGGGAAAGTTCTCAAATTATCTTAAGATATTTATATGTAAATAAGGTTATACCCTCCATTTGAATTCAATAAAAATTATCCTGCATCTAAATTCTAAAGAATAAAAAATCAACTTTTCAATTCAAGAACAATATCTGCTTTTTAGCGCGTTTTTTAGGGATTAAGTCAAAATTTCAACTTTAAAATGCTAAGGTATTCCTCAAATCTCAAAATTTCTTAAATTCTACTATATCAAAACATTACTAAAACTCAAAATTTTGGCAAAAAAGTTGCATATTTTAGTCTTTAAAAGTATTTTCATCTACAAGGTCAAAAAGTCAACAGTTTAGTAAAAAAAGACTTACATTTAACTCTTACAAAAATTTTCTAAGCATATGCTGGGTTCCCCATTTAAATTCATTATAAAAAAATCCCCAAATTTAAATTCCTAAAGAATCAAAATCTAATTTCCAATTCAAGGCTAAAATTCATTTTTAGCCGTCTACACCAAAGTTTAACTTCCAAATTCAAGACTTTTTTTGAATCTTAAGGGCTCATGGTGACAGTTTGCCTCAGTACCCAATTTCCAATTCAAGGCTAAAATTCGTTTTTTAGCAGTCTAGACCAAATTTTAACTTCCAAATTGCAATTCTTTTTTTGAATCTTAAGGGCTCAAGGTGACAGTTATACCTCAGTACCCACAGTATCCACCGATGGGAGTTGCTAAATTTTAGACTAGACGACTACCAGCGTTATGTATGTAGGTATACATTATGGTACTATAATGTGATGAACCAGGCACAATATTGTACATTTGTGAAGAGCCAATACTATCGTCAACCTATTCATGACAGAGATGACTCCGAGCCTCTATGTAACTCAATGTGGCTTAGGTTGTAGTTTTTGGGGTGGGTTGGATCATGCCATCATGGATTTATTATGTATGGAACTCTGATTGTATATTTTTATTGTTATGATTCTTATGAATTATGCTTGATTGATGGATGAATAAAATATTTTATATAAGTCATGAATATTAATCAATCTTACATTATCGTCAGCGCACATCTTTGCCACATTTCCATTGCACCTATTCTGTACATTACTACATTGTTTAAATGTTTTTACTCTCAAATGTGTACTAACATCAATTTTAACATTTCCTGAAATTTCTTGATAAAATTCCATATTTTCCCCCATTTTTCCCTCGACGCATGCGCTATCCCAGGAAAACGATATATCCGGCGATATGTCTCCAATATATCTCCATCCTATCGAGGCGATATCGACATTTAAAACCATGCATCCGGCACACTTAAATTTATTTGATGAATACCAGAGATGAAGTTCCTCATCTCATTCGTGTCTTTCATAAAACATTAAAGAAAGTTTGGCAAGAGTATCATAGTTCTCAGACCAAACAATGGTCGGGAGTACTTAGAAGGACAAGTACAATCTTATCTAGCAAAACATGGAGTAATTCACCAATACAGTTGTATCTATATTCAACGGTAAAATAGAGCACCAAAAAGAAAAACCAAACGCTTTCTGAGGGTAACTAGAAGTCTTTTGTAAGTGATAAAAGCAGAGGAAGGGTACTATTCTAACGTCGTACTTACTGCTGCATACCTTATTAATCGTATGTCATTAAGGTGTGGTCCCTTAAATCTTTATATCAGTAATGCTGAGCATCCTATTTTTAGTATTGTTGTTAAAGTTTTTAGTTGTGCCTGTTTCACTCACATTCTAGGTCCAAATTGAACCATAAATTTGTTAAATGCCTATTTCTAGGTTATCCTTCCACTCAAAAGGGTATGTGTTATGATGTTGTTTTCGGCAAGCAGTTTATCTCTATGGATGTTTCTCTTTTTAGTCAATCCCTTATTTTTTGGTGTTCCTCTTTAGGGAGAGAATGGTAATAATGAAGAGAGTCACCTTCCTCTCCCAACACCGTTTGTTGGTGATCTTCCATTTGTGATTCAATCATCCATTTTTCCTCATTCATCTTCTGGGTCCTTTGGTGGTGAAAAATTTAAGGGACTTAAGAAAAATATTACATTCAACAAAGCAATATTCTCTTCTTGTAGTTGTGGATTCAAAGCCTTTTCTTGGTAAGTCTTCACCTTTACCTCTTGGTACTATTGATGATGATTTCCCTATTACCTTACGCAAACTCGCAAAGGGAAACATATTTGTATGACTATTCATCAGATTTCTCATTTTCTCTTATGACTTACTTTCTTCTCCTCTTCAAGCCTTTATCTCTTCTTTGTCTTCAGTGACGATTTTGAAAACTATGATAGAAGCTCTGCACTTGCCTTCATGGAAAGAAGCCATTTTGAAAGAAATGAAGGCTCTCACTAAAAACAACACTTGGAAACTTCTTGATGCTCCTGAAGGGAAGAAACTAGAGGGTGTATACCGTGAAATACAAGGCTAGCGAGACTGTGGATGGGTACAAGGCCAGACTGGTGGCCAAGGATTTTACTCAGACTTACGAGGTTGACTATCAGGTGAGTAGATGTGAAGAATGCATTCCTTCACGGTAACTTACAGGAAGAAGTTTATATGACTCATCCTACAGGTTTTCAAGTTCAAAATCATGAAGGGAAGGTATAAAGATTAAAGATTAGAAGGCAATCTATAGACCAAAGCAATCTCCTAGAGCCGGGTTTGAAAGAAACAATAGAGCAGTGCAGAATATGGGTATATTCTAAGTAATGTTGATCACACTATTTGTGAAGCACTTGGGATGAACTAATACAGCCTTAATCATCTATGTGAACGATATTGTGACAACAGGTGATAACCCTCAAGAGGTTCAAAGGTTAAAGAAGTTTCTTACTAGAGAATTTGAGATTAAGAAGATCCACTCCAGGATATTACACACTTGTTGGTGGTAATCTAGTTATGTGGAGAAGTAAAAAAAAAGTCATTGTTGCAAGATCCAATGCCAAAGCATAATACATGACCATGACTCATGGAGCCTGGGAATTATTGTTGATTAAAATTCTAATGACAAATCTTGATTTTCCCATCCACTTAGATATGAAACAATACTATGACAACAAGGCAACAATCATTTTAGCTCACAACCCCGTCCAGCATGACAGGACAAAACACGTTGATACACTTTATCAGGAAAAGGTTGCTTTCAAAGTACTGTTGAGACTTCCTAATGTCAAGACAGTCAGGGAAAGAAGTAGCATTTAATCGGCACCATGACATTGTGGGCAAACTGAGCATGTTAGACATCTACGCCCTGCTTGAGGGGAAATATTGTAATGGGCCTAATAAATAAAAACTCATTACTCTTTTCTTTATTATTATCTCTTTTCTACCCTTATGTTCTAGTGCTTTAATTGCTTGTACTGAAAGGACACTTATGTCCTTTCATCTCTTTAGTAATATATAAATGAGATTTAGAGGAAATGAAGATAACTTCTTTCATTTCCCTTTCCTCTTCTTTCTTTCTTCTTCTTCTCTATTTCTCTCTTTCTTCAATCCAAAATCCCCAAAACCTAGTTTTCTACTAAAACATAGATTAAGAAGTGTACAGTATAAAGTAGACAGTTGATGACAATTAGCATAAAGTTTTAATTGGTTTATGGATGCAGGGGTAGCTCTATCCTAGCTCAAGGGAAGTCAGGATAAGATCTTATCTGCTGTTTTTGGTTTGCAGCCAGATTATGATGCGCAATACACCTATCTAGCCAGTGGCAGCTTTCTCCACCTTTTAGGGAACTAGAGCATTTCACGGAAAATGTATTTTTACTCTTGTCTAGGACAAGGAGATGCTTATCCAATAAAATTCCTCCCTTGTCCCTGCAGCTTAACAAGCCTTCACTAATGAATTTCTGAAGCATATTTTTAAATGTTTGATTACTTGCTTGGATCCAAGTTATTCATTGCTCCTTAGTCCTAACCAGCATCAACTACAAAAAAATCAACCGCAGTACCCGAATCAAGTCTCACAAAAAACTGAGTTCAAAAGTAAATCCTGTTCGCAACAGCCACATCAATGGAGATAAGAACGGGAAAGAGCACAGGTGATAGTGACACTACCGGCTTTGCCTGCTGGGTTGGAAGTCATTCAGAAAGAAAACCCTACATTTACCTGAGACTCTCGTCTCAAATACTCAAGTAGAGTGCACTTCCTCATTGAATAGAATTGTTGCACTGATTCGTCGATACATAAGAGCCAGGGTTTTGTGGCTGTTGTGGGGAGGATACAGCCCAACTGTACGTTGAGCCAGACGGTCTTAAAAAATCCCACTAAAAGGTTCATACATGGGAATTTATATCTTCATTATGATATTCATGTTCCATGTTGTTCATCGTTTAAATTTTAGTTAGAACAGCAGTGGGTATGGCGTCATAGTTTCAGCTCACACAGTTGTCATGTCTACAAGTAAGCATATGATTGCATGTTTGGTTTTCCTTTATATTAAGAACACCAAATACTACCGATAAAAAAAAAAATAACTCCAAATACTGAATTTTTAGGCAACAAGGCTCGCTCTTGGTTTAATAGTCTTCCAGTGAAGTCAAAAAATATATTCTGGTTAAGAGCATTACCTTCCCATTATCATGTTGACAACAAGTTTCATTTTGGCTCCATTTCCCACCTGCCCCAAAAAGAAAGACTTCTTCCCCATTACATTGAAAGCAGGAAGCACTTCCTCGTACAATGCCTGCATTTACAAACAGGCAGCGAAGACGCATTTAACAATAGAGTAACATAGAATTTTGTAGCCAATAATTCCCCACTGAAAACACCAATCACATGAATATTAAGGAAGAAAACCACAGATTGACAGGCAAAGCACTTAAAATTTTCAGAAAGCGTGATAATCTGCCATTGTGCAAAAGCATTCAAGATCAAGAGCTTTTGGGTTTCCTCCTAAGGTTGACAATAATCTAGGAAAATTAACATTTAATAGCCCACCTCATTTCCTGTTGATCTCAGCAGCAAACTTATTTTCCTGTCACAATGGTGCCTCTAGAATATACGCCTTTTTTTGCTAAACTGTTAGTTGTCTTATAACCCTGTAGATGAAAATATTTTTGAAGACTAAAATATGATACTTTTTTAACCGAACTTTTAGGTTTTAGTAATGTTTTGATAGAGTAAAATTTATGAAATTTTAAAATTTAAGAAATACCATAGCATTTGCAGGTTTAAATTTTGACTTAATCCCTAAAAAGAGGATTTTGTTTTTGAATTATAAAGTTAACTTTTTATTCTTCAGGAATTTGGATCTAGGGTCATTTTTATTGAATTCAAGGTGTAACTTTATTTACATAGAAATATCTTAACTAAATTGACCATTTATTTAAATGATATCTTATGTAAATAAGCTGTTAATAGGCTTATAGTTAAGAGGGCTAGTGATTTCCACCCGCCTAGAGAGGCACCTAGGCGATGATGGTCCAAAAATGTCTAGGCAATACCTAGGCGCTGCCTTTACTACATAGTTCTCTTCTTGTAAGCCCATCTCATTTGAGAAGTGGTCTGATCGTGTTTGGCATATGGTGCACTTGCTGGTTTGCACGGCTGTCACTTCTTAATGTTACTTGAATGGAGGGTTACTTGGTATATACTATAAGATGTTGAACTCCAAATGAGAAAAACACATTACTGGTTTACTCTGCTCCATATTATTTCTTTTAGATTATAAAACCATGGTTCAATCATATTCTGATAGTGTAAAATTAAGTGGTAGCCTGTACGAGCTTAAGGAATTGCTCAACTTGGAAGAAATACTTTCATTTAAGATAAAGATTATTATTCTTTAATCTGTGTATTTTTTTTATCGGTAATCAGGAATGCATTAAAGAAGATAATGGCAGAATAAAAGACAAACTTAGTTCACAGAATGTGAAACAAAGAAGCATAAGAAATAAAAAGGTGGCAAAAAAGAAGTAAACAAACAGAGTGCAAAAGAATTAACTAAACAGAGTGCAAAGCCCTAACCTATCGACACCTAGTAATGGCAAAAAAGGACCTCCTAACCACCAAATGCACAACATCCATCCTGAGAACACCATCCAAAAATTAGATGGCGGATCCTTGTTCTGATCACAAACAAGGGAAGCGCTACATCCTAAAAAATGCATATGTTCCTCTCCTTTCATTTTTTTTGATTGGTATATGGTCTCTCCTTTCATAAAGACCATGTTATAAGTTATAACCCCTGGAGGGATATCCCAAGCCACTGTTACAAAGGGGGTCCAACTCAGCCGAAGGTGAAAGGAGCAAGGAAGGACCCATACGACTCCTAGGTGGGATAGGAAAGAATACCACAGGCCGTACCCGAATGGGCAGTGCAAGAGTAGGTGAACTACTATCTCCACCAATGAAAGGAACATCACATAGCAACTTGCTAACTTGCAGCCTCCCTACCCCAAATTGTTTGTAATTTTGCCATGAATGGGGCGTCTGAGAGATGGTGAAAGTGGAGACTAGGGCTAGTGCAAAACATGTAGAAAGGATCTAACTGAAAATTGACTTTCGTTGTCCCTAGACCAGAGATGGCTATTGCTAGAAGAGGGGTGAGAAGAGACGATTGCGAGATGGTTGAGTCTAATTGGATAAACATCTATGAGAAGAGGAATTCACTAGAAGAACTTTTGAGAGAAGTAACTTCTAAAGAAGTCTGCATAAGTCATGTTGAGAGAGAAAAGGGATTTGGTTTGCACACTCAAGAAGTTATTTTTTAGCCCTCCTTTGCTATGCAAGCCCGTGGTGACTTCTCGCAGAAGTCAAAACCCGTCTTCCCGCAGAAGTCACCACCAACTTCCCCTAAAAGTCATTTTTCGATTTCTAACTTCTAAAGGAAGTAAAAAATGAATGGCAAACCAAACCAATGTTTTAAATCCCAGGCCGAACCGGTTAGCCCGAAACCCAGTAACCTTAGTGGGTTGGGTTGATCTTTTGATGGGCTGAATACCAAAACCGGGGTGACCCAGTGAAAACCACCCAAACTGGCATGACTCAATCGACCCGAGCGGTTTTTGTTGAACCGTCCGGGTCACGGAAAAAGATACTTTTTGACTTATTTATCCTAAAACACAATATATTAAACAAAAGTAGGGGTTTTAAATTTTAATCAACATGTCAACTTCTTTCTTATTTAAGTTATGTATTATTTTAATCTCTTGAATCACCCAAAAAATTTTATCTCTCGAATCAAATTTGTTAATAGGAAAAATGTTAATATCAAACATTTTTATGGCATTGCATAGTGTCATTGGGTCCCGACGGTCCGACCGGTTTGGACCAACCTGCCCCCTTGACCGGGTTAGTGTTTGGTCAAGGTTTTAAAACATTGAACCAAATGCAGTTTTTTGCAACTTTTGTGAAGCAAGAAGTCGATTCAAAAGTTCATCCAAAAACAAACTAAGAAAATCCTCCATTTCCAAGTCCTTAAGATCTCTCGCAACCTCGGAAGCCAAACTCCTGACCCATCTTTCCATTCAAACGCAGATGTTACCAAGGCACTTTTGTCTAGTGTAGTGAGAAAAGGTTACCGAAGTCTTACCACAGGGCCATCTGCCCACACCACATATCACTCCATAACTTTACCTCTTCTCTGTTGCCCACCATATATCTAATATGCTTCTGAAACTCGTCCCTCACCTCCATTATTGCTTTCCAAACCCAAGCCCATGTGTCCCCTTACCTCATTGGACTCCCAGAAATTTTAGTTCGCCATGTCTTTCTATAATCACTCTCATCCACAATCTCTCTTCCACGAATCGGTATAACCGTTTTCCCAATAATGCTTTGTTCACTTCCACCAACGGTTTCACATCTAAGCCTCCCCACTTTATAGGGTGAGAGATGGAATCCCAATCCACCATATGATCTTTTCGGTTTCAACCCTTTCACAAAAAAACCTTTAGACCCTTTCCAATCTCATGGCAGATACTAGGGGTGTAAATGAGCCGAGTTGAGCCAAGCCGAGAGCTGCTTGAGCTCGACTCATGGCATATATATGCTGGCTCAAGCTCGGCTCGTCTATAGATAATCGAGCTTGAGCTGGCTAGCGAGCTTGCACTATTATTTTAGGATCATTTACCCTAATTTTAACAAAAAAGAATTCAAATCAAAATCTCAACCCTATGTTTGGTTCTGAGAAAATAAGTGAAAAGAGAGAAAAGAAAAGAAAATTGGACGAAACATAACTAAGAATTGTATTAGAAATCCAAAATTTTCTTTTCTTTTCCATGTTTTCACCTATTTTCTCGGCAACCAAAAACACCCTAAGAGTTAAACATGCTCATCAGATTCTCCCTCCCAAAAAAACTTAAGAGTTGAATATAGTTATTCTTGTGAGTCTAATACTCTAATGGAAGAAACATGATATAGAGAATCTATATATTTTGAAAAGATGAAGTTACCTTTTAAGTTTTACCATAATAAAAAAATTATATTTAAGTTTCTCAACTTTAATGTGAAAACTAATATTATTAGGTTATTATAAGTAGTACGGTAAAATTAATCGAGTTGAGCCGACCCAATCCGCTCGTTGCTTGTGTCCGGCTTGATTAACAAATGAGCTTTAACAAACGAGCTCAATCATTTAGCTCAGCTCAATCCAACTGTCCAACAAGCTCAAATATTCAACTCAAGCTCGGCTCATTTCGAGATGAATCGAGCCGGCTCACGAGATGGCTCGACTCATAGACAATCCTAGCAGAGACCGGTATGAACAAGCAAAGAAAGAAAATAGACTGGAAGACTCCTAAGGGTACTTTTTAGGAGTGTGTGCCTCCCTCTTTTCAAGAGGTAGATAGATTTTCACCCTTCTAATCTTTTTGAGAATCTCTCCACCACCAGGTCCTAGGAAGACTTGACCTTGAATTGGGCCCAAGCGGCAATCCCAAGTAGGTGTCGAAAACACCTCGGTCTTACACTCTAAACAGACTACAAACTCCTCAAGATTAGGGACTTCTCCAACCCCAAATATCTCACTTTTGAGAAATTAATCTTTATCCCTAGCACTGCCTCGTAATATCTAAATAGACACCTAATGAGTATTACTTGTCAACTTGATGCTCCACAAAACAAGTGTATCATCAACGAACTGGAGGTCCGAAATGTGTAACATCTCTCTACCTATAAAGAATTCCTCTCACATTGACTTTGACACTCGATCATGTTTGTTAAGGGAGGCAGTTGCCTAGGCAACCAGGTGGACCAATTACGAAAAAAATGTTTAAAAATATGTTTAATTTGTTTTTCAACCTCAAATAATTTTAATCCCTCATAAATTTTTATTTGGAGGGGTAGCTTGTAATTTATATAAAATTATGCCTTAAGTTATTGCCTCTTTTTTAAGGCAACAAAGAAGAAGAAGATACGGAAGCCAAGAAACCACTAGCCAAGTACATCTCCTTGTTCGTCTCTCTCCCCCTATTCTCTCTCTACCTCCCCCACTATTGGTCCACCTCCCTCCCTCCCCTTGTTCATCTCTGTCTCAATCTCCAGCTCTCCCCCTTCTTCTATCTCTCTCTCTCTCTCTCCACCCCAGTTCTTATTTAACACCTCCTACTGCCCATGAGTTGCTGCTCTTATTTCCTTCCCCTCCCTGCTTGAATTAATTACCAATTTTATTGTGAGACTAGAATTATATTCAGAACTCAGAACAATAGAAATTTTGATTTTTTTTCTTTTGTCAAACATTACATATTATATATATATATATATATCTATATATATATATAGCTTGCCTTGGAGGGATGGCTTTACTTGTACAATCTCGCTTGCATGAGTATTTAACAAAAAAAAGGTGGAGTTATCTCAATCCATCGTTGATAGTTATTACTTATTAGTTATTACATACAGAACCAAACTTTGCCACGTTATTGGAAGCTTCATTTCCTTCTCTGTATTATTGTATATTTGACACAAAATCCCTTCAACCCCCTGCAAACAGAACCACACACAACACACTTCCCTTGGCTATCATAGCCTTGCCATGGGTTGTGTTGTACTCAACTGGACCCAGCCAGACCTGATGTTGCAATGATGCCTGCCCCACCTAGATTTCAATAGTCTGCATCAAGTAGTTCATCAGACGACGCTTCGGGTCACCTGGCCGCCTTGACAACCATGCACTCGACTAATCAATCAACCAAGGGCCTCAGTAGCCATGATAAATAGGAATGGGGATAGAGGGTCTCCTTGGCACAATCCTCTCGAAATCTGAAAGTAACCTGAGGGGGTGTCATTGATAAGGATAGAGAATGTACCTCCGAGATGCAATCCCACATCCAGGGCCGTCATTTCATTCCAAAGCACATGATCACGGGTTTTTTCCATATCAATCTTACAAAGGAAGCCTAGTTCTCCATCCCTGAATCTACCCTCAATACATTCATTAGCAATAAGGACACCGTCAAGGATTCGCCTACCTCCCACAATGGCTCCCTGTAAGGGGGGGGGATAATAAAGCCCATAACCAATTTGAGTCTAGATGCCAAAACCTTGGACAAAGTCTTGTAAATGCTTCCAATTAGGCCTATTGGTCTAAAGTCTTTCATGTCCTAGGTTCCAATAAATTTGGGTTATTTACATTCTTTTAGTAAAGGACGTTATCGATTTTAGCTATCAGTTTTAGACTATTATTATTGTTTGGTTCACGTACTTGGATAGGTCAAATTTTCTATATTGTTACATTGAATAACTTTCAGCCCCCATTCTCAAGATAAAACTTGTAACTACCTCGTTAACCTCATTGCCCTTGTCATTTAAAACATTAATTAGGAAATAAGAAACAAAATTTGTTTAGGGCCGACATGAAAAACGTTATCCAGGGTGTAGTCCATACCAGTATCTCAAGATGCTTTTCAACACAGAGGAGCAACATTACTGCATGAATACAAGCCTACACAGATATGCATCGAAAATACTGCAGAACTATTGGTTTTCATATTGACTTACACTCTCCCCAGCAGCAAGAATGACTAATTGACCATCTTCGGCAGGTTTTTTGCTACCTGACACTGGAGCTTCGAGGAAGTCTCCACCCTTTTTCGTAACTGCCTGCAGATGTTAAGAACCACAGTCCTGATAATCAATCTAAAGATGCCATTGCTTTCATTCTCACCATACTCAATAATTTGAAATATAAACTACCAGGTAGTAGATATAATGGATGCCGCGAAAGAAACGGGCAATGAGTGTTAACAGTCCACTCAAACAATTTTATGATGTCTCAAAAAGTACATTTATTGCAACTACATATAATTAACAGATTAATTATTTGAAAGCTTGCTTTTATTTAATATCTACAAAATTCTTGTTCACTGAAACATCAACAAACTCATTATCATTGTTTTTTTTTCTCTCTGGTCAATTGAGCATTGCTCAAAGAAAATAAGAAATAAAATGATCTTAAAGTGAGTCATTCTATATATAATAACAAGGACAAAACAGGAGATGATGCTTTAGAGTTCTACAAGTAGTACTTGTCTGAGGTGTTTCTTTGACATCCTCTAGAATTTCAGTTTTATAAAATCCAGAAAAAAGAGGCATATTGGTTGACTGGTTGTCAATCTGTCGTGTGGATGCAAATTTTGGGAGCTTTAATTTGATAGCTTAGTCATCATCACTGCTGATCATGTGGTAGTTAGTGCTTACTAGTATTGTAGTTAATCTCTAGCTTGTAGTAGTTTAGTAGCTTATGAGTTTACTTTTCAGTAATCTCTAGCTTGTAGTAATTATGTTTCTCATACATTTCTGTAACTGCTTCTTCTTTATATATCATTTCTTGATTACCGATTTAAAAAAAAAAGTATATTGGTCAGGGAGAACCTTTGATAAAGCCAAGGGGGATCCTTAGGGCGTCTAAAGATTTGAGCAACGAATGAGTATCAGGTCCCAATGAAGTCTCATTTGGAACTTTTATCAAATATATTTTCTTTTCTGATCGGTTATTTTTCTACCATGTTTTTATCAAAGAATGTTGAGAAACTATCAAGTAAGACCTTCTAAATATTTTTAGTAATTCTATTCTAGAGCCATTAGAGATACTGATGATAGTATTCATGTTTTGTCTTATCATATAGAGTTGATAAACACTCTTAGGAGCGCCAACTCAATAGTGGAATTTTTAGCTCAAGAGACTGCATCTTGGATGTATTTGGGGCAGGCCAAATCCAAATTTTACTGATCCAAAAGCAATGTGTATATTAATTTTTATGTATATAAAGTTGAGCTTATCTAAAGCCTTCTTAGAAAACTAAGATTAGAACTATTAAAAATTCAATAGGAATATTTTTGAGACTCCCAAGCCTGAGTTCCAGACAACAAGATTCATATTCACCAATCACAGGGTAAAAAGAATCACAAATTGTTAAATTAAATTCATCAGAGAAAATAATAACATAAGCATGCAATCCAGACCTCACTGATCTTTGAAGAAGTATTAGCATCAACTGTTGACATGTCAATGTAGCCTTTTCCACTGCATATTTGCTCGAGCAAGCCATCTTTGTCAAACACCACCTGCACAGTTACCAAAAGCGGCATGCTAGCTGGAATTGGTAATATGTTGATGCAAATGCAATGAACATCACACAGTAATTTACTAAGATTTACGAACCGAGAGAGCAGCAGAAGGATCGGACAACATTCCTATGGTGTACTTGCACTTCTTGACTACTGCTGCAGGGGTTTCTCCAATTGAAGCACCATGCTCCACAAGCTCATCACACTGTAATTACAGGTTTTAGATCATGACAAAGAGAGAAGTTTTATCTAAAGTAAATTGAAGCTAGTTACCACATTAAGAAAATTCTGCTGAATGTTAAAAAAAAAAATACATTGTACTGCATGCTAATATAACTCAAGAAAGTAGTTATTAATATTTGAAATGGTTCATTACTTTGACCCAAAGGGTCAATACAATGAAGTGCATTTACCTTCCAGGTTTCTTCTTCTCATTAAGGTTCCCAGAGTTAGTATGTCAATGGTCTATTTAATATTGCATTATATTCTTTTGATCTCTTCTGTACTTCATCTTTCTTTGCTGTGTTCCCTGGAATTTTTCTATTTGCTTATGAGGTCTCAAAAACCAAACAAAAATAATAAATCAACAATATATTGGTGAAATACTAGGAATATGTAAGTGCACCTGTTGACTATCAGAACGAGGTCACTAATGTATTCACAAAAAAAATTGATTGGTAAAGCACAAATAATAATAATAATTCAAAAAGAATGTACAAGCTAATCTCACAACAGGCAAATGAGCCAACAAAATCTTAAATGGAAGGCCCACTGAACCCCACAAAAGGACAACATTTATCCTAGAACCTTTACCGTGAAGCAAAGCAACAAAAGATGATCTAAGGTCTCTTCCATTGCCATACAAGAGAAGGCCTGCTTGCCATCCTATTTCACTGAAAACTTACCAAATTTATATATCTTCACCAAAAACTTTAGATATGCAAAGGGTATTCTTACCACTTACCAGAAATAGCAGGATGCCGATGGAAGTGCTGGACAGGGAGTCAGGGACCCCACACAAACAAAGTGGTAGTGAATAAGCGATGTATCAGGCATCTAGAATTGCAAAGTAGGAACAGTACTTACTCCAATTAGAAGACCTGTGAAACTACAGTCTAAGACAGTACAAGTTTCGTGCAATGGTGATTGGTGCACACTTGGTTGTGGAAGGAAATTAGAGGTTTAGGTATGTTAATGGGTGAATTCTAGCACCGAAATTTTTGTCATGGAGGCTCTGATACCAAGCTGTACAAGTGCAAATGTCTTAGTTGAGGCACTCTTCCAAAGAATTTATAACCCTCAATCTTGAGGAACTTGTTCAAACAAGGCGACACTTGTTTGGGGGGGGGGCTCTCGGAAATGGGAAATGGGAAATGGGGGGTATAAATCATTAAATCTCAGTTCCCCTAAATTCAAAAGCGATCATGTTACAGGTGCCCACTCTGAAATCTGATTACTGCTAGCAATCCATAACCAATAACAACCACTCTCTCAAGATAAACCGGCCGCTAAAACCAGTAGGCCAAGCCAAAAAAAGAAAAAGAGAATCACATGACTATGTAATTAGTTGATTACAAGAGGGAGGGCAACAAAAAGAGCGTCAAATGGCAGATCACTTGAACGAGAAGCAGACATTGGAAGAGAATGAACAAGTACCTTAGAGAGAGTCCTGTTCCACACAGTGACCTTAAAGCCATGGCGGAGAAGATTGAGGGCCATTGCCTTCCCCATGATACCTAACCCTAAGAATCCAACCTCCATTCTATTATCCTCTTCTTCTTTTACTTTTTCTTCTGCAACTGCAATCGAGGCTCTACTTCATCCTCATCCTCATATATGTAATAAGGGGGGGGGGATCATTTCGATCGCAAGCAGCGGAGGATTTGCTGATTTTATTTTATTTTATTTAGCGTCATTAATAATCATTAGTAATGATAGATAAATAAACGTCCTCGTTCCTTCTCTTCCTCCACCTTAATTGTACCGCAACACTCCCCTAATCCTCACTATTTTTGGAAATACCAAAAAATCCCCACTATTTGGAGCATGAGATGAGGGGCATTTTGGTTTGATCAACAGTAATATGACACGTGGTGAAAATGAGGTCCCCTGCTCTAATTAAAAGTCCCGAGATTCCATTTGTTGGACCGATCTCTCTGGATGGTAGGCGTTAGAGCTTTGAGTCCAGATCCTGTCCAACTGTCATTGAATGGGGAGATTTGTCAATTGAATGAGAAGAGAGTTCAATCGCACTCACTCAGCCCCTTTGAACTCTGGTTAATAATTTTTTTAACCCTTAATGTTTATTTTAGTTGCCTAGAAATATAAAAAAGTACAGAAAAAATAACAGAAAATAATTTATTTTATTTTTTTGGGAAAATAAAATAACAGGTAATTTTTGCAACTTATTTATCCTTTCGGGGGGTGGGGAGGGGAATTTTAGCACTTATTTGATTGTTAATACATGTATCAACCCTTTACTGTGGTCGATGCACATGCATCAACCTAGTGTAATGAAAGCATCGACTTGATGCACTAGGTTGATACATGTATCAACAACCATTTACTTGACTCAATGCACATGTATCAACCTAGTGCAATGAATGTATCAACTGGATGCACTAGGTTGATACATGTATCAACAACCATTTACTTAACTCGATGCACATGCATCAACCTAGTGCAATGAAAACATCGACTTAATGCACTAGGTTGATACATGTATCAACAACCCTTTACTCGAGTCGATGCACGTGCATCAACCTAGTGCAATGAAAGTATCGACTGGATGCACTAAGTTGATACATATATCAACAACCTTTTACTTTAGTCGATGCACATGCATCAACTTAGGGCAATGACCCTTTAATGTATCGACCCATTTGTTCTAATGTATCGACCATGTAAGCTAAATGCATCGACCCCTTGCAATTTGTCCATCGACTGTATCGACCACTTGTCAAAAGTTTTGTTTTTATCCTGTTTATTTTTTTCCTTTTGTAGGATGACAAAAAAAAGTATAGGGGGAAGAAGGTTGTTGCAAATCCCAAAGTTCAGAAGAACCCAAGCAAACCAACAAAGAGCGCAAGGAAGCCAACAACCTTTAAAAGAAAAGTTTATGAAAATGTGAAGTATGAATCATCAGTCCCTCTTATTGATAGGGAGGGTTAACCTTTCGTCAAATGCACTCAGGCTTTTTGGTGGGAGATGAAACAGAATTTTGAGAGTGTGCCAAATAGAACGGTTTTATGAAAGGAGCAAGTGTTTGGGTGTTTTACGGACCAACACACATTTACATTTTGTGGTATGATGACTCACTTCGTTCTCCAACACCACATAGGAGATATGGAGTTTGAGATTTGGGGGTTTTGATGAAATTTAGGAAGTAGGATTTTGCCCTAACCATGGGTCTTAGATTCACTCCTTCTACCCCCCATAATATCCAAGTAAGGGAGTAGAAACTTAGGAAGAGGATGTTCCCCAAAAGGAAGTTTGGGGTTGACGAAGATCCAGGGGCTTGGGGATAAGTATAATATGAAAGTCGTGTAGCTAGACTTGCTTCTTTTTGTAGAGGCTTTTTTGGATACAAAGGTCTCCACTACCTGTGTAGATGAGACATAGTGAGCTCTAGTGGAAGACCTTCCAGCCTTTAATAGTTATCCATGGGGAGTATTTGGATACAAAAAATTGAAGACATCATTGGAGTCTGCACTCTCCATTAGCAGCAATAGATACAACATATATGGTTGCGCTTTTGCATTCTAGGTAATAGAACTATAGTTTATCATTATAGTTTTTATACTTAATTGTTTTTTCATACTTTATGACTTAATTGCTTTATTATAACAGGTTTGGCTACTGGAACGTATTCCCGCATTCGCAAGACAGGGGCAAGATATCAAGTCCTCTTCGGATCTCATCCCGGTGATGCCTGACACATTTCCTCGGTTCCTACATTGGAAGATCACGACCTACATTAAATATGAGGATACCCGGTAGTTGTTCATGACTCAAAATGTAAGTGTTTATTTTATTAATTACTACATTAAATATAAGTATTTCTTACATTACTAATGTAACTAACTTTTTTACTTATTCTTGTAGGTTGAGGTTCTACCACCCCTCGTGTCTACTCAAAGAGAGATGGAAGAGCCGGCAGTGATTGACGTACTCACCCGACTTGGAGGGTTGGACTCAAAAGTCCACAAAAAGCGGGACCTTCCTCCTAAAGATAAGGAGAAAAAGAAAGACAAGGACGAGGAGGAGGAGGAAGATGAAAAGGTGGATGTGATAGCTTCCCTTCTTACCAGGAAGAGGAAGAAGGCACAAAGAGATAGTAGCCTTTTAGACCAGCTCAAGCTCTACATTGATGAGGCTATGAAGAGGAGCGAGGAAAACCATAAAGCCGAAATTCGTGCGAGTGAAGGCCGCCTTGAGGCAATTGTAATTAAGTTGAGTGAGGAGATTAGACAGATGAAGGAGGAAGTTTGCAGAGTAAGTACTCTATTTTATTTTAAAATTTATAAAAAAAAATACAATTTCCCCTTTGATATAATGATAATTGTATTTGCAACATAGGATAACGATCCCTCGAGGAAGCGCACCGGCGGCTACGTCTATCACAGAAAGACAAAGGTCAGTCAAACAGTCTCCACCTCCACTACACCCTGAGGAGACTACAGTCTCCACTTTTGTTGTACAGTATAATGAGGTATGTGATTTGCACAATTGTTTTACACTAAATTTGTTATGTTTGTTACTGATTGAGTTCTACAATTTTGTTTGCAAAATATTTTTGATGGTACACCATTGAATTCTGTTACATCAGTCAGTGTAGACTCGCCGATGACTATGGAGCTGACAGTCAATGAGGCACCGCCTCAGAAGGCGAAGAGGGTCCGCTTTGATTCTCAGTGGATGCGGTCTCCCTGGTATAATGCCCGGAAGGAGAAAGCCGCTAAGGAAAAGGCATCCACAGAGAAACCAATTTTGAATCTACTTAGACATATATCTGAAATCAAACTTAAAAAAATGATGGAGTATGCCAAACAACATCGAAAGAATGAGAGGCATAAGCGCGGATGCAACACAGTTGGTACCCTATTAATCACTCCGATGGTTGTGCAAGAAGTGTCATCCCTTACCTGCTAGTTCGGGAATTGGGTAATAGAGGGATAACTTACGAATATTTCTTTTTTAAATTAGCATATTAAACTATGCACTGACATACTTTAATATTTTTAGGAAATGAACACCTACATGATTTTATTATTCGAGAGGCATAAGCCCTACCTTGACATATTCACCCAAAAATGTGTTTTTACAAACGAGTTGTTTACAGTAAGTTATCAATCAAAGTTGAATATGTTCTAAATTTGACAACTAATATATATAATATGCTGACTTTGTTTTTCTTATGGCAAGATTCACTTTTTAACAATATGAATATAGAGGCCCCGAGTAACCTAGGCATTAGTCTAATTAGAAGATATGGCGAAAACCCTAGTCCGTACAACGCCTCATTGATCCCTAAAGTACTCAAGTCACCAGCTGCAACAATGTGGCGTTTTGAACGTGTCTACCTTCCCTACCTAATAAAGAAGCAATGAGAATGACAGTGGCCATAAGGAACCCACTAGATATTGTTCGTACTTGAGCCCCCAGAAAGGCAAGTGTTTATATGGGACTCATACTACAAAGATGATCTACTGGACAGGTATGCTATTGAAGTAGCAACTTTGAAGAAGGGGATCCCACTACTTTTCAGTATTGCGAGGGATGAGTAGGCATTAAAAGGAAAAGAATGAGAGTTTCAAGGGATGGATCCTAACACTATTCCTACGTAATAAAATGCTCATGACTGTGGGATATTCGTGGTTAAATACATCGACATTCCTATGTGCTAATTTACATCCTACATTCCAACAGGTAATAAATCAAATCTATTTTTTTTTTTACATTTTTTCTGTTTTATAAGTTATTCTGCTTTATAATATACATCTTTGTAATACTTCAGAGGGATATTCCAAAGTGCCGGTATTGTATTGCTTACAATCTCATGAAGGGCAAGGCTTCAATGTAGGAGGGGGAGTTCAATGTAATGTAAGCAGTTGTTGTCAGTTCAATGTAATGTAATGTAAACAATTGGCGTTCAATGTATTATAATGTATGTTGTAAGTTCAATGTAATGTAAACAGTTCATCTTCTCACATATTATAATATAAACAGTTGAGGTTCCATGTATTAAGATGTTTAATATAATGTAAACAGTTGTTGATACATGTATTATAATGTATTATGATGTGTTGAGGTGTTTAATAAGAAACATGTTGAAAACAAGTTCACAGAAATCCAAAAAATCATATGTTGCACAACCTTTAAAGAACATAAGGGTCGATACAACATAACAAATGGTCAATACCATATAATACAGGGTCAATACAAGTTCTAAAGGGCAATAGCTAACTTATGAGGTCGATACATTTTATGAAGGGTCGATACACAAAAGGGGACAGGGTTGATAGAAGTTCAAATGGGCAGTAGCTAAATTATGAGGTCGATGCATTTTATGAAGGGTCGATGCACCAAAGGTGACAGGGTCGATACAAGTTCAAATGGGCAGTAGCTAACTTATGAGGTCAATACATTTTATGAAGAGTCAATACACCAAAAACCACTGGGTCAAAACAATTAAATTTTTCAAAAATTTCTATTTCTTTGTCCAAAATTACAATTTTTCATCCAAAATTACATGTATCTTTATCCAAAATTACAATTTTTTTATCTAAAATTATAATTTTTTGTACAAAATTACAACTTTTCTACTCTTGTTGCTCAATTACTCGAGTACAACTTTGTCTATTGTGTCATGTTTGCTTACATCTACCACATTTCACAGTTCAACGTTCTTCTCCTTATGATAGAAGTCTCTTCTTCTTAGGTCTTCCACCACTCCGACCATATCTTGGTGGCTTCATCTTCTCACATAGTATGAGTAGTGTGTCCGATGTCTCCCAATCGCATTTGTCCGGTACTGGGTAAATCGATCCCTCATAAGCCATCCGTGCATATTCCGTTGTGTAATATCGATCAACAGATTCATATTTATCAATGTGATATTTCGTACATGTAGCAAGAGCATGCTCGCACGGACATCCCGTCACGTTGAATTTACCACAAGTACACGACCTTTGAAGTAGATTGACCAATTCCCTATGTTCTTCTCCATGAACTCTGAATTCATGATCATTGATACCGTCAACACGTCTACCTCGTCCTTTCTGAAAATCATTTTCCATTTTCTCTTCGACATTTTTAGTCAACCTTGAAGGCCACTCTAACCTAGAGATGGCAATATGACCCGCCCCTATAGGGGCAGTTTTTTTTCAAATAAATTGGGGGCGGGGCGGGGCGGGGCGGGGATGGTATGAAAAATCAAGCCCCGACTTGGGGGCGGGGCGGGAGCGGTTTTAGTATACCCCTCTCTGGTGCCCCGCCCTACCCCGGAACCACTTTAATATATATATATATATAAATGAAAAAATATATATATTATATAAATTTTAAAATATATATAAAATAGTAGGGGCGGGGCGGGGATCTTATAAGCGGGGCAGGGCCGGTTTCACCATATATAAGCCTCGGTCAGGGGCGGGGTGGGGCGGCTATATAATCGGGGCGGGGCCGGGGAGGTAGAAACCCAACCTATCCCGCCCCGCCCCATTTCCATTCCTACTCTAACAATTCCTTTCGTCGAGTGAAATAAAACTTTTGAGTTATTTTATGTGTGGTCTCTACTAATGCTGTGACCGGGTATTCTTTTGCTTCTTTCAATAAGCTATTAACACTCTCCGCTATATTAGATGCCACAATCTCATATCTCTTCACAGGAGAGTAAGCATTTGCTCACTTTTGCCTCAAAATTCCATTTAGTCTGAAAGCCTTTATTATAGCCAAAAGAAAGGCTTGACACTCTCGTCCTTACACAGCTTGTGCATGTTCATTGAAATGTGATACGCACAATAGGCATGAAATGCAGTTGGGAGTACTTGAGGAACTTTGCTTATCAATAAAGGGTTTCTATTCGAGATAATCACTAAATCCTCTAGTGGCCCCAATGCTTGTTTCAAATGAATTAAAAACCATTCCCAAGAAGAATGATTTTTTTTCATCCAGTCCAAAGGCGACAGGTATGAGGTTATTGTTCCCGTCAAGAGCTACTATGACAAATAGTATACATTTATGCTTTCCTTTCAAATGTGTCGCGACAAGAGTTAACACTTTTCAACGACAAGTTCAAAAAGTATGAAGTACCATACCGATCGTCCAAAAAGCAGAACTGAACACTCCATTCACTGGATCGGAATGCACTGCAATTACTATACCTAGGTTGCGCTTCTCAAGTTCAACTCGTGTCATATATCATTTATAATGTACCTTGGCCTATACACATCATGCCCCTCGATATGTGATAGAATACTTGCTCAACACCTAGCTTCTTGCTTGCACATTATCTTCCCCAGTCGGTGACTGACAAGAGTGTATCTCATCATAGGTCTTCATCTTGAATTGGCAAAAACCATTAACTCTTGATGGTTGTAGTCGCCATTTGCAATTTTGAACATGACATTTTAATGTGTATCATTGTTCATCCGAACGTGTTACCTTGAATTGAAAATTCTTGCGCATCGCATACTTATGAATACACCTCTATAGTACCTTCTTATCTTTAAAACATTGACCAAGTTTGACTACCGTCCCATCTTGCAACGTACATTCAACATCCGAACCTTCATTATGCATTGGAATATCCTTATATTGTGCCTTCACAAAAGGATTGTTTGTTGTGTCCTCACTATGCATCTCTGGGGTGAGGGGAGGACTATCATGGCTACAAAACAATGTGAAAGTAAAGCGAGTTTCATATTAGAATCTATAATTCGAAAAATGTTTTCTTAGTAGAGTTATAAAGATAAGAATCTACCTGAAGTTAGGGAAGTCGTTTACGATGACATCTGTACCAAGATCTGCATATTTTGGAATGACATCATTCATAGCATCATCTATTGAATCGATGTCATCAAGATCCTTCATATGCAAATTTTCATTGATGTCTTCTACACCATCATGAATGCCAAAGAGATCATTCACATGCAAATTGTCTTCTTTTATATTAGTCAGCCTATACGTATTGCACTCAAAATCAAAATCCAATCCTCCAACAACTTCAAATGAGACATCCTTTTGCTTGAATAAATGTTTTCTAGAAACTTCGATGAGAACATACTCTTAGTTGCACACATGTTCTTTGGTAACTTTAATGTGAACAAACTCTTAGTTGCACACATGTTCTTTGGCAACTTCGATTATGTTCTTTGGCAACTTTGATGTGAACAAACTCTTGATTGCACACATGTTCTTTGGCAACTTCGATGAGAACATACTCTTCCTTTAAAATATGCTTCATTCTTTCCTCTTTCGATATGTACAAAGGAAGATAAATATCATTTCGTTCTATAATTATATAAAGAAATGTTGACAAAGATTCATTGTTGACAATTTAGATTGGTGGTATTGGGTTTGAGGTAGGAAAAAATGACCTTAAAGTAATATCACAATCGCACGGTTTGGAATTGGTAAGTCGATAAACTTTAGAAAAGAGCTCCTTGTGTGTAATACTGTTATCCACTAGTAGATACTGACCGCTTCCACCTCGATAACAGATACCTTGTGCTCCATTGTTCAACAATCTACCACTTTCCACAACCCATTTTCCATCGTAGCAATAAATTAGTGATACTTTTGACATCATCGTCTGTAAGAAACATATTATTGATTAGTTAGATGAGGGACAAATAAATGAGTTGTTAAAATGAGCAACGTGTCGATGCAAATCAGCCAAGGTCGAAGTATGGAAGGGATAGGGTCAACACAGTGTACATGAGCAAAGGGTCAATGCAAATTAGCAAATGGTCAATACAAAAATGCAAAGAGTCGATGCATGAAAGGGACATGGTCGACATAGTGTACATGAGCAAAGGGTCGATGCAAATTAGCAAAGGGTTGATGCAAATATGCAAAGGTTTGATGCATGGAAGGGATTGGGCCAATACAGTGTAGATGGTCAATGAAAAAACCTAAGGGCCGATGCAAATACGCAAAGGGTTGATGCAAATACCCAAAGAGTTGATGTAAATACGCAAAGGGTTGATGAAAATACCCTAAGGGTCGAAACAAAATTATATTAAGTGTTTCAACAGTATCGATATGGACCAAGAACCATGCATCGACTTCTCAAGCAAAATGTATCAACCCTGAACCGATTTCCACCAGCTTCATCCCCTGCGTTCCTAAAACTTATTTAACGACCAGATTGCCGGAGAAAACCTCAATGTAATAGCTCTTTAGATTACTCAAAGCCTTATATACCATTAGTAAGAAGTTATTCACAAGGTATAAAGATTAAGAAATCAAAACATACCTTTCTAGGTTTTGGTTATCACAAGGTAAATAATTATCACACAAAACCCATGAGTTTGGAGTTTGCCGGAAAATGATTCACACAAAAAAGAATAAGTTTGAATTGGAGTTCGAGGGAAATTTTTTCGGGATAATGCACATAGAAGGTTTTCCCCATGCACATACGTAAACCACACCGATTCCCACATTTTTTGAAAGTTAGTGCATTCATGGTTGATTGTTTAATGCTTTGAAGGTAGTGGAGGGGTAGTTTGGACTTTACATATATCCATAATAACCAAAAATATTTCATAAGGGCATTTAGAGAAGGGTTTTTAAAACCTGGGTATTTAGGAAAGAAGCCAATACTAGAGGGGCAATCTAGGAAAAACCTCTTTATTTATTTAGCGTCATTTCATTAATCTATTATTATAATATAAAGAAATAAGACTTTTCTCTTTGCCCTCCAAACTTCAATCCCTCCAATCTCATAAGTTCTATTTTAGAGATGACATGTGGCTTTTCTCTTTAATCTCCACCGTTCAAATTTGGGACCCACTATTTCATCCTAGAGCCCTCTCGATCTCCACTATTATAGACTCCTCTCTTATCTCCAACTCTCACATGTTTGAGACCCACTATCTCATCATAGAGCCCTATCTATCTCCATTATTGTAGAGTTCTCTCTTATTTCCAACTCTTGGGGTGTATTAATTTAAGTTTAATATTAAAAAACTTATGATTTTCCTATAAATGTTATTAAAATAATAATAAAATTATTATTATAAAATTAATTAATTAATACAAATAATAATATATATCAAATAATAAAAATCTAATACTATTAAAAATAAAAATATATTACTTAATATTTAAATAAATAAATAATATTATTTAATTTTAGATATTCTTAATTATTACCGTGCATCGCACGGGGTCTTTGCTAGCAATTATAGATAAATAAACGAAATAGAAGGATGAATAATACAGTATTCCAAAGATTTGCGCTCATTATTGGCGCTCATTATCAGAAGAATCTGGTTAACGAGCGTCGATGTCTTACACTACTCTTCGTCGTTCCTTCTCTTCCTCCACCTTAATTGTACCGCAACAATCCCCAGTATATTTTTTTTTTGTTTTTGGGGTAGTAATACTAATCCCCGCTATTTTTGGAAATACCAAAACGAAAAAAAATCCCCACTATTTTTGGAGCATTAGATGAGGGGCCTTTTCGTTTGATCAATAGTAAAATGACACGTGCTGAAAATGAGGTCCTCAGCTCAAATTAAAGTCCGGGGTTTCCATTTGTTGGACGGCCTCGGATTGATCTCTGGATGGTAGGCGTTAGAGCTTTGAGTCCAGATCCTGTCGGCCTCGGATTGATCTCTGGATGGTAGGCGTTAGAGCTTTGAGTCCAGATCCTGTCCAACTGTCATTGAATGGGGAGATTTGTCAATTGAATGGGCAGAGAGTTCAATCGCACTCACTGAGCCCCTTTGAACTCTGGTTAATAATTTTTTAAACCCTTAATGCTTATTTTAGCTGCCAAGAAATTTAAAAAGTACGGAAAATAAATTAACAGAAAATAATTTATTTTATTTTTTCGGGAAAATAAAATAATAGAAGATAATTTGTGCACCTTGTTTATCCTTTTGGGGGGAGGGGAATTTTAACACCTGATTTGATTGTTAAAGAAATAAACAAAGGGGGGCGCTTAAATTTGATTATTTTGGCTATAAACATTTAAAAGATAATCGCTATAAATACAACCTTTTGAAAACATAAATGTTAAACAAAAAAATTTGTTTGGTTAACAAGCTCAAAAAATTGATATTATATAAATTTAAATTTGGTTAGATTCAAAAATAAGAAAAATTGTTTAACCTATATGATCAATGCATTAACCACACAAATATAATTGTTCTTACTTTTTCTTGGATAATATAGGGGAGATCGAATCATAGCCAATCACGATTGAATTGGGAGAGAGTTCAATTGCACCCACAGTTCAACATGTGTCCTTGTTAACTTTCATTAACCATGATTAAGATTCACTAATCCTTAGAGTTCAATAATCTATCCTTAGTTTTAGAAAAAATATTTGACTATGGTTAAGAAATTTTAATCCTTAAGGTTATATTTTTTAAAAATATTTTTTTTTCTAAAAACCAAGGGTAGAGTAATGAACCCTAAGGATTAGTGACCACATTTAATAGAAGTTAACAAGGACACATGTTGAGCTGTGGGTGAGATTGAACTTCCCCCCAATTTAATCGCGATTGGCTATGATTGGATCTCAATGTAGGGGTGGTCTTAGCTCCTAAAAAAACAAAAGACTAGCTATTTTAACAGTTTCAAAATACAACTAAGCAACAAACCCTAACACTTTTTTTCATAGTTTAAAATCCAACGTCTTAAAAATTAGTTGCATTGTGTCACTTGTCGGTCCTAGCTGTATAGAGATACACCAAGTATTGGTGTACCTTAGGCCTACATGAGATTTCTCCTTTACAACCTAAAAGATCTACAGTCAAAGCAAACAAACAAAATAAATACCCTTAAAATCTTTCAAACCCTCGTTTTCTCTTCTCCTTTACCATACTCAACCACACCTCTCCTTATCCATACTCATCCACACCAGACCCAACCGTTTGGAGAATCTTCATACTCGGTGTAACTGGGTGATTTTCTAAACGGATCTAATCTAATGATCAATCCTCTCATATTTGATTACAGGTGAGCCTAAACTTCGAAGGGTCGTTCTGACTTGTGTCGAAAAAGAGAAAATGACAAAGGAAAGAGGTTGAGAGCACACCAAGAAATTTGAGAGTACCGAGGAATGGTTGTCGTTTAGCCTTGTCGTATATCGACTAGTGGTGTTGTTATGTCTCTTTTAGATCGATGGTCTCTCCTATTTATATGAATTTTTTTTAGAGTATTTATCACATAAATAATTGTAATATTTGTAACGAACACACTTATTGTAATAACGTCTTTCATATTTATTATAAGAAACGTCTTTCACATTTATTGTGTCCTTAATTAGCAATTATTTTTTTTTCATCGGGTGCCTTACAATGATTTTTTTACTCGTCAAAATGTTCTAAGTGGATTGGTCGGCTTCACTTTTCGTGTGATAGCGTACTCTTCGACCAATGAACATCTCGCCCTCCAATCCTTAAGTTCATTTTACCTCTTTTAGGTTTTACAAACGTTATGCTAAAAAATGCATTAGTTTTAATATGAAGGTGTTTTACAAAGTATAAAGGACGCAATAACTAATACAAGTTAAAGACGTCCTTTAATAAAGCTATACGAGCAAGAGACTTTTCTTTAAAGACCCATATGCCATTCCTTGTCTCCAGGTGTCACTCTGTTACTCACTTTTATGGTTCAACATAAATGACTTATCAACATTAGCCCCCTATCTGAGAAGTCATTGCAAGATGTCTTGAAGACACGCCTTTGGACTTATACTTGACCATTTTATCAAGTATAGATTTTTCACCTTTCAAGATAAGTTCATTTAATGCTCATAACATTTCATGTACGCCGCCATCACTGGTGTGACGTATGACATGACGCTGTTATGACTGACATTGCGTCGATCAATACATTGTCATCATTATACGTCTCTGCAAATTTCCGTTATTTGCCTATTTATTCAGGGACTTTCGAAGAAAACTTAACCTTTTTTTTTTCATTCTTCTTCTCTCCTCTCTTTTTTCCCTTCTTTCACAGAGCTTTATTATTATTTTTATTTCAATGGCTTCTTCAAGTTCGCATGGAAGACAAGGCGATATTGGAGACTCCTTTTGGATTGACGCCCAACAAAATCGATGAGATACGAGTACTCCTACCGATGGTTGGTGCATTTTGAGAGAGAACTCTTTAGATGATGATGTAGACCCTCCTTCGCCTCTGGGTATTCTAAGATTTCAAGTCGGAAGAGGTGATTTCCCTCTTTCGAAACTCATTTTTCATTCTCATTCAGGGCTCTCAGGTGATTGAGAAGGATGGTTAAATGACATGTTTAACGATAGTGAGTTCGTTGCTTTACTTGAAGATGAGGGAGTTAAAGAGGCTATTGAATTGACCTCTCACTTTGAGAGAAAGCTGGATCAAGATGATCTGAAGCAACTTCTTTACTGGTGGAATTCTTCAACTCACATTTTTATCACTCTTTGGGGTGAGATTGCGCCCTCACTGGAGGATATTGTTGAGCTTTTCCACTTACATATTTTTGGAGAGCACGTTTTCGCCTCCATCAATTACAACGAGTCTTCTATGAGGGAATGTATTGATGGTCTAACGGTTGCTTTGAAGGCATCAACAAAAAAGTCTATAAAACGGTCAAATTTCAACGACTGTGTACAATACTTCTAGAAAAGACCAAACCCTTAAAAGAAAGGCTCCTAAGGGTAAAGGGGTTGCAACGTCATAGTCCTCAGTTAATAGCATAGGGATGGATAGTCCATATAGGTGTGAAGTGGTTTGTTGCCCAGTAAATGGACCCTAGAGGGGGGAGAATATCAAGTGAGCCTCTTAAAATAGTCACCCCTGTGATGATTTTGAATTTTATTTAGTTAATAAAATTGGTTTATGAATTGATTGAATGTTTATATTTTAATAATAGTTTCTTAGTATTTTACTCTTATTTTATATTCCATGTAGGGTGCTAAGTGAAAAAGAACATGAAAGTAAATGCAATTCTAATGAATTTGGTGTGTTGGGGGTGTTAATAGATAATATCTAATAAATGTGGGTAACTTTTATAATTTGGAATAGTTGGCCACATGTTTACAAACATAACAAATACATCCAAAAGTCTCTTCATATACACACATTTTTCTGCATTCTTCACAAAGAGGGTTTTGAGAAAAATAGAGAGGGATGAGTATGGACGGATGAAAGAAGAGGAAGAGAGAGAAGGAGATTATTGGAGCAAGTGAAACTGGATTTGTGGAAGTCCTAGAAGCTAGAAACTTGCTGGATTTAGTAGGGATTATCCTTCTTTACAATTTCTTTTGTTTTGATATCTTGAAAAGTTATAATTATGAGGTTAATTACGACATACATGTAGTGATGGTTGTTCTAATGTTAAATTTCTATTAAAAGAGTGATTTTTCTCACATGCATGACTGAAAAAATGATAAATCTTATAATTTTCTTGATGTGTGAGAAATATTCTTTTATATGATAATTTGTAAAAGGGATGTAGTGTTGAACATAAGGATTTGGACTGTACACATTATGAATGTTAATTCAAATCTGGACTTAGAAACATTATTTTTGAATGAAATTTTGGTTATAGTTTACTTAGTTAGTTAGTATCAAATATGGAAATGTTCAAGTGATTCGGAGTACATTTGCTATTTTTCCTTGATTTATTTCCTGATAGCAGAGGTGCTGAAATTCAAATTCTGTAATAACTAATCTGATTTCAATTGACGTTTGAATATAGTTATATTTGTAATTAAATTGTGAAATTTTGGGAAAACATCGCATATTAAGTTTATTTTCAAATGCCTTTGGTCTCAGATTTAAATTCTTAAAATTGATTTTCCAGTGATTTGAATACTACAGGTTGGTCAATGCTAAGATTCATTTCCAGCATTCTATTTTGATAGAAATCCATTTATATACCATACTTAAATAGATTTTATTACTTGACCAATATTTTTCCATCATTTTTTTTTATGAATCTAGGTCATAAAGAAACAAGAATCACATGAATTGAGTCTCTATAGAATGAGTTATAAAATTTTAAGTATTACTTGTTCTTTTTTCATGTATAATGATTTTATGAAAAATGACATTTATTTGGGGTTTCATAGTTATTATAAGATGTATGGATTTTGTGGAAACTTTAAAAATAGTGAAATTCTCATGATCTTGTGCAATATAAAACTTATGAGTCTTAGAAGGTATAACAATTGACAAAGGGCTGCGGTCCTTGGGTTGAGAATACTCCCCTAAAGAAACAAGACGTAAAATGCATAACATTTGGTGTTTTGAAAGAAAGGCTTGGTGGTGAAATGACATAGGAGAGAATTGCTTTCATGTGCATGATTTTGATGTTTCTTTGTATATAAATTTTGTTGGCATGTAACTATGACGGGTATGTAATATTTGACAATGGATAGTGGTTCGGATATGGGTAACTTTTGAGTTTTGGATTTGTTGGTTATCACTTATAAAGGTTAAGTTTGGACTAGTGATTAAAAGAAATTAGTGACCATGTCTTAATTGGGGACTAAATATCCATATTATTATACTTAATCTCGCTTCAAATTTTGGGGCATGACAACCCCTATTCTCTCTTCTTTTTTGAAAATCTCAAGACCTCTATGAGGTATCCTGTAACACCTGCATGAGATCTGGATAATCTCTTTTAATAAATAAAATAAGTTTATTCAATATTTGTTCTTCTTTATTTTTCTTCTTAATAAGAGGTTCTTCCCCAAATCGGGAAGGTAATTAACAATCCGGGTTTACTCGGATTTGGAGGACAGTCCCTCACATAAAATAATAAATTTCATACAACAATGGAGGCAATTTGATTGCAATGAAATTTGCGTGTTACAGTTGTCACGCCCCAAAATCCTTATACACAATGTATCTTATATTGTTTAAGTTTTCAAAGCGTGAACTTGGGACAAACCCCATAAGTGAATGCATTTTATAAACATAAAACCATTCAAAATGTATAATGTGTCGAACATAACTATAAGGTTTAAACAAAAGTAAAGTGCAACTAGGTTCTGAACAAGTTCCATCTCTATAGTCACTCAGTCTCAAAAAGCGATAAAAGGAATATTTTTCTAGATTCTCAGCTCCTCAAGAGATCCTATAGACTTTCAGATATCTCCTGAAAAATGTCAACATAGTAAGGGTGAGCACGGAGCTCAGCAAGATGAACACATATGACACATGCACACTTGCAATCACAAGTCATTATTATTTTTTTTACTCAATATGCAATTAATGACTACGCAAGTTAATTAATTTTCTTCATTTTGAATCACTTGGTTCATATCAGGTAGCCTTTGAGAACACCTCTGAAATAGCATCCTATTCCGCTATGGCAGCCCCATTGGCATCGTCTCACGATTCGATTAAAGATCTCACACATGTTCCTCTGTTGGTAGCCCTCTTTAGCCCCTCATGGATACCGATGGAATCACACACCAGTTCTTACTTTTGGTGGCCCTCGACAAACCTCAAGGATACTGATTGAATCGTACGCCGTCTATCCTAGGTTAAGTCACGTATAGTATAACAGTTATAATAGTGTAGCAGAAATAAATTTATTATATCTTTTTTGCTATGACGTCCCATACCATACATAGCAAAGCCGATCTAACTCAAATTATTAACCAAGGTAAGCTTGTTATATCATCTCCGCTATAACTCTATAGCATCCTATATTTTCATAGTAAGAGGGATTTAACGAAGCTGGGTAAGGTCTATATATTTTAAGCAATTTACTCAAGCATGCAAGACAGTTGATTATTACAAAGAATAACACCAATATAATATGGTGACAAGATAATGAAGTTAAAGCATAAATATCAATTTAGTAATTAAGAAAGTGTATCATTTAATAGGAGTGATCTAATATGCATATTTTCTAAGTTTCAGTAGGGAATCCTAAACATGCATAGTTTCTACATTTCAATTTGGAGAATTGATTAATAAGAAATTTCACCTTACGATTGATCGCAGGTACCCAACGATTGATCGTAAGCTCACAGTGCCCTATGATTGATCACAGGTAACCCTCCGATTGATCGCTCAAAATCTAGTAACCACCTAACTTTTCTTTAGCTCCTACGATCGATCACAGGTAACCCCACGATCGATCGCCAATCGCGAATCTGGAGAAATCCCCAGATTTTCAGAATCCATAATACCCAACTTCCATTCCCTTCCTCAATATTTCATTTCCAATCACCCATACACCCATTGTCAACATTAAAACACTCCTATAAAACACTCCTAGAATATGCATTTAGGGATTATGACGTATTACACATGTTCCAATCCTAGAAATCTAGGATTTCAAGATAAGGGAGAATTCCTAAATTTCCCCAATCCATTCTAACTCAACCTGTATCATGAGTATTTATTAGACTAATACAATAATAAATACTACACTGCAAAGGATTTAATGAATAGAAGGGGTATTCACTTGCCTCAACCTCAAAGTTTTAGGGTTTCAAGAAGATAGAAACTCCCAAATGGGTTTGCTTCAAGATCTTGAGCTCCCTTAAGCAAGAACTCCAAATCTAGAGCCTTGAGTTACCTTCTTCAAGCTTTAAGCTCCAAAACCCTGGCCTCTTCTTCCTCCTTCTTCTCATGGCCTTCTCTTTTGTTTAGTTTTTCTAATAAATGAGAGATTAGGTCAACATTACATTTTTATACTAAAATCATTTCATGTGCTTTTATCCAAATACCCTTACTAAAGTTTTAGGTTACACCTAAAGCTAAACTAAAATGTGTTATGCTCATTTTAGATTATTCCACCTAAGGTTATTACTATTCTCATGGCCAAACAATACACAACGATATTTACTAAAATACTCCTACAATAGGAAATTACGAAAATACCCTTAGTTTTGAAATTGAGAATTTCAGAATCGTTACATTAGTGAAAGCCAAGTGCAGACTTTACTAGTGGATGAGAAAACAAAGGATAACGGCTCTAGAAGGGGTTCTAAATCATACACGAAGGTTGAGTGCTATCACTGCCATAAGAAAGGGCATATAGCTCGATATTCTCTCATAAAGAAAGGTGAGGAGGAGGAAAGAAAATCCTCTAGTACAATCAATGTGACAATCAATGTGACTGATGAAAATTATAATGATTCAGACAGTGATCACATGGTCCTTTCGGTTGCTACAACTAAGGGTTGGTTTAAAGATAAGTGGATTCTTGATTATAGTTGTTCCTATTATGTATTCATGTATGTCCAAATATGGATTGGTTTGCTACCTACAACAACGTTGAAGGCAACATTGTCTTAATGGTTACACCTGCAAGATTCTTGGATATAGACAATCAAAATCAGAATGCACAACAGTGTAGTGAGGAAATTGGTGGGAGTGAGGCTTGTTCCAGATCTGAAGAAAAAAATTAATCTCTTTGAGCATTTTAGATTCTCGGGGGTGCAAATTCGATACACAAGGTGGAGTGCTAAAGGTTCGAAAGGGGGTTTCAATTGTGATGGAAAGGCAGAATAATAAGGAATTTGTATGTGTTGCGGGGTAACATAGTTTCTGGTGGATCATTCAAGATGAAGAAAACTCCTACTTTTCCTAATTCTAGCCCGACACAAGATGCGTGAATTTTCACAAACAAACATGGTTTGCATTCGGATATGCAGCTTGCTGAATATATGATATTCAGCTTTGATGATGCTTTGCAGGTGGAGCCAATGAATCCACATCTTTCACAATATAGGTGAAAGAGTTTAGGTGGAGAAATCTAAGAGTTGTTTAGACTTACTCCAAATTTGGCAAGGTGGATCCTTGCATTCATTTGGATTGTTTTAGTGAAATCGAGATGGTACATTAAAGGATGTTCCTGGAATTCTTGCCAAGGTGGAGATTTGTGAATTTTGGCTCAATTTTGAAGCAAAATGCTCGGGCAGGGCTGATGACCGCTTGAGCGGAGGTCGACACACTTGAGTGGTTTTGATTCTGTTCCAAACCGCTTGAGCGGAGCTTGGATCCCGCTCGAGCAGTGGTTGTCATTTTTGTTGCGATTTTGTATTTTGGAAACTTCTTTTTGCCAGAGATTGTTTCCTTTTGGTTTTAGGACTCTTTTGGGGCTATATAAGAGTGATTTCAAGATTAGAGTTTGTAAGGTTGTAAAGCTAGGTAAAGGGTTGAGAGAACAAGGAGATTTGTGAGAGTTTTTAATCTTCCTTTGTGATCTTCTCCTCTGTTGTATTCTTCTCTTGGATTAGTGAAGTTCACTTGAATTGCTTCGACCATGGACGTAGGCTTTTAAGCCGAGTCATGTATATCTTGCTCTGTAGTGTGTGTTCTTGTTTACTATTATCGTTTTACTATTGCCGTCGTTCCTATTTATTAGGTGCTTCCGCACAACAAAGTTTAAGTTGCTTGTAACAGCACACCATCATATGATTGGGAATTGAGGGAACAAACTTGGGAAATAAAAATAATTCACCTTTCTCACTTCATCCGGGATTATATCACAAGTTTTTGTCAACATAGCTACCTAAATCCTAGACTAGATTTAAGGATTAGACGAGGAAAAACTTGGGAAAGTAACAATCCACAACTAAAATTATCAGGGAAATACTAATAATATTATTAGACATAAAAATATTTCTTTGTCTAATGATCATTTAACTTAGACACGAAAATATTTCTGTCACTAACACCAAGAACCGTGTCTAATACTATTAGACACGGAAAATATTTCATCTCTAATAAATGTATTATTCATAAAATTCATATAAATCTTGGAATCAAAACTATAAATAGGTATTAGACACGGAAATATTTCCGTGTCTATAAAATATTTCCGTGTCTATAAATAAGTATTAATTTCTTGAGTCTCATTCTCCCTGTATTTTTTTAATCTCTTGTTGCAACTTTATCTCTCATGACTCTCCTCAAATTTGTTTAACTCATATTGTATGGCGGTCAACCATAAGAGCGAAAAATTATTTCACTGGAATCAACAACATACTTCTCTTATACTTAATTGTATTGGTAAAACCGCGTAGTCCATTGACTTACCAACATTAGGTCCATTAGTGGAGATTATTAGATGTATATGCAATGCACATTTCCCATGTCCTTATTAGACCTGGTCAACTAGGACCTCTCTCAGCTGTTGGGATACCCCATGAAGTGGCCCTCAGTCAAAACATGCCACAACTACCTCTCGATCCAGATCAGATAATCGTCCATTCACTTTGACGATCAGAAATGGTTAATTAGTTGTACTAGTACAATGTTGGTCCATACTAGTCCCACGATCATCAAGGAAAAATAGCCAAGAACAAATGGTTATTAATCCCTGATACATTGTAATTCTCTTTAGAGGCTACTGTTCTCGCTGAAAGCCCAAAGATGATGGTCCACCAACATTTTTTTCCACTCTCTTGAAAATGCTCACAATTTGCCATTTTATAATAAGTCCCAAATATACTTGCCTTGTTGCTCAGATATTAAGGCTTGTATCCCTTACATAGAGTAGAACAAGGATTAAAATCTGTGGTGGTATTGATCATATCATATGGACTAAGAGGGGTTCTAGGGTCACGACTCACGCCCAATTACTGCGCGTTGTGTTGCATCATATGTTCCAAAGTAGAAACTGAACTGCATTTTTTTCCAACGGGTATGATACGGGGACCCACCAGGGGTTGGTGCAGTTGGCTAGCATCCAGGTTTGCTCCCCGTGGTTGTGCACGTCTTCAACTCCCACTCCTTCACTTACCTTCCGAATAGGTGAGAGCGGACACCCGAAGAAACTAGTCATTGTTTTGACGGGTTTGGGACATTCTCCGTTACCAAAAAATAGAATAAAAGTGAGGATCCGGGGGTGTCTATTAAGGCCAGTTCGGTTACACTTATTTTTTATTTTAAAAAGCAACCACTCAAAATTTCTACCATAAAGAATAGGAATTTACTACTGAGACCGTCTTAGGGCCAAGACCAACGAGGTCAGGTGGTACCCAATTTCTTATGGTGGGCCTCTCCCAAAATCCCATGCTCCAAAGCATATTCTTGGTGGTCTCGGCCAAAAGCCGGGTAAGCATTATCCTAAAGACTAATAACAGAAACTTTATGGAAGGTAACAAGAATAAAAACTAACCATTAATAACAAAATTTTTGAAGATCAAAGAACAATATGTTTTTTGTTACTTATGTTTTAAAAATAAATAATAAAAATAGAAAATACTAAGTGCTCCACACCACCATTAACAATCACCACCACCATCACTACCACCGACAACCACTGCCACCACCACCATCACTACAACCACCCACAACCACCACCACCACTACTATTATGGATCACCATCACTACCACCGCCACCACCACCACCATCACTACAACCACCCACAACCACCACTGCTATTATAGATTGAAAGAATTAATCCAAATTAATTATAATGTCCATCAATCATATTTACTAACTAAACGTGTTTTTTATTTTTCTTTTTTTTAAATAAGTAACGGTGAGTACTGTCAAACGTAATAAAAATTTGGAAATAAAAAGTCACATCAAGTTTTTAAAAGTAAAAATAGAAAAACGACAGACGGCCCTTAAAAGTCACTAGTAGCCATCCGTGTTCAAAATGAGAGTGAGTAACACCCGGAAGAGGGCAGGCAATGGGCATCAATGGTTCCATGGATATGATAGGCTACCTAATGAATACGGGCCGTTGAATATTTATCTATATCTTAACTTTTTTATCTTGAATATTATTGTTTATTTTTTGTTTCTTGATATTTGATTATGTAATCTGATATTGTTAGAACTTTTCAACCACACTGCAGAGGGAGAAAAAAAACTTATAAAAATCCAGAAAATACCCTTTGACAGGAGAAGTTGGGGAATTATAGAAAAACTTATTTGATAAAAACATCGTTTTATAGTTGTAATTATCAAACTATATAGCCTTATTATAAATCATATTTTAGGCATATTCTCCAGTTATGATCAGATTACTTCACTGGAGCTCCTGTTCTTAGATCGATCATATATGAAGGAAAATAATCACCTCCCTGAGGAGGCTTCGCCCTCCATTTTTGTGCCACATGTCCCTTTTTTTACTCCAATTAATTAATTGTGATTTGATTTACTAATCCAAGCATCTAACTTTGGTTTTCTGAAAACAAATTAATCAGAGGTTAACCATAAATAATGAAGGTGGGGGCGAGGAGGAAGAGTCATCTCTCCTCCCCGGAACACGTTAAGTACGTGTGGTGTAAAAGGGCACAAATATTCAACAAGAACAACGTAGGTCTTTTTCTTTTGGATTAATGTACAAGAGGCTTCTATTCTACTACGTATATATACAGACGCCTTCAAACTTCTGTCATGGGAATTGGGAGAGCAAGTGGATTATTATTATTATAATAATAATAATAGTGAAAAGAAGTGGTCATTCGTCCCCTGATCAGTGATCAGCTCCTCGTGTTTTTTCCTAGGGGAATGCTAGCCCCAGTTTCTTATTTCCCCACTTTCTCCATACGACCAACATCTGTCCTACCTTTTACCGGCTGCTTTTGCAGCCGGTTAAAGCTTCAGCAACAATCCCATTTCAACTCTCCCCTTCACTTTATTTATATTTAAAAAGAAACCCATTAAAGGCCCTCATAATAATAATAAAATTATAATACAGTGTTTTCTCTCTCCTCTCTTGCTCTCTCTCTCTCTTCCGAATGAAATGCTTCTTGCTTCGTTAAAAAATACAGTGTCCAAACGACCCACTTATTGATCGCCGGCCTCAATTAACGGTGAGCAAAGCCATGTCGCCGCCTTGTCTTTTGCACTCTCTCGCGAATGGAAACCAGCTTTTAGCTTATTCTATTAGTTTCTCTTTTCCTTTTTTTAATCATTACCGAGTTTTAGTGAAAGGGTTGGCTTGTGATGTGAAATTTGTTGTTGTGAATTTTATTTCAGGAGAAGAAAGACATGTTCAAGCTCCAATTTCTCCACTATTTTTTTTTCTCTTTTTCGGGTTGGGTTTTCGTTCATTTTTTTTTTTTTGGGTATGAGAACAGGTAGCTTCCTTCTTCTTCTAAATTTCTAAAAACAATTTCAAGAGAAGAAAGACATGCTCAAGCTCCCATTTCTCCACTCTTTTTCTCCTTTTTAAGGGTGGGTTTCCCTTCGATTTTTTCCGTATGAGAACAACTTCCTTCTTCTGTTTTTTTTTTTCCTTTTTCTAACATAGAATGACCACCACATATTAGGGAGAAAAGTACGGAAATAGGCTTCGGTTTTTGAATAATTACGGAAACCAGCTCCCTTTTCAGGGAGTTATTTTTTCCAGCCTTCACGCGTGTGTAGAGCTGAAGCGTGCGGGAGGGCTTGTGAGAATGTCCAAAATGCCCCCGTAAAAACTTTAACAGTTTATGTCTAACTCCCCATTCCATTGAATACCTTACCTACCCATTTCGAACGCAGAGGAAGAAGAAGGAAGAAGAAGAAGGAGGAAGAAGGAGGGAGGAAGAAGGAAGAAGAAGAAGGAAGAAAAAGCCTCATCACACACGCTTCAGCCATCAGATTAAGAGGTATGTTGAAAATTTCGAAATCGAAATAGTCTTGTTCATTTTTTTGCATTTCGAACTCATAATGGATTGAAACCCTAAAACCTAAGGAAGATAAACCCTAAATCCCTGTAAGAAAAATCCAAAAAATCCTCAAACAGCCCGAATAAGATTTACAGTCTTGAATTCGAGATAACTGTCTCGAATTCGAGATGGTTATCTCGAATCCGAGATGGTTATCTCGAATTCGAGACAACTATCTCGAATTCAGGACTGTTATCTCGAATTCATGACAACCATCTTAAATTCAGAATGATTATCTCTAATTCAGGATGGTTGTCTCGAATTCAGCAAAACCATCTTGAATTCAGGACAACCATCTTGAATTCAGCATGGTTTTCTCGAATTCAAGACAACCATCTTGAATTCAGGACTGTTATCTTGATATTGCATAACACATTTAGTGAATTCGATACACATTTTGTCCGATATTTGAACTATTTTTAATATTGTAAGTCTTTATTGGAAAGCATTGACATTGTTGAGTTTTTGCATTGTTTTTTCTTGATGTTGCAGATCTTGAATGTATCAGTGATTTGTTGTTATGATGGAGAATGGAAGATTCTCCCTGACAGGTCCCACGTATATGAGGGTGGAAAATCGAAATTGATACAGTTGTTTAGTGGAATGACACATGAGCAACTTTTAAGCAGAGTTTATAGATTGACTAAATCCCGGTGGGAAGAAACTGAGATGAGAGTGAGGTCTATGTTCCCTACACACCCGACAATTCCTCCTACTGATATTGAAGATGATGAAGACTTGTTGGTATTTATTTCAGAATGTGAGCGAGCACGAACTCATAATGTACTTTTGCCAATATATGTAACCAAAGTTGCAAAGGGAGTACAACAGTGTGGTCCACCCTGTTTGAGTTATGAAGGTTTTCCTGATAACGAGACTGTCGTTCCCCATGTGAACGAAGGTGATACTTGTCATGTCCTTCAGCCTTCTACGGTCTATGTTCCCGACCTTGTCCTACCAACCGTACCTTGGCCCTTTGAAGACTTGACAATAAGACCAAGTCAATATACTTGTTTTGTGCCTAACACATATGCAGATTATGGTGATACTAGCAGGGGCGACAACTACCATAGTGAAGAATGTGGTGTTCAGGATAATGAATGTGCTAATATTGGTGAATGTGCTGATGCTGAAGATGAAGATGAAGATGAAGATGATGATGATGATGATGATGATGATGATTATGATTATTCAGTGGAGGTAGATGAAGATGTTGCCAGAGACGATGTTGATGAGGGTCCTATCCGCTTAAATATCCCAACGGTTGATATCCGTAGCTCCTCTAGGTCTGCTTTTCGGCAAGTCAGTGAAGGCCCTTCAACAAATGTGATTGAGAATGATGACTATGTGAATTTCGATCCTTCAGGCTTTGTAGCTACACTCGAGAATGCAGATGATATTTCACTTGGGCAATTGTTTAAAGATAAGAGGTGCCTACAAAATGTGTTGGCAAAGTATGCAATGACAAAAAACTTCCAATACAGGGTTGTGGATTCAAATAAATCAAAGTTTGTAGTTAAGTGCCTTGGGGGTAATTGTACTTGAAAGCTGCGTGCATCAAAGGTGAATGAGTTAGGTGTTTTCAAGATAAAGACTTATAATTCACATCACTCGTGTGGGTTTCCCTTAACTGGACCCGATCATCGACAAGCATCTAGTTTGGTTGTTAGTGACATGGTCGTGGGACGAATCGAGGGTCGTGTGGCATCTAGGCCCAAAGAGATTATCCATGATGTTTGGAAACAATATGGAGTGCAAATGAGTTATCGGAAAGCGTGGAGATCTAGAGAGATTGCAATAGAAAATGTTAGAGGATCATACGACCAGTTGTACGCTGACCTCCCTGCTTATTTGTACGAGCTACGCAAGACCAACTCGGGAACAGTAACTGCAGTATTGAGTGATCCAGATACTGGTGCATTTGAAATGTGTTTTGTGGCCCTTGGACCTTGTATCAGAAGTTTTCAGCTCAGTTTACGAAGAGTATTAGCCGTTGACGGGACACATCTAAAGGGTAAGTACAAGGGGATCTTAATCATAGCAACATCACTTGATGGTGATAACCACATATGTCCGGTTGCTTATGGAATAGCTGAATCAGAGAACAATGACAGTTACAAGTGGTTTTTAAAACAATTAGCTGACTCACTTGGGTACATGGAAGGGTTAGTCATTATAACTGATCGACACGATAGTTTGATAAGCCAAGTCCCCATTGCATTCCCACATGCAGTTCATAGTTACTGTTCATATCACATTAGCCAGAATATGCATGCAACATTCAAGGATGAGGGACTGAAACCGTTATTTTGGTTGGCCGTAAAGACATGCATGTTCAGCAAGTTCCAAGAGTTTATGTCACGTCTTGCAAGCGTAAACCCCGAGGCACATGAATGGTTATCTGCAATTCCAAAAGAAAAATGGGCATCCGCATACTTTCCTGGGCTGAGGTATAACATTGTAACTACTAATATAGTTGAATCGATCAACAGTTTGCTTAAGGAAGCGAGAGAATATCCAGTCACAGTGCTTTTAGAGGATGTGCACCTTAAGATCCAACGAATGTTCTTTAACCGACGTAACAAAGCGATGGAAATGAATGGAAGCCTAACAACATGGGCTGAAGGTAAATTGAAAAGGAGACTTGCTAAAGCACGTTATTTGGAATGTGACGGAATCGTTCGGTATGAGTATTATGTAAGGGGAGAATTTAATGCTACAGTTAAGCTTCTTGAACGTACCTGCACCTGTAGGAAATTTGATGTTCAGGGGTTGCCTTGTGTACATGTTTTGGCTGCCTGTAATAAGTATCGACATGATCCGTATGCATACTTTTCTCCCTACTATACATCTGATATGTATCGAGCCACCTATGAAGAGTCAATATATCCGGTACATGACAAAAAACATTGGGATCTCCCAGATGAAGTAATAGCCGAGACCAAGCGAATGAAACCCCCTGTACAGAAAAGAAGCACGAGAAGACCGAAGAAGAACATAATTCTTTCACAGGGCAAAGAAAGGTCGACTGTAAGATGTGGTAGATGCAAACAAAGTGGTCATAATAGACAAACATGTACTAATGTAATCCTACAAGTATGATCATTTCATAATGAGAATTCAAAGAGTTTTTGTATGTTTAAATATTGTACTACTGAATCAATGCATGATTTTCCTCTTCGGTGGGTCAGAGCTTCTCTTGTAGTCTACAAGTTATAAAATTTCATATGACTACTTAAATTAACATGTGAAAAATCAGCCCTTGGACCATGTACTTGAGTTGTATATAAAGGGGGACAAATGACAAAGAAGTCTCAAGACATGACCTGTAATTTAAAACTTGAGATTTAATGTAAGCAACAATCTCGAATTCGAGATTGGTTAGGATGAATTCGAGATGGTTATCTCGAATTTGAGATAATTTGGATGATTTGGGGATAACAATCTCGAATTCAGGCTTAGACCCTGTTGTACTTGAGCTTTTATAATGCAAGCAACAATTCGAATTAGAGCTTGGTTAGGCTGAATTCGAGATGGTTATCTCGAATGCGAGATTGGTTAGGTTGAATTCGAGATGGGTATCTCGAATTCGAGATGGTTATCTCGAATTCGAGATTGGTTTGCCTGAATTACAGATTGGTTAGCTTGAATTCGAGACAGGAACTGTAAATGAGCTATATTGATCAAAAGAATTAAATCTATAATAAATCCATTATAAATCCAGTACATACATCCAATGTCGGGTGAGAAGGTTAAAACATACATCTATAAGAAAAGATGAATTTACATATGGGTGCCCCATGATATTCTTTTGATCCCCCTCATAATCCAAGTTGTAGCATTCTGGTTTGTCTACATATACTTCTGTTCTAAACTTATCAGGGTCTTGCACTACATAAGATGAATTTACATATAGAATTTGCCTAAAGAAACATGAATGGTGAAGATTGCCATCCGGGAAATAACCACTTCTCATTTGCGCACTAGGTGCTTCTCAAGAGCCGGATGTTCTCCCTCCCCAAATAACTACCTCCCACTTGAGCCTGCAATTAAAATTTTAAAAAATTAATAGATAAATGTGATTGAATATGGTATTGAGACTATCTAGTCCTACATTTTTTATTTATTCTCTTAAGTGGTATAAAATATAAAAAAGAATGGATATTGGAAGAATTTAGTTTTACCTGGTAATGTATATTTCTTTCTGTATATACGAACCACCAATTTTCACTCATATTGATCTCCATTGTAAACAGAAGTATTGGTGAAGGCTTCACCGAATAATTGTGGAGACACCTGATATATCCAACAATGAAGTTCAAATTTCTATTAGGAACAATTGATAGTTAGTAAGAGCATTAGAACTTATAGTCTTTATCCTGATTGGGCATTAGAACAATTGATAGTTAGTAAGGCTTGGCAATCCCATCCATCATCTCGTAAGCTATCCGCTTTCGGAACTTGTTAACATCAATCTACAAATTAAAAATACGTTGAGCGTAATAGTGAGCCAGATAAATTAAAAATACTGTGAGCATGAATAATGAATCAGAGGAAAAGGTGCAATACCTGCTTAAAATTAATCTCTAAATCGGAATCGTGCCTGATACACATAAACAACACATTTCATCATGAATATTCCACAATCGTGCCTGATACACATAAACAACACATTTCATCAGTACATTCTAGGTAAAAAAAGTGAGGTACATTACAAGTAAATTGCTTATTTTCATATAGACGTACGGATTATTCTGTTTCGGTAACTCAATGACCTCCCGCACCACCCACTCATGTCCTAGAGCCTCCACGTCGCCGCACATATGGAAAAGGGCAGGGATGTACTCTGTCAGTCCACGTAGTTCTGCTTCATATCTTGTTGAGACATTGTCGAAGTATGAGTCCAAAATTAGGACCTCCCTTCTTGGAGGTTCCAACACCGCCAAGACCTAATGGTGGCTACTAAGAAACGGGATGTACACCCTTTCAACCGACCATATGGCCGGTTTCGCCCATCCAGCCCCTCAACAATTGGGGTAATGTTAGTGTTTAATTGATTCCTTAACAAGTCACGAATCACAGAGTCATTTGCATTGATATATGATCGTAAAGTGTTTGCTTCTATAAGTAGGAATTCCTGTGAAGACACTAAATAATTAGAATACCGTCAAGAATGAATGTAGATAATAAATTAATAAATACCCACCTTACCATAAACCACATAGGTACAAAGACACAGGACTGGGCGTAAAGATTAGGGTGTCCGCATGTCGTTGCGCTAGTAGTTCCATCCATATGTCAATATGCTATGTATGTACATTGTATTAGTGTTAAATTTTTAGAATTACAATTTAGATAGACAACATTAAATTAAAGTCAGAAATAGTCAGATACCGATGAATCGATCTCACGTTTGCTTTCTGACACAATACTAAGCATCTCCGGAGTGATCTGAATGCTATAGATCGACCTTCACAATTAGAATAAGTAAAGTAAGGAAATTTGATCATCATTAATTCCTCATTTATGCATGTACTTTTCAATTCACAATTAGAAACATTACCTCATATTATTTGGATCAGCCTCCGTATTCAAAAATTCTCGCAGGGCATTTTTTTCAGCTGTTGTAGCTACCCTCATTGGATTTATAGCAATCACGCCCTTGGCCATTTGTTTCCTCACTCTAGTATTCAAGTAAGGGGAGCGGAGATGCTGAGAAATCATTGTAAGTCTTTGTGGCCTTCCCTCAACTCTTGTAATGGTTCCATCATCATCATCTTGAAAAATCGTAATTGAGGCATTACCCACCTCTCCCCTTGAGAAGGCCGTTCTAACTTCATCACCCACCTCCTCCCCTGAAATGGCCGTTCTTACTTCATCCCTAACCTCCCTCCCTGAGAAGGTCATTCTGACTTCATCACCCACCTGCCCCATTGAAAAGCCAATTCTTTCTTCATCACCAACATCCATATACTTTTTGTCTTCTCTTTCTTTTTCTCTTTCTCTATCTTCTCTTCTTCTTTCTCTATCTCTTCTTCTTTCTCTATCTCTTCTTCTTCTTTCTCTTTCTTTTCTTCTTCTTTTTCTTTTTCTTTCTCTATCTCTTTTTCTCATAGCGACCATTTCTGATACATAATTATCAAACCTCTCGGTCAGGCGATCCATTTTCATGTCTAAGGCATCAAACCGTCTGGCAAAATAACGTTTGAGTCACTTGTATAAAGATGGGTGTGATTTCGTTTGTACATCGTGTACCTGAAATAATGGTAGACATTAGAACACAATAAAATTTGAATATATTGAATAAATGGGTCAGAATTCGAGATTACAGTCCTATATGTGCCTAGCAGCCTCATCAACATGACTTATTGTGAATTTTGGCTACTTACATGTTTTGACCTTTGCTCATGTACCGGGGAGAGACTATCCTCCTCCTCGTCATCATCCAACTTATCCTGCTCTACTTCCTCCTCCTCATCACCATCCTCCTTGGGACTATCCTTCTGACCATCCTCATCACCATCCTCATCATCACCTTCATCATCATCATCATCATCCTCAGATCCAATTATTGCAAGGACACCCCTTACTACTTCTTGCTCCTTCTCAAGAGCAGTGACTTTTAACTTAAGAACATCAAGCTGTGAACATAAAATTAAGTTAGGACTAAGCAAAAAAATATATATATTGTACACACTTTCGTACCTCTTCAAAATTAAATATCTTCTCTTCTAATGTCTTGTAGGTTTTATAAGTAGTATCTTTCCAACGTAGAACACGAGGGAACATATCAGTAGTAGGAGGAGATCCACGGGAACATAACTTTCCAAGTGCGGGAATGCACTCAAACATCCAAACCTGTCATCATTAGAATTTGAAATGAAAATAAAAACAGGAGTGTAATTACAAATTAAACATACATCAATGATATAATATACCTGAAAAGTAATACAACATCCGTTAATGTTGTATTGTGGAGTATCTATATGCGTCATTTCAATACTTTTCTTAAATATCGAGTACCCTACAGTGCCCTAAGGGTATCTGTTGAAGGTATCAAGGTCCTCTACAAGATCCAAGTACTCAATCTCAATGTTTGAGTGTGTCTCTTTTGCAATAATCAATAACTCCACATATAGGACCAATGCAATCTTGATTGCGTCCATATCATTGTCACACGCTTCTAACACCCTAATCAGGTCCAATATTTTTATAAATTGTACTTCACCAAACTTGCGAACCTTTAGGGAGGTTGGAGAACTGACAGGTACTATGGCAGGAGAGACACCTATACTAGCATTTAAACCCATTATCAAGGTAAAGTCTAACAACCTAAACCGCATTACACTACCAGCCACATCAAAAGTAAGTGCATCCCTACGCCTCTAAAGTAGGTGGTGTAATGCCTGACCACATTGAGGATTTTTGGGCAAATCATAAAGATGCCCAAAGCAAGTCTGCATCCACAAAGACTTCCTCTCAGGATAGGCCTCCAAGTGCGGCTTTATTTTTTCAAACCATTCTTTCATGGTACATTTCACAGAGGGTTGGGCCTTTTCTACCTCTTTCCCTTTATCTCTACCTTCCCCTTTTTCTTTGTTTTTTGGCATCTTGAATCTGCAAGTATTAATAAAATTGCTTAGTAATACATAGAAAAACTGAATTCCAAAATAAATAGTCATAAATTCGAGATTATAGTCCTGAATTCGAGATGGTTATCTCGAATCCGAGATAATAATCTCGAATTCGTGATTGTTTTCTCGAATTCAGGATGTTGAAAGAAACATTGGGTTTTTCTATCAGGGTTTAGGGTTTATCTTCGTTAGGGTTTTAGTTCCTTAGGGTTTATGTTCCTTAGGTTTTAGGGTTTCAATTTTGTTAATTTTAAGGTTCCATAATGAATATACCTTCCCCTACAGGGTAATACATGGGAAGAACCAGTTCCTTCTTCACACTAATAAATATTAAGGCTTAATTCTGAATTCGAGATTGTTAGGTTGAATTCGAGATAACCATATAGAATTCGAGATAACCATCTCGAATTCCAGACTGTTATCTCGAATTCTATATGGTTATCTCGAATTCAACCTAACAAATTCGAGACTTATTATCTCGAATTTAAACTGTGTAAAGGAAGTTTGATTTCGATATTTTACACATACCTCTTAATCTGAAGGTTGTAGGGAACGAGTGACGAAGAATCAGTTCCTTCTTCTTCTTCTTTTTCCTCTTATTCTTCTTCCTTTACTTCCACTTCTTCTTCTTTAATTAAACTATGATGTAGGATTAATCTACTTTGTAGGGAACCGGAATCTCTGATGCAATGGTATTCTCTGTTCGAAATGGTGAAAGGGTTATCTCTGTCCTTCGTTCGAAATAGGTAGGGTAATCTAAGTTGTATTCGAGATAGTGAGAAAGAACAGTGAAACATAAACTGTTAAGTTTTTACGGGGGCATTTTGGACATTCTCACAAGTCCTCCCGCACGCTTCAGTTCTACACACGCGTGGAGGCTGGAAAAAATAACTCCCTGAAAAGGGAGCTGGTTTTCGTAATTATTCAAAAACCGAAGCCTATTTCCGTACTTTTCCCCATATTTGGGGAGAGAGTTTCGGGAGAGAGAGGGGGCAGGACTCCGGAGAAAAGGGATGGAAGATTTGGGTATATTCCTATGTACTTTTATGGGTTTTTTTTTGCAAATTACAAATAAAGGGAGGGGCAAGATTTAAATTTAGTTATTGATGAAGCTTTAACCGGCTGAAAAAGCAACCTGGAAAAGTTAGGACAGATGTTGGTCATATGCAGAAAGTGAGGAAATAAGAAACTGGGGCTAGCATTCCCCTTTTATCTATTATACAAAGGTATAAACCAATGGCTGCTTAGGACAAGTCTTTGTTGACTCTATTTTATTCATTTTTTGGGTGGATCCCATTCCCGCTGGTGCTGGGAAAGTGAGAAATCACTCCACATGCACCTGGGTCTTTCAGGATTCTGAAGTCGTCTCAGAAGCAGTCCGGAACTGGTAGAGTAGAAAAAAAAGTTGCCAGTAAATAAGATGAGATTGATATAAATTGTCTTCCTTGTTCTTGTTTATTTTGTTGCAAGGGAAAGGAAGACAGAAGAGATCATAATTGATATGGCGGGAGCTTCGGGAGAGAATTCGACAACAGTGGAGTTCACACCCACATGGATAGTGGCAGCCGTCTGTACCATCATCGTCTTCATTTCTCTCCTCGTCGAAAGGATTCTTCACTATGCTGGAAAGGTATTATTATTATTATTTGCAGTACTCTTTTCTTTCCTGTCTAGGCTCTAGCAACGCTAGTGCATGCGTAGTAAATACTAATTAGTGGGGAATCGGAATCAAATCAATCGTCTGTGTTCAGTCTTCCTTCTTCCTACTTCCTGGGTTATTACTCTTTAATTTATCTCCTGTCTAGCAATGCTAGTGCGTACTAAATACTAATTGTAATTGGTGGGAATCAAATCCCCTGGGTTATTACTTATTAGTTATTACTCTTCTCTCTCCTGTCTAGCAACGCTAGTGCGTACTAAATAGTGGGAGTGCGCTGACGCTCTGTCTGCAATATCATAAATATATCTGTTTTCCAATTCCACCCTACCTAGCTCCAAGTTTTAGAAGCTCTCAAACCATAATTTTCTCTCTCTTTGAAATCTGAATTATTAATAAATAATTAAATGGTTGCAGTATTTGAAGAAGAAGAACCAGAAGCCTCTCTTCGAAGCCTTACAGAAAGTCAAGGAAGGTCGACCCTCGCCTTCTCTCTCTCTTTCAAAACCTGTGGGTGGGCGTTTGATTTTCACTATAAAAATTTCTCTTGGATCTTGATTGATGCAGAGTTGATGCTGTTGGGGTTTATTTCGCTCCTTCTCACTGTTTTCCAAGACAGGATTGCTAAAATTTGCATCCCCAAGCATGTAGCCCGTCACCTGCTTCCTTGCAAGAGGAAAGAAGAAGAAGAAGAAGTCACGTCCCATTTTCAAACCTTTTTCTCCCCCTTCATTTCTGGGAACGGGAGGCGCCTCCTCGCCGAAGATTCCGGAACCGGATACTGTGATAAGAAGGTTAGACAGACCCCCTCTCTCTCTCTCTCTCTCTGGAGTCAATTCATATTTATTTTTCTAATGGTTGAGTGTTTTGCTCTTTTGCTTCTTTCTCCTGTTTATCTAATTGAAGAGAAATATTGAATTTTTTCAAGTTACCAGTCTGCATACGGAAATGAAATTTCAAGGTCGAACAATCCTATGAAGTTACACTATGGGATATATAGACTGATGGGTACCCACAATTGCGGGATCAAATTGTCTCTGTTCTTCCCTGTGGCCATGAGTATTGAGAGGCCAGGATCAATTTAAACACCTGTTGAAGAGATCCTGGCCTGCAAAAACTCTGGCCATAGGGAAGAACGCTGATGATATGGTTCCCACAATTGCCTAGGGAAGATTCTGAATCATGCAAGACAATATTCTGTTTTATCTTTATAGTTGGTATAACTATCTCAGTTTAGGAAGTGGAAACTAAATAAGCTGTGATTTTTCTTATTAGTTGCCAGATTGTATCAGCTTGTGTGATAGAATAGCTTATTTAAGGATGTGTCTCATGGTAGAAGAAATTAACCTTTGAACAATCCAAGTCATTAAGGAGATTTCTTTGTCTTTCGGGAAAATATAAATATATATATATATATATATATATGCTTTTTCTTTGTCTTGTTTTTATGTATTTTCCTGTTAGCAATTGATACAATAACTCGGTATTGCATCAAGTGGTATCAGAGCAACCTTCTTGGAGACACGAAAATGGCACCTACGTGTAAGGAACTAGAAGGGGAAATTGGTTCCATATGAGTATCCTTAGCTAGATGGGAAGAAAAACTTGACAACATTGCGCTTTTGTGAAGGGTTCCAATGAACAATGGCGGAAAGAGATTGACAATCTCAACTCCATCAAAGATGCACGATTAGGGTCACACCTCCCTTAAGACTTCAACTATGGAAGTTGCCATGGGGGGTCGACATCGTACCAAGGACAATCCTTATGAATTAATTTTTTGCGATTTGAAGGTCAGGACCTGATTGGATGGTACATTTTGCTGAACAATTTCAGCGTTACAACCGGATACCCAATTATTAGATGGTGGCTTCAGCCTCCATTCATCTTGTGTGTGATGCTGTTGCATGACACCAGTGGATGGAGAAATCCATTGGTGAAATGTCATGGGGTCTATCTAATTGTGCTCTATGTTTATGATTTGGATCATAGAATGTGACAATCCTAAAGGAGCATCACCCAAGAGTATCAAGCACAATTTAAAAAACTTGCAAATTGAGGATCGAGACTTCCTGAATCTTACCTCATTAGTTGTTCATCTCAGGCCTCCAAGATGATATTTGAGTAAGTGTCTGAACCTTACAACCTAACAATCTTGTGTATGCTTTCCGTCTTGTATTGCTTGAGGAGGATAAGATCGTGGTACACCATCGTTTCAACTGACCAACTACTAACGAGCTGACGACATGAGAACCTTAACAAACGATCACAGAGAAATTCTTAGCTGCTAAAAGCATGACCGCAATTGAGATGTATGAGCGTCACAAAAAGGGACTATGTTATAATTGTGACGAAAGGTTCACTTTGGGATACCATTGTCAAGCTCAATTGGTAATACTAGAAGGTTTTAATCCAGATGAATACGAGATGTGAGGGTGATGATGAGGCTCATGAGAACACGCAAGTTATCATTCATGCCTTGGTCGGATTAGCTGGACCACAAACCATGCAGATCAATGGGTGGCAAAAAGGCCAAGTTGTTTTCATATTACGTGATTCAGGGAGCACCCACAACTTTGTTAGTCCAGGTTTAGCCAGAAAAATTGGCTATTTCATTGTGGAAAAAGAAAAATTTGAGGTTATGGTTGCAAACGACGAGCAATTATCAAGCCATGGAAAATGTTACAACCTTCCCTTGGACCTACACGGCTTTAAATGCTGATCCAACTTTTTCCACATCTATCTCAACCGAGAGAAGTAGGTAGCAAACTTTCTCTCCCTGTCTTAACTAACAGATACTCTGCTCAAGTGATAAATGCGTGCCGTATTCCTCACTTGGGAATATGTTTGTTCCACAACATTCTAGAGGTCCTTGGCAGTGTTCAAGAACATCAAACCACCACAAACCACCACTGATGTGGCTCCATAGAGTGAAGGAGCCACGGCATAACAACTGGATTCTCAAAATTCCACTTCTCATAGTTAGCAAAAGATTGATCGGGCGCGGTTATTTTTCCTATAATATAACCCATTCATCCTTTCTCATTGATGTATAGCTTGGCCGATTGGGACCATGCCAAGTAGTTGATCCCATTTAACGACACAATGGTTATCTTTTGGTTGGTGACATCAACACTATGTCCACTTGGCCCAATAGGGAATGAGCCATTCAAAGGTCCCACTTCGGACTCATTTACTTCCGACATGTGTCACACTTAAAGAATCCACAAAGGAGGCACCAAAAAACAAGCACCTCAAGGGGTACACACTTCTACACAAATAAACAAACACCTTCTAGGCGAAAAAGCAAGCACCAAGCTTCAACACATCAATGCAAACACCAAAAGAACACATATTTCCACTTCAACTAGATCTAAGGGGTCAAATACATTCATCTTCAAGCTGTTCTAACCCAACCATATCATTACCATAGCTGTTACAAGAGTTTGAAGCCAAAAAAGTCAAAAAAGCCCAAAAACGTCTAAAAATACAGCATATACATCCCCTAAAAAACTTATAACTTCTTCAAATCTTAATGGTTTTGCATGAGACCACTTCCGTAGGTTAGGCATGTAAAAACCGAAGCTAGAGGGACACATTTCCTCACCAAATAACACCCTACTGACAGAGGAACGCGAGATCATTCACTGACTGAATTTTTATGGACTTTTTTTCGCTATTTTCTGAAAAATCCTCATTGAACATTCAATACTTATCCAAAATTTGTGAACTAAAGCTAAAAAAAACTCAGAAAAATGAGTTCTACAAGTTCATACCTTCAAACCCAGAAGTTGCATCCTTTGGTCTATACGGCTGACGTCAGCCGTACAGGTGGTGAGTCACAATTAGGGTTTCTTGGTGGGTTGATTTTGATTTAAAAAAGGTCTTGTTGGATCTTTGGTGTTGCCTTGATACCAAGTTGAAATACAAGAACTAGGGTTTGGATGAGAGGAGAAAGAGGAAGAAAAAGAAGAAAAGGAGAAAAGAAAGTGAGTGGTTAATCACTAAGCCTCCTCCTATATTTATATATAAAATGGATTTCAGAAATACCCTTACTAACAAGGGGAAATGAAAGGGCTAATACAAGTGAGGAGATAAATGCCTTCATACTAAAACATAACATTCTCAACAGTAATCTCATAACTTGGAGGAGTAAGAAACAAAGTGTAGTGGCTAAGTCTAGTACAGAAGCCGAGCATAGGCAAGGCCCATGGTGGGGTTGGATTGTTGTGGTTGAAAATTTTTACTTAATGAATTGGGAATTAAGATATATGTCCTAACGAAATTATTTTGTGACAATAAAGCAGCCATTATCGCTCAAAATCTTGTCCAACATGATCATACGAAGCACATAGAGATCGGTAAGCACTTTATTGGAGAGCATACTATTTCTTAGAATTTGTGTTTAATGTTTGTTACATCTGGAAACCAACTTGTTGATTTTCTCATTAAAGGTGTTACTAAGACAACCTTAAAATTGGTTCTTAGCAAGTTGGGCATGATAGATACACATTATAATATTATTAAGGGAATTATTGTAATTTTCTGTTATAAGTAGTATAAATAATAAAAAGGGAGCCATGCCTAAATTTTTTTCCTCCTATTTCGCTCTTATTCTCTTTTCTCTTCTTCTTCTGATCTAGGGTTTAACTTTCTACTGATATTATAGTGATTCTGAAATCTCGTATTTCTATTGCTTAGTTGATTTATGTTCCCATTAGTTGTAGTGGGAGTTCTTAAGGGCATACTTGTACTATCCTGATGTTGCCAAGATATATAGGGTTAAAGTCATTGACTCATTGTCTAACCCTAAGATCTTTCATAATCTTCTCCTCCTTTCTTTCTCTTCTTGTGCTTCTTTTTTTCTAATCTCTTACCTCCTTCCATCCTAAATTCAAGTTGGTATCAGGGTGGAATTGAGCCAACTGTTTAGGTCATCCCCGAGCAGCACTGACGTTACTAGGTACATGCTAATGTTTGCACAAGGCGACAGTCCTAGCATCGCCACCACTACTGCTAGCACCTGCCTCACAGATAGATGCCTCAAAGGCTCAAACACTGATAAGTTTTCAATCTGCACATCTGTCGCGCCCCAAAATCTCATACTGGTTAAATAGGACTTTGGACCCGTGACACTGCATATCCAACCTATCTTAATAGTATACGAGGCGTAAAAATATGAGTCTCAAAATTTCCTCAACATTAATAAAAATTCTCCATTGAGGTCTTCAATAAATGAAATGACATCAACTAAAATCTAAAGACATAATAACCAATCTTAATTGTCAATCTCTAAAATCCAGTAATCATCAGTGTAATTGACCAATCCTAAACATAATAAATCCAGATCATCCATTATGATCATAAAATTCAAAATTGCAAACCTAAACAACATCAAATTAATTATCTTAAATACAACCCTTTTTCACTGAAATAAAACAACTACTGCCTCAATAATAGAGCCATTTATCTAGATCCCTCTCTTCCTCTGGATGATTACCTTCAGGTTCCTTTTCGTATTCTTCCTTAATCCATGGTCCTGGAGCGCAGCTGCGCTAATATAAAAACCCGAACCTACCAAACAATAACAATTTGGCTGAGCATTACAAATACTCAGCGGATACAAAACATAATTAACATGCATTTTCAGTCATAACATACTTCATAATATCAGAGTGCGGAAACATATAAGCAGTTCATATAACCATTTCCATGACATTTCCATATTCATGAATCATGCAGACTTGTGATACATATGCAGACTCATGCCCATTCATATTAGGTCCATACAAATTCTTATTATCATACCAGGGTTTCAAGGTCCATACCATTTTCCATGTCATTTTAGGCTTACCAATTCGTCCCCGGGCTTTATCAGTCATATCATTCTAGGTCCATACCATCTGCATATAAATACCATGCTCATACCCGTACCATCTGCATGTAATTTTCATACTCATACATTTTCACCAAGTCCATACCATTCATACCAGGGTCCTACCAGTCATGGATACATATGCAAACTCAATGATGCATGTACTTATACAAAATTACCAACATACCATGCCGTGAGACTTGTGCTTGACCGTGTCATGATTAATTTTCATCTAGACTATTTCTTAGGTTCCGATACCTTACCATCGAAACTCCACTATAATGGCCCCGTACCACAATAGTTAGAGAATTCTAGGTTAATAGCATCATCTCCTAAGCATTGACTTATCCGGAATTTAATCATTATATGCATAGATAATCATAATTTAACATGTGAGGATCATACCATAATGTATTTTCGTACATGAATAATATTCACAACAATTATCCTACTCACAAATTAACAAGATCCATATTTTTAATAATAACCAATTCAACCATTTATTCCGATTTCCGCAACCATCCATTCAAATTCCCATCACAATTCAACACACACCCCTTCTTCCATAATTCATTCATAACCCATCATTATTCTCTCCCTCCATGTTCAATCAAGATCCACCACATATCAATTTCCAATAATAATAATAATTTAAAGCAAGAACAACAATATTATGAATATCCTTTCCATTAGTTCATGCCAAATGCTTAGATCTAATCCCTAAAATCACATACAATCATTCTACTCAAATAGAATTTATCAATACCTAACTATGATCTTGAAACTAGCAATTCTTATTAATTAAAATCATTAATTATACGAAGTATCAAACCTCTCAAGATTGCTTCCCTACGATCAATCGCTTGCGAAAGCCTTGGATCTCGATTTCCAAGCGTTCCGTCTTCTCTAGTTGGAAGCCCTTGCAAATCATAGGTTTTTCCCCTTTTTGGTTATTCTCAAAAAGCTTAGAATGCTTCTCTAACCTAAGTCTCACAAAATAAGAAGTATTTATAGGGTTGGGAACCCTAAAATGTTAAAAAGTTGGAAAAACACACTTTTGCGAATTTCTGTGCATGATTTCCGATCAATTGTAACTTATGGGCGATCGATCGGAGTTGGCGATCAATCGGTATTCGTATCTCCGATCGATTGGAGCTCTGACAGAATCCCAGAAAACTTTATGGTCTTGCTCGATTGATCGCAACTTATGCACGCACAATCGATTGGAACTCTGGCAGGTCTGACATAAAAAAAACTCATTTGCTACTTTTTAAATAGCTTCAAATTCATGCCAATCGGATCATAAAAGAGGGCCAAAAATGAACGAAATATTTGGGTTTCTACACATCTGATTCTTATCCCACTCGGACTGCATAGATGCTTGAATGGCCTGTTGGAAATGATAATCCCTCTTCACCATTCACAACAAGTGGATGTATGGGACTAGGAAATTCATCTTGGATTTCGTACCTTGTTCTACCCATTCATCTATCTCTGCACCAATGGATTGTATAACATTCATCTGTATTTTGAAAGAAAATAAAACCAAAATTTGGGGGTCTATGTAAAATCCCAGTGTTGATATATGGTTTTTTTCAAAATTTTAACAATATTTTGTAATGTGTAAGGCAATTTTTGCAATATGTTGTGCTACTTCCTGGGATGCGAAATATAGTGGGATATACTAAATATAGAATTCGTGTGGAGCTTTTATCACGACCCACGTGGGATATACTAGATTTAGAATTCTTGTGGAGCTTTAATCATGACCCATCGAGACTGTAACATCGACCGCTGTTTTCAATATTTCAGTAATATTTAAAGAATTGGACATTTCAGTTGTTATCTAATAGTTCACACAACTCAGAATAAGAGGTCTTACTCTTTTCTTCTTTTCCTTTTCTTTTCAGGAGAAGGTCCCATTATTATCTACCACAGCATTGCATCATTTGCATATCTTTATCTTTGTGCTAGCTATTGTCCACGTGACTTTCTGTGCTCTCACCATTCTTTTTGGAGGGGCCAAGGTAAGTGGGTACTCATTGCTATCTCTACTTGTTTGTCTATTATATATCTATATATAATGTCGTAAATTTGTAAACATTCTTTATTTAGTTATTGATGCTAATTTGCCTGCCATGGTATAGATACGTCAATGGAAACATTGGGAGGATTCTATTGCGAAAGATAAATATGATACGGATGGGGGTAATGCTTGCTAATAATTTAAACTACTTGTTAATTCTATGTTCTCTTCCTGAGAATTTTCCATTAAGAACTACGACTTTCCATTAAGAACCGTGACTGTTAGGCCCCAAATCACTTCATTGTCAAGAATCACAAAAAAGTCATCTGCCTGTTCCTTTTTGTGTGCATTTCTTCTAACTTGGAAACAGTGTTTGTGTAGTTCTGAAAAGAAAGGTCACCCATGTCCAACAACATACTTTTATCAGGGATCACTTCTTGGGTATGGGGAAAATCCCAATTTTCCTAGGTTGGTTGGTAAGTCTTTACATCCTTATTGGTAAAATTGTTCAAAATGTTTCATTTACTTTATTATGTGGAAGGAGTATTGTATTGTGCATGTCTATCAACAATTATTGCCCAAGTCTATGACGATTGACGAGTAGTAATCTCAACATGGATAACCTTAAACTGCTGATTCTCTTGGAAAATTGATAGATTGCAATAGAGTTCCTTTCCTTTTTCTTATTTTACATAATGTTTGACAGTTTGAGATTGTGTCTTCGACGGATTAAATGGGGGGATCAAATTGAAAATATTGCTTTTATCAAATTATGAATTGCCATGAAAAGTAGAGAGAATCTTAAAGATTTTTAGATGTACCTAGACAGTAGGAGCATCTCTCCAAGTTGATGATGGTGGTATTATGGAAATTACAATAATGCTTTGCTAGTAATCCCTACACCTATTATGTTCAAATTTTATTCGTCTATTAGTTGTTAAGGAGTAAGCTTCTTCCTGTTTTTCATTTTTGTATTTCTTTTATTTATCATGACTAGATTTGCTCATTCAGGAAGCTGAAGTCTTCTGATATACTATATACATATATTGACTTGCACCCAAGGTTTTGAATGGGAATGTCGCATTGACGAAAAAAATATATATCAGGGATATATTGCATGATGAGCAATGCTACGTCCACTTTCCGGTTGTTCACTCTCTGGTTGTCTTTCTTCATTTTAAACAAAAAGACAAAATAAAAGTGATGGGACCCACAAAAAAGTCTTATTATTTTGTCTTCTTGTATAAAAATAGGGAAGAGTGGACAATCGGAAAGTGGACGTAGCATTGCTCATTGCAGGTTATATCATTCCGCAAAGATTATATCACAAGTCGAGGGAAAAATAGTGGAAAACATGAAATTTTGCAGTGAAATTTTAGGAAATGTTAAAATAGGATGTTCATACACATTTGAGAATAAAATAAATTAACAATAACAATGTACTTAAGAGATGCAATGGGAAGGGTGCAAAGATGTGTCCTAACTAGTGACGATAAATAATGTATGATTGATTAATATTGATATACCTTACATAAAATCTTTCATTCATCCCTCAATCATTCATGATTTATAAAATTCATAACAATAAAAATATACAATCAAAGTTTCATACATAATACATCCATGATTAGATGATCTAACCCACCCCAATAACTACAATCTGAGTCACATGGAGTTATGCAAAGGCTCAAAAGTCATCTTTGTCATGTCTAGGCTGACGATTGTACTAGTTCTCCACATAAGTACAATATTGTGTCCAACTCATCACATTATGGTACAATGATGTATATTCACGTACATAGCGTTGGTAGTCCAAGATGTAACAACACTCCTATTGGTAGATATTGTTGGCACTGAGACACAGCTTTCACCAATATTGCGTCATAAAGCTGTACACCTCCATACTCGTATCCATATGGCTCATACCCAGAAATATATCCATATGAATACTGGCCCTCAAGCTCTGCATAGCTATATTGCCAAGATCCTGATGAGTAAGACTATGCGTCTTGGTTCTAGTTGGAGGATCTTATACAGTGAGACCCTTTGGAACTAGAGCCTAAATGTCTCATAGCCTCAACCCAAGCATCTTTTAATTCATACATCTCAGCAATGCTCTGCTTGTGGCCCACATCTCGCTTCTTGCGATGGGAGATCTACTGTCTCAATTGGCTCACTTGTGGACGTGGAGGTGGGGTACCATGATCCAAGTCTTGTGTGGAATGATCGAAGCTAGCCTCTATGGTGAATGAGCTAAGAGGTCTTTGACCCTCCTCTGGTCTGACATTGCCTCCATCCCCAAGACTGTCGTTGCCTATGCTTCCCTCATCATTGGTGTCGTGGTCATCACTACCCTTAGTACTACTATTGGAATCGGTATCGGAAATCCACTTGGTATAGTGGCTGCAACACCTGATGTCTCAAGACCTCTCATCATCTCATCAAACAAATCTTCGTTGTTGCTGCTTCCGCTGGTTTTGGACTCCACTTCTGTAGGTACGATCCTATCCACATTGATGCTCATCTCAGTGGCCGCCCTAGCTATAGCTGCATTTGGACATCCATCATCCTCATCAAGGGATGAGACCTTAACCCACTCATAAAGTGGGCTATCCGGATCATCATTGGCACCGAATGTCATCATGTATAAAGGATCCTGCTCATGTTTCCTCCCAATCCTGTTTTGCAATTGCTTGAGTCGCAATCTCATATTGTAGTGATAGTCTGGCAGAAGAGTCTGAAAAATAATGGTCTGTGTCTCATATCTAGTGATAATAGCATATATAAATGAATGTTATATTTTCCACTTGGAGGCATTCCATCTCAAGGGTTGCAAGTCAAGCAATTAATGTGATAAGGATTCTTTGGCTGTAACTGTAGACTGGTTCGTAGTGCATTTGTTTTTCTCAGTTACACTGAAACCAAAGATACTAGATATGCAAAACAGACAAACAGTTGGGGGCCACTGATCGTTAATTTCCTTGCATATGTGGGGTCGTTCATCTTCTAATCTGTAGACTGGTTGTGCTGACAAGAGTATGGGTCAAGTTGCCTCTTCCTTTTCTTTGGTAGCCTGGTAGGCAACAGGATTCAGGTTCAGACCGCAAGACCAGTTGGGGATGGTGGCTTACATCCCCAGGGCTGAACTGACTCTCGTAAAGGGTTATTGGTATGGGGCTCAAATGCACGTACCATGGACATCTTCCCTTTTCACGGGCTCGAACCTGTGACCTACCACTCGGGAGAGATGTCATGGGCCACTCTTCCTAGAGAGCCTTGTCCTAGTCATCCTCTTCTTATTCATGTGGTTTTCCTAAGAACACACTATTTAGGGATGTATATTGTCTACTATACATACATAGAACATAACATGTGCTATATGTGTCGTTCGTGAGTTTGTCCTGTCAACATTTTATTACATTTGTACTAAGGACATTAACGATTACAATTATGCAATGTTGTGTTGTTATTCTTTCAGCAATCATTTCTCAAGCAATTTTATGGATCTGTTACCAAATCAGATTATATCACACTGCGACTTGGGTTCATTAGGGTAAGCTATTTTTTAATCTGGAGGTTAATAATGTCAATACTATTTTTTTAGCATATATTACTATCTGTTTTGTTGACTTCTAGTGGGCATTTGTTGTTTTGTTTTGTCGATTCTGCTGTAGACTCATTGCAGGGGAAGCCCAAAATATAATTTTCACAAGTACATGATACGTGCCTTTGAATCCGATTTTAAGAGAGTTGTTGGCATAAGGTAATTGATGTGTGAGAGGACTTAATAAAAACATCGCTGGGTATGTTGTATTTGTTTGTTGGACATATTGACTTTGAAGCTGACTTTTTCCCCCTTGATTCTCCTCGATTAGTGTAATTCATTGTTTTAATGTTATTGCAGTTGGTATCTTTGGATATTTGTGGTCATTTTCTTATTGCTGAATGTTAATGGTAAGCTATTCCATCAATAAAGCTCTTATATGAACTGTTCAATTTTTGATGCAAGATGTGGCCTGTTTTTTTTTTTTTTAATCACTTTCCTATTGATCTGTTTTCACGACTTCACACCAAGCTTCTACGTGTAATGTTTTGTAGTGCAAAACTAAAACCTTTGACAATGGAGTTTTGGAGAAAACTGATAGTCCCACATCGACTAAAGAGGAGAGTGGAGTGCACTTAATGCCTTTTCTCCCCTTTTATTGGTGTTAGTAAATTGGAGATACCAGGCACTCGCACAGAGGGGTTAACTAGATACATTCCTATGAAGCATATCATGCACGAAACACATATATACAGTATACACATGCCGCCGACTGTACCATGCTAGGTCTGGTCGTGCCCAGAAGTATTGTTGGTCTTTTTGTTAACCCATACAAATGATTTTTTTTTTATCAATTGCTATTAATATTTTTTTTACTATTGGATTAACCCCATGGTCCTCATCAGATTAACATTTTCTAACCATTGGATTGTTTCCATTTCTAACTGTTTGTTGTGATGTTTTTTTTTCGGTAAAGAATAAGATATACTAAAGAAGAAAGAATATACAAGATGATTCACAAAGAGGTGAATATCAAAGAATTCAATAAACCCACAAAATCCTAACCAAATAGAACATTGACCACTCTTAATTCTTCAGAATCCGTTACGGCCAATAGAACATCGACTATTCGGTTGTGATTGATGTAGTAAACAGGGTTAATATTGATCCTTTATTTATTTATTTTTACCGTTAATGAGCATTAAAGATGGATTATATATGATTACCATTGGGGTCTCTTTCTTAACTCATTAGCAGGTAAGTCAGATTAAAGACGGATTACATATGATGATAATTGGGTTCTCTTTCTGATCTCATTAGTGGGCAAGTCAGATTAAAGACGGATTATATATGATGACCATTGGGGTCTCCTTCTGAGGTCAAAGTGGTCCTTAAAAGTCCATAAAAGCCTGGGATGCACGTTGCATATATAAAGAGTTTAACCTCTTTCATTTCAACATGGAGGAAAAAACAAGATCCTAATCTTCTTCTCTTCCATTTGCCTCAGCTAATTGCTCTGGTTTCTTCACTTCTTCTTTGGGGTAAACACTGTCAACTTCGCCAGTTCAAAGGATTATGTGTGCTTGTTTTCTGAGGAATGGGACTATAAATTTTAGAAGTAATCATCAAAAAACGACCAGTGGGGATAAAGTTCACCTTAAGGAAAGCATTTTCAACACACCTAAGTCGATCAACATACCGATGAGTGATCTCTTACTGTTTTCTTTCCAAATACATGTAAGGCAGTGATTTGGGTTTTAAGCATCTCTTCTTGTTATGTATTGATCTTCTACTTGGTTTTATCTTGATTTTAACTTCCACATTCCCACACTATGTAGCTTAATTAACTGTTCTTAAGAGAAGTTTATAGTTTATGTTTCTCAAATTCTCGAATGGGAAAAAAGTTGTGCATCCTTCGCCTTTCCTTGCTTGAAATTATTTAAAGGATAGGAAATAACATTCTGACAACGGAGGAGTTTATTGTTAATAAGTATCTTTTTGCATAGTGTGAATGATAAATGTAAAAACAGAGGACAATGGTTCAACTCTTTCAATTGTTCGATCCCAACGTATGCTCCCAAAATTAAGGGTTGAGCATGTAGTTTAATTTGGTGGTGCTTTGTATCCTGATCTTGAGGTTTTACATATATTACCCTCCACAGGAAATATATAAACTCCCTAAGAATATTGACACTGAAGTATTAATATTTCTTAGTTCATTATTTCAAAATTTTACAATCTCAATTTGGAAGCTTGCAATTACATTGCTGTTTCAGTTTCTTCCAAGGTAGGTGAAGTGCATGACTTCTAAAAGTTGTTTATCCTTATTCCCCTGTGCAGGTTGGCATACATATTTTTGGATAGGATTCATTCCCTTTGTTGTAAGTAGTCATAGTAATCCTCTTTCTAGTTACATGATTAGTCATGCCTCTGTGTGCACGGAACATGAATTTTGTCTTAATTTGCAACGACCATACCTTGTACGAACTACTTAACTTGCAATCTGAACTACTTAACTTGCAATCTTATAGTGTTAAGTTGTGATAGATTTTGTTCATGTTAATGCTGTGATTGCCCTGGTTCTTATGTGTCTGCAAGCATGCACCCATGATGAAACCCTAAAATTGTTTGTTTACAACTTATGTAAATTATAAAAGCCTTCTCTTCTTCTAAGCTGCTAATAATTTAATTCTGTTGGCAAACAATTTTGGTGCAGTCTTGAACTTTTGAGATTTTTCTAGGAGTATTAAAATTAGGGTGGAGTTATGTTGAGAAAATCCCGTTTTTGGTTAGTTTTTTTATTATCCAAAATTTCAGTAACTTCTTCAATCTCAGGAAAATTATGGTTCTTTCCAAATCTTAAATATCTCAACTCCAAGGTTTATCCCCCATCTTTCCTTTCCTTGGGAGATCTGAACTAGAATCAAAAGTGATTGTGACTATGACTTGGGGTCATTATATCTAGAGACAGCACTTTGGATTTCAAGAAGCCTTTAGTCTTCAAAACTTGATCGTAATGTTTAAGATGATGAAAGAGGACCGAGATCCTTGCTGGACGTACCAAGCCATACCTGGAACAAGCTTTGGTCTTCAAAACTTGATAAGAGCACAAAGAACCTTGTTGGACATACAAAGAACAAAAACCCTGGGGAAAAAGAACAAGGGAAGGTCAGCACTCACATTGTGTATTCCTAGGATGTTATACACTTTGAGCAATGACAAGGTCCCACAAGATTACATTCCTCCTAGGAAAAGTGAGATAACAATAGGTGACATTAGCTGCCGTGCGTGTTTTAAGCTTTAAAAAAGTCAGTTATATCAATAGAGAAAAGTCGAAGTATACAGAAATGGTCTATAGTCATGGTCACAAAGTGAAACATCAAAAAGAATATAGTATCGGCATATTATATGAAATAACTCATATCCACATAGAGTTATGAAGTGACTTAAAATATTATTATTTTTAATCTATAAATAGTTTATTATTATGGAATTTTTATTTATTAAAATGCATAAATTATACCTGCATATGGTGACCTTAAGGTTCGTTGGTTTGTTTTAGTTTTATTCTTATATTTTGTATTTTAATCTAACTAATATTCATTACTTTCTATTATTTTATCGAAGAACTATATGTATATACAAGATAATAAAAGAAGTACAAGTGAAAAGAGTTCGAGAATAAAAGAAGTACAAGAGAAAAGAGTTCATGAGAGTGAACCCAAAAACAAAAGACAAGGAAACAAATGGACAATGCCCATCCCAGAGGTATGCATTCACAACCAAGCTCATCTATGCAAAGAACTACTCATCTCCTCGAATTCCCTCCTATGCTATAATAAGCTGACAAATCCTCAATCGCACCTGCTCTCCCGGGGAGGCAATAACGTCAAAGGCTCTTCGATTCTGCTCCTTCCAAATTGACCAAGCAACTGCCCCCGAAAGGAGTGCCTAAGCCACTAAAAATGGAGCATCCCATCCCAATTGAGTATTGACCGAAAGCCAACAAAAACGAGAGAAGAAATAGCTCCATATATCATAAGCGAAAGGGCTGTGCAAGAGCAGATGATCCACCGATTCTTTCACTCTAAGACACATAAAACAACAAATTTCCATCCTCCACCCTTTGTTCTTCAAGTGGTCGCATGTGAGAATCTTGTCCAGCGTTGTATACCGAAGGAAGAATGATACTTTAGATGGGACATCAAGGCTTCCAACAGCTCAATAGAGAAAGAGGTGGCTAGGACAAACTCATAATGATTGTAAGAAAGATCTCACTGTGAATTAACCCTTTGTTACTCCTAGCACATATTTGATCATCCCTAAGTGTAAGACTTTGGTATTGAACTCAGACATTTTAAAAGACAAAGGAGGGCCTCCACCCCCCCCCCCCAATCCTCGAGATCATGTTTCAATCTGGAGATCTACATTGCTTTGGCTATCGACTTGAAGTTGGCCACTACAAGAGTTGACTTCTCAAAAGCAATGGAAAACAAATTCCTAAAGTCTGCCCTAAGATCCGACTACCACACCACATGTTCTCCCAAAATTTGATAGCGGATTTACAACCCACCCTAAACTTGGTGTTTTATAAAGTCTTTCTAGGCTTACATGATTGCCTGATACATACTTATGTCATGTGACCCTTAATTTCCCTAGGCTCCCACAAAGATTTCGCGTCGTACTTAGTGATAGTGACTCTTCTCCACAAGATCTCTTTTCCCCAAAATGGCACAGCCACTTCCCAACAATGGCTTAATAAACACCACCAATGGCTTCACATCAAGCCCACCATCTTTCTTGGTGAGATAGACATACCCGAGACCGCTTCAAAAGATCCAAACAACGAAGGAAAACTAGCTCTCTACTAGAGGCGCCACAAAGAATATGCGTATTATTAGTGAACTGAAGATGGGATATGATGAGACCCTCCTCCATATGGTGAATCCCTCTAAGACTGACTTTGCCGCTCTATTGATCATTTTGCTGAGAGCCTCGGTGACCATTATTATCGGAAATGGGGAAAATGGATGCCCCTGACGCAAGCCTCAAGAGCTCCTGAAATAATCTGCTGAGTTACCATTGATGTGGATCGAGAAGGATTATCGATGAGAAATAGGTCATCCACTTTCTCTATCTAATGCCAAAAACCATCCTTCCCATGACTTATTCAAGGAAGAAATGATTCTAGGAGTCACTTGTGTCAAACTCTCGACCACGCATTCGTTGGCAATGGGGATTCCATCTAAAATTTGCCCACCCACCCACAAACACAGGAGGGTATATGATGTAGCCCATCACTATCTTGAGTTGGGATGCCAAAACTTTAGCCAAAATTTTGTACACACTCCCTACCAAGCTAATTAGGCATAAATAATTGACATCTTTTGCTCCTTCAACTTTGGGGATTAGTGCGATGAAAGTGCTATTTGATGCCCTATTTTTCCTTTGACGAGGAATTCCTTGGCCACTTTGACAAAGTCTGAGCCAACTCTATTCTAACAATTCCTGTAAAATTCAATATTGAAGCTATCCGGACCCAAAAAGCCTTGTTCCTCTCCATTTCGCTAATCACATGCAGGATCTCCTCTTCCTCAAGAGGTCTCTCCAGGGTTTCTATCCGTGTATCCAACAACCTATTGAACAAAATCCCATCCAGCTTTGTCAAAGGCCATGTTGTTTTTTATACAACTCTTCGTAATAACATACTAAGGCATCCCTAATTTCCCCGCCTCTCTCATTCCAAATGCCTTCAAACTTTCAGTTTGGAGATGAAATTAATTCTACCATGGGAGTTAGCAATCTTGGGAAAGAAGCAAGTGTGTCGATTTCCCTCCTTGAGCCACTTTACTCGATTTTTTGTTCCAACTAATACTCTCAAGTTTCAGTAGGTTTTGGAATTTTGCTTTCAATTTTTTCTAGATTTGGCGTAAGTAATCGATACAAACTCCTACTTAGCATCAATCAACTCCATCTCTCCTAAAATCTTCTTCTTGTTCTTTGATATGATGCCAAACACTCACCTTTAGCGCTTTCAACTTGAGTCCAAATATGGTACTCTTTGATCCGTTGAAGATTGAACCTAGCCACACTTACTCCACCTCTTGAAAATTAGGTTGTTCCAACCACATATTTTGGAACTTAAAAGGTGTAGGTCCACCCCTATTCTATATGTGTTTATCATAATAGGCATATGGTCTGAAGTGGGTCTGGGGAGGGCTGCAACGAGGGCTGCAAGGATGACATTGAGAAAATTTTCCCGTCGTGGATAGCAAATGAAAAATCTATCAAGCTTGTTGGAAGTCGTGTTTCCTTGAAAGTTGGTCCTGGGAATTGGGTTCCTCTGAGGGGACAATCAATGAGGCTATGTCAGAATATGAAGACCTTAAAATCTCTCATTTTGGTAGTGATGGAATTGCCACCTAGTTTCTTGTGCGAAAACCTCATGCTATTAAGTCTTTCCCAAGACTCCAGGGAACACCCACCTGACGGTCATGTCATCTAGCTCTTACAAAAATTGTGGGAATCGGCGTTTTCCAAAAGATAGTAGACACTACTGAACACTCAAGAGGAGAGATAGACAACGAGTAAGTGCTTGCTTCTGACTTGATGACTTCCAAAACCTCCTGATTCCACACTGATGCTCTAATGGATGGTATTGCTGCCCAATCTGAGCATGGAGTGCCTTATATCTCACAGACAATAGAATTGGACAAGGATTCTATCTTCGTTTCCTACACGCAGAGAATTGATGGTCTTCTAGCTCTTACTAATTACTTGATTGCTAGTCTCTTGTCTACATGGCCCATTCCTCTTATGTTCCATGAGATTAGTTTTAATGCCATTACTTACCCTGATCTCCTCTTCCTTTCGTCAAAGTGCTCATGGAAGCAATTACCACTTTCCCCTCATAATTGGCACTGCTTGCTAATTTTTTTAGTTAATTTCCCATCTTTTTCTCCCACGGTTACCCCTAGAAGCCTCAACCACATTAGGCGCGCGACTGTGGTTCTCTAGCTGAGCTTTGATCTCTTCTCCATTCAAAAGACAAACTCAAATACTTCCCAACGCCTTTAATTTTACCTAAAACCCACTTTGACACCTCTTCCTGGACCTGGGGGCTGGAAACAATTGAGTCAACACCCTTCGAACCCCCTAAAGTTGACAACTACAACTAGCAAACACCGACTCCGGTTTACTATTGTCCACAGTGTAATCCCCTACAATGGTATCATAAGTTCAACCATCCATAGGGATATCTCCTACAATGGTATCAGAAGTCGGACCCTGAATTCAAATCCTTTTCCTTGCCTGCCTGTCAAGGATTAAAAATATGGTTTCTGGGGATGTATTGGTCCCAACTGAAACCTATACGTATCGGTTTCGGGCGACACATATAAAATTTTATTTTCTAAGAAAAAAAAAATTCAAATGAGTTGTAAGAACCAAATATAAAGACATGGGAAGTGACTCAAAAACAAATTAACAAACAAAATTACAACTACACAATGAATTAAAACATGAATAACTAATAAACGAAACGTATCGCCTGTTTCGTATCAGTATAAATATTGTATAGGGGACTACCGATACCTATACGTAAAGCCTGATTCGAATCAGTTTCGGCGATTTTTATTTCCATGCCGCCTGTGGTATCCAAGCTCCTTGAAAGAACACGTCAGGAGCAACATAATAATCATAGTTTAACCATTTAACTCTATTTTTTCTGCCCCTGCTAGTGCAATGGATAGAGGAAGTGGCAGGAGGAAAGGTGAGGCGTACCTGATTAAGGAAGAGATGGAGTTTCCTTGCTAGTGCAATGAATAGAGGAAGTGGCAGGAGGAGGGGTGAGGCGTACCTGATTAAGGAAGAGATGGAGTTTCCTTCCTTTAGTTGCTCTTTACTGATTCCAATATTTTCTTTGGAACTGGTGTTATGTTAACCCCTGAAAGAGTGCCTAGATCCTACCACCTGCTCCCATCATCGTATTCGCATAACAAGTTAAGTCTCTTTTAAGTAGGAGCAGCACCACATTGCTAGTGATCTGAACTGAAGTTATCAATTCTTGAGACTCTTCAAGACACCAAATTCGATCTTGCAACTCCTACTAAAAAGCTGCAGCAGCAATCAGAGTTATCACCCCATTATGACTGTCTTGCCTGCTAGGGTTCTCTGGTTCCTTTGTCAAGTCGTCCCGAGATCCTTCCCACACCCTTGGTTGAAGGTTGATGAACCAGGAAAATTATTTGACAATCCCAATCTGACACCAATTGAATTTGATCCTGTCCTTTTTTCAAACAGATTTAATGGTAGATTGGGAGTAATCTACTAAGCCACACTTGCTCAGGTCTATATGACTCTGATGGTACAAGACCATGGAAATAAAAATTGCCGAAACCAATATAAAACGGGCGATATGTATAGGTATCCTGTACGATATTTATACTGATACGAAATGGGCAATACGTATCGAATATTAGTTGTGTATGTTTTAATTCATTTTAGAATTGTAATTGTGTTTGCTACTTTGTCTTTGAGTCACTTCCCATGACTTTATAATTGGTAAATTTGGTTCCTATAACTCATTTGATTTTTTAAAAAAAATTTAATTTGATTTTTTTTAAAAAGAAAAAATTATATGTATTGTCCGAAACCGATACCAAAACCGATATGTAAAGGTTTCATTTGAGACTGATACACCCCCTGGAACCGTATTTTTAATCCTTGTACAAGACGCACAAAGTTTCCTTTTTTACTTGGGGAAGGGACGGGAGAAGCACCCGAATATGGTCCCTTATCGAATCAAGACTTTTTGAGATGCCCCAAAATTTCCCCATTGATTCGTGAATTTGAGCCCACTGTAACCATGGAGGACTTTTGGTTGAGATTGAACCATCTTGAGTTCTCGAGATGTCTAGACGAATTCAAACCTTTGTATACGCACTATAGCTGCTCCCCTAATTTTCTATGCTAACTTCTATTCCCATTTCATTGGCTTCTGATTTTATTGGGAATGGGAATTCCGAAACCTTCTTCCTGGAAGCTCTAGGTGACGATGCTATTGAAATACGGATGTTGTGGCCTTCCCCCTTTTGCTACTTTGAGTGCTTTCCCCTATGAACTTCTAGAGAGGTTGGGTTTGGAAGAAGTGGAACCTTTGAAGACTTCTTAGGGACCGAACGTAGTGGGGCTTTTGTTTGGCGAATCCATTTTTATTTGGACAGGAGTAAGAGCCCAAATGGATCCTCCTAGTCTAACATGGTCTCCCCTATTGGGAAACATGCACACAACCCACAACGATAAACGGAAGACAAAAAAGATAAACAGAAACAAGATGCAAAAACAAGTACACACTGTAGACACCTAATTTTGCATGGCCAAAGACCCTTTTTAGCTCTAATTATCGAAAGATGGACTCAATGAAGAAGATCCGAACTTCGAAATAACCCGAGATTAAGCCAAAGCCAAAGCCCAATACAAGGCCAAGCTAGACCGAGCCCAAAGAGGAGAAATTCAGTCTAAAAAAATTGTTTGAGTTTTTGGGAGAAAGTTTAGTCCCACATAAAAAAAAAAGCAAGAAAACCCATTCTTTTTCCATTATAAAAGGGCCTTCACCCCACACTTGCTTCATCTTGAAAAATTCAAAAGCACCCTAGTCTTGGGAAAACCTTAGAACTTGGAAATCCTCTTGGAAAACCTCAACCTTTGGAAACCCTAGTGGAGAAGGGAGCAAGAGCTCACACCCTAGCCTCGGAGTTCGGATCTACTTTATTGTTTACATCTTCAGGTGCTTGGAGCTTGGGAATCCATTGGAGGGCAATCAAAAGGTTTGCAATAAGGTTTGCAATTTTATTATCTAGTTATTTATTTTGATTATACTTCTATCCATCCAAAGCTTTTCTTCCTTCGCTTTCCCTTAGTAGTCCATAAATTTCCCTCCAAACGGTCATGAGGAAGAGGAAATCCGGGCGAAAGAAAGAGTTGGAAGAAGAGATTTTCGATTTCTTATTTATTTCAGTTTATTTTATTTTATTTTAATAAGCTAGTTTTTTCCCTTTTCCACTAAACAGAGGTGGGGACCTCTCTCGAATCGGTCGAGGAGAGAGATTGGCTGTTGCTGATTTAAGGAAAAGGGGTTTGCCGTTTCAGTAGAGAGAAATCACCCCGATTCGGTTGAAGAGGGGTGAATTTCCAATTTCGAATTGAAAGAAAAGCAAATAGAGAGAAATCACCCCGATTCGGTTGAGGATGAGTGAATTTCCAATCTCGAAATAAAAAGAATAAAAAAAGAAAGGAAATAATTGTTTAATTAAATTAATGGAGAAATGTTAAAAAAGGTATCCGTCATTCGACGGATGAGTAGGGGTGCCTAACACCTTCCTCGACTCATAAAAAGCAAGGTTTTGAATATCGATTTCGCATGTCATTTCGAGCAGTGGAAAAAAGATATATTGAGGATATTTCGTAAGATATATCAATATCATGGGAACAATATCGCACGTGAAGGAAAAAATTTAAAAAAATAGTGAAAAATGTGAAAATTTTCAATGAAACTTAAGGAAATGTTAAAATAGATGTTAATACACACCTGAAAATCAAAAAAATTAAAAAAACAATAATGTATATAAGAGTTGCAATGAGAAGGGGGCCAATGATGTGCGATGACGCTGACGACAATGTATGATGTTATTTCTTTATATTGTAAAAAAAAATTAACTACATTTTATTCTCTTAGTTGATTGAAGCAGATATATATGTAAACTCATTTTATTCTTTTTGTTAATTTTTGATTTGTTTTGTTGAATTTTTTGACAAAAAAGAATAATTATAATCAAGGAGAAACATTAATTATTTCTCATGAATTCTTGAATTGAGGTTTAACAATGGTTTAAGTAAGGAGTTCATTCACAGGTATTCTCTATTCTGAATCTCTGATAGGTTTGCATGAGTCTGAAAAATAGTGAACTCGTGAATCACGAGTTCACTGTTCTGGTTTTTTTTTTAAAATACGATATTGCACGATATTTACGATATATCGGTCGAGATTTTTGAAAAATTATAAAAACTCACGAGTTCACTGTTCTGGTTATTTTTTAATACGATATCGCACGATATTTACGAAATATCGGTTGATATTTACGAAATATCGGTCGAGATTTACGAAATATTGTAAAAACCTAAATTTCTGGTTCAGATGTCTCGGCACCCTGCGAAGTCGATATATATCGTCGAAATTTGCGAAATTTTGACGATATTTTGAACCTTGATAAAAGGAACCCCCGAACCCGATCTTGGTTCTTGAACCGTGGGTTTTATTATGGGTGACCAATCACACCCGTATATCTTGATTGGTGGCGACTCTAAGATCTCGGCTTTTCATTAGTACGAAAACATTAATGTGGGGAGGAGATCGACCCGAGCTGGCTATCGCACACACACAATTTATGTGGTTCGGCCAATAATGCTCACATCCACGGATCCACACAAGTTTCACTATGCTTAAAGGAAAAACCAAACAAAGCAATTACAGAGTTCTCTCTCTTCTTTGGAAACTTTCTGAGTGATAGGAGTGATTAATAAAACCTAAACCCAAAAGCATATTATATACTAGGGTTCACAAAATTAGAAAATGTCGACTTACTATTCTGACCCTGTAGTACTCGCTCGACCCAACCCATTCTCACTCAAACGAGTTAGCTAGGGGTATTGTCTCAATTGCTCATACTGAAATTCCAGTAACATATTCGCTAGAGCGAATCCATTTGCTCGACTTGTGACTACCGGCTATAGCGCAAACCTGATGGGCTTGGTGCAATCAGGCTCCCTGCATCAAATCCCCCTATGGGCCTCCAAGGCTTTGGCCAGAAGATGGGCATTGCACTAGGGCTTTCAAACTGGGCTTTGGTTTGCAAATTATTAACAACTAAATGTATTCTATTGAATACAATTATTTAAAATATTTATATTAAAAATTAATCATGAAGGAGCATATTTTGATCTTAAGGTTCCCTAGTCCGTATTAGCTTTGTTTTTTAATTTTCAGTATATTTGAATAAAATAATTTTTTGCATTTTCTATTCAAATAATAACACACATTTTTTGACATTTCAATAACAAAATAATTTATCAACAGTAACTGAGTAACCAGCCCATTGGAATCTCGAGTCACTAATTATTGACATTTATATGTAATGGGTTACCCATTATATTTTCAATTAATTAATATGCAATACAAATATTTTTAAAATATTTCTATTAAAATAATCGCAAATGAGCAGTCGGTTTTCCCCATAAAACTCAAAAAGGGGCTTAAAGATGACAAAATAGAGAGAACAAAGAGTTCCACACATTTGGGTGATGTAATGTTTTATCTAGTTAACATTTCCACACACATCGTTGATGTCTACCAAATTATTGTATGTACAAAATTAATAGAGTAACATTTCAAAATGATTGAAAACAGAAATGTACCTTAACATTTGTGAAATGTGTTGTCAAATATTATAATTTCTACATTATAGGTGTGTTTCATGTTGGTACTCATAGAAACACACATTCCATAAGAAACATAAGGAAATATCAATTTTTAAAACTGAAAGGGAAATTTACCGGGAAGGACACGCGCCAACCGCAGCTACCCACACTCTGGTTTACTGGTAGAAGGTGGGAGTTGAAGGGTGTGATACCCTGACCTGCACTCCGATGATAAAGTAAGTAGGCGGAGAAGATGATGAACAGTAACACGCACAAAAGCACTGAAAAATAATATCTCTTAAGCACTGAAAAATATGTGTCCCCTAAGCACTGAAATCCTCGGGGTATTTATAGATTAACCTTGGTATGGCCATAGATGACCATGGATGCCCATACCACATGCTTTGCACTCATTACCAAATATGTCAGTAAGATCTGCCACTTGTTGCATCACACGTGAGAGCCTATTATGAGTTCAGTCGGTTGGGTCTAACAGCACGCAGAAGTGCCCAGCATTAAATGCCAAGACAGTGCTTTCGGCCTACTTGTCAGAATAAACGATCGCCTCCTGATCACTTCCTCCTGCGAGTCGGTCTCGTTGTTGACTCGAGCTCGGGTACGTTGCGTATGTCTTAAAATAAGGTTTGGACATCGTTATTTGAGTTACAATGGGCTCGTTGTTCATGTGACAACGGAAACGTTGTCGAGAGTATAACGTTTACGTTGTGCATAGTACAACGGACACGTTGTTAAACTATAACGAAAACGTTGTTCACAAGACCACAGATACGTCGTGATTTGTACAATGTGAACGTTGTTCATTAGACAACGTTTATCCTTCTATTTTAAGCACGTGACCTAAACGCATGTCCACGTGTCACTTTCGTGAACAAAACAACAAAAGCTAGCTCGTTCCACAATGCTCAATTATTCTTACGAATTTTATCCCTTACAATTTGCCCCTTTATGAGGCTTGGAACGTAGTTCGAAGTGTCATAAACGGACAAAAAGAGCAGCAGATCATACCTGGCTCTGCTCCCGGAATCTGTATCGTTGCGTGATTGAAACGCTGAGCAGATAAAACGATCATGCCAGCTAGTTTACACGTGCGAACTATCACGCCTTATTAATGCAAGACAGGCTGTCATCATTACCGTTCCGTAATTCAAAACGCTTTATATCTTTGACGGTTACTCTCTTTGTGTAAAACGACGATCCTGCCATTACTCTTTCCAGCTTTGACATACGTGTACGGCTCTGATGGAGGGCATTCTTGTCCTTTCGTATATCCGAGATATCTATAAAAATCCCTCTTGGTTGTTTCGTTTCACTTATCTCGCCATCGAAGTACTGTTACTCTGCCAAATTTGCGTCTCAAGCGAAAGTTCAAGCTCTCTTCAGGTTCTCTAGTGCCCTGGCTCATGGTACGCTCTTACTTCTTATCTATTTTCTTTACTGAATCTTCCTCTCTTTCTCTTCTTCACTAGTTCTATTTCTTCTTCTTCTCTGTCCGCCCGTTGAGCCTGTCTATACTTTTCCCCTTTTCTTGCCCACTGTTCTTCTCTCAGTTCTTCCCAAATCATGGCTGCTGAGACTCCCGTAGAACCCTTTAGAGTAGAAGAGGTTAGAGGTCAAACCGAGGATGAGGCTAGTTGCACAGGTAGCGCACCGTATGGTGCCTACATAGAAAATCTTCTGCTCTTCGCCAACAACAGTTAGAATATCTGAACCATCTTAGGGAACGTTTCGATTTCCCTTCCCACGTCAACCTTCATTTCAAAAGAGATGACGCTCACATCGATAAACGATCCGCCTGTATCGTTGTCTACCTCTCCCAACTAGAAGCTGGTCTTCGATTCCCTCTTCACCCCGTCCTGGACGAAGTCCTTTCTACTCTGCATCTCGCTCCGGGTCAGATGCACCCTAGCTTCTACAAATACATGTCCATGATGATTAAATTCATCAAGGACGGATTCCCCATAGAAGCCAGACACCTCTTCCATTTCTGCCATGCCGTCAGATGCCGAGGTTCTGATGATGGCCCTCACAACTACTATTCTTGGAACAAAAAACCGTTGTACCCAGACCTTGTCTCCGGCATACTGGACAGAGAAAGAGGGTGGAAGGCAACTCCATTCGTTGTCTCTGGGGGCTGGAAGGCAGAGACTTCCACTGTACCCAATGTCTTCCAAGAGAAACCAGGTAACAAAATACTGTTGTCCGTTGTCCGTTGTCCGTTGTCCGTTGTGCATTAGTTCTTCTGTCTCCCTATCCCGATGTCCGTTGTTTGTTACCTTTGTTCGTCCTACTTCCGTTGTCTCACATTGTTTTCTCTTTTTGCAGTTGAAGGGAAGAAAATCCTATTCAAAAAACTCGCGCCAGAAGAAGAAGGCCTACTCACTAATATTAAGCGAGTTCGAGGTGGAGAGTACATCAGGTGGACACCACGGGCACCTGACACTTGGAGTTTCTTCAGCAGGCCGAACCCGACTTCGCACAAGCAACAAGGCGCCTCCTCTTCTTCACCTGCAGTTGAACCGAGTTCAGAAGAGGAAATGGCCAGCACAGACCCTCCACCGTTGATCAGAAAATCAAGGACCGCTTGTCCTGCAACTGCACTGCCTCCTCTTCCACCTCCACCGAAGAAAATTCCTCCCACAACGGGAGCGGCGCCTTCCGAGCAAAAATGGAAGATTCTTACTCAGGCCGAGTTCGAGGCCAGAAAGAAGAGAAAGGAAGAAATGCGCCGTGAGAAAGACAACGCACGCGCTGCCGCTCCTTCTCCCTTTGCTCCTGCAACACACTAAGGAGTTGACGCTACAACGGGAACGCCAGTAGTCAGCACGATACCTGCTGCTACTCGAGCCGTGGCTGCCCCAACCGCTTTGAGCTCCGTTGTGGTTGTTGTTGCCGCAACGGAGACGACTACAACGCGTCTGCCAGTTGGTGCACCGTCGTCAGAGGTCAGGGATTGGTCACCCGACTTCACCCGATTTGGGAGGCCCACTGTGAACGACTCGGTGCAGACATCGGACAAGGTTGCCCGGGCATTGACCCATGCCATGAGGCTTCCCCAGGACATCGCTGATGCCGGCAAGATGTCCATGCCCGAGGTGTCCTATGTTGCCTGCTTGTCCATGGCCTTGGTATGATTTTCTGCTCCCTCTTTCCTATCTGTTTGTTCAATTCTCGTTGTGGCGTGCTGATATTTTTGATATTTTTTCTTACAGTTGAATGTCCTTCTCCACGAGTTGAGTGATCGTAGTACCTACCACTACAATCATCTCAGAGACTCAATCAAATACTGGCAAGGAAGGGCTGAGACACTGGAGAAAACTCTCGCCGAGGACAGACTCAAGATCGAGTTTGATCTGTCTCAGGCCCGAGTTGAGGTGGAGCGAGTGGAGGAGAAGTTCATCGCCGCCTTCAAGGGACAAGAGAAGGCAGAAAGCGAAGCTCGAGCAGCGAAGGAGGGAGAAAAGAAAGCCAAACAGGATGTGGAGAACGCCGTTCTCCGAATCAGCGAGCTGGAGCTCGTCTCCCAGGCTCTGAGCAGGCAACTGGAGGAAGCTGAGGCAGCAAGAGCTGCGCTGACTGAAGAGCTCGAGGAAGCCAAGAAGGCTGAAGGGGCCATCGAGAAGGTGGTGACCACGAGACTGCAACAACACTATCAGTCTCAGTTGGACACTCCTCGATGAGGATCGGGCAGAGATCGAGAAGGAGGTGATCAACATGCTCCGCCAACAAGGTTGACTAAAGGAGGACAACGAGGAGGACGTGACTACCTTCTCCGAGCTCCAGAGCAAGGATGTCATCGACCTTGACAACGAGGCCGAAGTCAAAGGAGTTGAGAAGCCACATCCCTTCGAAGGTCCTGCGCACCTTCCAGCTGAACCAGCTACCCCTGAAGCCCCTGCTGCTGCTGAAGTTCCTCCTGCTGAAGCTACTGACGCTGATGCTGCCGATGCTACCGTTTCTCCTCCTACTCCTCCTGCTGTTGCTGAAACTTGATTTCTTCTTTTTTCTGTTTTTTACTGACACTTTTGTAATGCATCTTCTTTCTCCCCTTGTAATGGGGTTTTTCTGTACTTAACCCAGCAATGAGTTTCATTATTTGAATGAATGAACCCCTTTATTTTCTTCCATTTGCATCTTTCTCTAATCTCGTAGTGTAACTGGAGTTTGTGGAACTCGCACAACGTATGCACACAAGAAAAAATATAACATAAGTACCTGAATATTTTTCACAGATCATAGAACAGATGTGAACATAATAACTCACAATGTATGTACTTGAGTGTATACATATGAAGATCATACTTAATGATTGATGCACACGCCGAACAAAGCACTTTGAATCATACGTACAACGGATACATCGTTATGTAGTTCATTATGAATGTAATCTGACAAATAAAATTTCATAAGATGAACATAATGTAACTCAGTTTCGAGACACTTGCTCAGAGGATGTCATTAGGATGAGCCACTGGATTTGCTCAGATGACATCCTTAGGATAAGCCACTAGTATCTCGTTGTGAGTATGTTGTTCAAGCGAAATTTTATTCGAATTTGCAAAACATTCACAATATTACACTGATGTTCCAGACAACGAATTGGCACAAAACTCCATAACATTGCAATTTAAATGTCCATGTAAAAGCACTGAAAACTCACTAGCACAACAACTCATTTATACGCCACAAATTCTATTGAAAGAATTGCCTCAGGTTCATAATGTTCCAGGATTTTTGGATGAGATTACCTTGTAGATCTTTCAAGTAGCAAACACCAGGACTCCCTAATCGTTCTACGATATAAGGCCCTTCCCAATTAGGTCCCAACTTGCCACTGTTAATCTCTCTTGTATTCTGGAACACTTTTCGGAGAACGAGATCTCCGACCTAAAGGACCCTCCGTTGTACTTTTTGGTTGTATGCCTTCCTCAACTGTTGCTGGTATCTTCTCATCTGAATGCTGGCATCTTCTCGCTTCTCTTCTATCAAGTCGAGGTGAATGACCATGAGCTCAACGTTCTTGTCTTTCTCTCCGTCCTTTTTGCTATGCCAAGAGCGTATTGTGGGCAAACTAATCTCAGTAGGAATGACAGCTTCCATGCCATAAGCTAAAAAGAAAGGTGTTTCGTTTGTAGGACTCCTCGGCGTTGTTCTATACCCCCACAGCAAGTTGTTCAGCTCGGTAGTCCACTTCCCCTTCGAATCTTCCAATCTTCTCTTCAAGGCATTCAATATATTTTTATTAGCTGCTTCAGCCAATCCATTCCCTTGAGGATAATATAGTGATGGGAAAATATGCTTGATCTTTAGCTCGCTACAAAAGTCTGCAATGATACATCCTGAGAACTGTTTCCCGTTGTCAGTGATAATGGACTGCGGTATGCCGAACCTGCAGATGATATGCTCCCACATGAACTTCTTCACTTCTTGTTCTCTGATACGAGCAAGGGGAATTGCTTCAATCCAACGAGAGAAGTAATCAGTTGCCACTAGGAGAAAGATTAGATTCCCTGGAGCCTTAGGGAAAGGTCCCACAATATCAAGTCCCCATCGTGCAAATGGCCAAGGCTGGGAGACAGTGTCAAGCTCTTGAGCTGGAGCATGGATTAAACGAGCATATCGTTGACATTGGCTGCACTTCTTCACATACTTCTGAGCATCAGCTTGCATGTAAGGCCAGAAGTAACCTTGTCCCAGAGCTCGATGAGCTATCGTTCTCCCTCCTGAATGTATGCCACAATTACTTTCATGAAGCTCAGCAAGAATCCTCTCCACATCCACAGGATGAACACACTTTAGCAAAGGTCCCCCAAAAGACTTTTTATATAACTCTCCCTGTATCAGGACATAACGAGGTGCCTTGAACTGGATACGCTTTGACTCCTTTGCAATGATAGGAAGAACTCCATCTTTCAAGTAGGCCGTCAACCCTGTCATCCAACTTGGAACTGGATTAACGAAACATACTTCCCGCTGTGGTTGGAATGCTATCGAAGGATATTCTTTGTATTCCATAAGAATAACTTTGGGTTCGTCAGACTGCATCATGGAAGCAAGGTAAGCCAAAGCATCAGCATGCCTATTCTCATCTCTTCGGGTATGCTTGATCTTCACAACGGTGAACGCTTCACACTGCAAACGAATGAGTGCAGCATACTGTTTCATTTGATCGTCCTTGTATTCGTAGTCTCCATTCACCTGATTCACTATGAGCTGTGAATCACAAAAAACTCTCAATCTAGAGACCTGCAGCTAATGCACACTCTGTAAGCCAAGCAGCAATGCTTCGTACTCAGCTTCGTTGTTGGAGGCAGTAAACCCAAGACGTGACATCTTCTGCACTTTTATGTTCTCCGGACTAATGAGCACAGCACCAAGTCCTGAACCACTCGAGTTAGAAGATCCATCCACGTACAACAGCCAATCAACCCACTCTGATGATTTATCTCCATCTACAACGATATCTCCGTTGTCAACCTCATCTGGAAGCTCACGGAGATCAGCAATCACCTCCTCCTCCACAGGGAAGTCAGAAAGGAGTCCCGCCATAGCTTGCCCCTTCTCTGAACTCCTTGCCCGATATTGGATATCGAACTCACTCAGAGCCACAGCCCACTTTGATATCCTCCCCGCCAACTCAGGTCGTCCCAACACGACTTTCAAGGGATACGCTGTGATGACAACGATAGTATGAGCATGAAAGTAAGGACGAAAATTTTCAGCAGAAAAGACAAGAGCAAGACACACCTTCTCGAGCTTGCTGTAATTACACTCTGCATTGAGAAAGGTTTTGCTGATGAAATAAACAGGCTTCTCAACGCCGCCACAACACCTGACCAGAGCGGAGCCAATAGCCTGCTCTGAGACAGAAAGATAAAGATACAAGAGTTCACTTGGTGCAGGGATGGAAAGAATAGGGGCTGAGCCTAAATACTCTTTCAAAGCAATAAAAGCTTGAGAACACTCTGGCGTCCATGCAAAAATAGAATCCTTCCTCAGCAGCTCAAAGAGGGGTTTACAACGATCAGATGACTTGGAGATAAACCGATTGAGTGCAGCAATACGCCCTGTTAACTTCTGGATCTCCTTCGACTTAGGCTCTGGCATGTCCAGTAGAGCACGGATCTGAGCTGGATTAGCTTCAATACCCCGCTGACTCACAAGATAACCCAAGAATTTGCCAGAGGTAACCCCGAAGGTGCCCTTCTCTGGGTTTATCTTCAGATTGAAAGCTCTCAGAATAGAGAAAGGCTCAGTAAGGTCCATCACAAGGGTATTCCGTAGTCGGCTCTTCGCAACGATGTCATCGATGTAAACTTTAACCGTTTTGCCGAGGATTGGCCCAAACATGAGATTCATTAAACGTTGATACGTGGCACCAGCATTCTTCAAACCAAAAGGCATAACACGATAACAGAACAAGCCACGCTCTGTAATGAAGGTGGTCTTCTCTTGATCTTCTTCCGCCAGGAGGATTTGGTTATAGCCCGAATAACCATCCATAAATGATAACATTTCATGGCCAGTAGTGGCATTGATGAGCCTATCAATCCTTGGCATAGGAAAAAAGTCTTTGGGATATGCTTTATTGACACCAGTGAAGTCAATACAAACTCTCACTTTCCCATTCTTCTTGGGTACAACTACGACATTAGCTATCCAATCAGGATACTGCACTTCTTGGATGAACTGAAACTGGATCAGCTTGTCTATCTCTTCATTCACTGCATCATGATAGGCTGGGGCAAGTCTCCGAGGTTTCTGCTTCACCGGAGGGACAGCAGGATCAACGTTGAGGTGATGGCAGATAATGCTCGGATTGATGCCTGTCATATCTTTGTGCGACCATGCAAAGACATCAAGGTTCTTCAGAAATTCCAGCGACTCGACCTCCTCATCTGTTGTCAAGCTCGTCCCGATCTGCAACACCTTTGGCTCTTCTTCCGTTCCTAGATTGACTGTCTTCGTGGGTTCAACAGAAGGTTTGCACAACGTGGCTTCCGAGCTGTCTTCTATAACGGAGCCGACCTGTAATTGCTATTTGGGCACAACGGAAGGAGGGAAATCACACTTCTGCGACGCCAATTGATCCCCTCTGATCTTCTGGGGTCCGTCTTGCGTCGGGTATTTCAACACCTGATAATACGAGGAGGGAACAACCTTCATCTCGTGGGTCCACCATCAACCCAAGATTGCGTTGTAAGGCGATGGCGCATCCAGAATGGAGAATTTGGTCCTGCCACAACGGGTAAGACGACGTCGCCTATTGGCTTCATCGAACTACCATCAAACCCGAACAACGGGGTCTGAGCAGAGATGAGAACGGACGGATCCAACTTCATCTGAGTAAAGGCATGAAGATACAAAATGTCTGCCCCACTCCCGGAATCTACGAGCACCCTCTTGATGTCTAAATCTCCTATTCTCATGGTGAGAACAAGAGCATCATAATGAGGCCGGATTACCTTTGCCATATCATGATCGGTGAAAGTAAGCGCCTGCTCCACGCTTCTTGCAGACACCTGCACCTGACATACTTCAGCTTCATGAGACATCTTCCTTGTCTTTGCTCTGAAGTCTCTCTCCACATCCTCCTCCGGTGCTCACACACGACAAATGACGTTGATAGTGCCCAAAGGGGCTCCTCCTTATCCTCCTCCACTGGTACTTGGATTATTGGCAGGCTCTCCTGTACGAGATTAGGATAACGGTTCTCTGGTGCGCATCGTGCTACCGTTATCGGAACTGAGATATTCTCCCAAGTACCCTTTCTGGACCACCCTCTCCAAATACTCCCTCAAGATGCGACATCGGTTCGTAAGATGACCACGACACTTATGATAATGGTAATACTCATGTGCCCGTGGTCCCGACTTAACATCTTGCATGGCTCTAGCAGGCCACTCGAAATACGCCTGGCCCTCCATCGACTTCATGATGGTCGCTGGGCTAGCAGTAAAATGGATGGGATCCACCCGAGTTGCAAAAGGTCGCCTCTTACGTGGCTGAACACCTCTCTCTTGCTGTACTTGTGGTTGCTCCTGGCGAGGCTGATAATGCTGCCTCACTTGCTGCTGAAAATTCGGGTTAGGACGTCTCTCCGTCATACCCTGCTGCTGGGATTGATTGTAATTTCCTTCATACGGGCGCCGAACCGGCTGATCCCGCTGAGTCACGTACACTACCTTCTCCTTCTGCTTCCTAGGTGGTGAGTCCTCAAATGATGAAGACTCGTACCTCTGTCTCTTCTCCTTCCTCTTAGACGACCGGGGCGCTCTCTCTATCACATCCACCCCTCTCGTCCTTGGCTTCGGCACAACAGAAACATCATCTTCATATCTTCCGTACTTGGTCGCACGAATCATCATCTCGTCCATCTTGACAGGATAGTCAAGAGCCAAGGATTTATAGAGCTCGGAATGCCTGGGGATAGCATTCTTAAAAGCAGCAATACAGCTCCCTTCATCGACTTTATCGATGCTGTGGACTTCGTCAGTGAAGCGCGAAATGAAGTCTCTTAAGGATTCTGCCGGTTTCATCCTTAAAGAGAAGAGAGTATCTGCACCTGCTTTCTTCTTTTTATTGATAATGAACTGATCAATAAAAGCCGACCTGAGCTCGGAGAAGTTGCCGATTGAACCAGGAGGTAGATTGCGAAACTATCTTGACGCCGCTCCAGCCAGGCTATTGGGGAAAACCTTGCAATACAGATTATCATCTGGATTGCGAACAGCCATCGCATGCTTAAAGTCAAATAAGTGCTCCTCCGGATCTGTTCTTCCGGTGTGCATGGGGAAGATCGGGGTCATAAACTTGGAAGAAGTATATAACTGATTGATGGCATCTGTGAAAGGAGAGTTCTCGACGTTGTCCTTTGCTGACTGAGCAAAGTGATCAGGAATCCCTCCTTTCATGCTCTTGACACGAGCACTGATCATAGCCTCCACCTCCTTGGAAGTCATCCAAGTCTTCTGAGCGACCGCTCCCTCGGTAGCACCTCTTGAATCTTCTCATCCTGCTTCTTCTCGCAAATCAATACGATCAGGAGGAGTTCTCTGCTCTGCACGACCCTGAGGTTGTCTTGCATTCCCTTCAGTAGGAAGAAGCACAAACCTGGTGTCACGGTTCTTTTGTGCCGATGGGGAAGAGGAGAAGTCAAGCTGACGTCTCACTGAAGGTCTCTGAGATGGCCCATCATCTATTTCGAGCCTGCTATGCTCGAACGCATCAAGCCTTTCTTGCATCATCTGCTTGTGTCTGGTGATCTGATCCAGAGCAGACTGTTGTCTTTGCAACATCATCAAAATACGATAAGAGACAGAAGGCTCAATAGGGGGGCATGGTTCTCTCTGGTTGCTCAGACGATGGACTGATCCCAGGAATGAAAGTCTGCACGACAGAAGGTGCGAATGGAGTGACTTGAGGGGTTTGATTCTCACGCCCGGGCACAGAAGGTTGATCAGTTATGATCAGAAAGAGCTAAGGGAGGTTCGTTTATAATTTCCCACAGATGGCGCCAATTTTGAAAGAGAAATTTACCGGGAAGGACATGCGCCAACCGCAGCTACCCATTCTCTGGTTTACTGGTAGAAGGTGGGATTTGAAGGGTGTGATACCCTGACCTGCACTCCGATGATAAAGTAAGTAGGCGGAGAAGATGATGAACAGTAACACGCACAAAAGCACTGCAAAATAATATCTCTTAAGCACTGAAAAATATGTGTCCCCTAAGCACTGAAATCCTCGGGGTATTTATAGGTTAACCTTGGTATGGCCATAGATGACCATGGATGCCCATACCATGTGCTTTGCACTCATTACCAAATATGTCAGTAAGATCTGTCACCTGTTGCATCACACGTGAGAGCCTACTATGAGTTCAGTTGGTTGGGTCTGACAGCACGCAAAAGTGACCAGCATTAAATGCCAAGACAGTGCTTTCGGCCTACTTGTCAGAATAAACGATCGCCTCCTGATCACTTCCTCCTGCGAGTCGGTCTCGTTGTTGACTCGAGCTCGGGTACGTTGCGTATGTCTTAAAATAAGGTTTGGACATCGTTATTTGAGTTACAACGGGCTCGTTGTTCATGTGACAACGGAAACGTTGTCGGGAGTATAACGTTGACGTTGTGCATAAGACAACGGACACGTTGTCAAACTATAACGAAAACGTTGTTCACAAGACCACAGATACGTCGTGATTTGTACAATGTGAATGTTGTTCATTAGACAACGTTTATCCTTCTATTTTAAGCACTTGACCCAAACGCATGTCCACGTGTCACTTTCGTGAACAAAACAACAAAAGCTAGCTCGTTCCCCAATGCTCAATTATTCTTACGAATTTTATCCCTTACAAAAACCATGGCCAAATAAGACCCATGTTATAAAGCCCAATATTCACTGCCAATACGGGCTCAGGATTAGCTCTTGTTGCACCAAAATAAACCCAATGGTTAAAAAAAATTTTATTACTTGATAAGACCACATAATTCGGAAGAATTCAAAGAGCATTGTGGTCTCCAATCACAATGCAATGTGTGTACCACTATAAGTCATCCCCGATCAAACAAGTAATTGATGAACCATGCTAACATGGTAGAATTCATGTGGAACTTAAGTAGTCAATTAGTAGCTGATGTTTCTTGAAACAAACCTAGGATCACAGTACACAAAAGCTATAAATTAAAGCTAAATGCTCATAACCTAGTGTTTTTTAAATTACGGAGTGTTAGCAATCTCACACCTAGCTTCGCAAGAACCTCATGAACTCAAGATAGGCTTTATATCGGCCTATTTTACCATCCTTGACCAAAATTACACCAGAACGCTCAATCTCCTCACCATTTAAGAACATCCTATCTCCTCATCCCTATCAGAGAACCAAGCCATGAAAACCACCAACTAAATCAAATGCCCCATTTAAATTACATAAGAATTTGAAGATCTTCAAGAGTCTCAGACAACTTCAAGTATATGTATTCTGATGGCTGCCTGCTATTTTTTGACAAACACGAGAAGCTCCAAAGTTATGTTTATGATAGATTTTTGTTTAGAGTCGTATTAGTACTTCAGTGTACACGTTCATGCTTTGTTTACATTTCTTTTGAACACTGGTGAAAGTTCCCCTGTGACTCTTATAACTTTTACGTGTTTCACTTCTTGACCGATAAACAATCAATGCTGTTAGAATGCTATATGAGTTGAACTAATTTGTCGTATCAGCTGATATGATATGGAAGATACCACCTTGAAGTGAATATCATAGTGCAAATCTTCAATGATTTTCCTAGCTTTCAAAACACTGTTCCATGGACCCCCTCCACAATCTCCTATTATTGCAAACAGGGTTTGTAGGTTCTGACAATAAGGACCATCCAACTATTATCATATGCATGTATCTTATCAGCATTAATGCGTATTGGTTGTGATTTATTAAAATGGGTGTTCATGCATGTTTATGTGATATCTTGTGCAAAGATGCATTGACATGTGCATTTCACTTTTGGATATATTTTAAATACGAATGCAAATATGTATTCATAAAGGCATGCATGTCTATGAGCATGTTCACCTTGGATTATACACATCAGAAAACCTTAGATGGCATTTTTCTGGGCTATTTTTGCAGCTCTTACTTGCTGTGGGCACCAAGCTGGAGCATGTAATTACCCAGTTAGCCCATGATGTTGCTGAGAAACATATAGCCATAGAAGGGGACTTGGTAGTTCAACCTTCTGATGATCATTTCTGGTTCCACCGGCCCAGGATGGTCCTCATCTTAATTCATATCATCCTGTTCCAAAATTCTTTTGAGATGGCATTTTTCTTCTGGGTTTGGGTAAGCAATTATTTCAAGATTCTTCTCATGCAATTTTTATTATTCAATTCAGAAGTAGTAGTTGAGATGGGCCAAATCTGATGCTGATTAATTGCAGGTTCAATATGGCTTTGACTCCTGCATCATGGACCACCTCCATTTTATTATCATAAGACTCGTTATAGGGTAGAACCTTCTTTTATTTTTCCTTACATCCTATCAAATATATGTACATATGGATGCATAAAACCTAATATGTTCTGTTCTAAAGTTATTTTTTCATTTCCTTAGGGTGTTCATTCAAGTATTGTGCAGCTACAGCACTCTGCCACTTTATGCCATTGTCACACATGTGAGTTGCAGTTTCACCTAAATTTCTCCTTTGGAGCGAGTGTCCAGGCTTACAACACTAACCGTTTGTCTCATTTATTGTTTCTTCTTTTAATGAAGATGGGAACTTCATTCAACAAGGCTATATTTGATGAGCATGTACAAGAGGGCCTAGTTAGTTGGGCTCAAGGGGCAAGGAGAAAGAAGGGGTTGAGAGCAGCTGCTGGTGCCCCTAGTCAAGTGGGCCCCAGAGATGGTTCTAGTGGGGGAATCCAGTTGGAGAAGGTAGTTCACAATGAATCTGCAACAGAAACGAGAAATGCTGGTGGGATTGAACCTGCCTCATGAGCTCCCAATCTTATTGACCAGTTGGACTCGTATGTGTTACATTGTATTGTATTGTAGTATTGTATTGTATTGTATTGTATTGTATTGTATTGAAGTGAAGATCATTTCCTATCTACCCACAATGCTGTACAGCTAAATAAAACAGGCAAGGGTTGTGGATTTTATATATTTTTACACTCAGATGCAGTGTTACCTAGGCACGTGGTACGTGTGCCAAGTGTCCAAGTGTCTAGGAGCGTTCGGCACGAAAAGCTCTGAAAATCCCAATACGTCGGCACGGATGTACATATTTTTTAAAATGGTTATATATATATATATATATATATATTATTTATAACTCAAAATTTTTAAATAACAATAATAATAAAAAGAGAGGGATCACTAGTCCCCAATGTCTTAAAAAAGTATTTACATAAGTTATAAAAAATATTCATATAGGGAGTAGAAATAAGCAACAAGAGAGAAGAGAAGAGAGAGATGTACATCTTGATCGTTGTTGTTGCTGCTCTCCTAATAAAATTTCGATTATATGTTTCCAAACAAACAACACAAATTGACAAAAAGTTCATAGGAATTGTATTTTTAAAATGACATGACATACTTGAAGCACCATTCGCCTAATCATAATGTTAATGTCACCATGACATGGTATAGACACGTATCAAGGAGTGTCGTGTCGTGTCGTGTCATGGAGTGTCGTGTCGTGTCCAAGTGTCAACAAGGCAAAATTGGGGAAAACTGAAGTGCCTAGGTAACACTTCAGATGTGCTTTTTTTTTTTTCTTTAATATAAAAATTTTATATCGAATGAAATGCTATTGAGAGCAAAATTTGTAGATTCCTCAAACAATTTTTACTTCAAGCAGGAATGGAAAAAGAAATGTTTCTCTCTATAAATCAAGAGTTAAAATGCCCCTAACATGTAACAAATTGGCCTTTCTCAACAGTAAGTATAGAATCTTATGCATGAAGTTAACCACAGGGATTTTGATTTAGGAAAGTTGAACATTAGCTTGGATTCATGGTCATATCTTTTGTTTTTTTGTGGAAAGAATGCAAGGCCTATTTGACTGGTTATCATGGATTTCCAACGACAAATTGATGGGAGGATCTGCAGCCTGACTACTATGAATTTCAAGTCTCTTGCGTGAACGGTCATTCTATTTGAATACTCACAACCTCCAATCTGTAGATCTTTACTTCATTCATTAGGTTTTTTGTCATCTACACAAGAGAATGGAATACTGTAGATGGATCATTTGAGTACATCTGTTTACTAGGGAGACATTTACAGGATTTATGCTGCCCCATGGCCATGTTTCCTGGTCTCCTTGTGTATTATTCATTCTCCAGGGGTCGTACTATTGCACCCAGCTTTTGTTGCACTGTGCAGCATCACCTTAGCTCACACTCCATCCTTGGTGAGGAAGCTTAAACAAATTAAATATCTTAATCAAGTATTTTCTCTTTTTCATTTTTTTTTCCGGAGCAATTGAAAAGGAGAAACAAAAAAAAATGTGCAGCTTCTCCTGTCACGAATCTGATTGTTTTTCCTTGGATATGGTTCCCATTGAACTATAAGTTGGTTGACCAATTTGAAAAATACAAAAAAAATTAAATCTTGCACACAATAACCTCAAGCAATTCGGCTAAGAGGTGCAATAAGTGCTTCTTGAAGATAGTTGAAACCTCCAGATTGTGCAAGAGAGCTATGCAACTCTCTCTTCGGGATTCAACCTAACCTAGAATCGAAATATATTTTATAAAATATGCAAATATATTGTCAAATTAATTAATATAAGGAGAGTAATGTTTAATAAAAATCTATTAAAATGAGATTTAAAAAAAAATTATGTTTTTCGTTGATAAAAAAAAATTAGTGCACCTTTCCTAGTATATATATATAGCATAATCAATAAAATGGTTATCAGATCGGAAACAAGATTATCCTTTTCTGACCTGATTACAAACGGATACATTGAGTGACTTCCAAATTCACTTCGTGGGATTCAGAAAAGAAATATCTGATTAATTGGATGCAGATACAGATCGGATATTATCTGACTCCGTTGTCAGCTCTAGGACCTAGTAAGATCTAGGCCCAAACTTTGACAGCCCTCAGCGTGAGGTGCTTAGCATCTCCTTTTTCTTCCCTTCTTTGTCAGCTGAACCAAGAAACATGTGATATATTTTAAAATTATAAACTAGATCTATTGGCTACTTTAGCTATGGGCACGATCCAAATGTTCCATCACAGGCACACACATACAATACCGAGAGAGAGAGAGAGAGAGAATCTTAATTAAATTTAACCATTAATTTTAGCTACTTATATCATACGCAAATACACTTGTCCTATTTTGTCAAAGCCCTCCTGGTAGTGGTTTAACACATCTCCTTGTGAAGAGGACATGATGGGTTCGACCGTGTCTGTTCTCACGGTTCTAAAACAGAGCACCGGGATCAGTATCTTCTTGTAATTTTTCACAGTTTGGCGGGGATGGTTGTGCAACATATGCTTATACTATGTATATCATAAATTCATTCCTGTACTGCATATAAGATCCGAAACAATCACCAAAAGACAAAAGCTCCATATTATTAAATCTGAAATCTGAAAGTATCGCTGCTGAAAATGTCAAATTAAGAGTAGTCCAATCCCATTAAGCTGTGCACACCAGCGAAATGACAATCCGCTACAAAATATCACACAAACTGCGCACCAAAGATCATTCCACACGCCAAATGATTCGTTTCTCATTCTTCAGCAGCACTGGCCGCACTTAAATCAACACTGAGGTCTAGAACCTGCTCACAACCAAATTTTGGTTACTACTGCTTAGATCCCAATAATACTATTCATCTCTAACAAGTGTTTTTGTTCTTCAATAAGACAAGCAAGTGAACTTAGGTGTTGTATGGATGCTGCGTTTCAAGATATTTTAATGTCTTTAATGCATTAAGCGCAAATTGCAAAATGAATGCTTCAAACAAGAACCCACCAAAACATATTTTTAAAAAAACACAACCCATTTGTTAGATGCCCTAGCTGGGCCTAGTACAGGTTTTAAAACGTGTTTACAGACATAAATGTTTTATTAACAGATTTCATTCACATGAAAAAAAAATATTACGCATCCAAAAACCGACCTTATTAGTACATCAGTGGTATACTGGTATTGTTCTTGCAACACTAATAAATTTTTTTTAGGCCACAATTTCATTTCCCCAAGCATTGCTCACCCAACACCGTTGGATCTTAGTACCTTGATGTTGTGAATCACTCAAACCCAGTTCACCTACCATATTGACTTTATATGCGTAGGCTTCCAAATACCATGGCCAATCATGAAAGCCAGAACCACGAAAGACCTCAGGTGAAATGATTTGGACAGACCTATAAATCAATTTCTTGGGCAGAATAACTCTTACCTTTCCGGTGATCATGGTATACATGTTGAGCACATCCATGACGGTCGACTCGAAATGTGTTGTGGCATCGTAACTCTGTTAAACATAGACAGGAACTTAGCCATTGAAAAGATAGTAAGAAGGGTCAGTCAAGTCATACATCAATAAAGACTCACCGCTGATATAAAACAATTGTCCAGAGAAGGTTCATTCACAGGTTCATATCTATCATAAATATCGAAAAATATCTCATCAACAGGCCCTAAAAGGTCAATTCCTGGCTTTAGTTCAATCTCAGGCTGATCGGTCTCGGCTTCCGTCGATACAAATGCAATGAATTTGCCCTTAGGGGCAACATTGTGCGAATAAGAACAACAGAATAGATACCTGTTCAATAACAGAGGCATATACAAAAGATTACAAATTAATTAACATCTAAGAGCTTGAACTTGACTTGGAAATCGTCTCTTAGCTGCCGAGTCCAGCAATGAAAGTTTTCCGATTTTACAGAAATGATGAAAACAAGGAGCCATTATAGAGGACATGATTCCTTGTCCTACCAACAAGCGTGGTGGTACACATTGTGCACATGCAGCCTGGTTGGAACTGCAGGAACCTATGAAGTATGACCTAACAACTATTTCCTGGATCAACCATCCAGAAAATAGTTATTCTTTTCTGCGGTTATAATCATCTGATTGGGTTTTCCTTTTGTCCTGCAATAAGGAGATCCAGGTTGGTCCCCAACTAGTGCTCAGATCCAATGCAGGTGTAGTGCATGTATAATAAAAATATGTATTCTTATCTTTCAAGAAAACCACAGATGTCTGTGCACCTTTTGTGTACATCTCAAATCAGACTCCTTTAGATAGGTTTCCTTTAATAAATTTATCTGCTTACTAGTAATTATCTTAGTTTCTTCTATGCTTATAGTAGGAAACTGTTATGGCCCTTATGGGTAACCTACCCTAATTACTAGGAGAAGTAAATAAATTCTTGTATCTTATACAAGAAAAGCAGTTTTAAATAAAAGATCATCGCCACAAGGGGATTTAGGAAGACCAGCCACCTCAGATAGGCCTCTCTTAACTATTTCTGCTTTTTTTTCCTTTTTTTAATAGCATCATGCCTGTGTGGCACAAGGATTACAACATTTCCATAACATTATAAAATCATGGAAGAACCAAGTGAAGACTGAAAACTAGGCCAATCAATTTAGATTCTGAAGAAAGGTGTTTTCATGGATACTAGTATAGAAGGAAGATCAGTTCATCATTCTGAATCAGCAGTTCCAGAGAGAAGTGATTCAGATACTCTCTCTCTTTAGGACAAGTTGGATGAAAACTCACATGTCTGACTTGCGACCCAGTTGCTTTTGTGGCAGAATAACCTGCACTGAGTGAGAATTATTGGTGTTTGGGATGGGATGGCTCATAATACAGATTGCCCTCGCAACCCTCCCAACTTTCCTAACCTGTTAACATCATTGCAACTCTCTATTAGGCATGGAATCTCAAGCTTCTATTTCTTCGCCATGAAAAAAATAATATAATAGCAATAACATGAGACGAAATGTACAACAAATATCTCATACTTCCCTTTTCTTTTAACTGAATTGGTCTCTAAGATATTATTTTTGAAATATAATTTCCTGTTAGGTAAGGTCGGTTTTTACTACAAGTACCATATCTTTTATTTCTAATTTAGAACTGTCTTCACATAGGAACATGAATGTTTGTCCATGCCAGAGTCCAAAATACCACCAGCTTTCCCAATAAACAAGTTGATAGACAACGAAAATCTTTACCTTGTTAGGCAAGTAAGATGGATCACAAACAACTTTCTTGCATCTAGCAGTTTCCCCTTCCGATGTGACGCCAACAACTTTTCCTTGCTCATCAAACTCTACCTGCAATATATATAAGAGAGATCATTATCCATGTCAAGCTCCACAATAAAATTACGACAAGGATTTCAGTAACCTAATCCAGTAACTACGATAAAAGAAGGGAAATGATAATGTCTAAGGCACAATAAATAAAGTACCTTGCACTCAGGCTTATTCAACATGTAAGTCCCTCCATAAACTGCACTTAGTCGTGCAAATGCCTGAGAGAAACACATCAATAGTCTCAAGGTAACTGGATGAACTTTTAAGTCGTTTCAGCTTCCAGAGCAGGTGAGTAAACACCAAAGGAAAACCAACCTGTGGAAGCTCTGCTAAGCCATACAAAGGATAAATGTATGGTGATCCTCCTTGAAAACGTGCAAGAGACTCCGCATAAAGCTATTACAAAATGAAATATTAAGCCTCCGTGTAAGAGAAGTTCACAAGATGGAACTCCCACTGTTCAAGATTCAAAGTGAACTGTGGACCACCATCATCTTCTTACCTTCATTCTCTTCACGGTATCCAGCGCAGGTTCATCTAGGTAGCGGTCGTCTCTATGAAGCGCCAATGCATGACCGATAAAGTCCACAGTATTGTCATCAAGACCGTATTTTCTGGTCAGAAGTCAACTGAATCATAAGCAGGACATGGGTGCTTGATATATTTTTAACAATTCTATTCAGTGCAAAAGGCTGGAATCATCATCTCTAATACTTTGGATGGACGAAAAGAGAAACAACAGATGAAATTGTGAGGAAACAAGTATACGTGATTATTAGAAAATAGCAGCAGAGGATAAATTTTCAGCCTGTTATTTCAAAGAAATAAGAAGAAAATAGCAACAGATGGCACTACCCGACACTTGATACTTCTCAAGGAAGACCCAAGATAGAGGTTAGGAAATCAACATAGTTTTGAGTAGAAGCATTTAGTTTTTCACAAGGAGTAAGGCTTTTATATCCCTCCCTCGTAGGAGTAACTGATTTTTTTGTATTAGTAAAACGGTAATCGTCTATGGCTTTATGCCTCCCCCACCCACTTATGAGAAAAAAGTACACAATAAACTACTGATGGCCATTTTCAAATAACAAAGCTCTAGCAGGTTGTATGACTGGTTCCTGGAGGCTAAAGTTTCTAAATATAAAACTTACAATATTTCATTAGAAAAGCCAGCCTAACACGAGAATCAGTCACTATGTAAGGGAGAGCGCATTTATTTTTTATAATTTGGTTATGTATGTTGATGCACTGTTTGCCAGAAGCACCAAACCAATTGGTGATTGCAGTGAATTTCAACCTTCATGCCCTCGATTCAGGGCACAAATAGTTCTTTTGCATGACAAAGAAAATTACTATGGGGGCATTTTATTTTCTTTATCACTAGGGAAAAGTTTAGGGTCAAGTTGGACCCCTTAAAGCCACAACATACCCTTTTACCCCCACCCCACTCAACCCAATGAGACGCACACAACTTAAGAATAAGCTCATACGAACTCAGAGAGACGACCAGAAACCATTTTCTTCGCCCTTCCGTTGTCTCCAACACGGAAGGTCAATAGCACATCAATATATGGAAAAAGATCTATAAAGTAGATTACTATGAGCATTTCGTCAAGCCGATGCAAGAGATCTCTTAATTGGGACTCAATCAAATTGTGGATCTAATCAACATTTATGCAACATGTTGAGACCATCCAAATGGTACCTTCAATTTCCTCTGCAGGAAAACGACTGAAATCACTAGGGACGTATTTGACATATAATTATAAATCCATTGTTAGTACGTAGAACTCTTAGCATGAAACAGATACCAGTATGCATGAAAAGTCCAAGATCAAAAGCATACGCAATAAGTTCTCTTGTTGTCACCCTTGTAAGGTCCATTCCCTCGTGCGTTTTGGGGTCATTTTCTTCATAATCTTGGACATAGATGAAAAATTTGCGAGCACGGCGCTTTTCAAATATACCCATCAGTGGAGATTTCAGCGCCTCCATGTCAGTTGCCGGCACCTTGTGAACCTATTGCAATACGGAGAGGAAATGGTGAGTTTGGGTCAAAAAGAACCCTGGAAGACAAACAGCACAAACGAATTTTTAAGAAATATAAGAGGAAAATAATGCCCACCTTTCCTTTATTAAAAACATAGCCTCCATCCACAGCTTTAAAGTACAGATATTTTGTAACATCTGTATGAATGAGGACACGTACCAGAGTACCGTTTGCCATCATGAACTAGTCAAACAAACATTAGTCAATAGATCATAGTAAAATGAGAAAAAACCCAGTTCAGGAATCAGGAAAAGGAGAGCATTGCAATGAAGAAGAAAACCTTTGGGATCATATCAACATTGTAATCCCTGCTAGAGCCCAAATGTGCCGGGGGCTTATCATTTCCTCTAAACCTTTTCCAGAGCTGCAAATTAATAATGCCAAAGAAAGTTAGAAGACAAAAAGTAGAAATGTAGCAAGTATCATGAAACTTTGCAGGATTAAAACCTGAATGAGATTGAGTGAAGTTGATTCTCCTCCATAATAATCATTCCTATCCATGTGCAGAACCTGTTCATAAAATATGGAAAACAGATCATACATAGTTACAAACAACTTGTAATTTTACTAAGCCCACATAATGTCGTGTTATCATGTGATGTTAGATGTAGGGGTGTCAACGGATACGGATATTGTCAATCTCTGATTCCTATCGGAATCCAAAATCCGTCTACTCGGATAATTATTGGAATAGGTATACAGCGGAGCGAATTCAAATAGTAATTTTACTATCTGTTTATAATCGGATACGAATTCCGATATTGATATATCCGATTCGATAAATACCTGATCGATTATATATAATATTAATTTACTATTTAAAAAAAAAACATTTATCTTTGTTTACATTTTTTATTTCTTTTAATTTTTTTTTTACTATTATAATGGGAGAAGGAGGGATAGGGCGCTGGTTGAAAATTTGTCTCCAATATTATTATTCAAAGAGTGATGATAATATAGGACTTCAAATATAGTAACTACTATTTAGAATAGAAGATGGAGACCAGATTTAAATCAGGTGTCTCTTTAAAAAAAAAAAAAAGGAGAATCTATAATAAGAAAACACAAAACACACTTGCTCATGTCTCTCTTCCTCCAGTATCTCTCTCTAGTCTAACCACCCCAACTCCCCTTCTTTTCTCTCTAACTACCTAACCCCCCACCCCCCCGGCCCGCGTGAGCATCTCTTTGAATAACTGTTACCAGCCCCACTTCCCCACGATTTCCCCTTTCAAGTTTATCATCCTCATGACTCTGTCTTCTCTCTCTTCTCCTTTTGAAATGATACAAACCTTCACATGATCCTCACACCTACACCCGCATTCCATATGTTGAGACTCCGGGACAATTTATGAGCGCAGACTAGCAACATCTGAAAATAGGGTATGTTTGCCCTCATTCTCCTCTTCTATTCCTTCATCTTCTTGCTTTGTTTTCTTTTTCTTACTATGCACTGCTAATTTTTTCTACTCTTTTGTTCACTGTATCCATAAACTCTCTCTATGTCTCCATTAGTTTTAGAGAATAAGCCCAATTGAAATGCAGCAAATCCTCTATGATCCCCAAGCTACACACTGCAATAGAATTTTCCAGATGCTCGCTATATCATTCAGGAAATAGGGTATGTTCCCCCTTCTACTCTCATTCATTTTCTTAATCTTCATATTTTTCTGTTTTTTCAATCAGATTTAAACTTAAATCCCATCATTCATTATTTTAATACCCAAGATCTTTAGCAAATTTACACCCAAATTCAACACAAATGATCAACTACAAATTACATATTCAGAGTCATTTGAAAAGAGTTCTGAGAAGCTGACCCAAGTGTCCTGTGTACTTTTTAACCCCTGTTTAACCATGGTTAAGCTTAACAAAATTAAAATTAGTAATTTTGTTTTTGGTTTTTTCTAATAGATTGCTTAACCCTAGGAGATTAACCACAGTTGATGGATGGTAAAAAAGGGGCTTGGACCATTGAGGTCATCAAGGTCAGCTTCTAAGCTGACTCCCATTTGAAAACTCTAAACCACCTAAAACAATAGTTCATCTGTATTTCGACAATGCTGCTACCTACAAACCTTAAAAACTGAAAGTTTGCAAAAATAATTGCAGAATAAGTAGATATTTACGTTTGTCTTTTCTTTGTAATTCTTATACAGAATTACAAGGTTTGATGATAACACATTACATAACACAGACCACTCTAAAATGCTACATTGTCTCTCACCGACTCTTTTTAAATTACTCTCTCTACTCTTTTCAAAATACTCTCTACCCAATAAAAATTGTGGCATGAAGAATGTTCAAAATCCGATTCAAAGAAAACAAAGGGTGTTTATGATGGTCGATCAATTTTGTTAGTAGTTAATGCACACACCTCTCTATAAAGATACCAATTTCAATGGGACTATGATTGTGGGGGAGTGTGTGTGCCTCAATTGAAGGGTCACAACTCACAAACTTTCACTTCTCTCAAACTGAATGGTTGTACCCACCACAGATACCTCTTCTCATCCTCTTACTAATCTCCCCCAACACTTCTCCATTTTCAGCACAGACCAAAGGGATGCCACTGCATAAAACGACGTGTCATCTCCCCGCTCTATGACGACTCTACATTTCACATATATTCTTTCCCCAAATCTGATTTACTGATCATATCTTTATTAAAATCCGGTCAATGGGTTCTGGGCAGACTGTTTGACGATCAGTTTCTTTGGTGCATCCCCAATATTGGAAAACCAGTCACTCTATGGTAAATAGTTTGTTCATTATCATTTCAAAGATTAATTTCTATGCATTTTTGTTTCTTCTTCAGTTTGGTGTATTATATAATGGACTTGATGCATATTTTTTATTTGATTATATGTAATGGTTGAGATTTGATGTGATCAAATAATTTTGCAGATGATTTTCTAATGAATGGCTGCCTATATATTATTTGAGTTTATGAATTTCTATATATTGATGCTCATCATCTATCTAGTGTAATTTTTAGCATTCATTAGGACTTGACACTCACATGCATTCCGCTAGTATATAAAAGTAGATGGATAATTTGGATATAATCCAAATTCGAATATTTTAATCGAAGTCAGATACAAATACCATATTTCAGTATTTGTCGGATATGTATTCAAATTCGGATGGTTGGATATAGAATCGAACATGAATTCAGATATACCACCATTTGCTTCGAATTCGCCCCGTTGACAGCTCTAGTTAGATGCATAACTACTGCAATCTAAAACTCGTCTAATGAAAAATTAATCATGGTCTTGACTACTCCTTTCCTTAAGTTGACAAAGAAACCCAAAGTTCTTATTAACCCAAAGAAAATATCTGGTCAGCTCCGCAGGGGTCATAAATTTACTATCTTAAATTTATCTATAAAAGCCCTAAAATGGTTATCATCAGATCTTAGATGCAAGACTACCGTAAATCTACCAAAAACTAAGCTTGGTCTTGGCAATCCCATTTGTATCTCCATGCCCAAGTCACCATTAACTCGATATGCCAATTACTGGGTAACTCTTAGCAATAGTAGTGGCTCAGCGGTAATAGCTGATTTGGTCCACAACGGCATGATAATGGATCTAACTAATTTAAATCGGAACTGACCCAATTCATAAAATCATCAGGATATGCAAGGTTTGGGGCTAACTTGAACGATTCTAGTCTTAATAATCAAAACACTGCAAAAGAAGAAAATCGAAATATAGTGGAATAATTCGAAGAAATTGTGCATGCTGAGATAAAACCATCGGATCAGGAACGATCGCAAACACAATTCAGAAACCCATTTCAAGCCTGACGTTGAATCATCGATATGCAGTGAAAGTGGGTGGTTTGAAGATGACACAACTAAGAGAGATCGAGATGATAAGAGTAAACCTTGAGGCCGTCAACAGAGAGAAGACCACTGAGGATGCATTCTTTGAGCCCCGTGCCGAGCACTATAACATCGTATTCTTCATCCATGGCGGCACAGAGATGGAGATACAGACAGATCGAGAGAGCTTGAAATGGCGAGGGTTTGGGGCTTTGGGCCTCGGGGCTGTTAAAATTTTATAAATATGAGTGCAAAGAGAGATGCTTTGTTGATTGAGGAAGCTAAAGAGCTATCAAAGGACCTTTAGGGGCAGTAGTAGTTGAAAGAAAGGAACCTAAATAATCTTTCATTGCTTATCATAATTATCTTTTACTTCCCTAACACATACCCACTATTTAGTACGTGAGACCGGATCACACTCAATTGCGATTGAACTCTCCCCGAGTCAACGCGTGTTCTTTCTATAACCCCTATTAACTGCGGTTAAGATTCACTATCCTTTGGGTTCAACAATCTAGCTTTGGTTTTTAGAGAAAAAAATATATTACCCGTAAGGGTTAAAATTTCTTATTCAGAGTTAAAAAGGGGCTCTGTGAGTAGAATTCAATTGCAATTGGACAGGATCAGGCCTCTTAATATGAGTTAGTCTATGGCTACCCTCGACCTTGCATGGTTACTAGTACGAGAAGATATTGAGAAAGTTGGGTTTTTGTGAAAGATGGAGTGGCTTTTGATGCATTATGTGGAGCTAGTGAGATTTTCCATTTTAATCAATGGCAAAGCCAAATGTTTCATCACTCCTAAGAGAGGTTGAAGGCAAGGGGACCCCCTCTCACCATACATCTTCGTTCTTGCCACCAATTGTTTATTTAATCTCATGAATGAAGTCGAGGACATGTGACAAATTTCAGTTATTCGTATTAAAAGGAGGAGTCTGGCTATCTCGCATTTCTTGTTTGCGGATAATTGTAGGGTGGTGTTAGGTGCACCCCAATATATTATGAGTGCACCCCATTTTAAAATTTTTTTAACTCTAATTTAATCCATTTAATGAGGTTTAAAGGCATACTAAAATTTGAACTTAAAAATTCTTACATTAAATAACATTTGATACCTCAATTAAATGTCAATTAAAATCTGTAACTAAATTGAACATAATTAATCTGAACCATCCCTCTTGATTCTTAACCGACAAACTAATCTAAACATAAAACCATAATAAAGTCGATTACAATTTTTTCTGAAACTCAAATAAGTACTAATAAACTAAATTCAGTAATATGGCCAATGATCCAGATCTCATTCCTCTTCGGGATGATCACATATTAGATCTTCCTCTATGTACTCTTCCTCTTCCCACGGTCCAAGTGTACAAATGTAAAAACTAGGATCTACTGACAACAAAATTATTGGATGGGTAACAAAGTCACTCCGCGTATATGAACTTCTAACTAACAATATTATAAACATTAACATAAGGCATATATCATAGTTTGACAATACATGTACACATACATAAAACCAGAGTGTGAAACATCTTTTCTTTTCAATTCTTACATGTGACCACTTGTGCTTGCTTTTCTTACTGACTTGTTTCTCTTGTCTTATTTTCTGACTTGTCTTTCTTTTCCCGTGAGTGAATTCAACAACATACACTGTGCAACAACTTAAAATAACTCTACCCCATATATGGGTAGAGACTAACATATATTCTACTTACCGAGATACCAAATTTTTAGCATAGTATCCGATATACACGGCTTGCTTATGATTAACTTGCTTGGCTTTCCTTACCTTGATATTAGACTTATTAGTACTCGGACAGTGCAAAACTCAATAATACATTCGTACTTGTGTACCCATATACTTGTGTAAATATTTGTAATCGTGTTTTTCATCATGCTTGTGTATATCCATTGTCATGAGTGAGTGTGAGTGAACAATGATTAACTTTTAGTTAAATCACACCCTAAATTATCCATCAAAGTCCTTCGAAGATTCATCATACTGACTAATGTCACCATGATAATACTCCTAAGTCACACAATCATAATTCATTTGTTTTAACCAAACATATATCATCCATGCAACTGATACATCATACATCAAAATAAAGCATATCATAATTCTCATGGTTGATAAATTAAAATATGCTCAATATGGTTTTTACAATAAAATAATGAAATGAAATTAATCATTATATATTAATCTTACACATTTAATCTGGCTAAAAACCCTAATTTCACAAAACATCTACATCCATCATTCAAATATTCCATCCATTCACTTAAACTCCATAAATTTATCCCTTCTTCCACATACAATATTCACATACCTCCATCATAATCCTAATCCCCTTGTTCAATCATAGACATAATATCCACATGGTTATTCACATTCTTGTTATTCACATCACACTTAGGTTATTCACATCCTACTTTAATCATTCAAGAAAATCTTGCTTAAAGGAAATTCATACTACAAAACATGTTTTGATCAATTTCTTATCTTGGATCTACATCTTTTCTTCTTATTTACATCAATGATTATTTTATTGATAGAAAAGAATCCATATTTACCTCTCTTGATTGCTTTCCTACAATCTTTACGCTTGAGAATGGATCATTGTGACTCCAATCTTCGAAGAGAAAGCCTTTAATTGAATCATCTTCTTCTCTAAAGCCCTTTTCTCCTTTGAGTGATAAGGTTTTCTCCCAAAACCCTAGATCTCTCTCCTTTCTCTCAAAATTTGGTTTTGAATGTTTAGGAAATGAAACCCTAAACCCCGAAATAAAGAAGTATTTATAGGGCTAAATATATGGATTTCTAAAATTCTGTGCCTGGTTCCGATCGATTGGAGCATGTACAGGCTCGTGGACAAGTTCTCTGGTCGTGTCCGATCGATCAGAGCTTATTGCCGATCGGAGCTTGCACATGCCCTAATTATGTTCTCTCCAACACTGTTTCTTCTACAGCAACAACAACACCATATTCTCTTCAACACTAATCAACAACACACTTATTTTTCTTTAAAACATTTAATTAAATGTTACATTTACTTTAAGTTTTAAATTAAAATAAGGAAGTACCCCCCATTTGGATTTAATAAAAATGCTTAGAAAATCAAATTCCTAATAAATCAAAATCTCATTTTTCAGTTTTAGGCTTAAAGTGAGAAATCCTGCTCGACGTAACATTTTTGATAGTCCATTACACTACTTTAAACATAATAATAAAATCTCATGAATAACACATATCTTTATTTAACCTATAAACATCAATTTCCAGGAGGAATCAACTCAAAATCTGACAATTTATGTTTTTGCTAACACTACGCCTCTCTATAATTTATGAAATTCCTATACTTAGTCATTTTTCTTAAATTTTTTTTATCTTTAGGTCATTAAGTAATGAGACACTCTAACTGTTGATGAGATTTCCCACTCCCATCACTCACCATCATCCATGCTCCATGTGCTTTTATTCTCTATCATCATCTCATTCTAACTTCCTCTTTCATCATCTCATTCGGTTTTATAATGACAAACTCATGCACAAACGATGGCGAGGAAACATTATGTGGTGATGTTTGGCAGGAAAAGCTCAGGCCATGAAATCAAATAGAAAGGCTTAGGTAGGACCCACTTGCGGAGCCCGCCAAATTTTGTATTGAACATCACACGCCTCCTAGCTACTTCAAAATCAGTTTTACGGCATACTCTTCAAAACCAGCTATTGGACCCCGTGGAGGGTTGTCAATTGGGTTGACTCGATGATTTTTTCAACAATGCAGCAGGTTTAATGGCTATTAGAGTTTGATCAAGGGAAGTGTAGTTGTACAAAATGCGTTGCCACATCGATCACCATTCCAATGATGTATCCAAAAAAAATTTGTTGTTGATTGTGTTGAAAAAAGAAAAAAAAAGAGCAAGCCTCAAAACTTTTTTTTTTTTGGCCCATTATGGCCCATATCAGGACTTGTAAACCTTTGGCAAGATTAGAGCCAAGATCATCAGGATCCACTTTTCAGGCCCAAAGAGACCCTTTTGAAGACTCGTGAACCCTTTGACGAAACCATAGGCACAATCACGGATGTCATTTCAAATTTGGCCCAAAGAGGCCCATTTCATTGCCCAAGAGGCTATTCAGCCCATTGAGGCCCTGACCTATTGATGTCCACCCCTTTTCATTAATCCATAGAGGTCTAGCCCATTACGGCCCATATTATTCTCTCTTCATACAACACATCAACAACGGTGACGATTGGCAACTATCAAGATCTGCAACGACATTGGAATGACTAGCACACTACCTTAGCTGATTTAGTATCAAATTCATGTATATTTTCAAATCTACATGAGTTTGAGAAGTAATAGAGTACATGTATGGTTATGATATGCATGAGATGCACAATATCATTACCATCATCACAATTGGAAGGATTTAGATTTAGAATGAGATTGGGATTGAGAATGAGATTTGATTAGCACTAGATTAGGAATGGTTTGATTTAGTTTCTATATTTATCATATATTATTATCTATTTAAATCCTAGTGGGGTCTCTTTGTAATCATCTTGAGAATTCAATAAAATCAGTTTCTCTTCAGCAAAAAAAAAAGTAATGAGAAAAATTAAATGCATAACACTGATATCAAGATTATCATTTAATGTGCACAAACATCAAGACATGAAGTTTTGGGTCTTTACACCATTGAATACCATTTTGTTCGGCTTCTTCCTCTGCTTGTGCTCCTGGGCATGATAACGAGAGCTTGGCTCCAATATTGACCATTGAATACCATCTAGAGGGCTAGTTCAGTTTTGGATTTAGAATCAAATGTTATTCTAGCCCTCATCATGATATTCTCACCCAGAGCTTTTTTGCAGAACAATCCAATGAAGCGTTTGATCTGATGTAGGAGCCAAGGTCTAAATCAGACTGTTTGCCCAGCTACTTTATGCTTGAATTGAAGAATATTTTAGAGCTTACCAGCTTCGTCATGAGATTTCCTAATTTTCTCGGGGAGAGTATCTCTTGAAGAGTATTATACTACTTGAGGAGGTTTATTGGGATAGCTCACGAGTTATGAGCTGATTTCCTCCCATCATGTAGCAGAATGTAAAGATAATCAGTTGCTTGTTAGCAGCAAGAGTAAAGCTCCATAGTAACAGTACACAATGCTATTGTTCTCCCAGTGGATACTAGACTCCCTTGTGTTTGATGTATAGGCCATAATGGTTGATCAAGGCAACAACAAAATTGATGGTTGTGGGTGAACATGTCATTGCTTCTTGTTCACAGACATCTATCTCATCCTTATTAACAAATTCTATAAAACTCGTTGGGTTGGCTTAAGAGGTAATGTGAGCGCGGGATTTCACTCCCTAAATCTGTTTGTGGCTCACGGGTTTGAGAGTCGTCACCTATTCATTCAGAAGGGATAAGTTCCCCGAAGTTTTGGATAAGGTCTTGGTCTATGAGAGAGATCGGGGTAAGGGGTTCGGTTAAGTCCGGGAAAGGTGTTAGGCACCCCGAGGCTTCCGTTTTACAACGGTTCCGTACTTCCCAGGTTTAAGCCAATTAAAGTTAATCTTGTTTAAAATGCCGAAATGTTTTAAATGAACACTAATCTAAGAAGGGAAAAGCTAATTGGGGTCGGGCCCATGTTGGGCTGCCTACGTACTCACAGGGTGAGATCAGACTGAGCGTAGTTCTGGCATGTGAGCCTGTGCTGAGGCTAGGGGCGTGTGTGTGTGCACCAAGGGTGGCTAACATGGACTAGTCCAGTAGACTAGGGTTGGTTGACCGAGGAGGGTTAAGTGCAAGATATGTAAGCCCGGTAGGTTTTAGGGAGTAGTCCAGTAGACTAAGGAGGAGTCCGGCCCGGGTTAGGATTGCTAACCGGGATTAGGCCGAACCAACTGCAGTTAGGGTTACTAACCATAGTAAAGGGTGAGTGAGTTGTAACCCGGTAGGCTAAGGCGGGGATCGGTAGGCCGAGGTAAGTCTGGTAGACTTGGTTTTTAGGCCCGATAGGCCCTTAAACCGAAGTTTAACTACGATTAGGGTTGCTAACCACAATTAAGGGGTTCTAACTGTGGTTAGGGATGCTAACCAGCGTTAAGGAGAGGGCTAAAGTCAAGATTATGGTCCATTAGATTTAAGGAATTTCTGTTTAATTTCCCAAAAGTTTGTGAGGTTAAGGGGTGCTTAACCGTGGTTAAATGTTAACCGGAGGTGCATTTTACTGTGGTTAAGGGTCTGGTACAGTCCAAGGTGGGCCCAGGGGACTAGGCAAGGCCTAAAGTGGCCTCCTACCAGGCCTGGGCCCCTGCAAAAGCCCAAAAATAAGACAAAGTTTAATGTCGGTAATGTAATTACCTACATTATGGACAGTGTTTTAAGACTGTGTTTTTGCCAAAGTCAACTAGGGTTAACGGATAACCTGAGGTGAACCAAAGGCATGAGAGTGTAGGGGGGACTCCTAGGAAGATATCAGGCCAGGTGTGGACCTCAGGGGATGCCTGGAGTGGCCCCCACAAGAGTGTAAAGCCACTGTAACAGACAGTGCAAGTTGGCGGTAGTCATTATACCGCCCATCCCAGATCAGGTGAAAAACAGAATGTCGGTAGAGGTATGACCGACATTCTGGAAAAAACTCAGAAACCAAAGGTCGGAAGAGGGATCACCGACAACAGGGAATAAGGCTTTTATAAGAATGGCGGTACTAAGAGTACCGCCATTCTGGGTTTTTCTCAAAACCGAACCTACAACTGCTGGGGCTGTGCACAGAGGTATCTAAGGCTTCCCTCATGAATTGAGGGACCCTTAGAAGGTCTTGGGAAGGTCTGCAGGCCCGAGGGAGATGTTGTACCCGAAGGGGTTCACCTCACCTATAGTTTAGGTGGGTGAACACCCTATGAGGGTCTGTTTACACTAAGCAACAACAGCAAAAAAAACATGAAAAGGTCCCCTAGAGATGACCAGGGGCTCACAGTGATGCTAAAATAGTAAGGAAATGGGTAGGGGGGTCCCTACCCAATATTCTGTTTCGACCGAACTTGACAGGGGGTCTGTGCATAGGTGGTGTACACTCCGATAATGCTTACAGTGGTTGGGGATGCTCGAGGTAGGTCCAGGGGAGTCTTAGGATCAAGACCAAGGTCAGGGATCACGGTTTTGCAGCAGGGGTTCTCCTCTAAAAAGTTGCAGACCGTTTTACAGTAGAGGTGGTGTTGGTTTTGTAGGGATGGCAACAAGGGACCTAGGTGAGATTTAAAAGAAGGGAGAGAACCTGTATGGACCAAGGGGAGGTCGAATAAGAGGAGTTGAAGGGAGAGTTAAGGTGAAGGTTGAGTGTGCAGGGTGATCGCAGACTGCAAACTTGGAACTTGAAGATGTCGGTAGAAGTTCTACCGACATCAGGAAACCAAGGCAAAATTTAATGTCGGTAGAACTGTGACCGACATTCTGGAATTTAATTGAAGTGGGCCTGGGCCCTGCACACTAGGGTATAGGGGGTTGTCCTAAGGCATTTTTTGGGCTTTAAGGGGCCTAAATAATGGGGTAAGGCCTTATGGGCCATAGGTTATCTAGGGTCACCTATGGCTAAGGGTTTAGGACATGGTTTTGATTCCTAAGATTAACTAAGGGTTTAACTAGTGTTCACCTAGGGTTTAGTCCTAAGGGTATGACTGGAGAGGCTTACCTAGGTCGTGAGGGACTTGGTAGGGGAGGTAACCATAGTTAAAAGATTTTAACTACGGTTAGGATGAGGTGTAAAAATCAGGTGCTTACAGCTGTCCCTCTTTACTGGAGAGTGCCAGGATGGCAGTTGAAGGGCAAAGACTGGATTCATCCTATTTTTACACCGAGATGGTTTGGGATGGAGAATGATGATGTGTATGCATGCAGTGCAAAACTTGTGAGTGCAATGTAGTGGCAAGGCGCTGCTGGGGAAGGGCGAGTAGTTCAGACTACTCACTGGGGATTGATGAATACAGGGATGGCATAGCCCGGAGGCGTTGGCAGGAAGGACTCGATCGAGTTTGATCGAAGAGACACACAGGGTGTCGAGAACACGCAGGGTGTTAAAGGAGTGACATGCGGGTGGTGTACACTGCAAAGGTACACACGGGATGTCGAGGACACATGAGGGTGTCAAAAGAAGGGACATGCAGGTGGTATACGCTGTAAAGGTATACACGGGATGTCGAGGACATACGGGGGTGTCGAAAGGGAGGACATACAGGTGTTATACGCTGTAAAGGTATACACGGGATGTCGAGGACACATGGGGGTGTCGAAAGAGAGGACATGCAGGTGGTATACGCTATAAAGGTATACACGGGATGTCGAGGACACACGAGGGTGTCGAAAAAGAGGATATGCAGGTGGTATACGCTGTAAAGGTATACACGGGATGTCGAGGACACACGGGGGTGTCGAAAGGGAGGACATACAGGTTATATATGCTGTAAAGGTATACACGAGATGTCGAGGACACACGGGGGTGTCGAAAGGGAGGACATGCAGGTGGTATACGCTGTAAAGGTATACACGGTATGTCGAGGACACACGGGGTGTCGAAAGAGAGGACATGCAGGTGGCATACGCTGTAAAGGTATACACGGGATGTCGAGGACACACAGGGTGTCGAAAGAGAGGACATGTAGGTGGCATACGCTGTAAAGGTATACACGGGATGTCAAGGACACACGGGGTGTCGAAAAGGAGGCGGCATGTCCAAGAGGTGCTAGCCGGATGATTAAATTGGCCGAGAGGCGTTGGATTTTGATCAAAGATGATGCTGAGGAGTTTGGTCACCAGAAGTGTGACGCTATGCAGGGATGTCATGCGGGGGATAAAGGCGAGGATGCTTTCCCATGACTCTGCTGATTGCGACTTACGGGGATGCATGGTGTCGGCTTATTCTGCTTTGACTTGCTGGGGCTGCTCAGTGCAGGTTGGTACAATCTGGTCAGGATACCAAAGAGTTGTTTTTGAAAACATTTTGTAAAAGGTTTTCGTCCTTTGTAAAAATTTTGCTTTTAACAGAAAGAATGTTCAACTAGCTATTAGTTTTGCCAGGAAAGTGCCTTAGACAGGGCTTGGGGATAATGTATTCTGCCTTTCGCTCTTGGAGAGCGGAGTATGACCCAGAAGAGGTTTTGTCACCGCTGAGGATGCTCACGGGTAGCCTGTTTGTTTTGTCACTGCTGGAGATTAGACTCTGACTGGGGAGAAGCTTGCTGGGGGAGCAAATAGGATGCTTCTACTGGGGAGATCCGCTAGGGGATGTAATGCCATTGTAGATCGTTACTGGGGATCTGCTAGGGGATTTGACACTGTCGTAGATCACTACTGGGGATCTGAACTCTGCTGGAGCCTAGTGTTGGGGAAGCTGCTCTTCTATGCCACCTGTCGGGGATTGCTTTAGGGGATTTATCTGGCTAGCCTGATTGCTGCCGGATGTTGTTGCCAAACTTCTCTTCAACTTTTCTTCATTTTTTACCCTTGGAATGACCAAGTCATGGCGTTCGCGTAATTTTTGCGCAATGAGGCCGTTGCTGGTTTTCCTCATGCCTGCGAAGCTGATTGGTTTTTATCCCTTTTTTGCCCCTAGTCACAAGACTAGGTCTGGGGATCGCGTGATTTTTACGCAATGAGGCCGTTGCTGGTTTTCACTTATGCCCGCGACTTACTGGGGAGGTTTTGTTTATGTAGAGGAAAATAGGTCTTCTCCCGTCATAGCCCTGAATGGCACTCCTCGAGGGTTTTGAGGATGATATTTCCGCTGGGGATTCAGATGTGATATTGCACTTGCACTCGTAATTCCTAAGGGATCGATGAGGACTTATAGTAGGACGAAGTGTAGGCTGAGGGATCGAGTTTGGGACACCCTGGGATTTCTCCTGTTTGTAGTTGATTTGCTCTCCCTTGGAGGTTTTGGTTTGATATAATTGATTTTCACTCTCTGGGGAGGATTCTTCTGTTTCCGGGGGAATTATTTGCTTAAGGTCTGTGCCTTATGATTCCCGGTGATGATTTTTCTTTTTTCTTTTTGCTGGGGATGGGGGAAAGAGAGCGCGAGAGGTTGTCTCTGTCCGAGGATTTTGTTTTTCTGGAGAGATTCTCTCTACTGGGTAAAGAGTCTGAAGAGATTGTCTTTGTGGGGAGTCTCTGATTGTCGAAATGTTTCGACTTCTATTTTGGGCTTTCTTTTGATAGAAACTTTGTACCCATGAGAATCGATTTGCTTGGGAAGTTGGGAGAGTTTGTCTCTGCTTGGGGAGAGTTGATGACTCCTTTGGGGAAATAGGAACTCTGTTTGGGGAGAGTCAGGGAGTGGATACCCCTAATGTGACCGCACCTGATTTGATAGGTTGCCTACGTACCTTTACAGGATCAAGTCATGACGTAGTTCGGGCCAATGCCACTGAGGGCGAGGGAGTGTGTCCCTGAAAAGGGTAATGAAAGAAGGGTTGTCAGGCTCAAGGGGCTAACTAGCGAGATTCATTTGATTTGTAAATGGGTTACAGGAAAGAGGGATGAAGAGTGTGCCAAAGATGGCCTCTTGTCATTTCCAGAGAAACTACAAGTGCAAAGCGCCTATCAGATCTAGACCCTAAGTGTTGTATCTTTTGACTTTGTCCATGTTGATGGGCTTTGGGAGGTCTTCGTCATCCATATGTCCGAGTTGAAGGGCACCGCCGGAGAATTTGTCTCGGACGACGTATGGGCCTTCATAGTTGGGAGTGAACTTGCCCTTTGGGTCAGGGCGGTTTGGCAACATTTTCTGGAGGACTAGGTCACCGATCTCGATGCTTCTTGGCTTGACTTTCCTATTGAATGCCCTAACCATGCGCCTTTGATAGGCCTGAGAGTGGTTGATGGCTTTCAATCGCCGCTCTTCGATCAGGTTCAGTTGCTCATACCGGGTCTGTGCCCATTCCGCTTCTGAGAGCTCTGCTTCCATTAACACCCGGAGTGATGAAATTTGTACTTCGACAGGGAGGACTGCTTCGATACCATAGGCCAGAGTGATTGGTGTTGCTCCTGTTGAGGTTCGGATGGACGTTCTGTAGGCCATGAGTGCATAAGAGAGCATCTCATGTCAGGCAGAGTACTTGGTTGCCATCTTCTCTATGATTTTCTTCAGATTCTTGTTAACGGCTTCAACTGTACCATTGGTCTGTGGCCTGTACGGCGTAGAGTTGTGATGTTGGATCTTGAATTTCTGGCAGAGATCAGTCATCCCCTTGTTGCAGAAGTTGAGAGCATTGTCTGTTACAATCTCATATAGGACCCCATATCGGCAGATGATATCCCTTCTCAGAAAACGTTGAACCACTGAGGCTGTGACGCTGGCATAAGAGGTTGCCTCGACCCATTTCGTGAAATAATCGATCGTTACCAGGATGAATCGATGTCCGTTTGATGCTTTCGGAGCTATGGGTCTGATGACGTCGATGCCCCAAGCTGAGAATGGCTAAGGAGCGGTGAGATTGTGCAGCCTGTTCGGCGGTGCATTTACCCTGTTGGCATAGTTTGGCACTGGTGGCACTTCTGTACATGCTTACAACAGTTTGATTCCATGGTGGACCAGTAATAGCCTAGCCTTAATATCTTCTTAGATAACATCAACCCGTTCATGTGTGGGCCGCAAATTCCTCCGTGAACTTCTTCGATTACCTGTGCTGCTTCACTGGTATCTAGACACCTGAGCCAGAGTAGGTTCGACGACCTTTTGTACAAGATGCCCCCTGATAGGACGAACTGAATGGACAGTCTTCTGATTGCCCGACGGTCTGTTTTGGTAGCATCGAGAGGGAAGGTCCCGTCATCGAGATACTGCTTGATGTCTGCATACCAAGGCTTATTGTCTGATACCTCTTCGATCTAAAGGCAGTAGGCATGCTGATCTTGTTGCTGAATTTCTATCAGCTAGAGCATGATGTCTGTAGGGATCTGTACCATTGAAGCTAGAGTGGCCAGTGCGTCGGTGAATCTGTTCTGGTTCCTAGACCGGTGGCTGAAGCTGATTCTTTTGAATTGACTGATTAACAGATTGAGGTAGGCTAAGTACGGGACTAGCCTTACTTCTCGGATGGCCCAAGACTCATTTGCTTGACAGATTACCAAAGATGAGTCACCATAGACGTCTACCTCTTTAATCCTGATGTCCAGGGCTTCTTTCAGTTCGGCTATGCATGCGTCGTACTCTTCTTCATTGTTGGAGCATCTGAACTTCAGCTTGACTGAGATAGGGAGGTGTGCTCCTTTAGGTGAGATCAGGACTGCTCCTGCCCCATGCCTATGACTGTTGGCATCTCCGTCAAAATACAACTCCCAGCTGGAGTATTCTTGTTTGTCCACTTCCGTATACAGGATGGCTTCATCTGGAAACTGATCATGTACAGACACGTAGTCTTGGGTCGAACTGTGGGCCAGGTGATCTGCTATCGCCTGCCCCTTGATTGACTTCTGTGTCATGTACGTGATGTCGATTTTAGACAACATCATGAGCCATCGGGCAGTCCTTTCGGTGGTGACTGATTTTTCCAATAGATATTTCAGTGGGTCCATCCGAGAGAGCAGAATTACCGGGTAGGAAAGTAGATAGTGCCGAAGACGTTGAGTTACCCAGACCAGTGCCAGACATGTCTTCTCAAGAGGGCTGTATCGCTCTTCGTACTTGAGCAGACGCTTACTGATATAATAGATGGCTTGCTCTATTCTGTCAGTCTCATTATGTTGTGCTAGAATGCACCCCATGGAGATTTCTTGCACAGAGATGTAGAGTAGTAGTGGACGTCCTGGTGTAGGAGGCACAAGTACTGGAGGATTCAGAAGATATCGCTTTAGTTTGTCAAAGGCTTCTTGGTATTCTACTGTCCAGATTGTCGGCGTGTTCTTTCAGAGAAGTTTGAAGATCGGCTCGCAGATCGGAGTTAGCTGAGAAATGAACCGACTGATGTACTGAATTCTGCCCAGGAAACCATGGATCTCCTTTTTAGTTTGGGGTGCTGGCATTTCGATGATAGCTCTAGATTTAGCTGGATCGATCTCAATGCCTCTTTTACTAACTATGAAGCCAAGGAGCTTTCCTGATGAGGCTCCGAAGACACATTTGGCCGGGTTCAGTCTTAGGCCGTACTCTCGAAGTCTATTGCAGAGTCTTTTTAGCTCTTCTAGGTGCTGTTCGGCTATCGGTGATTTGATGATCATGTCATCCATGTAGATTTTAGTGGACTTGTGCATCATGTCGTGGAACAAGGCTGTCATGGCCCTCTGGTAGGTGGCCCTTGCGTTCTTGAGTCCGAATGACATGACCTTGTAGCAGAATGTGCCCCAAGGTGTGATAAAGGAGGTTTTCTCCATATCTTCTTCTGTCATCCTGATCTGGTTGTATCCGGAGAAACCATCCATGAATGAGAGAGTCTCGTGCCCAGCAGTATTGTCGACCAGAACGTCAATGTGTGGGAGAGGAAAGTTGTCTTTGGGGCTTGTCCTGTTTAAATTCCGGTAGTCAATACAGATGCGGACCTTGCCATCCTTCTTAGGTACTGGGACTATGTTGGCCAACCACTCAGGGTAGTTTGCAACTGCTAGGAAGCCTGCGCTGATCTGCTTCTCAACTTCTTCCTTGACCTTCTGTGATCATTCGGGCCTCATCCGTCTCAGTTTCTGCTTCACTGGTCTGACATCGGGGTTCAAGGGCAGTTTGTGTACCACCAATACTGGGTCTAGGCCTGGCATGTCAGCATATGACCAGGCGAAGACATCACTATAGCTTCTCAGGAAACTGATCATGTCTGCTCTCCGCTGAAGGTTTATGCTGATGCCGATTCTAACTAGCCGGGGGTTCTCTGTGGATCCCAGATTGACTGTTTTAGTGTCCTCCCTGTTAGACTGCAGAAGTCCTTCGCTATGCTCGAGGAGGTCCAGAATTTCCTGAGGTGGTTCCTCTTCCTATTTTGAGTCATACTCTGCTTCGGAGAGTTCAAGGAGGGTTTGAGGGGTAGCCCTGCCAAAGGTAATTTCCTAGCAAACCAATTAGCTTCAGTTTAGCATGCTTTAATGATGATGATTTGTTGGCTTCAGGACACTAGGCCTTCCAGGGGAAGAGTCTGTGTGATTTCGTCATCAGCCGTTATGAAATGTTTTTTTTTTTTTTTTTTTGAAAACATGATTTTTGAGTCAAAACAATCTGATTAGCAAAATGACTTGTTACAAAAGACTCAAACAAAAAGAGGCCGACAGTGGCCTGACTTTTGGTTTTTACAAACAGGAGCAAAAGAGAAGTAGATGGAGGAGAAGGATGATGCTGGTTCACTGCTGTCTTGGACCAACCTATCCTGCACTGTGCTTGCCCTAGCCCTGGCTGGCCTCGATGGTGAGAGCCTCAGTCCACAAATGGATCAGTGGCTGGCGACTGGATGACGCGTCGGTGCTATTGGAGAGGGTGCAGACCTGTTCTCCCGCTGGATATTCTACTTCGGTAGCATCTTTAGCTCGTCGAACATCTGGGCCATGGCGAACACTTCGGGTTTTGGAATTCCTGAAGACTCGTCACTGGGTTGGGGTGTTAAGGCAACGGGTGCAGCGGAGGTTTCCGGGTAGGTCTCATAGATTCCCACGGGGAAGGTTACAGAGATGTGTGGTCGGGGTTCAGGTTTCGCCGTTTGTCCACTCTTCCTAGTCAGCTTAGAAAGGTAGTCCTCATATCTGGGCTTGTATCCCAAACCAAAGGGAGGTGTGTAACGAGGAGGCGTGTATCTTTTCTTCATGCCCTGATTCTTGGCACTGAGACCACTTCCAGGCTGATAGTTCATTCTGGCCATCATTCTGACAAACGGTGGCACTGCTTGCTTGCCTTGTTGTTCTACCTGGGCGATAGAATTGACCTGCTCGAACTGGAATGTCATGAAGGCAGTGCCTTGCCCCAGCTCTTGGACGTCCCCAAAGGAATTTGCCAACTCTTCAGATGGATTGACAATCAGACGGTCATCCTGGATGAACTTGATTCTTTGATGCAAAGAGGAGGGAATGGCTCCGGCCACATGGATCCATGGCCTCCCTAGGAGCAGAGTGAAAGAAGCTAGCACGTTCACCACCTGAAATTTTATTGAGAACTGAGCATGTCCGACCCCGATGGTCAGGTCGATGTCACCCAGGTTTTGCCTGGTGGTATTATCAAAGGCCCTGACGGTCATAGGTCTCTTCTTCACTTGACTGAGGTCCGAGCCCCAGTTTTTGCAGTGTAGAGAGTGTACAGACGTTCAGGCCAGAGCCATTGTCGATGAGCAGTGATGATAATGTTCGGTCCATGCACTGTACTGCGATGTACAAAGCCTGGGTATGGTCCCTGTCCCTGTCGCTGTCCGGTATCTCCTCTTCTGTGAAGGAGATGACTTTGGGTTCAAGGATTTGCCCTAGTTTCTGTTATGTTTGGCGTTACATGGGCATTGTCAAATACTTGGAGCAGTTGCTTCCTGTGATGCTCTGAAGTGAGAAGAAGACCCAAGATAGATATCTGTGTTGGGACCTTGCTCAATTGTTGAGTGATACTGAATTCCTCTGCTTTTTCCAGGATTTTCAATAAAACTGTTGAATCTGCTGCTTCCTTCTGTGAGTCTGATACCCCTGCTTTCTCTTTCTCTGCATTTGTATCCTTCACCTTTGCGGCTTAGTTACAGGAGGTTGATATACCCGGCCAAATCTGATTAGGTAGGCTATGCTCTCGCTCTCAAGGATGAGAGAGCGAGGAGCGGGTACTCGGTTGAAGTTAAAAGGAGGTTCTGGGATGTAGGGGATCCGGACAGGGCCTGAAGAGGTTGAGGCTTGAGTTGGAGCTGTTGGCCAATTTGCGAGGCAATGAATTGTGTAGATGATCTGCTCGGGGGCAGGTATCTAGGTTGGAGACTGAATAGTCTGTATGTTTGATTGGGGGAAGGGGATTATAACGGGTGATCGGTAAGAGGGCCTGATGATGCCGTCACTCATTGCGGGTGTGCTGGGTCCTGGCTGCCCTGCTCCGGGTTCTTCCCACTGGATAAAATTGATTTGATTGTTATGTGGGGGCAATGACACCTGATTGATGTTGGTGTTGCTAGGAGCCAGCTTAACCCTTCCCTCATCCAAGAGATCTTGGATTGCACACTTCAGGCCTATGCAATAATCTGTGGCATGGCCTGGGCCTCTGTGAAAGGCGCAGTGATGATCGGCATTATAGTTCTTACCCTGTTTGTCTGGAGGTAGAAGAGGTGCAGGACCTCTCAACTCAAGAAGACCCTGCTTGGTGAGGAATTCTAATAATTGGCTGAGGGTATATGGAAGAGGGGTAAAGTTTCTGGGAGGATAATTTTGCCCCTAGGTTGGTCGGGCTGGCTGGGTATTCCTGCTAGCTGACTGCTGCTGGAGCTGGTAATGTGATGGGTGCTGTAGAAGCAACCATATGTACATCTTCCTTCTTTCTGTGGTCCTGGGGACTGATATTTCTGCTAGATGAGGCCGTCGTCTTGGGGGAATTAAGTCCTAGGCTGGAATGAATGGCCCCGCTCTTAATAGCAGTCTCGATACGAGCACCTGTCCTAACGATAGTGCCGAAGTCCACTACCGGTAAGGTCACCATGAGTGTAGAGTAGGGCTGCTTCAGGGTGCCCATGAACATGCCTACCAATTCCTCCTTAGGGATAGGAGTTGGGATCTTTGTTGCCATTTCCCTTCAGCGGGTGGCGTACTCCAGAAATGACTTGTTGTTGCGCTGGCTTAGCTGTTCGAGCTAGCTCCTCTGAGGGCGGAGCTCCTGGTGGAAGGAGTACTGCTTTATGAAACTGTCCATGGCATCCTACCAGGTCTTGACTTTCTGCTTGTCCACCGACATCCACCATGTAAGGGTTGCCCCCTTCAGACTCTTCTGGAAGTACTGGATGAGCAAGGGCTGATTTTTATTATGTTGGAGCATGTCCCCCAAGTATAATTGGAAGTGTTACTTTAGACAGCCCGAGCCATCATATTTATCAAAGTTTGGGACCTTGAAACCTGTGGGAACAACATTCCCTGATGAAAAGGTTAAGTCTTCCAGTGAGAGACTTGTACTGGTGGATGTACCTTTCATTATTCTCATCTCCTCTTTCATCTGCTTGATCTCGTCTTGTAAGGAAGGGGTTGGATCTGAAGATGACGGTTGGTCCTGGTGGACGTGTGAGATCTTCGACTGCTCTTCGTACTGGTCATTCTCCTCTCCTTCGCCTGTTGCGGGTATGGGATTAGGTATGATGAAGGGGGAATGGCGAGGCTCAGGTGTAGGTCGCTCGGCTGGTTGTTCGGTTGGGATCCGGGTGGAGGGTTTTTCAGTCCGGGTGCCAATCAGAATCTTCAGGGATTCCAGAACACTGTCAACCTTCGCCTGCATGGCTGCTATGTCTCTGTCATGTGACTGTAGGATCTCCGTGGTCCACTGGTGCTGATCTGCAGGTTCTGCCATCGATCCTGTATTACTTTCCGATTGTATTGTGTAGGAGCTGTTCTCGGATCGGACTATGCCAGGGAGTACCTCTGTGATTGGTATTTCCGTCAAGACTGCGTCGGCAGCTGCTGCTTCTACGAGAATCGCAGTCAGAACGAGTCACAGGTCGGCTCATTTAACTGAAAAAGAATGTAATGGCTAATCATGATTATGCATGAGGGCAAAAGGCAGATGCTAGAAAAATATTTTCATTGATGTATGAAGAGTGTAGTGAGTACATGCACAGTGTGACTCAAAGAAGAGGAAAAAGACTCGATCCTAGGCAGACCCTTCGGGGATCGCAAAGTCAAGTGGACGAGGCACGCCCTCAAGATCCATGATCTGTTGCTGGAGGGATGCGACTTCAACCTCTATGTGCGTGAGGGTTTCGGTAGCGTTGAACATGCGGTATCCAAATTGTTGGATACGGGAGGTCATCTCCACCTTTGCACTATCAAGCTGTTCTTGGTGGAAGTGAAGCTGGGCCCAGATGACGGTAGTTTCCCTGGCGTCGCCTCTGCGTCTCATGTGAAGAGATTGGATTGTCTGTTCCAATTATTTAACCTGTTCTTGTACGGCCTGGAGTTCATGGTCTTGTTTTGCCTCCTGCTGCCTGAATGCGTGCTGGTCTTTCTGTAGCTTCTTCCATTTCTGCTGAATCTGGAGCTGTCTCTCCAGGAAGAAGTCTGTCCAGGGAACCACCATCTCTGCTAGGGTATGGTCCCTTGTGATGGAGCGGCAACTGGTGTGGATAGTTCCCTAGGTGCAGGCATGCCGGGTAAAATGTCAGGATTATCCACCCATTGTCGGTATGCCGAGTTGGTTGATGGCCCTGATAAGACCATGAAGTCGGGCCATTGGTCTCGTCTGGAGCTGCGCCAAGCTGACTGGAAATGCCGGGTGAGGTTGTCGGAGTGCACTGTGAAAGTGATCCAATCATTTGCCTGCTGGTCTATCATGGGGATACGTTGAGGGAGTCCAAACTGTCGGAGGACTCGGAGTGGTGTATAGACTGCGGAGCCTGTTAGACCAGTAAGAATCATGTATCGTCTGCCGGTGATGACAACACGGGGTTGCCTGTTCAACACAAGCCAATTGCATTCCCAAGTGATTTTTTCATCTGAAAGGTCTTGGAGGAGCATCGTGCATGTCGTTTGGTACTGAAATGATTGTATGCAGGTGACTTACCAACCAGAGGTGCAAGAGAGGTGTACTGGCATGGAAGATGCCTTTTCTGCGGTTTGCAGACTAGTTAAGACCTCTGAGAAGCTCGGCTAGGATGACTGGTACAACCGAACAGGAGTTGTGCATGTCCTCGATGACCCTGACCAGAACTGCTTCGACGAGCGAACGACACCTTGGGAACACTAGTTGAGACATGACTATCAGTGCAAGGGCATTGAGACCGGGAAGTTCTGCTGAAATGGAGTCAGGGTTCCATTTGCGCTTGTACTTCTTTTCGAGAAAAGACACGGATATCCGATCGAAAGAGCCGTTAGGACCGGGCTGCAAGCAGGCAGGCTTGATATGCAAGAATCTGGATAGGTCTGCCTGGTATGTTGTCTTGTAGCGTGGTACTATGGCTTCGCCGTCCATGTTTAACCCCAAAATACGTTGAATCTCTTCCAGTGTTGGGCAGAGCTCGTTCTTACCAAAATGAAATACCATATGAGATGGGCTCCAGCACTGGATAGCAGCGTTCATGAGGCGTGAGTCCTGGTTATCCACAGATAGGTCTAGGATATTTCCGATTTTGTAGTACTGAGCCCAAATGAGGCGCTGACCCGAGGTGAAAGCCCCAATTGAAGCCTGCAGGTTGTCATCACATACCCCCTGAGAAGTTAGATGCACGGGCCGTGACTGTTGGCCCATTGACTGAGTTACCCCTGAAGGACCTGCCATCTACCTGGATAATGATACAGACTCTGTGAGTGCACCATGCATGCAGATGGGATGCAAAATGATGATGTAGATTTTGTTTGGGTGTGACACGACATACGTGATTTGATAGGACAGACAGACGGAGGTCCGACGTGCTTTAGCCCAGGTTGTTTAGAAACCGAGGGACCTATCAGATCAAGGTTGGGACAGGCCCAGTGAAGGCCTGTCTGCCTGGGATTCGGACCCCATACGCTATGTCGGGAAGCAAGGTTGGATGTAGTTTGTTACAAGCACAAGTTTGGCTCATTACATGCACCTGAATGGGTGGTTATTTGGATTAATGTGACCGGGTAGTCAACCATGATTGGGGACAGGTATAGGGTGCAAGCAGGTTAGGGTTTGTAGTAGCCCTTCCAGAATGGACTGCTTGTAGACTATACCGAAGCCTAGACTACATGTATGAATGCTGGTTTGATGCAAAGGTGTTCCTACTAGGATGGGGGGATCACTTAACACTGTATATTCGACTCCCCGGTATAGAACATACCTGAAAAGGGACGATTGGTGTAAGCGGGAGCGTTCAAAATCCTTTCCTGAGGGATATCACCCAACATGAGTAACTCCGTGGACCTCCAAGACGTTTAAGTCACTGACACTGAGGATGATCATCCAGCAGCCGTTAACGTAATAAGCCTGTCTACTGGGTTGAATGAGATTAATTACACTACTATGACATGTATGGATGCACAGTACACAATAATTCAAGAGATGTAAAATGATTAGTGTTTAGTTAAACGCTTAGGAAATTTACACAAGATTAAGGTTTAGTTGGCTTAAACCCGGGTTCCTGATTAAACCCTATATTGAACATATCCCCAGCAGAGTCGCCAGAGCTGTGAGCGCGGGATTTCACTCCCTAAATCTGTTTGTGGCTCACGGGTTTTTGAGAGTCGCCACCTATTAATTCAGAAGGGATAAGTTCCCCGAAGTTTTGGATAAGGTCTTGGTTCATGAGAGAGATCGGGGTAAGGGGTTCGGTTAAGTCCGGGAAAGGTGTTAGGCACCCCGAGGCTTCCATTTTACAACGGTTCCGTACTTCCCAGGTTTAAGCCAATTAAAGTTAATCTTGTTTAAAATGCCGAAATGTTTTAAATGAACACTAATTTAAGAAGGGAAAAGCTAACTGGGGTCGGGCCCATGTTGGGCTGCCTACGTACTCACAGGGTGAGATCAGACTGAGCGTAGTTCTGGCACGTGAGCCTGTACCGAGGCTAGGCGCGTGTGTGTGTGCACCAAGGGTGGCTAACATGGACTAGTCTAGTAGACTAGGGTTGGTTGAACGAGGAGGGTTAAGTGCAAGATATGTAAGCCCGGTAGGCTTTAGGGAGTAATCCGGTAGACTAAGGAGGAGTCCGGCCCGGGTTAGGATTGCTAACAGGGATTAGGTCGAACCAACTGCAGTTAGGGTTGCTAACCACAGTAAAGGGTGAGTGAGTGTTAGTTCGGTAGGCTAAGGCAGGGCCCGGTAGGCCGAGGTAAGTCTGGTAGACTTGGTATTTAGGCCCGGTAGGTCGTAAACCGAAGTTTAACTACGATTAGGGTTGCTAACCGCAGTTAAGGGGTTCTAAATGTGGTTAGGGATGCTAACCAGCATTAGGGAGAGGGTCAAAGTAAGGATTATGGTCCAATTGGATTTAAGGAATTTTCGTTTAATTTTCCAAAAGTTTGTGGGGTTAAGGGGTGCTTAACCGCGGTTAAATGTTAACCGGAGGTGCATTTTACCGTGGTTAAGGGTCTGGTACAGTCCAAGGTGGGCCCAGGGGGCTAGGCAGGGCCTAAAGTGGCCTCCTACCAGGCTTGGGCCCCTGCAAAAGCCCAGAAATAAGACAAAGTTTAATGTCGGTAATGTAATTACCTACATTATGGACAATGCTTTAAGACTGTGTTTTTGCCAAAGTTAACTAGGGTTAACGGATAACCTGAGGTGAACCAAAGGCATGGGAGTGTAAGGGGGACTCCTGAGAAGAGATCAGGCTAGGTGTGGACCTCAGGAGATGCCTGGAGTGGGCCCCACAAGAGTGTAAAGCCACTGTAACAGACAGTGCAAGTTGGCGGTAGTCGTTATACCGCCCATCCCAGATCAGGTGAAAAATAGAATGTCGGTAGAGGTATGACCGACATTCTGGAAAAAGCTCAGAAACCAAGGGTCGGCAGAGGGATCACCGACAACAGGGAATAAGGCTTTTATAAGAATGGGGGTACTGAGAGTACCGCCATTCTGGGTTTTTCTCGAAACCGAACCTACAACTGCTGGGGCTGTGCACAGAGGTATCTAAGGGTTCCCTCATGAATTGAGGGACCCTTAGAAGGTCCTGGGAAGGTCTGCAAGCCTGAGGGAGATGTTGTACCCGAAGGGGTTCACCTCACCTATAGTTTAGGTGGGTGAACACCCTATGAGGATCTGTTTACACTAAGTAACAACAGCAAAAAAACATGAAAAGGTCTCCTAGAGATGACCAGGGGCTCACAATGATGCTAAAATAGTAAGAAAATGGGTCGGGGGGGTCCCTACCCAATGCTCTGTTTCGTCCGAACTTGACAGGGGGTCTGTGCACAGGTGGTGTACACTCTGACAATGCTTGCAGTGGTTGGGGATGCTTGAGGTAGGTCCAGGGGAGTCTTAGGATCAAGACCAAGGTCAGGGATCATGGTTTTGCAGCAGGGGTTCTCCTCTAAAAAGTTGCAGACCGTTTTATGGTAGAGGTGGTGTTGGTTTTATAGGGATGGCAACTAGGGACCTAGGTGGGATATAAAAGAAGGGGGAGAACCTGTATAGACCAAGGGGAGGTCGACTAAGAGGAGTTGAAGGGAGAGTTAAGGCGAAGGTTGAGTGTGCAGGGTGATCGCAGACTGCAAACTCGGAACTTGAAGGTGTCGGTAGAAGTTCTACCGACATCAGGAAACCAAGGCAAAATTTAATGCCGGTAGAACTATGACCGACATTCTGGAATTTAATTGAAGTAGGCCTGGGTCCTGCACACTAGGGTATAGGGGGTTGTCTTAAGGCTTTTTTTGGGCTTTAAGGGGCCTAGATAATGGGGTAAGGCCTTATGGGCCATGGGTTTTGCTAGGGTCACCTACGGCTAAGGGTTTAGGACATGGTTTTGATTCCTAAGATTAACTAAGGGTTTAACTAGTGTTCACCTAGGGTTTAGTCCTAAGGGTATGACTGGAGAGGCTTACCTAGGTCGTGCGGGACTTGGTAGGGGAGGTAACCATAGTTAAAGATTTTAACTACGGTTAGGATGGGGTGTAAAAATCAGATGCTTACAGGTAATACCTAGCATTGTGCTTGGTGTATAGTTATAAAATTTACAAGTAATTTTTATTGTATTTTTGGTGTGTACAAATAATTTTGTATTTTTAATGATATACAATAAGTAATTTTTAATAATGGGGTGCAATCATCAGATAGTGGGGTGCGCCTAGCAGCATCCTAATTTTAATGTCATTACGAAGGCAAAGTTGGGAAAAGTAACAGTTCTTAAAAATCTGCTTGACAAGTATTTGAAGATCTCGGGTCAATTGATAAACTACTCAAAATCAGGTTTAATATTTAGCCGCAATACTCCATGGAAATTCAAAAGGCTTATTTCAAAGTCTCCACATGACTATCTTTGACAACATGGGCGTTCATCTTGGTTTGTGTCGCGACCCAAATCCCACCTAGGAGTTAGACGTGACTTTGTGCGTGACTATCACATCATTTTGTACCATCTTGTATAAAACACACAAGGTAGACTATAGCAGAGGCGTAAACTGAACATTTCTTTGTACAACATACTGTATCCCAAGTTCATACAAAATAACAGGAATGAGTGAACATCTTCACTCAACAAAATAATGCATATCTCTCTCTCTCTCGTCACTCAAAAATATGCCTCATAGGGCCACCTATCGAGGGCTCTCTCCTCAGGAGCAAGATCCATCGTAGGCTCCTCTTCATCGTACTCCTCCTTGACCTATGGTCCTGGAGCACATATGTCGTACGGACCTACCGAAGATAACAGTTTGGCTGAGCATGGAATACTCAGCGTATACAAGCTACTAGCTAACAATGTTATAAAACATTAACATGCATACAGTTCATCAAAATGTAGAGCGTAAAACATAAAGTGTAAAGCGTACTACAAATGTGCATAGTTTTCCAAAACAATCACCTTATGAGCTTTCGTTGAAACCAAAACTTATGAGTTACTTATGAGAATCACGGTTCTTATGAGATCTTTGCTTATGAGAGTCACACTTATGGGTTCTTATGAGATCGTGGAGCTTGTGAGACTTATGAGATCGATGCTTATGAAACGTATGAGATCTTATGAGCTTATGAACTTCTGAGCAAGAAGATAGCACCCTTTAGCGACTTATGAGCCGGGTTTGTAAATACCCTTCATCGAAGGTACATAGAATAGGGCTACCATCCTCCTTGACCAACCCTCCGTTTGGCTTTATTGTTCTTATGAGATTCACTTTTGAGCCGGATATGACATATCCTTGGATATGCCCTATCCTTGACCAACCCACACTTTGGCTTTATCAATGCTTATGAGCTTTTGAGTTTACTTAAGAACTTATGAACTTTCCGGATACTCGTGTACATAGAGTGCTTGTGAGCATAGAGTGCTTGTGAGCATCATGGTATCCATAGAAAGCTTGAAAACATTGAAACATGCTCATATAAAGCTTATGAGTAGCATAGGAGAGTTAGAAAACTTGGAAACATTGAATCATGGTGATAGCATAGCAAGGACATGGCTACTTAGCCTATATCATCGAAGAACATCCATTTCAACTAGTTTTGATTCAAAGAATTATAACAAGGGTAGATTGTAGAGTGTATTTACCTTTCGAGATCGCTTTCCTACGATCTTAACGCTTTAGAAAAGTTGGAGTAGCAAGAACTGGACTCCTTCTTTGATCCAAGCACCAACTTTGAAACCCTAGCTCTTCTCTCTCTTTCTCTCTCTCAAAAACCTCTTCCAAATTGCTCCAAGGGTTTGGTAACCCTTAGCCCATGAAATGGGTTGTATTTATAGGGTCTTGGGTTGCCAAAGACCCAAAATATCCCTTAAATATACCAAATTATCTCACCTAAGGAAAAATGTGCATGACCAGTCGATCGGTCTTGAACACCCTCTCTACCAAAAAAAACCCTAGCAATTTAGTGTGAGGAGGGGTCAACCAGTTGGTCCCTGTTTTTGTCTCCTTTGCCTATTTTTTTCCACACTTTAAACACTTAGCACATTTTTCTTTCTTTCCTTAACACCCTTAACATAATTTTAAACACACATACACATTTCAAACATATTTACATTCGTTATCATATACACATAAGTTTACATAAAAAGTTTGGGCTTTACAAGCCCTGTGCACATGCACTATTCACACAAAAGTGCATAAGAGTTCTGGGGTTCTACATCCTCCCCCCTTATAGAAATTTCGTCCTCGAAATTAGGACGATACAAAACATGGAAAACAAAATTACACGAACAAGTGAGGGTACTTTTCCCTCACTTCATCTTCGTGCTCCCACATGGCTTCTTCAGCTGAATGGTGTTGCCAACACAAGAGAACCAAATGGATAGTCTTGGTTCGCAAGACTTGATCTCTAATGCTCACTTGTTTGCAAATCTCTGAGATAAAGTGTTGGTTAAACTCAGTAGCTGGCAAGGAAGGTTCTTCAATAAAGCATGTCATAGCATTCTTATTAAACCAATGGTTTAAGCCATCCCTTCTTATGCTATGAGTTGTTCCAAGCTACTCATCTACTCATCTCCTTATGTGAAGAAATTGAGAGCGGGGCTGCAGATTTTTGGTGGGAACAGGATGATTATGAGAAGAGAGCTCATTGGGCTGGATGGAAAACCATGTATTCCAAGGATTCCAGAGGTGCTAGCTTCAAAAATCTCTCTTCTTTCAATCTTTCACTTTTAGCCAAACAAGGATGGAACCATATAAAAGATTCAAGCTCAGTTTGGGCATGATTAATGAAGATCATCAACTACCCCAACACTGACTTTCTTAATACTCAAGTGGGATACAGGCCCTCCTGGGCTTGGCAAAGTCTCATGGCAGGTTGGAAAGCACTCATTCTAGGCTTGAGATGGAGTGTTGGATCGGGTCAAAGCATAAAAGCTTGGAAGGAGAAGTGGATCCCAACCTTACATGGTTTCAAGCTTTACTCTATTATGCCACCAGCTTGTTCGTAGACATTGGTGGCTGATTTTATAGATCCAATTACCAAAAATTGGAACCTCTCTTGGTTAAACCAGGTGCTCTCAGTAGCCAAGGCAAAGAAAATATGCAAAATCCCTCTTTCTCACAACTTTAGAGAAGATCACCTCTAATGGCATCACACAAATTCAGGTACATTATTCACGGTTAGAACGACTTATCATAATTTCATTAGTTTTAATCCTTTAAGGGCGATCAGGAGCGCCTCTAGCACTTCTTCCGTTAGTCAAATAGATTACTGGAGGTTCCTACGGAAGCTTCCCATTCCTCCAAAGGTGTCTTGGTTTATTTGGCGGTGCTTGAATAATGAAATTGCAGTAAAGTTAAATATTGTTAGAAAATGCATGCCTCAAGGTGGATCCCCTATGCTTGTGTTGTGGTGAGAAAGAAGAAATTGTGGTATATTTGATGGTTGAGTGTAATCTCACTAGAGTGGTGTGGTGGTGTTCCCTGCTTGACACCAAGATGGATTTCAAAGAATTTCACTCGTTTAATGATTTGTGGAACTTTTGGGTCACGACTCTTTTAGCCAATGAGGAAAAGATCAAGACACTTTCTTTGATTGCTAGCCTAACTTGGCACATCTGGAAGCTAGAAACAAACTCAGGTACAACAACTCAACCCCTTCAACCCCCCCCCCCCCCCCCCTTATTGTTACAAAACGAACTCCTTAGTGGCGGAGGCGGTTGATTTAGTAGTTGGAGAGCAAAGAGGGGGCCCTTGTCAAAGTCCAACAATGGGAGATTCTAACTGAGGTGTATGAGATATGCACCATAATTGGGTCATGCATTTTTGCATCTGATGGGGCCTTGAAATCAAATGGAGAAACCACAGGAATATGAGTGGTTGCAAGGAATCATAGAGGGTCCATCTTGAGGGGGACCATTCAGGGTCTCATGGAGGGTTCTCCCATTGTAGTAGAGGCCTTAGCTCTTTGGTCAGCTACGAATCTTGTCTTGTATCATAAGTGATCTTTTATTCATTTCCTTTTGGATGCACACACATTGGTGGACCAAGTTTCTTCTCCAATTTCTCCTTCTGCTGAAATCGATCCTATTATGGGGGATATTAAATGATTTTAGCACTTCTCTAGTAGTACTAGGTTGTTCACATACCCAGGGAAAAGAACGGTTTTGCACATAATCTAGCTGCAAAGGCTATTGGATTTAGTGTTCGTGGGTGCTTTGAGGTGTGCTATCTTTCAGCTCAAGAATGTAGGCGGTTGATTTCTAAAAGGGGTCTCAGACCCCCATAGTGTGCTTTTAATTGTTTGTAGTTTAATTGATATTTCAACTTCAAGAAAAAAAAAATTATTAAAGGGTCAATATTGGAGCTGACATGGCATTAAAAAAGGGAAATTAAGTAAAGCCAAATCCTGACCCTTGGTGGTTACCCATAGACGGTTAGGATTTGGGAGCATATTTGAGAGTACCTATAGACTGATTCATTTAGTATCTAGTTTGCTTGTAGGGTTGCTAAGTGAATCGGGCTATTGAATCCGACTGTTAAAAGCTCATTTGAGCTTTTTTATCTAATAAATGAACAGGATTCGAGCTTGAATTTTAATTTTTTTTGGTTAACAAGCCAAACACTTAGCTCGTTAGATATTATAATTAAGGTGGTGCTACACACACACCACCATTTACTGATCCTACACAAAAAAAAAACCATTTAACTTATACGTAGTACACCAATAAATCAATAAAATGACAATAATATTTTTTTGTAGAGGCTTCTTACAATTGTCTTCTAATCAAAGACCCAACATTAGTGTCATTGTTGTCGACCGTTATTACAACACGTTTTCACCCTCTCTTTTTTGTAAATAATCCACTCCATGTGACTCTCAGTCTCTTTGAGCCATAATCTGTAATTGGTACAAACAATATTCCTTCTATAGTACTTTCGATTTCTCCTCTCCTACTAAATTTCAATTGAATTTTCAGTGCGAGGGACCTATCAAACGTGTCTGGTATCAATGGCATAATCAGGCAAAAAATGAAGTGAAGGGATAATCAGGCAAAGTAGGGGAGAAGATATATGGCTTCCTTGGTGAAAATCGATAATTCTAAACCGATCATCCAGATATCAAAGAACTGATCTTGATTTTCTTGGGACTTCCTTCTCTTGTAGAGCTTAAAACCCTTGTTTCTTTGATCCATTATTGATCAACGATATAACATCTTTGGTGATAATTGTTGGCGAGATTATACACTTGTTTGTCCATCTTCGATATGAAAGACATGACTATAAAAAATTTTCGAAGCACTATTTTTAATTCAAACTTGATTTTGATCAAATCAAAATCTTCCCAAGGGTCATCTTATGATGATATTAAATTATGGTGTGAGGAAACTGTTAGCAATTATGCCCAGAAAAGTCATTTAGATTGTAAGATTCTTATTGATTAGATTAATAAAGACATCTTCTTTATCTATTGTGAATTTATTATGGGTAATTGATCATAATCATGAGATGATCTATACGATATGAGATATCGATAAAGGTTCATAGGATATATTGTAGGAAAGCTATGTAATAGAGATTAGACTATCACAGTCAGATATAGCTTTCCAGTTCCTTATACCTTATATAGGCACAGCTATGGGTGAAGCTGGACACTTTACTTATATGGCTGCCACAATGCTAAGATGTTCACAATGGTTGAGATATAGATAAACTATTATAGTGGAGACTACACATCAGCATATGAGTGCTTAAATGTACACTGACTGATTGCATGCAATGAGAGACCTCTTACATCAACATACTATCAGATAGTTGGTCTCTCATTCACATTGAACAGTTTCAATGATCCTTAGATCTGATGAGTTCATTTATAACTGAGCAGTAATTTGATTGTTTTGATTGCACCTAAGTACTCTCTACCTGAGAGACTACGATACGGTGACAGTTGGGTAGTTAGAAAGCTGTTCGAGTCATGATGAATTTCAAACAAGAAATCCATGCTCATTAAATTGAGGGATTATCCAAGTTCCGAGTAAGACAGTTGATTACGATTAAATCCTGCACAGGTGATTTTGAAATCAAACAAGTTTTAAATACATTTTTATTAAAATATATTATACTTAACAAAAGTTTTCTCAAAATGTTTTTCATGAGAAATTGTTTCTTATGGCTTAATTAGAAGTCTTGGAAACCCGGATGATGTACAATGGGCTATGAGTTAGATAATATATTAATCTCGAAGTCTCATTAGAGATAATATTATTGGAAGGATCAATTGAATTAAAAAGTTCATGTGGCGGGATCCTTATTGGTTAATGTTCTTACACTGGGATTCAATTGCAACATGGATATTTCACTTCACTTGCAATTCCGATGTCATTCCTATTTAAGGGTCAATGGGATAACATTGGGTAAGCCAAGGTTAGAATGTCCTAGAGCAATTTGTGGAGATGCTCACATAAGAAATACAAGCTTAATTAATAGATTAAATGTTAATCTATGGTTTAGATTAAATGTTAATCTAAATTAAAGGATAATAATAATGATTATTTAATTATCCCAATATAAGACAAAATGGGTTTGACCTATATCCATAAAACCCTAGAAGAGTGGACCTTATTGGTGGACCCAAGCCCATGGAATTTATTCCCTAAGGTGGGCGCCCATTTGGTTAATCTCTATTATATAGGGAGTTTGTTAATTAAATAATTACTAATTATTTAATCCTTATCTTATGGGATTAGATTCCAACCTTGGAAATCAAGAAACAAGGAGATAAGATAGGTTTTATCAAAAACTTGGAGTACAAGACTCCCTAATGCTCACGCCCCCCTCTAGCTCACGCCCACTAATTAGGGCTTTCTAATTTGATTAGAATCCCTAATTGTTAGGGAGTTTGTTGGTATCCCTAGAATCTAGGGAATTAGTTACACCCCTTTAATTAAGGAGTCCTTTTAGGAAAATGAATCCTAAATTAGAAAGTTTGTTTCAATTAATGATAAGAGTTATCATTATTTAGTAACTCTTTAAAGGGATAACTTCTAATTGGAGAAGAATTAGGATTTGATCCTAATCTATGAATACCAATACCCCAAAACGTGTGGGAAAAAGGACTCATTAATTCACTCTCTTCCAAACCGTGAGATAGAGAGAGAAAGAGAGAAAAATCTCTCCCCATTTTTCGTGAGCCTCTAGGGATATTCCAAGTTGGTTTTTGAAGACTAGGGTTTTGAACCCTAAGCTTTTGTGAGATAGAAAGTCTACTTCAACATCAATCTTCTTCTCTTTGTTTCTTCAATACCAAGTAAGGATTCAAAAGCTTCGTGGGGATAACGAAGAACAAGGATCGAGCTTTGAGTATTTCTTTGAGAAATCTCTACAAAGAATTCTGACGGTTCAAGTTGTTTTGTGCTTCACCGGTGAACATCATTTACTGAGGTAATTCTCTAAACAAATAGTTAGTATTATTTACTTTCTATGGTGTAAAGATCTTCAGGATCCAGTTTTCTGCATAAATTTTTTATTTGGATTCCCTTCAGAAACATACTTACAAAACTTCTCAAGCGCAAAGTCTCCTGTTGATTCACACAAACCTTCTTTGAATCTCCAAAGCTTTACTCCAATAGAAGGTAATGGCCCTTCCAGTCAATGCTCTTTAATCTTTTCTTTAATTCAAGAACCTTTCTTGATCAATCCCTTTCATTCAAACTCTATGATCTTTTATTCTTTTCTTGAATGCAAGATCTTTTTATAAAGATTAGTTCTAATATTATTCAAGATTGGTTATGATATTATCTAAGATCAAAACAAAAATCAAGAGATTGAAGAAGAAGGGAAAAGGTGGTTTGAACAATTCTTGATCATCAAGGATTTGTTCTTGATCTTCTTCAAAATCAAAAACCAACCAAAGAATGATATGGGATAGGAGGCCGTACAACATAAAGAGGAGGGGAGAGAAAAACGTGGGAGAGAGAGATAGGTGTCCCCTTGTGTGGATGTTCCACATATGGGGGGGGGGGGGTCCTTTTATAGGCTCTCCTAACTTGTAGCTCAAGTCAATAACCTCATTTTTAATTCTAATCCAATTTGAACTCTCTTAATTGATTTCTTAAAGATAAGTCCTAATCCAATTATAATTTATCATAATTAGAAACTAACCTTATCCATTAGTAAGAAACTAATCTTATCTTTATCTATTAGGATAATTAATTAACAACAAACTAGTCTTATCCTTATCTTATAAGAAAATATTAATTAGCAATCAAGTAATCTTATCCCTAACTATTAGGAGATAAACATTACTAACCAACAATTGGATAAGGTCAACTAACTAATAGTTAGGGTCAACCTTGAAGTGGGCATCCCACCTTAGGTGGGCCCCACTATCTCACGCCCGCTATAGAGTTCCAAACTCTTGTGATGTCACATTTTGATCTTTATCAAAATCCCATATGGGTCATACCCATTTGGTTAATCACATCTTATGTGATTTCACCTATAAGAGCTTCACTATACCATATAGTGAATTACATGGAGAAATTAATTAATTTAATTCTAAATTAAATTAAAAGCCTTGAGAAGGTCCTAGTGTGTGGTATCTAAAGGGACTCCTATTTCCAGTTGTGGGACCAAGTGCTTCATCACCTTTAAGGTGTAGCCTTGTTGCTAGGAAACACTTTCTTATAATTCCATTAGGATCGTAGAATTCTATCTAAGTCTCTGGACTTCCACTAATCACAATAATGTTCATTAACATATTGTGATCAACCTCCAGAAATTAGAGAATTGCTTTTAAGTACTATCTCACAATATATTTACAAATAAATCCTTCCATCATCCGATATCATATATAAGCTTCCGGGATTGGAACAAGTCCACTGTCTAGTTATTAATAGAACTTTTTCTCTTGAATACTTTTTCATTGAACTGAACTTCCAAAACACTTTTGAAGAAACATTAGAAAAGAACTGACATATATATATATATTTATATATACTTTTCCATATTGAAAAATATCAACCTCGATAAAGACCATTTTACCGAAAAGCACCAGTACTGGATTTAACAGTTCAGTTCAACAAGTATCAGATTGATATCATTATCTCCAATTAAGGAGTAGTGAATTCCTTATTGAGTGTTTACGCACTTCTCCAAACACTGTGTACATAACCCAATGTACCCAGAGTTAGTCCTGTGAACTGGACATTACTGATTGGCACATCAAAGCCATATAGACAGATGTTTGAGACGATGTTAACCTCTCAGGTCTAAGGATAATTTGTCGAATGGATTTAACCCTAATACAATCTGACAGTGTATTCCATAGGGTATCTACTAATAACCCTGTTTAGTATTATGTACTTACTACATATACTCACATGTTAGTCAAGAGTCAACACTCTCTGTGAATGAGATTCATCACACTATCTTATAGAACTACACATGTGCAAGCCATGATGAATTACGGCGCCCAACCAGTACTCTAGAGGCTTCGAACAATATTAGGTTTACAAGGAACTGGAAAATCATATTTTCTTCGCAACCTTTGCATTATTTTCCTACAATGTTACCTATAGAACTTTATGTCATCATCAGATGAGATAGTAATTATTATAAATACCCTTTATAGTTGGTTGTGTGAATGTGATGCTTCTCTAATCAACATAGAAAAGTCTTACATTGACTTTCGAGGGCATATATGTTCAACACGATAATCATGTGAGCATGTGGACTGCTTGATTGAAGGAATAGGTGTCTGCTTGAGTGAAAGTTGTTGGTGATGCATTCGTTTTAGATTTGGAAGTGGCTTTCGGTGTCAATGGGGGGTTTTAATTGAATGAAGGTTGATGGTAGTGGATTGTTTGCAAAGAAAGATGTGAAAAAGGACTATAATATTGGTGAACATCGACCTCAATGACACTAATGCCAGATCTTTAGTCAGAGACAAATGGAAGAAGAAGCCCTTTGTAAACGGGCATTATTATTTAATGTGTTACTTATAAGTTAATGGTAGAATTTTTTTGTGTTGGTGTATAGTCAATAAACGGTGTCGTGCACATAGCACCACCCTATAATATTATAAAGGATGTTGCTAACTTTTACTCAATGGGTAAATTTGGTAACGACCACCAATACATTTTTTTCCCTACATTAATTATGAAAATTCACAAAGTTAAGGGTACTTTAATCTTTTCATAGGTGACCAGTCATTAAATGCAGAAGAGAGACAATACAGTACTTTGAATTTTCTTGTATTTTTTCTCTCTCATATTTAATAAACTATCTCCTATGAAAATACCAAAAATATTTAATAGAATGGAATTCAATACATAGGGGTAAAAAGGTTTGGTGAAAGTTAACAACTTCGCACACTGAGTGAAGAATAGCATTCCCCTATTATAAATTATAATATGTATAAATATAGTAGCGTTCCTATTAGCACCGCTAATAGAAAACTCTAGTAAGCGAGTGGTTTATGACCATTAAATCTTGTGAGTTAGTTAATCTAATGATTAAATTAGACAACCCAAAACAAGGAGTGAGTTTGTGGAGAAACAACTTTTCTTTCCTTTAAAATGGAAAGGTGAAAATCCGGAGTTCTCTCTCTCCTCTCATTCTCTTATTCTACCATTTTTTAGGGAACCAAATCTTCTTTCTCTTAGTCTCTATTCTCTCAATTCCTTTCAATCTGCAACTCCCTCATGGGCTCTCTCTCTTTTCTCACATGTTGCTCTCACGATTACACAACCTTTATTAAGTCTCCAGCAACCACTATTCAATCCCCACAGTAGCTCTCTCTCATCGCTCTCCTCTCTCTCTCTGTAGCCCAATATTTTTCTCTCTAACGTCCTTGCAACAGCCATCCTTTCACATGTTCCCAACCTCAAACCGACCTAACAACCCAACAACAGTTACAATCCTCTTCTCCATTCTCTACAAGAGCAACATCCAATTTGCACCTTCCTCTACGGAATCGCACAACAACCTCTGCGACCACAACCAACACTTCCATCACTCTCTCTTGGGTCCGGACAAGAGCGCATCAGCCTCGTTTCATTTCCATGTGCAGCAAATGCACCAACAATTCTCTTTTTATTTTTTGGTCCAAGGATGTCAAGCCCCCCTAGAATGATTGAGAGAGAGATAGATGAATCCTTTGCATACGCTACACACCTACTATTGATGAAATATTTTGGGATCTAAACCATACTAGAATATGAGGCTACTACATGACCAACTCCCTCTAGCTCTTACCATCATCTTTTTGAGTGTGTTGTTCGGTTAGCCCTCCTGTCATTGGCCACTCTTTGCACTATTGCGAGTACTTTCATACCACGGCCCATCTGAAACACTCCTTGTATGAAAATTAGAGGAGATAAGAGGGAGAAAACAAGAGAGAAAACTTGGGATTTTCAATTTTAAAGGGAAACTGATCTCTCCTCAAACTCAGTCCTTGTTTGGGTAGTCTGAGATAACTGTTGGATTAACTAACTCACAAGATCTGATGGTCCTAAGCACTCGCTTACTAAAGTTTTCTATCAGCGGTGCTAATAGGAACGCTACTCTCTCTCTCTCTCTCTCTCTCTCTACATATATATATATAATATAATTATCAAGTTAAGTGTCTTCTACATGTAAATTTAAGTATTTTAAGTAAATAAAAAAATACACTTATTTTAAATTTTGATCTTGCCTGTTGATCTAAAATAGAAGAATATGGACCTTTTGATCTAAAAAGAATAAAATGTAACCAAGTCGATCCAATAGTTTTGTTCATGAGCCGAGCTTGAACAAGAATTGTTAAGCTTGAGTTGAGCTCAAGTGGAGCGTGAGCACCCTTTTAACTGAATGACTAGCGCCTGAACACCGTACTACTCAGCTCGTCTTAGGTCAGTTACACACCTATCAGTGCCCCATTTGATTTAGCTCTTACTATATGTTGCCTACAGCTCAAATGTCAATTTATATGTAGGGTGGCCTTTGATGTAGCCCCAAGGAGGGAAATATCCCTCAAAGTCATTAATTTGCCAAGTAGGAGACCACTCACCATGACCTAACTACTAACCAACGAATAACAACATATAAATGTTACCTTGTACCTAAAAAAAAAAATCTTATAAAAAGGGAATTACCATTGTTATCTTGTACCAAAATAAAAATATATCTCTTATAAAAAGGGAATTACCTTTGTCACGTTTGTAAGTCATTGACTTCGAGCTTCCGATAAGTTCGTAAATGATTACTAGGTGCCTCATTTTGGATGACCGTCAACAAAAGCGATATTTTGTTAAGCTTTTCTCTTAATTAATGAAAATACCCTCATTCATAACTGATAAAAGTTGGAAAAAAAATTGGGCACTTGTCTATCACTCTCCCATGGTTGCTTTAAATCCTTCAATATAAAAATCTCTTCTCTTCTAGTTCAATCCTTCAACCTTCTATGCAGCCTCTCCTCCTTCACATCCTCTTCCTATCAAATGAATAATATAGATAAACATGCAAAATAACAAAAAAAATCAATGTTTTATATATAAATTACTTAAAATTTTATTTTTAAAAATCTAGATAAATGAGATGATTATCATGCGAAAGAGAAAGCATAGATAACTCTGTTGAAGAGTTTGGTGAAGATTATGAAGAAAAGTAGGATTTTAGTCTCTATATCTTCTCTAGAACAAGAAGCTACTTCTTTAGAACAATAAGCTATTGTAATTTTCTTGTTGAAGATGACTTGAGTTTGTTTCTGATAGCAAATTTAGAATTCCTTTAGCATAATCTTCTTTTAAAAAATTGTCTTAGGGGATTTAGATTTGTAGAAAAACTAGATAAGAATCATTAAAGAGTAAGTGTTAGGTTTAGTTCTCTGATTATAGTAAATGAAGAGTTTGTATGGATCCTAAAACTATGAAAGAGTTGTATAAGAATGACAACAGTAGTCTTCGATTAAATAATAATGACATATGTGTCATATTAAATGGAGGGTAGATAACAAGAAAATGAATGGGTTTTGGATTTAAGAGTTTTGTGAGAAAAAAAGAATGAGAGATAGTGGTAAGGACACAAAAAAATCCTAACTCCTTATTATTCTGTTAGAAACTAGGCAGCTCACCATCATTTATAGACTTAAAAGCAGCTTAGGGTTAATGACTTATATATGAAGCAGTGGCAGGTAATTTCTCCCAAAACAGAAAACTGATTTAGTTATATGAAGTGGACTATTAGCATTCACATTCGATGCACATAAAAGACAAATCACGTGTCAATATGTTACAAAAGTAGTTCTATGGGTATAATATAAAACAAAACTACTTGTAGACATGTTTTATAGTACTCTCGCATTCCTCACATCATGTAGCATTCGTGTGAAAGCCCTTGATGCTTATAGTTAATGAGTTTATTTATCACACAAAATATGATTCATCAACGAGTCTTCTTGATTACTGTCGTGTCTCCTCCACTAGGTTTAGCCTAAAAGGAAATAATTTGTACACATAGATGTGTCATGTGTCTTCAAATGGGCTGCTAAATTAATATTAGGCCCTGGCCCATCAATTGCCTAATATGAGTCTTGTTTTGAATCTTCTCATCAACTCATTTAAATATCATATTTGGAATCCATTGTGGGTGTAATTTGTAAAAAAATTGATCTTCTTAACAATATTATGAAATTATGCTTTTTGCCTAGTGTTTCAAGGGTATGTATTATGGTAGACTTGAAAAAATACAATTCTAATTAAATTTTGAAAGAGAAGGGCTTTAGCATAAGGGCTTCTATGAGAAAGATATCTCCTAGTGTCAGGACTGGTTAAAGTAAGGTCACACTCTCAATTCTTGTTAATTTCAAGCTAAAGAAAAATCAATTGAAAACCGTATATAACTTGTTGAAGCTCCAACCGACGTAACATTGCGTTCACAAGAAATTGTGGTAAGACTAATACTAATAAGACATGTATTGAATATCCAATGTGCAGGAATGTAATACTATTTTGAACTATACCACTCATGATTGTTTTGAAGATATAGAATCCAATAGACAAAATAATTTTTATATTTAAGAATATAATGTCTCTGGTTACAACCCAAGAATAAGAAGGAAACTAGTAGATTTGTCCTTCTAACTAATATATATATATATAATCTTTCAAATTTAATCAATGTAGTATGGGAAATGGAAACGGACCGCACGGTCAACCGCACAATCAACTTCTAAGGTGATCGTGCAATCTCATTGGTCCACACCCCCCTTTTAATATCCACTAATTGTGTTAAGATTCACTCACCACTAGGGTTCATCCATCTAACCTTTGCTTTTAGAAAAAATAAATAAAATAAAATTTCATGGTTTATTTAAGCTTGACCATGGTTAAAAAGAGTTAAAAATGACACAGGGACACTACAGTCATTGGTAGGAATCTTTTTCAAGGATGATCAAACCTTGCATCCCCTCTTTTCCTTGGACGATGTATGTAGAACTCCGGATCTCGCTTGCATAGCCTATGAAGACTGTTGTGAATAATGCTTTTGCACTAGCCTTGGTATTCTATTTATGAAATGAGGATTTCAATAAGATCCTAGGTATGGGTTATGATGTGCGTGTGTAGGTGATTAGAGCAAAGGTATGAGGTAAGCTAGGTAAGTTATGGGTTCAAGCTAAGAGCATAAAGAAAGACTAAGTGCGAAAAATGGAAAAAAAAGAAAAACCGGTCGACCGATTTTGTTACCGATCGATCGAATGGACGAAAATCTGTATGGGAGATTTAGACGGAGAGGGTGTTTTTGACCGGTCGACCGATCCTCTCTACCGATCGACCAATCATGCCATTTTTTCTTGAGCTGACCCTTTAGAGATATTTTAAGAGTATAGTGAGCATGTTCACTCTTACTTTTGGGTTGTTTTGCTATATGGTCTAAACCTTTGGAATACGATGATGTTATAAGATAGATATTTTGCTTCTGCTGTAGCATTTTGCCTTGTGTATTTTATGCAGGATGGTTTGATTCTATAAGTTAGTTACGCACAAAGTCTAACCTAACTCTTAGGGTGGATTTTGGGGCATGACAATGTAATATTTATGAATTCTTCTAGACATATAGCTAATGATCTGTACATGAGTATCTCTTTGATTGATGGTGATCACCTTTTTTTTCAAAAGGGGAGGCAAAGCCCACAACTACAAAGAACGGAACCTCGAGACCAAATGCGGAATCCAAAGCCCTAGTTAGCCAGCAAATCAACTGCAAAGTTTCTTTCTCTAAAAGTATGAAGCAAGCTACACTCCTAAGTCTGAGATAACAGATTCTTGTGGGTATGTATTAGGACACCATTTGAATTATTTGTCAATGTGATTTTCTTTAAAAACGATAAAACAACCAACAAATCTAAATTCAAAGATTACCTGCCTATAACCCTTTGCATATGATAACTTCAAACCATGGAAAGCTGCCCAGTGCTTAGTTCTTTTCACAGAGCAATACCTATGTGATACATGAATCTTGCTATCCACCTTCCTGTCTCATCTCTAATGAGGCCCTTGCCACTAGTACATCCTAGATTTCCTTTTGAATGCCCATCAATGTTAAATTTAACCCAACCTAATGGGGGAGAGGTCCAATTGACCAAAACTTGTTATTTAGTCCATTTCAAAGGGTTTAAGCTTAGAGAATCCTCCACTCCCTAACCCAACAATTGATATGGTCTACCAAGTTTGGGGGTAAAGCAAACCCATGATCAAATATCAGTTTATTCCACCAGTACCACCAAGTTGTTTGACTAAACACGAGTTTCCATCTATGCTTTCCCTCACCAATTTTCTCCCAACCAAAATGACAAAATTAACCTAATCTGCAAAACTAAGAGAGAGAAAATGCTACCAATCTATGAGCATGTACCGCCTCCTTTCGGGCCGTGCCCTATGAAGGAACGACGTAAACACCTTCACAAGATTTGGAGTCGCCACCTATCTTATTGTAAGGGAGAAAGGAACCTAGATTTGAGTGGATAAGGGCTTATGGTCTCGGTCAAAGTCTAGGTAAGAGATTCGATTAAGCCCCTGGGAAGGTGTTAGGCACCCCGGAACCCCCTTTTTAAGACGGTTACCTACTTCCTAGGTTTAAGCCAAATAAGGTTAAATTAGAGAAAATGCCTAAGAGATTTAAGTTATGCTAATAAAGAAGAGATTAGAGGAAACTATATTGAACCCTTGATTGGGCTGTGCCTACATACCCGGTTAAGTGGGATTAGACTGGTGTAGTTCTTTGCGGGGAAATACCGTAGTTTATACTCATTGTGGAGTAGAATATTTTATACTCGTTTCAGAGTTCCGGTAGTTTATACTCATTCCTGGAGCTGAGGGATAGTTTATGTGCTCATTTCGGAGCTTACGGTAGTTTAAGCTCATTCTGGAGTGGGTAGCACTAATTTATGCTCATTTCGGAGCACTGGGGTTGATTATATTTTTGGTCTTTTGATATTTTATATTATTTTCCAGATTTTCCATTTTTTAAGATTTTTAGAATAATAGTTTAGGCTCATTGCAGAGCATACGGAAGATTTTGGAAAACTTAACTAAAGTCAAATTTAACTCAAGAGAATGTTAAATAGGGGCAAGATTAAGAGATCGTATTTAGGACGTAAAGAGGGGTGCTTGCATTGAATAGTAGATAGTCTATTGCCAACAACTATTTTATTGAATTAATGTTGATGATAGATCAAATACCGTTGATTTGAATATGAGGAATTTTGGACAACATCCGCTTTTAAGTCCTTAAACCATCATTTACCCATTCAAAAAGAAAGAAAAAAAAGAGACAAATAGAAATAGAAAACTCATCATCTCCCTTCTAATGTGATCCCTTTACATCATTATAAATGATGCAATGAGGCTCTCAATATGAAAGTTAGAGAGGGGATAGGCTTTCACAAAGAATTCTAGGAGGACAAGAAGAAACAAAATGAAAAGAGAGGTATAACTTTAGCTTCCACTCTCTATGTGCATTCCCATATCCACACTAGTAGGAACATAAAAAAGAAAGAAAAAAAGTACATAAAAATTAAATGAAATAGAAATAGAAAGACATCTTCTGGTTGTGATATGAGACCCTTCTACACCATTAGATTAGTGTAAAGAGACTCAATTGAACCTTGATAGAGGCCCTCTACACCATTGGATTTGGTATAGAGAGACCAAATTGTGCTTGAAGGGAGAGGCTTTCCAAAAATTCCTAGAAATGGACTAGGAATAGAAGGGAAATCATAAAAAAGTTACATAAGAGAAAGAAAATTAGTTTTCATGCTCCCCTTATTAATGGGGTCCCTCAACACCATTAGATTGATGTAGACAGACTCACCAAAGGAGAAAGATGGACTCGGAAAAATGGTTTTAGAAATGGACTAGAACCCAAAAGAAAGTAAACAAATTAGAAAGAAAAAGAAATGAAATATAGGAGTTTAGTGAAAACCTATAATTTTATCTTGCTTTTTGGTCTGCTCAAATTTAATTAACTCGAACGCACGCTTTCTATTGAGATAGCAGCAAAACGGGATTGATCCACAGAGACTTGTTAAACGGGTACTATGATTAAATTAGAATTTTTTTTTATAGATTTAATAAAAAATGATTTAAAATTTATTATGCTCAGATGATAATTAAAAATAAAATAAAACTAATGTAACAAATAAAAGAAGAAATCTTTTGTTAAAGTGGAATGAGAATAGGGGATCCGGATTTCACCAAAAATATAATAAGACTAATCCTAAAATTAATTTCTAATTTCTCCAATTAAACACGATCCAATAAGCAAGCAAATGCTTTGGATTGGAAGATAGATCTTAGGAAAATTTTAATTAAAAATCCAGATTTAAATATTGTCGTAACAAGATAGTTTTTGGAGTATTTAAAAACTAAAACAAGGATAAATCTTACCTGGTTTTAAAACAAGGATAAATCTTACCTGGTTCTTGGTTTCCTCATTTTCCTATTATCACAAGTTAGCCGAGCATTGTTGTATTCAAGACAAGACCAATGAAATAAATCACCACGATCTTCATTGATTTTTAATCAACTTCTTACATCACTCCCTCTTCCACCATTACAAAATAAAACAATAAAAGAAAAGAAGAAAATGGTAGAGAGAAAAGTGAATAAGATTTAGGCTAGAGAGAGGGAGAGAAAAGAGAGCTAAATGACAAAACCCTAGAAAAGTAAGAGAGAGAAACTGTAGAGCCCCAAATTTCAATATCACTGTGAATAGTGATGTAAAGGCCTAAGGCCTTATGTGTTTTTGGATTTTTAAATGCATGTGAAGGTTGAGTTCCCTTAACATGTGTCGAAATATGTGTTTAAGGGTCTAAAGGACCCTATTGTGTGTTTGGAAATGTTGAGGAACAAAGGGGAAGCAATTGGGTGAAAAAAAATGAAGAAAATAGGCAAAACAAGCAAAAGTAGGGGCATTCGGTCGATCGACTGCCTAATGGGATTGTATGGGGAAAAATTCCAGAAGGGGGTATTTGGGCCGGTCGACGGGATTTGGTCATCTGGTCGACCGACTGAGGCAATCCGGTCGACCAACTTGGAATCTGGTCGACCGACTCATGCCCATTTTGCTTGGCCAACCTTGTGGGATATTTTGAAGGGCTAAGGGGTCTTTTGACAACCCCTTTGCTTATAAATACACCCATTTCGTGGGTGTTAGGGTTTACACAACCCTTAGCTAATATTTTGAAGAGTTTTTAGAGAGAGAGAAGCTAGGGTTTGCCAAGTGTTCTTAGACTTGTATTTTTCAACAAAGCCGAAGTCCGTTCTTCGCTCCAAGGAGTATCCTAAAGCGCTCCGATCGTAGGGAAACGATCTTTGTGAGGTAGATACTCTCTACTATATATCTTGTCATAATCCTATACTTGAACCTAAGGATGAAAAGCATGTTAAGAATGAAATTAAAGATGGAAAAATCATATATTATGATGAAAAGTTGTAGATACGCTCTACTATGTGATTATGTTCTATTTCCTATTGAAATACCATATGAACTATGTGCTTTGATGTGTGAAAGAAGCCCTACTAGTTTTTTTTTTATGAATTCTATACTTGGAAATTTAGATGAAAATGATGTTTTTGGGATGAAACCATGTGTATTGTTCCATGTATAGCTATGAGAGAAGTTTGAATGAAATTGAAAAGCATATGCTATGTGTTATGAGTATTACCATGTTCACTCACGGTTGTATATGTGCACGTTATTGCATGATCGGATTTCTTATTTGTATGTGGATCGGAAAAGAATGCAGTGAAATAATGTTAAACAAGATAAGGGAGTATGCAAATGGACTTATACCAACCTAGGTAGAGCATTGGGCATATGGTCCCAAATGAAGCTATGTGTATGAGAAGAATCAAAATGGACTTCTACCACTCTAGGTAGAGCATTGGGCATTTTTTCCAAGTAAACTATGTGCAAAGATATCCATAAGGAGGTGAACGAAGATGCTAATGAACTTCTATCACTCTAGGTAGAGCATTAGGCATCCATGTGTATGTGAATGCTAATGGACTTCTACCACTCGAGGTAGAGCATTAGTCAAAGTCATGTGTACAATCCCATAAAGCCATGTGTAAAGCAAGTGAAATATTCAATGTGTAAAGTAAAAGAGATAAAGGAATAGGAAAGAAGAATGTGACTATAAGTGTATGTGTTTTATTGTATCACACATGTGTATTTGCAAAGAGGTTTCCTTATGTGTTTCAGTGCATGAGTATCCTATGAATTACCTATATGAGAGCACGTGATATTATGACATATTATCTAGTGGTTTGTATACACTGAGTATTTCATGCTCAGCAGATCTGTTATCATCGACAGGTTTCGATGAGGTGCATGTTGCTGAGCCTTGGGTCAAGGAGGATACCATAAGTCGGAGCCTACCATGGATCACCCTCATAAGAATAGAGCACTAGATAGGTGGCCCTATTCTGATTACTGGTGAGTGTAGTGAGGGAGAGATACATGTATTTTGATAAGCGAGAAATGTCCGCTTCATACTTTTATGTTGTATACATTCTGTTGGTGTAGACTGGGATATATGTACAAGTTATGTTTTAGAAATTTCAGTTCTGCAATTTGGATGCCTTGTTTGTTTTATGCAGGATGGTATGATATTGTAAAGTCCATGTTTTATGTGTTGGCTTATTCTGGTGTCAAAACAAGTGAATCTAGGTGTCTAGGTGTGTATCTTGTGTCATTACCGCGCGTCAAGCATCCGCAAACAAGCGAAGTAGAAGACCGTTGAAGACTTGGATGATCATTTCCTTCATAGGATGGTAAGTGACCTAGATACCATGCTACCAGAGGTGGGAATTGTCTTAGAATAATCCTAATATGATACCTTAGGTGGTAAGTGACTTAGACTAATCATACGAACCCTAGGGGATTAGATATGCAGTGCAAAATAAGTTAAAAAATTCTGAAATTTTTCAAAAAACCAAGGTTGCTTGTAGGTGGCATATCTCTCAAATCGTAGATCCTATTTTGCTCTATAATATATCAAATTGATTTCATTGAAAAGATCTACAACTTTTATGAAGGGTGCAAGAGCCAAAAATGAAGTTTGAAAATCAGGTATGCACCTCAAGGTCAACCCTGACTATTGAGGGTCGACCATGATATAGGAGGTTTTTGTATGGTGAAAATTTCCAGAAGGTTGAAAAAATGGAGGTCAACCCTAGAAGACCTTCCGGTCAACCGAAGTGGGAGTTTGGGTCGACCCTGATATGAGAATATTGCCTAAACTAATTTTTTTGCCTATTTTGAGCTTTTGACAACTTCTAAACTGGGTTTTTGAGTTTCTTATAAGTGGTGATCACTTCTAGTTCATGGAGTACAACTTTGGGGGAGTATAGAGAGGGTTTTTAACTCTTTCTAGAGTTCATAAAAACTCTGAAATCTTATTATTCTCCTCCCCTTTGATTAATGCTTTCAACCTAGAGTTTACAAGCCAATAGTTCCAATTTTGCTTGTTTGGACTTTTCCATTGAAGGAGTCCATCTAGGTGTTGATTTCTATCAAACCATCAACCCGTTCAGGATAGAACAACTTGGCCGGAGTGTTTTGGAGCCTTTGCAAAGGAGATCGATTCGAGTTGGATCGTGGATGTGTGATTTGGTCAGTGGAATCCGAAGCCGTCATTGACGGAGATCGATTGGAAGATCGTGGACTGTTTTCGAGACACAAAGAGAAGTACGAGCGGCTGCGGTTGATCACAAGACTTGTGAGTACGTGATGAATTTTCAAGGCGTGGAGGACTAAGAATTGAAGGATCATAGTATCGAGTCAAAATGAGTTAAGTTCGAGTCTTGTAAGTTCTTGTTTACTTTGTCTTAGTGATTTTTCTTGGTTGGACTAGGTCCCGTGGTTTTTCCCGGAAGGGTTTCCGCGTAAAAATCCTTATGTTATGGTTTACATGTTTCTATCTATTTCTGCACTTTAAATTCATCATCCCTTTAATTAATAACTTAATTGTTAAATCATAAAAAGAGTAAATAGAATTGTAGGGAAACCTATCCATCCCTTCGAACTTATGAGTTCTCAACTCAAACATCGGATTTGAGGTTCACCAATTTTTTTTCAATTGGTATTACAGCGGGTTCACTAATTTATTAGTGTGATCTTGTCTCATATTTTCGGTGAATATGAATCTTCAAAGAGAGGGAGGATCCGTCTCTTGTCCCTCATTATTTGATGGAAATAATTATGCCTATTGAAAAGCTTGAATGAGAGCATTTCTAAAATCATGAGATGAGAGAGTATGGATCTCCATTGAACAAGGTTGGACCCATCCAACAAAGACCATAAATGACCAGACCATCCCTAAACCTTCTTCTGAATGGACCAATGTAGAACTTGAAAGTTGTAGATGGAATAGTAAGGGTCTAAATGCAATCTTCGCTGCTGTCACACTTGAGGAATTTTAACTTATTTCTAAATGTGACACTTCGAATGAGGCATGAGACATTCTTCAAATTACCCATGAAGGGACTACAATTGTCAAGATCTCCAAACTTCAAATACTGACCTCTAAATTTGAAAAGTTGATAATGAATGATGATGAAAATTTTGACAGTTTTTATGCTAATTTGGGTGACATTGTCAATTCTAGCTTCAACCTAGGGGAAAGAATTCCTGAGTCCAAAATTATTAGAAAAATTTTGAGATATCTACCAGAGAGATCTCGATCGAAGGTTACCGCCATCGAAGAGAGCAAAAGTCTTGATACTCTCAAAATCGAAGAGTTGGTTGGTTCTCTCCAAACCTATGAGTTAAACCTGAACCCATCTAAGAAACCAAAATCTATTGCCTTGAAATCCGTCAAGGAATCCATAGATGGTTCAGATAATAACTCTAAGGATGATGAAGAAGAGTTGGCTTTATTTGCAAAGAAATTCAGAAATTTAATAAAAGATTTAATCCAAAAGGATAAAAATATTTTGAGAAGCCTAAGTTCAAGCACTTTGAAAACAAGAAACATCTTGAAAGTGTGGACAAGAAATCCCAAGGTGTTTAATGCTATGAATGCAAAGGCTACGACCATATTGCCATTGAGTGCTTTAATAAGAAAAGATTTAAGGGTAAGGCAAGGGATGACAGTGAATCTGAATCTGAGGAATCAGATAGTTCTTCTTGTGAGGAGACTAGGAGTTATGTGGCCTTCACTGCATCCTTGTCTGGGGTTGAAGAATCTTCTTCAAATGTTGTGAGTGACCAACACCATAGTGATGGTGAGGATGATAAGAGTCAGAATGACTTAGATTTTGAGGGAGACCTTGAGGCAGCCTATGATGAACTATTTCAGGAATGCCTAAAGCTGAAAAATGTTCAGTTTTCCATGTCCAAAAAGATCAAATCTATTGAAATGGAAAAAGCTTCCTTAGACCAAGTGGCTTCAAGGTTAAGAGCTCTTGTGTCACAGCTTGAGGAAGAGAAGGCTTCCCTCCTGGCCAAGACTCAACTTCTTGAATCTGAATTACATGTTTGTCTTGGTGAAAAGACAAGTCTTGAAATCAAGTTGGCTTATCTTGAGCAAAATCAGAGGGGTGGAGATGTGAAGGGAACTCCATCTACCTCGAACACTGAGCCTGGTGCTAAAAGGCGCCCTCCTGCTCAAGGGAAAGACCCTTCTACTTAGAAATTCATTCTTACATGTCATAAATATGGAGTGAAGGGTCATATTATGCCTCGATGTCCTAAACTTTGAAGAATGTCCAATCATGGTTCAAGGAACCAACATAATTTTAATAGGAATCTTCAAAGGAGAGTTGAGGTCCTAGTGGAGAAGTCTAGGATTTTTTATGAAGATGTGATGAAAATTGCTCATAACTCTAAACAGTGGCATGGTCATGACACTCCTTATGCTATATATAAAGGAGGTAATGGGGAGAACCATAATGCCCGCTATAATTCTAGGACTCAATCCTGGAAAAGGAGGAATAGGAGGAAGAGGCAAAAGGTCATACATACCTCAATTGAAACGGTTAGAGACCAAAGGGTCAATCAAACTTCTAAAACCTTTTGGGTGAGAAAGGAAGACCTGAAGGGCTTCACTTAGCCCATGCCTGTCATAGCCTAGGGTGTGCTGTTAGTGTTCTATTTATCCTAGTGCTATGCTATTTGTGTATACTAGTATTTTTTTTCTTTTTTGCTAGTGTTTATTTGTTTTGATATGTTTTTCTGTTTTCTTTATTTTGAAAAATCCAAAAACATTAAAAAACCATAAAATCCAAAAAGATTTTTTTTCATGTTGCCCTTATTTGACTTGTATGATCTGCATTCCTTGTGTGATCTTTATTTCTATACTTGTCCAGGGTTGAACATGAGTTTGTTGCTGATTGAGGATATATCACCTACATAGTCTCTTAGTTAAACTGAAAATTAGACTAGTTTTATCTTGCACAGTTAGAGACTTATTCATGTGTGTATGCTTTACAAATTTCACATGCACTCTGACTGATTCTGTTGAGATGTCTATTTTTCAATGTGTAGGTGTTTGATTTATCCCAAAAGTATGACCTTGGATGACCAATCTAGAATGACCATATTTGCTAGTCATCCCCATTTTGTATATCCTCCATGAGCAAAAATTGTTGCAATGAAAAGGGCTATCTACTGGGATAGTGTGAAAGTCACTATTGGATGTAAACAGTATGAAATGGCTACCTAGGCGGGCAGTAGGTATCTATCTGGGTCACTAGAGTGAAAGCCCCTGCTGCCAATAGCCAGGACTACCTACCTAGATAGTGTGAAAGTCATCATTGAATGAAAAGATATGTTCAGATAAAGAACATCAAAAGTAATCTTACCAAGTTCAGAGGTATTTGACCAATAGTAAAAGAAAAATAATGAGTCAAATAAAATGGATAAAAGTTCACCAAAATGTATAAAATCAGCATATTTGGATCTAACTAGGTTTGACTTCTATGATGTATATCTCCGGGAGTCCCCTTAGTGGTTAATGTCATATCCTTGGAAAGGGAAAGAAACCTTGATCTAGTATCTTGTCAAACCACCATTACACACAATGCTTCACTTTTGAACTCTTCACTAAATGTGTCTAAGTGAATTGGCTATAATTTAGCATTCTGTGAGATTTAGTTAGATGTGTATCCTCAGTCGGACTAACTAATCATGTTCTTCATTGGATTTGTAATCTTAAATTACTACTGCTTGGAATGCTTTTGATGCATGTTTGTGTGGCACATGATACCATTTTAGTATTATTTCTATGTATGTCCTTATTGGTTGGCATGGGCCTTTCTAGCATAGGTGGCATGATTTTGGTGGTGTCCTTGATCTTAGGGGGAGAAGATCAAGTTGAGCTGTTGAGGGGGAGTTTGTGCTTGAGTTGTTGAGGGGGAGTTTGTGCTTTATATTGATATTTTGTTTCTCGCTGTTTAGTCCCCACATTGTCTGCATTTTCTTGGTTGTACTGTGATTGCCTTGATATTTCACATGTGTTCAATTGGTATATTCTTTGTGATATTGGCTTCATGAATACCTTTGGTAATTATCCCAAAAAGGGGGAGAACGTTGGGTATTATTTCCCAAGTTCAGTACATTCCTTGCTTTACCTGTGGTTACTTATTTTCATATTCCATATATGCTTCACTAGGTGTTTTGTTTATAAGCATGTGTAGGTGCAGGGTAGTAGCAGACAGATTTTACTTGACAAGAGCTTAAGTATCTGAATTTAAAATGATTTGTCAAATGGTGTCATGTAATAGTGTTGGAGTCATGTAATGTCCTAATGCACCGTTTTTGATGTGTTTGGTGAGTTTGTGTCAAATCATGTACTTCAGTTTGGTTTTGCCACGGAATTGCCAAATGGGGAGATTGTAAAGTTCATGTTTTATGTGTTGGCTTATTCCAGTGTCAAAACAAGTGAATCTAGGTGTCTAGGTGTGTATTGTGTGTAATTGCCGTCAAGCATCCGCAAACAAGTGAAGTTGAAGACCGTTGAAGACTCGGAGGATCATTTCCTTCATAGGATGGTAAGTGACCTAGATACCATGCCACCATAGGTGGGAATTATCTTAGAATAATCCTAATATGATACCTTAGGTGGTAAGTGGCCTAGACTAATCATACGGGCCCTAGGTGATTAGATATGCAGTGCAAAATAAGTTAAAAAATTTTGAAAATTTTCAAAAAACTAAGGTTGCTTGTAGGTGGTATATCTCCCAAACCGTAGATCGGGTTTTGCTCTATAATATTTCAAATCGACCATGTCAAAAATATCTATATCTTTCGTAAAGGGTGTGAGAGCCAAAAATGAAGTTTGAAAATCGGGTATGCACCTCAAGGTCAACCCTGACCATTGAGGGTCGACCCTGATATGGGAGGTTTTTGTATTGTGAAAAATTCCAGAAGTTTGAAAAAATGGAGGTTGACACTAGAAGACCTTTTGGTCGACCGAAGTGGGAGTTTGGGTTGACCCAAGTGACTCCCAGGGTCGACCCTAATATGGGAATATTGCCTAAACTGATTTTTTGCTTATTTTGAGCTTTTGGCAACTTCTAAACTGGGTTTTTGAGTTCCCTATAAGTGGTGATCACTTCTAGTTCGTGGAGTACAACTTTGGGGGAGTATAGAGAGGGTTTTTAACTCCTTCTAGAGTTAATAAAAACTCTAGAATCTTATTGTTCTCCTCTCATTTGATTGATGCTTTCAACCTAGAGTTTACAAGCCAATAGTTCCAATCTTGCTTGTTTGGACTTGTCCATTGAAGGAGTCCATCTAGGTGTTGATTTCTATTAAACCATCAACCCGTTCTGGATAGAACAACTTGGTCGGAGTGTTCCGGAGCCTTTGCAAAGGAGATCGATCTGAATCGGATCTGTTAGACATGATGCCCAGAAAAGTCATTTAGATTGTTAAACTTTTATTAATTTGATTAATAAAGACTTCTTCTTAATCTATTGTGTATTCATTATAGGTAATTGACCATGATCATGAGATGATCTATACAATATGAGATCTCAATAAAGGTCCATAGGATATATTGTAGGAAAGTTATGTGATTAGATTATCACAGGCAGATATAACTTTCCGGTTCCTTATACCTTATATAGTCACAATTGTGGGTGAAGCTGGGCACTTCACTTATATGGCTGCCAGAATGCTAAGATGTTCCCAATAATTGAGATGTAGTTTTATCTCGAACTATTGTAGTAGAGACTACACATCAGCATATGGGTGTTTAAATGTACACTGACTGATTGCATTCAATGAGAGACCTCTTGCATAAACGTACTATCAGATAGTTGGTCTCTCATTCACATTGAACAGTTTCGATGATCCTTAGATCTGATGTGTTCATCTATGATTGAGCAGTGATCTGACTATTTTGATTCCACCAACGTATTTTCTAACTTAGGGAATACAATACAGTGACAGTTGGACAGTTAGAAAGTTGTTCGAGTCATGATGAATTTCAAACAAGAAATCCATACTCATTAATTTGAGAGATTATCCAAGTTCCGGGTAAGCCAGTTGATTAAGTTCAAATCTTGTGCAGGTGATTTTGAAAAAAAAATAAGTTTCAAAATATACTTTTATTAAAAGGTATTATACTTATAAGAGGGTTTTCTCAAAATGTTTTTCATGAGAAATTGTTTCTCATGGCTTAATCATAAGTCTTGGAAACCCAGATGATTTGCAATGGACTATGGGTTAGATAGTATGTCAATCTCAAAGGCCCATTAGGGATAATGTATTTGAAAGGATAAATTGAATTTAAAAGTTCATGTGACGGGATCCATAATGGTTAATGTTCATACACTGGGATTCAATTGCAACATGGATATCTTACGTCACTTGCAATTCCAATGCAATTCTTGTTTAGGGTCAATGAGATAACATTGGGTAAGCAAGGGTAAGAATGTCCTAAAGCAATCTGTGGAGGTGCTCACATAAGAAATACAAGCTCAATAATTGATTAAAAGTTAATCAATTATTTAAGTGATTAAAAGTTAATCATTTAATTATATAGATTAAAAGTTAATCTATGGTTTAAATTAATTGTTAATTTAAATCTAGGGATTATTTTAATAATTATTTAATTAACATAATTAAAGGGAAAATGGGTTTGACCCATATCCATAAACCCATTAAAATGGACCTTTAATATGGGCCAAAGCGCATGGGTTTAAACCCTAGGGTGGGGCGCACACTTGAGGAATCCTAATTGGTTTAGGATTATGTTAATTGAATAATTGTTGAAATATAATTTCTATAATTATGGAATTAAAATCCAATTGTTGGATTGCAATAAGGATGAGGATAAGTTGTAATTGGATTACAACTTGGAGTGTTTAACTCCTCAAACTCCATGACCCCCCCCCCCCCCCCACTCTTTGGTTTAGGTTTCCTAGTTTGACTAGGATTCCTCTCTAGTATTAGATGTTGACTTATCCCTTTTAATTAAGGAATCTTTTTTTAATAGGGACTCTTTAATTAGTAGGATTACTATAACTAAAGTAGTTATAGATTAAGTAGGAGTTTAATTAATTAATAGCAAGAGTTATTATTAATAATTCCTACTAGATAAGTTGTAGTTGGGATAAGATTAGGATAGGATCCTAGTCTATATATATCCCAACACCCCAGACCATTAATTACTTTTTTCCAGAAGTTTTTCACTCTCCCTTTCATCTCTCTCCAAACCGTGAGTCCTAGGGGATACCCCTAGGGATTTTCGTGAGCTTCATTGGTGGTGCAAGTTGGGTTTTGTTTATTCTAGGGTTTTGAACTTTAGTACTTTTGGTGATAGAAGGTCTACACCATTACTTCATCTTATTTCTCTTGCTTCTATAATTCCAAAAGAGATTCTAAAGCTTCGTGGGGGTAGCGAAGAATAAGGATCGAGCTTCTAGTATATTTTGGAGAAATCTCTACAAAGAGTTCTGACGGTTCGAGTGGATTAAGCTTCACCGGTGAACATCATTCACCGAGGTGATATGACTAAAACTCTTAGATAGTTTTTAATGCTTTTTATGGTGTTAAGATCTAGGGGATCTAGTTTCCGCATAATTTTTATCTGGATCCCCTTTCAAGTGGCATCAGAGCTCATGGTTAGGAGTGTTTTTTGTTTATTTTGATAAGGTAATTAAATGGATAATTTTATTCATGAGATGACTTTAATTTAGATCTATTTAATATTGCTCGTGGGTTTTATTATTTTATTTGTTTATGAGATGAATAAATAAATATTTATTATATTATTGAATGAGATTTGATAATTAAATAAATTTTAAGAACTAGTATTATATGTGATATAATTAAATTCGAAATAAAGAGTTTATTTTGAAATTCCTTTTAAATGATTTGATCATTTAATATATATTTATTAATTGTTGAAAATAATTAATAAATGATTTTTCCCATTAATAGATTTTATTCGAAAAATTATAAAACCTTAATTTATGATGTGATCATATTTAGGATTTTTGATTCTCTTATTTTTTATTTTAATCCTGAATAATAGTAGAACCAATCTCGGATAATAGTAGAACCAATCTATATGAAAGGATCTTGCATTCGAGAAAGGATATTGCGTTCGGGAAAGAAATAAATTTTTTTAGAGATTTTAAGAAAATTCTATCTTATATTTTAAAAATAATTTTATGAAAATTGTTTTATGGAAAATATAATTGTTTTATTTTTTCCGGGGTTTGATCTATATAAGATATAGATTTTTATCGAGAGATTTGATAATTGTTATCAAATTTTAAATCCTTTTAAAATAAGAAAAATTACTCCATCACCATGTAGCATCTATTTTATATGAGATTATAGTTATTGGTCATATTTTATGATAAATTTTTTATTATTCATGCATTCATATTAGAGGTTAATATGTAGTAGGTTTTGGCAATCTGTAAAGGGCAGATTCATTCGGTTTCCCTGAAAAGGGCGAATGGAATACTGGTTTTCCTAATGTCATTTAAATTCTGTTTAATGCATTGGTGGCAATGCTGTTAAGGAGGATGATGCGATGTGATCTCGATAAGATGATAAAGGAAGGGATCGCGAAGAAGTTTGCGAGCTGCCTTTATTCTTATCTCATTCTTTTACATCCATGCATTTTAATTTATTGACCCATAGCGATTAATATCGTATATTATTGTTTTAATTATCATGAGATGATACTTGTTTATTTTATCATGAGATGATATCTGTTTATATGTTTAATTATTCTGTTGAAATAATTGCCCTTGATATATCATGTGTATATAAGATTGGGGACAAGTCCCTAAGTATTATGATCTTCTACCATACACTATGTGATTCTATAGTGGGGAGTGTGAGTAAGCCGACAGGCCAAAGCTGGGCCCAATCCCTCTCACCTAGGTGTGAACATGGTGAAAACTGTATAAGCAAATAGTGGGAGCAACAACGCCAAAGCGTGAGCTTTCGCTAAGTGTTTATTAGGTTCATGGTAGGTGAGCACATGAATAAGAGCTATTATACAATAACGCCAAAGCATGAGTATAACATCCCTTATAGATCAGACAGTAGATCGAATACTCCAAAATTCACAAGATGAGATCTGTGAAATTTGAGAAGATAGTTTCTATCTGCCTATTCAAGGCAATGTGATGATGTGCCCAAAGGTAGGATTACATGAGCCAGTATCTAGGTTTTCAATGCCAATTGATTCTTCCCAAATTGGCAATACCATTAGAAATAGACCCATAATCTAATTGGTATTAATGAATATAATAGATCCCTAATACTATCTTATTTGTCATTTGATTAGATCATGACAGGCCTACACCCATTGACTGAAATTCTTCGTGATGAAAAAGTAGTTGGAACTAACTATGTAGACTGGAAAAGAAAGATTAGAATTATATTTGCCGTGGATAACCTTGACCAATGTCTTAAGACACCTAAGCCCGAATTTCCTCCAGATCCTTCACCGACCCAAAAGGCTGAGTTAGAGCAATGGAGAGGTCCAATCAAATGAACAAGTGTTACATACTGGCTTTGATGTCTAACATCTTTCAAAGCCAGTATAAACACATGGAAAAGGCTTCTGACATTTTGCAAAACCTTCATGAGATGTTTGGTGAATAAAATAGGTCAGCTCGACAAGTAAAGTTAAAATTCCTTGTTAACACCAAGATGGATGAGGGAACTCCAGTCAGGGAGCACATCATAAAGATGATGGGCTTATTGAATGAACTGGAAATTCTCGATAGAGATATGGATGTCATCACTCAAGTTGACACTGTTCTGTAGTCACTCCCTTCGTCCTTCAATTTGTTTGTGTTAAATTATAACATGAACAAAACAAGAGTGAAATGTCACTTAGTGAGCTTATGAACTCACTTGTGGCTGTAGAAGATTTGATCAAAAAGTCAACTGAAGGTGAAACTTTAATTGTCGATAAACCTGATACCTCCAAGAAATCTAAAAAGTTTAGAAAAGGGAATAAAGGCAAAGGAAAGTTTAAAGACAATAAGGGTAAGGCAAGAGTTGCCAAAGGTTCTTCAAGAAAAACTGGCAAGGAAAACAAGGGCAATAGAAAGTGTTTCCACTGTGGTAAAATAGGTCACTGGAAGAGGATTTGCAGGACTTACCTCGTAGCTCTTAAGAAGAGTGGCGGAAGTACTCAAGGTAGGAGATGTTTTGAAGTACTTATTACTGTTGAGTCTAACTTTCTGGACGGTCCTCCTAACTCATGGTGCGTGGATTCTGGATTTACTGTACATGTATGCAATTGTTTGCAAAGGTTCAAGGAAACCAGAAAGCCGACCAAATAGGAGCAGAAACTTAAAGTTGGCTCTAGTGCAAATATTGCAGTGAAGTCAATCGGCTTGTTTACTCTTTATTTACCTAATGGAAAGACATTAATTTTAGAAGACTGCTTTTATGTGCCTTCTGCACATTGTAATTTGATTTTAGTATCTAGACTCTTATTTTATGGATTTTCTATCGTTTTTAATTCAATTGTTGAAATTTAGAAAGATGGAATGGTCTTGATAACTGGTAATCTCATTATTGGTCTTTATTTAATATTTCCATTGGTAAATAATGAATGTCTGCAAAGTGACAATGTCTCATCATCTACAATGTCTGGAATAAAGAGACATTGCACTGAGTCTACTTATCTTTGGCATAAGAGACTTGGTCACATTAATCTTGATAGGATCAAGAGGTTAGTAAAAGATGGTCCCCTTGATTTCCTCAAGATAGAACCACTCCCTACTTGCGAGTCTTGTCTTGAAGGGAAGATGACCAAAAATCCTTACCCTAAAAAGGTAGGAAGAGCCGAAGAAAAGTTAAGACTAATACATAGTGATGTATGTGGTCCATTTAACATTGTTGCACGAGGCCAATACCGATATTTTGTCACATTTACCGATGACTATTCCAGATATGGATATGTCTATTTGATGCAACACAAATCTGACACCTTTGAAAAGTTCAAAGAATTTAGATTAGAAATTGAGAATCAAACTGACAAATCCATAAAGACACTTCGATCATATCGAGGTGGTGAATACCTCACCAACGAGTTTATGGATTACTTAAGGGATAATGGGATTATCTCGCAATGGACAAGTCCTGCCTCTCCTCAACAAAATGGAGTTTCTGAAAGAAGAAACCGGACCTTATTAGATATGGTTCGCTCTATGATGAGCCATGCCGATGTTCCTTCATATCTTTGGGGATATGCTATACAAACTGCCATTTATATTCTGAACCGGGTTCCATCTAAGTCTATTCCGGTTACACCCTATGAATTGTGGACTGGACGAAAACCTAGTTTACAACATCTAAGGGTATGGGGTTGTCCTACGCATGTTCGCAAACTCGAACCCACTAAGTTGGAAGCTAGGATAGAGAAATAGAATTTTGTAGGATATCCAAAAGAAACTAAGGGTTTCTATTTCTACTCCAAGGCAGACCAAACAATATTTGTTAGGCTTCCTGCCACTTTCTTGGAGGAAGAAATGGATCTACTTAAGAATGTTGAATTTCAAGAGATGAAAGACGACACAGCCAGTATCCAACCTGAACCTAATCCTTCCACTTTAATTTCTCCTAATTGTGTTCCACTGAGAAGGTCAGAAAGAGTTTCTAGACCACCGGATAGACTTCAGTATTATAATAATAAGGTTTATCTAGTTAACCCTGATGATGAGGATACGAATCCTAATACTTATCAGGAAGCTACATTAGATGTAGATGCATCTCAATGGAATAAAGCCATGAATGCTGAAATAGATTCCATGTATGACAACGGTGTCTAGACTTTAGTAGATCCACTAGATGGTATAAGGTCAATTGGATGCAAATGGATTTACAAAAGGAAGAACGGTGCCAATGGTAACGTGGAGACCTATAAAGCTAGACTTGTTGCAAAAGGTTATACTCAAATTCAAGAAGTTGATTATGAGGATACCTTTTCATCTATAGCTATGCTTAAATCCATCAGGATATTGCTAGCTATAGCTGCACACCATGACTATGAGATATGACAAATGGATGTCAAAACTGCTTTCCTTAACGGAATGTTAGATGAAGACATCTATATGAAGCAACCAGAAGGCTTCATTGCTCCTAACCAGGAGAACATGGTATGCAAACTCAACAAGTCGATATATGGTTTGAAACAAGCTTTAAGAAGCTGGAACCAAAGATTTGATCTTTCCATCAAAGAATTTGGATTCCAAAAGAATTTGGAACAATCTTGTATTTACAAGAAGGACAGTGGGAGAGCGGTAGTATACCTAATTCTTTATATAGATAACATCCTACTAATTGGGAATGATGTAGGGATGTTGTCATCAGTCAAGATATGGCTTTCTCAGCATTTCTCAATGAAAGATTTGAGAGAAGCATCCTATATTCCTGGAATAAAGATTATGAGAGATAAAAAATGCCGAATGTTGGGATTGAGCCAAACTTCCTACATAGACAAGATTTTGTCTAAGTACAATATGAGTGATTGTAAGACAACACTCATTCCTTTTAGACATAGTAACACTTTGTCTAAAAAGATGGCCCCTACATCAGCTGATGAGATCGAGCAGATGAAGAGGTGCCCTTATGCTTCGGCAGTTGAGAGCCTCATGTATGCCATGTTATGTACTAGACCAGATATCTGTCATGTAGTGGGAGTTGTTAGTCGGTTCCAAAGCAATCCAGGTGTTAATCATTGGACTGCAGTGAAGCACATTATGAAGTACTTGAAAAGGACTAGGGATTATGTGTTTACCTTTCAATCAGAAGATTTAGTTGGACTGGTTTATACTGATTCCGATTTCCAATCTGATCCGGACAATAGAGCTTCCACATCTGGGTATGTGTTCACACTGGGTGGTGCTGCTGTCAGTTGGCATAGCATAAAGCAGAAGAGTATTGCTGACTCCACCACAGGAGTAAAATATATTGCAGTTTCAGAAGTAGCAAAAGAAGCAGTCTGGTTCAGAAGGTTTTTGCAAGAGCTAGGAAATATTCCTTCAGCACTCAAACCTATCACTCTTTTCTGTGATAGTAATGGTGCAGTAGCCCACAGCAAAGAACCTAGGAACCATAAAAAGATGAAACATGTGGAGCGGAAGTATCATCTCATTCGTGAGATCATTGATAGGCAAGATGTGGTGGTTACAAAGACTAGGTCTCAACTTAATGTTGCTGACTCAATGACCAAGGCTTTATCAGATAAAATATTTGTAACACACTTAGATAGTATGAGATTGAAATCTATGACACAGTGACTTTTAAGGAAAGTGGGAGATTGTTAGACATGACGCCCAGAAAAGTCATTTAGATTGTTAGTCTTTTATTAATTTGATTAATAAAGACTTCTTCTTAATCTATTGTGTATTCATTATGGGTAATTGACCATGATCATGAGATGATCTATACGATATGAGATATCGATAAAGGTCCATAGGATATATTGTAGGAAAGTTATGTGATTAGATTATCACAGGCAAATATAACTTTCCTGTAGCACCCCGGACTTTTCCATCTTTAAGGAATAGTACTTCCGTAGCCAAGTGGCCTTCCACGTAGGTTAATTAATAAATAAAGGAAATATGGGAAATTTTAAAATGTCAGAAATGTTCATTTTCGAAAGATGAATCCAACGCAAGTTGAATCGTCGAAATCCGACGAACGAATTGAAAGATATGGCCAAAACAGTCGAGACCTACAGAGCACCGATCGCTCGGTCAATTGTAGCGATCGATCAGTCCAAAATCGATCAATCGGTATCTATCGACTGGTTAACTTTTTGGTATGGGAAAATTTTCCAGAGAGCTTGTTTTTGACCGGTCGATTGATCAAGAACACCGATCGCTCGGTAGGCAACCGATCGATCGGTCAGAACCACCGATCGTTCGGTCTTCGCGTTTTTGCAGAAATTTCATTAAGGGCTTTTTCATCTTTTGGGCATTTCCACCTTGCCTATAAAGGCTTGCTCGAGCCTAAGGGTTTCATAAACCCTAAGTGTAGCATTTTGAGAGAGAGTAGAGGAGAGGAAGAGGGCTTTTCTCCTAGGGTTGCCTCTTGAGAGAAATCAAGGGTTTTGGAACCCAAGATCATCCCAAAAGCTTGGATTTCTCAAATCCACCCTCAAGCATGTGTGGAGTCCCACCCCAAGCTAAGGCAGCGTTCTCCACGGCATTTTTCAAGGGTTTTCTCCTCTTATTCAAGGTTAGTACACCCTACTAACTTCCTTAGTAATAACCTCGATTTCTTCCTCAATATGATGAGTTTATATGTTGTTTGTCCCTTTTTATTGAGTTATGATGTAATCCCTATAATAAACAAGATAAACAAATAAAGGTGTGGGAATGTGCGAATGGATGGTAGATTGTGGCGAATGGATGCCGTGTGGGGTGATGTATGTAGTGTGATGGATAATGGTGGAAGGGCATTTTCAAACATAATGAATACACCCTTGTGTTTGTTGAAAAATAGGCATTAAGAAACTTAAATCAAAAGACTATAAATGTGATGCCTACCAAGTGTTTGATAGAATGCTTTAATGTGAACTGGAATGATGAAAGCATGAATTGAGTTAATCTTTCTAAATGCCTACCTTGATCTAATGACTGGACATGCTATCTATCTTCCCATTGGATTATATTAAGAATTTAAATGCTACGCTCATATGATCCTCCTACTCAAGTATGCATCATGCCTACTACAATTGCTACACACACGCACGCATGTTTGCATGAACGGGGTTTTTTTCATGAGTATTAGTACATGATAAATAAAACAAGAAATAAGCATATGTCAAGGAGGTTGGTAGCCCAGGGATGTGCGGGTGCTAGCCTCTGGCTCACAAGTTAAACTAACATGAATGTCAAGGGTAGTGCATATCCTTAGGATATGTCATACCTGGCTCACAAGAAAACATGAAAAGCAAGAATCACGAAGCATGGAAGGATGTTAGTGTACTAAGACTAGGTACGGGCACTAACATCTGTTCCCCAACAAGTATGAGAGGATGATGGTATACTAAGACTAGGTACGGGTACTAGCATCTGTCTCCAAGTAAAATAACAAGCATGAAAGAGTACTAGTGTACTAAGACCAGGTATGGGCACTAGTATCTGTTTCCAAGACAAGAATAATATGAAAGTATACTAGTGTACTAAGACCAGGTACGGGCACTAGCATATGTTTCCAAGACAAGCAATGAAAGGGTGTTAATGTACTAAGACCAGGTGCGGGCATTAACACCTGTTTCCAACAAGTATGAGAGGATACTAGTATACTAAGACCAGGTACGGGTACTAGTATCTGTCTCCAAGCAAGAATCAGGAAATAATGGAAGGGTAATAATGTACTAAGACCAGGTACAGGCATTATCATCTGTTCCCAGGCAAACAAGAAAATTCACAAGCAAGTAGACAAGAAAACACGCATGATACTAATGAGACATATAAAGAACCCACAAGAAGCATAAAATGTAAAGTGTAATTTACAAGAATCACAAGGAAGCTGAAATATGTTTTAATTAAAGCATGAGCCTAGGTATGAGTTTAAATATGATGTTTAAGATTATACTTGTTATTTTTTATTGCTTCCGCACTCTGATTTTAGAAATGAAATGATGAACTGTATTATGTACGCTATTTTATTGTTGTTATCATTGTTAGCTAGTAGCTTGTACTCACTGAGTATTCCATGCTCAGCCGTACCTTTATGTCTGCAGGTACATTATACGAGGTGTGGACTCTTGTCCCTTGGATCGAGGTAGTTGAGGAGAGCAGGAGGATATTTAGATGGTTAGCCAGATGTTAAGGGTTGGCCTGTGACCCTACGGTTGGGTTGAGGGTGAGAGACATGTATTTTTGGGGTTCTTATGTCTAGGGGATAATTGTATCACTTGAGTTGGGACTCAAGTTAAAGAGTCATGTACATGTTTTATTTTATATTCAGTAATTGTAGACAATTTGTGCTTGGAATACAGTTAAGTGATTAAAGAAATTTTAGTTCTCAATTTTGCATGCCTTGTATACTCTTTGCAGAATTGATTAAGGTTAAGTCATGTCGCCAAAGTATCCAAACTCCTAGGGGGTATTTTGGGGTGTGACATTTCCGGTTCCTTATACCTTATATAGTCACAACTGTGGGTGAAGCTGGACACTTCACTTATATGGCTGCCAGAATGCTAAAATGTTCTCAATAGTTGAGATGTAGTTCTATCTCGAACTATTGTAGTGGAGACTACACATCAACATGTGGGTGCTTGAATGTACACTGACCGGTTGCATTCAATGAGAGACATCTTGCATAAACATACTATCAGATAGTTGGTCTCTCATTCACATTGAACAGTTTCGATGATCCTTAGATCTAATGTGTTCATCTATGACTGAGCAGTGATCTCACTGTTTTGATTCCACCAATGTATTTTCTAACTTAGGGAATACAATACAGAGATAGTTGGACAGTCAGAAAGTTGTTCGAGTCATGATGTATTTCAAACAAGAAATCCATGCTCATTAATTTGAGAGATTATCCAAGTTCCGGGTAAGACAATTGATTAAGTTCAAATCCTGCGCAGGTGATTTTGAAAAAAACATAAGTTCTGAAATATACTTTTATTAAAAGGTATTATACTTATAAAAGGATTTTCTCAAAATTTTTTTCATGAGAAATTATTTCTTATAGCTTAATCATAAGTCTCGAAAACCCGGATGATTTGCAATGGGGTATGGGTTAAATAGTATGTCAATCTCAAAGGCCCATTAGGGATAAAGTATTTGGAAGGATAAATCAAATTTAAAAGTTCATGTGGTGGGATCCGTAATGGTTAATGTTCATACACTGGGATTCAATTGCAACATAAATATCTCACGTCACTTGCAATTCCAATGTAATTCTTATTTAGGGTCAATGGGATAACATTGGGTAAGCCAGGGTAAGAATATCCCAGAGCAATCTGTGGAGGTGCTTATATAAGAAATACAAGCTTACTAATTGATTAAAAGTTAATCAATTATTTAAGTGATTAAAATTTAATCATTTAATTAAATAGATTAAAAGTTAATCTATGGTTTAAATTAATTGTTAATTTAAATCTAGGGATTATTTTAATAATCATTTAATTAACATAATTAAAGGGGAAATGAGTTTAACCCATATTCATAAACTCATTAAAATGGACCTTTAATATGGGCCAAAGCCCATGGATTTAAACCCTAGGGTGGGGCGCACACTTGAGGAATCCTAATTGGATTAGGATTATATTAATTGAATAATTGTTGAAATATAATTCCTATAATTATGGAATTAAAATCCAATTGTTGGATTGCAATAAAGATGAGGATAAGTTGTAATTGGATTACAACTTGGAGTGTTTAACTCCTCAAACTCCACGCCCCCCCCCCCCCTCCCCCCTCTTTGGTTTAGGTTTCCTAGTTTGACTAGGATTCCTCTCTTGTGTTAGATGTTGACTTATCCCTTTTAATTAATGAATCCTTTTTTAATAAGGACTCTTTAATTAGTAGAATTACTATAACTAAAGTAGTTATAGATTAAGTAGGAGTTTAATTAATTAATAGTAAGAGTTATTACTAATTAATAATTCCTACTAAATAAGTTGTAGTTGGGATAAGATTAGGATATGATCCTAGTCTATATATACCCCAACACCCTAGACCATTTAATACTTTTTTCTAGAATTTTTTTACTCTCCCTCTCCTCTCTCTCCAAACCGTGAGCCCTAGGAGATACCCCTAGGGATTTTCGTGAGCTTCATTGGTGGTGCAAGTTGGGTTTTGTTTATTCTAGGGTTTTGAACCTTAGTACTTTTGGTGATAAAAGGTCTACCCCATTACTCCATCTTCTTCTTCTTGCTTCTATAATTCCAAAAGAGATTCTAAAGCTTCGTGAGGATAGCGAAGAACAAGGATCGAGCTTCTAGTATTTTTTAGAGAAGTCTCTTCAAAGAGTTCTGACGGTTCGAGTGGATTAAGCTTCACCGGTGAAAATCATTCACCGAGGTGATATGACTAAAACTCTTAGATAGTTTTTGATGTTTTCTGTGGTGCTAAGATCTAGGGGATCCATTTTTTGCATAATTTTTATCCGGATCCCCTTTCAGGATCGTGGATGTGTGATTTGGTCTGTGGAATCCGAAGCCGTCATTGACGGAGATAAATCGGAAGATCGTGGACTGTTTTTGAGACACAAAGTGAAGTATGAGCGGCTGTGGTTGATCACGGGACTTGTGAGGATGTGATGACTTTTCAAGGGGTGGAGGACTAAGAACTGAAGGATCGTAGTGTTGAGTCTGAAGGAGTTAAGTTCGAGTCTTGTAAGTTCTTGTTTACTTTGTCTTAGTGATTTTTATTAGCTGGACTAGGCCCCGTGGTTTTTCCCGAAAGGGTTTCCACATAAAAATCCTTGTGTTATGGTTTACATGTTTCTCTCTATTTCCACACTTTAAATTCATCATCCCTTTAATTAAGAACTTAATTGTTAAATCATAAAAAAGGTAGATAGAATTGTAGGGAAACCTATCCATCCCATCGAACTTGTGAATTCTCAACTCAAACATTGGATTTGAGGTTCACCAAATTTTTTTTAGATATGATTCAGGTCAAGTGCCAAAAGTCTCCTATCTTCTAGGGGGTATTTTGGGTCTCGACAAAGTTGGTATCAAAGCCCAGGCATTAGATCATCGGGATTGAGGTGTAGTTCCAGATTAACCCATGATCAATTTTACAATGTGTCTGATACCAGAGTTGGTATCAGAGCTCAGGGATTAGTTTCCTAGGGTTAAGCGGAAGTTAGGTTTAGGTTATGTCAGTTCTTTGATTTGAACTTAGAACTTAGATGAAATTTAAATGACAAGTTTGATACCGTAACATAATGGGTATCAAGCAAAGGTATTAGGTAAGTATAGGGAACTGCATGCTAAGTATAGACTAATCAAATAGGCTTAGTCTGATCGGTTAATGACTTAACCGAAATTCAAGAATTTAGATTCGCTAGGAAACCAATTGCATGATTATACTGTTATGTGTATACCTCGCTATAATACGATGCATTATATATAACCACTACATGCTTATTGAACTACGGTATTCAACGAGCTTGATTCAAAATTTAACTCAAAGTTGTGATATTGCTCTCAGGATTATATCATGAGGTGTGGCAATCGAGGGATATTAGACCCGAAGGTCTGAAGGAGAGATTCCATCGAGTGATGGGTAGCCCAACATGACTCAGGTTCTTGTGGATATAGCAGCGACGATGGCTAGACTGACAAATAAGGTTGATGCTCATGTTGCTCCTATTGCACCTACACCTCCTCTTATGCACCACACTGCGGAGTTAGAGGCCTTTCGGAGACTGCGGCCTCCTACCTTCTATGGGACTACAAACCAGATGGCGGTCGAGGCATGGATTATGCAATTGGAGAAGACCTTCAGGATCCTCCGATGCACAAATGAGCAAAGAGTAGACTATGCCTCTTTTGTGATGGAGGGTTCGACCAAGCATTGGTGGAGAGCTACCTTGAGGTAGAGAGATGCCACTAGGGCAAGAGAGGCATGGACCTAGGGAGAGTTCCTCGATGTCTTCTATCGACAGTACTTCCCTACTACTGTAAGGGAGTAGAAGGAGCTCGAGTTCATGACACTCTAGCAGGGAGAGATGAGTGTGACAAACTATAAGGCCACTTTCGTAGATCTGTCGAGGTTCGCACCTTACCTGATCACATCAAAGCACATGCAGGTCAGGAAGTTCGAGCGAGGGTTGAAGACCTTCATCAGGGATAGGGTGTCCATGTTCCAGATTGGCACCTAGGGAGAGGTCGTGAGCAAGGCCAAGCTTGTAGAGATGAATTCTGAGGAGTTCTTCAAGAGGAGGGACAATAGCCTAGGGAGAAGCATTGTCAGAGGACAGTCTAGTGGCTCAGCACCGTTTGAGAAGAGGACCAGGACTTCTCCTTATCAGACTTTGCAACCTACAATAGCTCTGAGGCCTCCTTTTTCACTGCTGGCACCTTGTCCTACTACCACGCAGGGTATTAGGTCTATGCAACCCGCTTCTTCCGCTTTAGGGCTAGGACTTTGCATTCATTACAGGCGGAAGCATGTCAAAGATTGCTGGAAGCTCACAAGTGGATGCTTTCACTGTGATCTCCAAGGGCACATGGTCAAGGATTACCTGGGTTGGCATCCGTTTCATCCCCAGTTTCAGGGGAGTAGACCTCCAGTCAGGCAGGCTTCTCAGTAGGGATCTTCTCAGGTCTCTAGGCCCCCACAGCCTACTCAGCTACCTCGTCGGGCGAATCAGGGCAGGATCTTTGCCATGACAGAGCAAGATGCACATGCATCAGATGATGTTGTGCAAGGTACACTCAAGTTTAAGTTGTCAAAGTTATAAGTTATCAGTAGTATGTGATTGTATTGCTATGTCATGTACGAACATGCTACCTATATGTTATGTGCGGTTTATGTACTTGCTTGACGGTAGTTAGTTTAATACTCAGGCGCCTTATTGATAGAGGACTGCCTAGCTCGGGTGTTGATTGATACGGGATTGACACATTCCTTCATATCACCCAGCTTCGTTAAGAGTTTTCTCTTTGCACCGAGTCCAGTTAGTTCGAGAGTTATTGATTTTGACTCCGCTCGTGGAGTCGATGGATGCAGACAGACTGTACCAGGGCTGCGTAGTACAAGTTAGGCAACAGGAGTTGTTAGCCGATCGGATTATCTTGGATTTCCAAGATTTCGACTTTATCTTGGGGATAGATTGGCTCTCGACTCAACTCGGTCATATGGCGTGCTTCGAGAAAATGGTGAACTTCCAGCTTGTTGAGGCAAAGCCGTTTCATTTTCAAGGGATTCAGAGGAAGAAGATAGCATGTTTAGCAGCTCTTAGTCTCTCGAGCTTGGAGGCACGAGACTCCTCAGCCATCCTGGTTATGAGTGAGTAGTTAGACATGTTTCCCGAGGTATTGCCAGGATTGCCTCTTGATCGGGTGATAGAGTTCGCCATTGAGTTGACTCCAGGCACTGCTCCGATTTTTAGGGCTCCATACAGGATGGCCCCTATTGAGCTGAAAGAGTTCAAGGTGCAGTTAAAGGAGCTACAGGACCTTGTCTTCATCCAGCTGAGCTTTTCACCATGGGGAGCCCTTGTGATCTTTGTGAAGAAGAAGGATGGGTCGATGAGGATGTGCATCGACTATAGGCAGCTGAACAAGGTTACAATCACGAATCGTTATCCACTTCCTCAGATAGACGACTTGTTTGACCAGTTGAAAGAAGCGAAGTTCTTCTCAAAGATTGACCTTCGATCCGGATTCCATCAATTGAAGATCAAGACTGAAGACGTTCCCAAGACTGCCTTCAGGACTCGGTATGAGCACTATGAATTCTTAGTCATGCCTTTCTGTCTGACGAACACACCGACGGCTTTCATGGATCTGATGAACCGGGTGTTCAGACGATCTCTCGATCGTTGTTTGATTATGTTTATCGATGATATCCTTATGTATTCTGGGACACGGGATGATCATATGAGAGACCTCCACCTTATATTATAGACTCTTCGAGAGCATAGCCTTTATGCTAGGTTGAGCAAGTACGAGTTTTGGTTGGAGAATGTGGCATTCCTTTGTCACGTGGTGTCTGTCGAGGGTATCTCAGTTGATTTTGCGAAGATAGATGCAATGAAGAATTAGGAGAGACCCAAGAGTGTTACTGAGATCCGCAGTTTTTTCGGTCTGGTAGGATACTATAGGAGGTTCGTAAAGGGATTCTCTAGCTTAGTAGCACCGCTTACGCATCTCAAGCAGGAGAACGCTAAGTTCACCTGGAGTGACAAATGCAAGAATAGCTTCACGGAGTTGAAGGAGAGGTTTACTACAGCCCCTGTCCTCACAGTTCTATCTGGGAGTGATGGTTTCGTAGTATACAGTGATGCTTCGTAAATCAGGCTAGGATGTGTTCTAATGCAGCACGGGAAGGTCATCACCTATGCTTCCCGACAATTGAAAGATCACGAGAAGAACTATCTTACGCACAATCTAGAGCTTGCAGCGGTTGTCTTTGCTCTAAAGATTTGGCGTCACTACCTTTATGGGGGTTGTTTGACACTCAAGCCGGAAATGGAGTTCCCCCATATTAAATAATAAACTCCATTAATGGAGGTTGTTTGACACCGAAGTTCCAGTGTCTCACACTCAAGTGAGATGCTCGAAATGTGGTCGTACACTGACTAACTGAAACTTGACTGCCAGATGGATTGACTTATAGACTGTTGATTTTTCAATGACGTTGACTACTCATATTTTTAAAATATGCCCGAGATTGTTTATAGTGGAAAACCTAGCTAAGATTCCTTTGCATTCAAGAGAAATTGATTACTTTCAGTATTTACTCTTTGTTGCTTTTTCCTTGTGCTCGATGCTCAATATAATGCTTAATTGATAGTGGTCGATCGTTGTTGACGATGATGTTTGGTAGCTTGTTGCTGATACAAAGCTTGCATTGTTTATTTTTCCTTGTTTTTCCCCTGGGCCTTAAAAAGGCTTTCACCAGGATTGGGTTGAATTGATTTGCTCACCAATGGGTTAATGATTCCATTGGGACCGCACATTTTGATCTTTGTCTCTTTTTTCCCCTGGGCCCTTTCAGGTTTTCACCATGATTGGGTTCGCATAATTTTTGCGCAGTAGTGGGATTGATGATTCCTTACTATGCTCGTGAAATTTAATTTTGATCCCTTTTTTTGCCCATGGGCCCTTTCAGGTTTTCACTAGAACTGGGTTACAAGCTTTGCATTTTTCCGTCTTCTGCTCTTGAACTTTTGCCTAAATATTCTTCTTTATTTTCCCATCATTGCCTATCAAAAAGTAAGGATGTATGCTTCTGACCGTTAATGCTCAAGTCCTTTGGTCTTGAATATTCTCCATTCTTCTCCCGTCATTGTTTATCAAAAAGTAGGGACGTATGCTTCTGACCGTTAATGCTCAAGACCTTTCAAAGATCTATGAGGGCTTAACTTATGGGACAAAAAATAATCGGGACAGAAACAATATAAGGCTCAAAGTTGTTTTGCGAGGGGCAGGGCACCCTATGATGTTTGCTTTGCGCCAAAATGGAACCAGCTGTCTTGTTCTTCTTCTTGTGCTTTTGATGGAGCTTGACTCCGCTCTTGACCATTTTTTGCTCTTTTTTCATTTTTCTTTTCTCTTGTTTCCTTGTAAAGATGTCATCTTGTATTAATGGACAATTGTTGTGATGTGACCGAACATGATTTCACACTGCCTACGTACCCATTTTGGAATCAAGTCATGATGTAGTTTTGATAATCTTTGCTTTTCTGGATGTTCCATTGCTGATTCCTTCTTTGACTCCAGCTTCTGCACTATTGTTTGGACATTCATGGGGTGCCCCAATGTGGGTTTGAAAGGAAGGCTTTTAAGCTCAAAGGTCTAACTAGCATTAATATTTTGCATAGGTACAAAAAGGATTGTGAGGGTTAGCCAATGATGGCCTCCTATCCTTTCTTTGATTGATGATGAACATGTACGATCATTGCGTTGTCCTTGCTTTAGTAGTTGATACTTGGTAGCTCAGGGAGATCTTTGCCGCTCCGGTCTTGATTTGATTCATTCAATCTTGGAAAAGCATTTCTCGGACTAATCAATCACCAATTTTGAATTTTTCACAAAAACAAATATTTTTCTATCTCAATAGGTGGTTGGCCAATTCTTTTATCAAATTGCCTCTTGCAAGCATTGGAATCTAGTCCAGTTCCCAAGCTAGGCATCTCAAAATAAATATTCAAAATTGATTAAAAAGGATTCATTTCATTGAAATACCAGAAGTTAAACAGACTCAATGTGAAGGAAAATGAAACAAGGAGGCCACTGGTCAACTACCTGATGGGACTACTAGAACAAGGCCAAATGTAAGACAAACTAAGAAAATAAGGAATGAAAATTAAAAGACTGAAAGATAGAAATTACTTAAAAGTTTGGTTGTAGAGTTCCCTTAGTTTCCGGGTGTAGCATGGTTGGGAAGAGAAGCCTAGGTGATGTCAGTGTTCCTAGTGCAAAACAAAATTTTCCTATCTCCAATATGTCCTGGACAACGTGCTTCAAGTCAAAGCACCTATCGGTGGGGTTGCCCTGGAGCCCTTCGATGGATTGGTTGGTGGAGGCTGTGGATATGTCAATGCAATAAGTTGTTTTTCTAGTAGGAATGGGAGGAGCTCAGTCATGGTATAGGGAATAGGCAGAAAAATCCACCAGCTGTAAGCAAATCTTGTCGAGTAGCAGTTGTCCAAAGAGTCCCTCCACATCAAACTATCTTCTAAAACAAGAGAAGGAAACAACCTTATGGCACAGATTTTTTACATTAGATTCACAGAAATAAAATATCCAATGGCTTCATAATTTCACTACACATCTGCCATGATATAATCGTGTACTGTATATTGCGTTTCTTCACTCGGAATAGAGGTAGATATCACCTCACTCGGATCAGTTCAGAACCGTACACCTTTTCCATTGCCCAACACCCATTTTAAGACTTTTTTAAACAGCTCTCGCCCTACCAATATACTCCTCTACGTATGCAAAGATTTTCCTTTGCTCACATGATCAAAAAAGCTAGTTCTTGTCAGATACTTGCCCTTGACCACTTTAACCACAAAGCATTTTTCTCAATCAAAATTTCCCACCCCAACTTTCCTAAGATTACAGTTTTCATCTTGGTCATTTGCCACACATATCCTTCAACTTACAGACTTCATCCCATCCCTCTAATTAGATTTTCCTCCTGGAAGCGCTTGTGAAACTTATCAACTGCTTGATTGATTGACTCTGGTAGCTGGGCGGTCTGGGTAGTATAAAGAGGACTAGTCGAGGTCACAACTTGAATCAGAAGAGATCTTCTAGCTATAGATAACTGATATGCCTTCCACCCTGCTAGGTGATCTTGCACTTTTTCCGTAATACAGCAGTGGAACACCCAGGAATTTCCCAAGTCTGAAGCTAAGGGAATATTGAACACTATGATTGCCTTTTAGTGTATAATGCATCTCCTATTCTGCCTTCTCAAGAGTCAAAACACAAATCATAATAATTCTTTTAATTAAGCCAATTCATAATTCCACTTGCCCATCTGCCATGATATAATCATCTCCTGTATGTTGCATTTCTTCACTATCACGGAATAGAGGTCGATATCACCTCACATAGAGGGGCTTCTCCAATCCAACTATTAGTCCAGAACTAGAACTGTACATCTTTTCTAGTGCCCAACACCCACTTTAAGCCGTTTTTTAAACAGCTCTCGCCCTAGCTACTAATATAAATACTCCACGTGTGTGCAGACTGCCCTTTGCTCATATGGTCAAAAAAGCTAGTTCTTGTCAGACACTTGCCCTTGACCACTTTAACCCACAAAACATCTTTCTCAGTCAAATGTTTCCACCCTAACTTTCTTAAGATTGCAGTGTTCATCTTGGACATTTGTCATAAACCCTCATATAGACATCATCTCATCCCACTAAGTAGATTTTCCTCCTCTTCAGTGCTTCCCCAAGGAAACGCTTGTGACACTTATCAATTCCTTGATTGATATATTGACCCTCGTGGCTTGGCGGTCTCCATAGTATAGAGACTAGTTGAGGTCACTATTTGAGTTAGAAGAGATCTTCCAACCATAGATAATCAATCTGCCTTCCACCCCGCTAGGCGATCCTGCACTTTTCCCAAAATATGATAGTATGTCGCCTTTCAGACCCTACCATGCAGTAAAGGAACACCTAGGTATTTCCCCAAGTCTAAAGTTAAAGGGTAATTGAACATTATGATTGCCTTCTAGTGCATAAAAAATTGTGTAAAGTGCATCTCCTATTCTACCTTCTCAAAATCAAAAAACAAATCATGATAATTTTTTTAATCAAGTCAGTGAGATTTTTTTTGGAACACAATTTTTATTTCTTAAAAGGCTTGAGCAAATTTTGTGACTAAATAGTCACGTTAGCAAATTATTCCATAGTGATAATCGAATATCCCTCAAGATCTCAATTGTTATTTTCATATTGATCATTCTTCATACTATGAGTATAGTAAAACATAAATTGGTTGATTCTATGTACACTACTTTTTGAATTAATTTTATTTTCTTAATGTAAAAATTTATCACAACACATATCTAAATATGCACAATTCTATAGTACGAGTAGTGAGTGTACTAATTAATGTATCCATCACAACATGACTCTTGCTATAATATAAAAGTCAAGGATGCTTCATTCACCCGATCTAGAGCAATAACTCAACTTAGTAGGTCAACTTGGTCTGTCTTCTTCTATCTTCAATAATCAAGTTAATTTATTACAATATCATATCATGTATAACGAATTTGAGTTCTTTAGAAGATTCAACGATGAGCTTATTAAGGAGACTAATTTCCATTGTTTTGATTCTCAAGCATAAGAATAGAGGCCACTAATGTTAATAATTTTCAAATGCTCAAGTTTGCAAAAGTTCATTGTCAACTCGAACGACACTAATAAGGAACCTAGTTATTTTAGAAACAAGATAAGTGTGAATATGGAGAATAGTTTTGAGCAAAGCATTTCTCTCAATGTCTCCTTTTATGGTCATGATATTGTACGCATGCCTGCTTTTATGCCAAAAAAAAAAATGTAGTGCAAGGAAAAGAATAAGCCGATAATGTAAATTAGTCTCTCTTAATTTCTCTTATAAATGGTACATGACTGATTGGGGTAGATACAAAAATATAGGAGATTATGATCCATAAACTATTATTTACAAGCAATTTAATGATATAACTAGTCACTAGAGTTATATAAATTATGGTTTGTCTGAAAAAATAAATACATTTGGTGCAATAATGAATTGGCACCAATAACATTTGCACTAAACATGACTGCATCCTCATCAAGTACTCGATGGAATTTCATATGCTCCAATACTATTATGGTAATCTTGCATGAGCTCCATCTAATAATCTCCAATGTTAATTTCATAGTATGTGAGCAGAGAATAAAGACTTTGAACATTTTCTAATCTTATCATTACTCTCTTTCATAAACCTAGGAAATTAGTTTATACTCAGGTCATGAAAAGATGTTGCATTAGAGATCTTTTTAGAAGAATGCTTAGGAATATTTAAAAAAAATTAGAGTGTGAACTTCGCCTTCATATCTAGTGCTTCGTTAATTGAAAAGCTAATCTTGATTTGGCTAAATATGAGCATCTAGCTTTAGATGATATAATTTTTGTTGACAAAAGACTAGAATAAAATGACTGAAAGGAGATCGGAATATGAAATTCTTAAATACTTAGTCAAAATTCAACTGAATGAGGAATCTCATAATAACAATCCTCAATTCTTTGAGTAGATCGTTAAAGAGGGGGAAGTGACTTATAATGGAGCAGTTTCTTATTTTGAGGCCTTACTTTCTTCAGATGACTATTCAATTTATCTTATTAGTGATTATTAACTTGAGCATTAAAGAAATAATCATTTAGTTACTTGTCCACCATCTTTAGACTAAATAAGAAAATGCTCACACGTTTGCATATAGTTCTCCTAGTTCACAAGATTGTTCTAACATTTTTTAGTTAGATTTGTTGGAATATTATCAAAGATGATCTTTCTTTTGTGCTCTCCTTTTATCTTCTTAGAATGTTCAGTTTCTCATCCAATTAACTCTATTCTATTATTCTTAGTTATGTTAATAGATCCTTTTCTAATTTTTTTAGAATTTCATCTATCAGTTTTTGTAATCTTCTTTGTGAGTTCCTCAAAAAATTATTACTCCTCGCTTGACCTTAATTATCTGGAATTCTCATATGAGGAGAGCTTATAGAAGATTGCAGACTCATTCCTACATATGTATCCTTCCTATATTTTTTTTGTTGAAAATTTTGGGTTAAAAGAAATAGTAGAATATTTTATGTCTGAATATCCCTTGGTCTATATTTGAAACAAAATCATCAATTGCATCAGAAGTCTTACTCTTACTCTTTTTAACAGTACAGATGTAGGTTTATGTACCATCATATATAAGAATATTAACATGTATCATGTGTATTGATATTTTAATACAACGATACACATGAATAATTCCAATGTGTCAACCTTGTGGCGGGGTATCATGTGAATCGCACAATATTGTTTAATCGTGTTTTTAACGACTACGGACTCATTTTGCGAGTTTTAAAAGCCCTACAAAAACCTCCTCTTCTTCTGCCCTCTTATCTATATTGATTGTAAACAAAAACTGACCACTCCATTGTCAATTTTGCTTGAAAACATGCATTGTAGGTTTATGATTTCCGATCAAAAGAATTTTTGTATGGATGATCTACCACATCCATGGACCCATCATAGTTCTTAGAGCACATTAATAATTTTAAGTTTGTTTCAAGTTTCAATTAAAAATATGAAAATATTATTAATAGTATAAGCTCTATAAATACATATGATTAATTTATGAATTATAATACCTTTGTTAATCTTTTTTTTTTTAAATTTGAATGAAGAAGTGAAAAAAGATTTATTCATTTCAGATGTTTTTGTTAAAAGATATGGATTTTAATAAATTTTTGTTTAATTGCAACATATCCATGGACTATCCGTTAATTTTTTCTCTTTGATTTTTTTTATAAATAAAATAGTATTTTAAATGTAAAACGTGTATTTTGGTGACTAATAATATTAAGATAAAGTGTGAAAATATATAAAATTAGTTTATGGATAATATAATATATTGTGGGCTAATTTTATTTTTTTGGAATATAATTTTTTTATATTTAAATTAAACAATATTTTTTCAATAGATAAATATATTTTGATTAATTTAGTTTTTACATTAAGTTATAATTTTTATGATAATCTTATCAATGCCATCGATTATAGAACCCATTTCTCAATTGTCGAGAAGAAAACTAAATAATATTGGAAGACAACATAGCTACTTTATTGAATGTAGCAGTTTCAAGGCGAAATGTAAAATTTGTGAATTGGAGAACCGGTTGTGGATCAACCCAATAGAAGCAATATTTAACTGATTGGTATCTCAATGAATGCAGTTGTTTGTTGTGTCCTTTAGAAGTTAGGAACAAAATTAGAGAATATCCTAATCGGTGATTGCAACCGCCCGAGTAAATAATAAGAGTGTCAGAAAATTGAGAACTTGAGTCGCAATGATAAAAGTTTCTAAAATTCTTTCAACTTAAATATTAGCATAGTGAAATATGTTTGTAGTGTTTTAAATCTGATTATGGTTTTATCAGCTAACTAGCATTTATATGAGATATTGTGCTTTTATATTTCATGTGATCAATGGTGATAATGGTAGTTTGTAAGATGTTATTTAATTTATTTTAAACTTATCATTGCATTAAGAGAAATTTTAGTTAAAGTATTCAAGGTGGGGTTTGGTAACACTAATCTTAATAGGTAGAGCTTATTAAAAATTGAGCTTAGTTAGACTTTAGATTGTTAAGTTGAAAGTTAATTGAATGTCTAGATCTTTTCTAAGTACAAGAGATTCTACCTCAAAATTAATAAGGAGACATGAGCTACCTTTTTCTTCAGAGATAAAAACTCTACTTCAAAAAGATTTAGATATCCAATTAACCTTCAACTTAACAATCTAAAGTCCAACTAAGCTCAATTTTTAAATAAGCTCTACCTATTTTGATTAATGTTACCAAACGTCACCCTAAGTGTATCCATAGGTATATATACCTATGTATATCTTATTGGAGAAAATACATTTACACTCCCTGAGGTTTGACGAAAGTACACATAGACCCCCTTAGTTTTTAAAAAATACATTAAGTACCCTTACTTTTTAAAATAATGGCACTTAGGGTGTAGAGACCCGAATCTTTTTCATGTCTTTATTACAAGTATTAGGGGTATTATAGTCTTTGTGATGTTTTAATGTTTATGTATTTATATCTAACTGGTGTAGTGTGATTAAGGCTTAATCAAACTTGTAAGCAGAGGGATGTCATATCAAACCCTGAACTTTAGGAAGCTCTAGTTTTGACACCGTTTATTGGAATTGAGTGATTCTTGAACCATTAGAAATGTATTGAAACCCTCTTCGAGGATCATGTTTAATGTTTTTCCATTTTTTTAGTCTAAGCTAAGTCAAAAGTGGGTTTTCCAATGTTTTGTCTGATGGAATTACAGATTAGTCAACTTTAGGGACAATTTGGTCCATAAATGAAAGGGAATTTAAAAATTCTAAAATTCCAGAAATGTTCCTTTTCAAAATACGAATCCAACGCAAGTTGAATCGTCAAAATCCGACGAACAAGTCAAAAGTTATGACTAAAACAGTATAATGAGTTAGAAATCTACAAAGCACCGATCGCTAGGGATCAATCGGTACAAAACCGATCGCTCGGTCAGAAGTAGCGATCGATCGGTCCACAACCGATCGATCGGTATCTATCTACTGGTTCAAAATTTTGTATGGGGAAAATTTTCAGAGAGTGTGTTTTGACCGAGAGCTCGGTCAAGAGCACCGGTCGATCGGTAGGCGACCGATCGCTCGGTCATAACCACCGATCGCTCGGTCTTTCATGTTTTTGCAGAATTTTAGTAAGAGTTTTTTGGTCTTTTGGTTCTCAGACCTTGGGGCTATAAATAGAGATCCTATTTCGGGGTATTAGAATACTCTACCTATTTATAACTTAATTTTACAAAAAGGAAGAGAAAACCTAGGGTTTTGAGAGAGAGATTTCTTTGAGAATAAGGAGATAGCTTGGATTTTGTAAGGAGAGCTTGGAAAGCTTCCCCAAATCACCTCGAGAGCGTTTTGAATCTAATGGAAGGATTCCTAAGGTCGATATACTATCTTAATCAACTCTATTTTAATGTTTTGTGAATGTTAATATGATAGGAATGATAGAATAGAGATTAGATGCATTTTTCTCAAATTTTCTATGAAGTAAGCTAATTATGGATGGAAAAATGGATTAGAATGTATGGAGGATGGGATTAATATGTGGATGTGAATGGTGAATGGATTGTATGGATGGATTATGGTTTGATGAATGCTTGAAAATGTAGAAGGGCAATAGATTTATATTACGCGTACTCAAGGTGTTTGTGAAAATGCTTGAGAGGATAAATGCTATTATACTCTTATAAAATGGTGGTAAATTGATTATAAATTGTGGTATGAAATATGATGAGATATGTATATGTGATTGTTTGATAAGTATATCTAATTACTTGCATTGAAATTGGCAGTCGGGAATGTAAGAACCTAGAAGAAAATCTCTCAAACCGGAAATTCTCTAACTATTTGGTATGTGACAGTATAGTGGAGTTTCCATGGTGGGAGATCGGAATCTCAGCAATTACCAACTCGAATGTTAATTTCGACACTTAAGCACATATGCACGTGTATGTTAAGATAAGAGTCTCACAAGTCACACATGTGGACCACAAGCATGAGCATGGCATACGTATGACATTCTGAATAAGCATAAGCATGACATTATTCATATCCGCCAAGAACGGCATGTCAACCATTTGATTATTAAGCATGGTCTGTATCCGCCAAGAACGGCATGCCAACCATATGATTTCTTAGACATGGTCCGTATCCGTCAAAAACGGCATGTCACATCATTGTATGATGTGAATAAGTGCATAAGCATCAGCATCTCACAAGCACGTGGTCTTATAAGCATAAGCAGCTAATAAGTGTATTGTCTTCTAAGTCTAAGATTCTCACAAATACACGAGTCAAGGTGATGATATGATGTATATGCGTACACGTTCTTCCGTACTCTGATTATGTTATTATGCTATTGGATATGTTTCTAACTAAGTGCAGGTATATTATTATTGTTTGTTGGATTTTATATACACTGAGTACCTTTGTACTCAATCGGACTTTGTCTTAGCAGGTTTAAAGTAGGAGTACACGGCGGAGCCGTGGATTGAGGAAGCTTACATTGAGGAAGCAGGAGAAGGTGAGCCTTCCGAGGAAGGAGCCGGAGGCTTGGGTGTCTATACCTCTTAGTTTATGCTTTGTTTAGTTGAGAGAGTTTTGAAATAGACTTTTTGAAAATATTGCTCAATAGACTTTTATAGTTTTATTTTTTATACTTGTTGGTTTATAGTGGGTTGTATATGTTGACCGTAGACTTGTGCAGGTTGGTTATAGTTTATATATCGGAATTTTATTACTCTCATTTTTGGAGACTCGTGTAGTAAGCCTTATATGCATGGTTTTTAAGCAAGTTAAAAAAATATGACGATTCCAAAGTCCTATTTTAGCCTTGTAGGATTTTGGGGTCGTTACATAAGGCCCTCCATTAGTTGACCGTTAGTCAACTCACAGAAATGCTTATGTATGCTGATGTCATGTGATGAAGGATATAAAATTCTAAAATTACCCCTCTAATTTTCAGAAAACATTATTCTTACTCCAAAACACTATTTATTTAATATTTAAAAATCCGATTCTAACCCATGAGGTCACCACGTGTCCCTTCTGACACCCCTTAACCGTGGTTAAGATTCACCCAACCATCCTTGTTTTTTTTTAATATTAATTCTTTTTTGAAAATTTAAAAAAAAAATAGTTTTTTTAATATTAAAAACAGATTTTTAATATCACCCTTTGAGGTTGCCACGTGTCCCTTCTGACACCCCTAAACCGTGGTTAAGATTCACCCACTCATCCTTGGTTTTTTTTTAAAATATTAATTCTTTTTTGAAAATTAAAAAAAATTAGAGTTTTTTTAATATTAAAAACAGTTTTTTAATACCACCCCTTGAGGTCGCCACGTGTCCCTTTTGACACCCCTTAACTGTGGTTAAGATTCACCCACCCATTTAAAAAAAAATATTAATTCATTTTTGAAAATGAAAAAAAAAAAAGAGTTTTTTAATATCACCCCTTGAGGTCGTCACGTGTCCCTTTTGACACCCTCTTAACCGTGGTTAAGATTCACCCACCTATCCTTGTTTTTTTTACATATTAATTTTTTTTTTGAAAATTAAAAAAAAAATAGAGTTTTTATAATATTAAAAACTGTTTTTTAATATCACCCCTTGAGGTCACCACGTGTCCCTTTTGACACCCCTTAACCGTGGTTAAGATTCACCCCTTAATTTTCAAAAATGAATTAATATTTTTTTTAAAAAAAACAAGGATGGGTAGATGAATCTTAACCACGGTTAAGGGGTGTCAAAAGAGACATGTGGCGACCTCAAGGGGTGACGATTAAGGAGTGTCAAAAGGGACACAGGGGCACCTCAAATGGTGATATTAAAAAACTGTTTTTAATATTAAAAAAACTCTAATTCTTTTTTTTTTAATTTTCAAAAATGAATTAATAATTTTTTTTTAAAAAAGCCAAGGATGGGTGGGTGAATCTTAACCACGGTTAAGGGGTGTCAAAAGGGACACGTGGCCACCTCAAGGGGTGATATTAAAAAACTGTTTTTAATATTAAAAAAACTCTTCTTGTTTAATTTTTTTAAAAAAATTAGTATGTAAAAAAAAAACAAGGATAGATAGGTGAATCTTAACCACGGTTAAGGGGTGTCAAAAGGGACACGTGACGACCTCAAGGGGTGATATTAAAAAACCATTTTTTTTTTCTTTTTCAAAAATGAATTAATATTGTTTTAAAAAGCCAAGGATGGATGGATGAATCTTAACCACGGTTAAGGGGTGTCAAAAGGGACACATGGCGACCTCTAGGGGTGGTATTAAAAAACTGTTTTAAATATTAAAAAAACTCTAATTATTTTTTAATTTTCAAAAAAAGATTAATATTTAAAAAAAAAAAAACCAAAGATGGGTGGGTGAATCTTAACCACGGTTTAGAGGTGTCAAAGGGACACGTGGGAACCTCATGGGTGAGAATCGGATTTTTAAATATTAAATAAATATTTTAAAACAAGAATAGTGTTTTTTAAAAATTAGAAGGGCAATTTTATATTTTTATATACTTCATCACATGAGATCAGCATACATCAACATTTCTATGAGTGGACTAACTGTCAACACTTAATGGAAGGGATCTAAGTACCATTATTTTGAAAATAAGGATACTTAATGTATTTTTTGAAAATTTTTCGTCAAACGTTAGGAGATGTGAATATCTTTTCTCCAATCTTATTGTACCATTGCTTTTTTTAGCCGTCTATGGGGACTGCTATTTTCTTAGCCCCATAGGCAGGAGATCTGAGCCGCGCCCATGAAGCAACATATTAGAGTATATTTAGAGTTATGCTAGATTGGAATTCTGGATTAAGGATTATTGGATTCCTTTCCCTGATAATTACCTTTGCAGCATAGTGTGGAAGATCTTGTTGTGTGATTGCAGGTGACTTTGTTACTAATGTGATGAGTAGTTGCAAAAAACACAAGACAATTTTGTATGATGGAAAAAGTGGATGTTGCAGATACATTTAGGCACTCATATCCAAAGGCATGAAAGCCAAGATCATAAGCACAAGAAGCAAGCCTATTGGAAGAAGCAGAAGCATGAAAGGTGGGGGAGGCAATGGTGGCAAGATGAGCGGAAGGATCAGCAATGAAGCGGTTAGGCATAGAAGTAGGACAAAGGATTCCACGCTGAAATAGGTTGTTGCTGGGAAGGATCTCCGGTTGTTCCCTCGCAACAGAGATTGATGATAATCTCTACTCTTTCCTTCAACCAGAGGATAAGTCCTCCTTGCCCTCACACCCATTACATCCACTAGGATAGACAAATTAAATCTAATCGAATCGAACCCGGCCCGTGATCGGGAGTTCAAAAACTCAAATGAAATCTCCCTTGATCACCATGCAAATTCATGATCAAGTCTTCCTTGCTCCCAGTTATGCTGCAGTACTCCTTATTCTATAGACAATAAGCCAGTCCTTTCTCCTTTTGTGCAATATTCAAACTATATATATAAGCCAGTCCTTTTTCTTTTGGTGTATATTAATGGAACAATACAAGATCTCTTTCGTCAAAGGCGCGCGCGAAGCAATATTGAAGTAGACCGACCAACCAAGGAAACTCTACAAATCACAATATGCAATACATGCTTCAGTTTCCAGAAATGTGAACCAGATTGCAACACTAGATTATGATTTGGTCTGCCATCTGTCCCTCATAACCATCTCCAAATCCAATTCAGCAACTCAGAGGCTGTCCACAGAAACTCTACCCAACATCAACCTGTAAACCATGAAATTAACATAATCTGCAATCAACTCAATTAGAATCGAATTTCAAAACAAATCCATGGAGAATTCTAATCACTGTTCAAATTAAGAAGCAACCACACAAGTCAATACCAAGCTCTTAAACATAGCCAAAATCCCACTTATTTTCTTTTGTTGATGGGGTATGGGTTTTGAATGAAAAATGTAGAGGAGCATGCCCACATAAGAAAACAAGACCCAAAAACGAAATTATCCCCTTTTTGTCTTTTTTTTTTTTTTGAGAAAATAAGAGAGAGAGAGAGAGAGAATATATATAGTAAGGAAAGGTGAAGAAAGTAGAGGAAGCAAAGCAAAGGAATGAAGATATGTGAGTATACCTGTGAGGTTGATATGTCTTTGGTGGTGGTGTGGGAAGGGAATGAGGCAACAAGAAAGAAAGGTCCCCTCATATACCTCTTGCATGCATTTGAGCTTCTCCCCTGTCTCCCAAAATCTTCTCTAATCAGAATCTAGTTTCCAAAAGATAACATGGAAAATATCATCGATAAAAATGGCATTTCATTGTATTTCTTCCTCAAAAAACGTGAGGGAAATGAGGGTGGTAACGATAAGAGATTATTGAAGAAGAAATGGTGACGGTTAAGATGTCATATATATATATATATCTGAGAGGGAGAAGTTGATAATGATGCTGTTTCCAATTCCATTCATGATTCATGGGTGCTGTACTGCTGTGCCTGTGGGGGGATGTATAGAGATGAACTGTGGGCTCTTCCATGGTATTGGTGCTTTCAAGTACAATGACTAGAGAGGGAGAGAAGTGCTGTACGGGTTGGATTCAGAGAATTTAGTCCAAGTTGGGTATGCAAGTCGATCTTGAAAAAACAGAGGGGTGTCTTTTAAAGTTATTCACCCTCGACAGCTACTGGACTACCACCCTCTTTTCGTTTTTGACTCCTGAGTCTACGCTGACCGCAGCGTTCCCGTGTCCCTTTTAATACTTTTTTGAATCATGCTTAAACTTTATTAAATTGAAGTTAATAATTTTATTTTATTTTTCCTCCAAAAATTATAGTTAGATTACTTAACCCTAGGGGTGAGTGAATCTTAATAAAAGTTGACGGGTGGTAAAAAAGGGGCAAGGAAACAAGTCATCTCCCTTGACATAGCCCCACCTATTAGTGTTAGCCCAATTACGTCAAACATTAATTATCTCATAAAGAATAATAGTCAAACACTTTAGACATAAGAATACCACTAAAAAAATTACTTACCATTTCTCTTTATGAAACATTTAATGGTTGAAGCCATTAAGGCTAAATATTCTTCATGTATTTCTATACTAAATTCTTCTCTCGCACTCCACCACCTCATGTATTTCCACACTAAATTACTAAATTAATCTCTCCCACCCCACCACCGCACCAAAGATGATCTTTTCATTATTGCTATTATTCTAAAATTGGTAAAGCATAAGAAAGAAAATCCATTCCGATTCAAAGTTTTGGAAATGTGGTTTTGAGAAACAGGCGGCACGACCACCTCTCTCTCTCTCTCTCTCTCTCTCTCCCTCCCTCCAGGGGGAAAGTACGGAATTAGGCTCGATTTTTTGAACAATTACGGAAACAAGCTCTCTTTTGAGGGAGTTATTTTTTCCAGCCTCCACGCGTGTGTAACGCTGAAGCGTGCGGGAGGACTTGTTACAATGTCCAAAATACCCCTGTAAAACTGAACAGTTTATGGCTAACTCTCCCCATTCCATCGAATACCTTACTTACCCATTTCGAATTTACCCATTTCGAACTTACCCATTTCGAACGCAGAGGAAGAAGGAAGAGGAAGAACGAAGAGGAAGAAGGAAGAGGAAGAACGAAGAAGGAAGAAGAAGGAAATTTCGGTTAAGAGGTATGGATTGAAACCCTGATCAAAACAGATGAAAATTTCGGTAAAGCTTTTGTTGATTTTTTTGCATTTCGAACTCATTATGGATTGAACTCGTTAGTTTAAGAGGAAGATAAGCCCTAAGGAAATAAAACCGTAACGAAGATGAACCCTTAAACCGTGTAAGAAAAATCCCAAAAATCGGGAAATCGGTAGAGATTTACAGTCTCAAATTCGAGATAACAGTCTCGAATTCGAGATACATCTCGAATTCAGGACAACCATCTCGAATTCAGGATGGTTATCTCGAATTCGAGATAACAGTCTCGAATTCAGGCTCTTTTTTTTTTTTCAAAGTAATTCTTAAACTGTATTACTAATATTAAGGAAGCCACACCCTAAAACCCCTGTAGGAAAAATCCAACGGCTGAATTCGAGGTTACAGTCTCGGATTCGAGATGGGTATCTCGAATTCGAGATAACCATCTCGAATCCGAGACTGTTATCTCGAATTCAGGATAACCATCTCGAATCCGAGACTGTTATCTCGAATTCAGGACTGCTAATTTTTGAATGCCATCTTCCACTAATCAATTTTATTAATACTTGCAGAGTGAAGATGCCAAAAAACAGAGGAAAAGGGGATGACAAAGGCAAAGGGAAAGACAAAGGGAAGGGGAAAGAGGTGGAAAAGGCCCAACCTTCCGTGAAATGTACCATGAAAGAATGGTTTGAAAAAATAAAGCCGCACTTGGAGGCCCATCCTGAGAGAAAGTCTTTATGGAAGCAGACTTGCTTTGGGCATCTTTATGATTTGCCCAGAAATCCCCAATGTGGTCAGGCATTGCACCACCTACTTCAGAGGCGTAGGGATGCACTTACTTTTGATTTAGCTGGTAGTGTGATGCGGTTTAGGTTGTTAGACTTCACCCTGATAATGGGTTTAAATGCTAGCATAGGTGTCCCTCCCGCCATAGTACCCGCCAATTCTCCTACCTCCCTAAAGGTTCGTAAGTTTGGTGAAGTACAACTTATAAAAAAATTCGACCTGCTTAGGGTGTTGGAGTCGTGTAACAATGATATGGACGCAATCAAGATTGCATTGGTCCTATATGTGGAGTTATTGATCATTGCAAAAGAGACACACTCGAACATCGAGATTGACTACTTGGATCTTGTAGAGGACCTCGATGCCTTTAACAAATACCCTTGGGGCACTGTAGGGTACTCGATATTTAAGAAGAGTATTGAAATGGCACATATAGATACCCCACAATACAACATTAACGGATGTTGTATTGCCTTTCAGGTATATTATATCCTTCATATAAGTTTAAGTTGTAATTACACTCCTGTTTGTATTTTCATTTCAAATTGTAATGATGACAGGTTTGGATGTTTGAGTGCATTCCTGCACTTGGGAGATTATGTTCTCGTGGATCTCCGCCTACTATTGAGATTTTCCCTCGTGTTTTACGTTGGAAAGATACTACGTATAAAATCTACAAGACATTGGAAGAAAAGATATTTAATGTAGAAGAGGTACGAAAGTGAAAGTTAGTATTTAGTTATATATTTTTTGTTTGCTTAGTTTAACATAATTTTGTGTTCACAGCTTGAGGTTCTGAAGTTGAATGTCACTGATCGTGAGAAGGAGCAAGAAGTTGTTAGGGGTGTCCTTGCACGAATGGGATCTGAGGAGGATGATGATGATGATGATGATGATGATGAGGCTGACGATGAGGAGGAGGAGGATGGAGATGAGGAGGGTGGTGAGGAGGAGGATACTCTTGAGGGGGATGGTGATGAGCAGGGTGAGGTGGAGGGAGGGAATGATGATGGTGATGATGACGAGGAGGAGGGTAGTAACCAACGGTACCAATGAGCATGCGAAGGGCAAAAATGTAAAGTAACAAAATTGAACCAAAATAAAGATATGATCGAAACAGTGGTAAAATTTAGACTCAAAATCGAGATTGATGACAGGCTAGGATTCGAGCTACCAGATGTCGAATCGAGATGGGGTTATCGATTCGAGATAAAACTCATCTCGAATCCGAGGCTGTAATCTCGAATTCAGGACTGGGAATGTGGACTGCAGCCATTATGCCATATATTTGGTTTATTGGTGTCCTTAGCTAGCATTTTTGCAGGTACACGAATGTCAAGCGAAATCAAGCCGCATCGTGTCTGGGAAAAGCAAGCGTCTGAAACGGCTGTATTTTGAGCTAAGAAAGGTTTGCATGCCTTCGCCACGGGAAAAGGGGATGCGTGGCTGACAGATTTGATTTATTAGCATCAGGAAATGAGGGCTATGGAGAAAAAAAGGGAAGAAAAGACGATAGAGAGGAAAGAAACAAGCAGAAAGAAAAGAGAGAGAGACAAGACAAAGGGAAGCTGAATGCAAAAGTAATCGGCACCCCCTACTGATGAAAGAATAGAAAACTATCTTTTCAGGGGGCAGGTGGGGGTGAGAGAAGGAATACCTGTTAAAAGGGGGGAGGTGGGGATGAAATAGGGCAACTGTTAAGGGGGGGAGGTAGAGGCGCGGGGATGAACTCACAGTAAGTGAAGAAACAGACTGTTCAAGGTGGGACGGGAGGTGGGGATGGGAAAAACGGCTTGAAGGTGATGAGATATGAAATCCTACAAGAGTTGAGGGAAGGACGCCCTAAGAGCCACCAATCATCTGCGACCACGACCGAAGAGTAGCCTAACGAAGATCTCCGCTCCCGACTTGAAATTAGAAGGGAAGAAAAAAATGACCGAGGGGGTTGCATCCGCTAAAGACCAATTGAAGTAAGCACGATAGTGAAGAAAAAGAAAGCCTCTAACCTCATTTGACTACGGAGCAGCAAGTAGTGCGAATAATTAGAATTGATTCTAAATATTGAATGAAAAAATGAGTAGATGCGTAAATTATCATATCCACTTATAACGCTAATCCTCGCGCGGTTGATATTCAACTAGCAAATTTGTACGATCCCAAATTCCCGCAGGAAC